>BTPG01000003.1:119278285-119439482 GCA_036245525.1 Semisulcospira habei | reverse complement strand
TGCTTCTTCCAACTCTGAAGCCAGCCTGTTCTTCTGCCAGCAGTTCCTCGGCGAAAGTTTTGAGGCGGTTGAGAATGATTCTAAGCATTACTTTGCTAGGGTGACTTATCAGACTGATAGTTCTGTAGTTCTGGCACTGTTTCAGGTTTCCTTTCTTGGGGAGCGGGATCACTAGAGACTGTGTCCATTCTACTGGCCATTTCTTTTGCTCCCAGATCTTTTGACAGAGTGTAGTGAGGACCTTCGTTGTTACTTCTCCTCCATGTTTCAACAGTTCAGCAGGTACGTTGTCTACACCTGGAGACTTTCCTCCCTTCAGGCCGCGTACGGCTGCTTCCACCTCTTCAGCTAACACTGGCAGGTCTTCAGCCTTCCTGGCCCCAGCCTGGTTGTTTTGGAGGATGCTGGTGTCTGGCTCAGCCTTGTAGTTATACAAGTCTCGGCAGTACTCAGTCCATCTGTTTAGTACAGCAGTGTTTTCCGTAAGGAGTTGGCCGCTGCTGTCTTCGATGACTGTGGCTGTTCGCTGTTGAGTCTTGGTGAGGGTCCTTAGCGTTTCATAAGCCTTCTTGCTGTTGCCGTTTGCCATGCCCTCTTCCACGCTACAACACTGGTCTTCAATCCAATCTTCTTTGGCTTCTTTCATCCTCTTCCTGATCTTCTTGTTGACAAGTCTGTACTTGTTTGCTGATGTGAGGTCTTGGCCTCTCTTTTTCTTCCAGGCTCTCCTCTCATCACAGAGATCGAGGATGTCATCGGTGACCCAGGGCTGTTTGCGCTTCCTCTGCTTCCCCAGCACTTCTTCTGCTGTAGAAAGTCGTGGATGAGTTCCTTCACTTTGCCGCACTGGTAGAGTGTGCGAACGTTCCAAGTTCCGATAGTTATTCCTTGCGTGGGCAGCTTGATGGTGGGTTTGGTTCCAGTAACACACTTGTCGCCCCCACCCTGGAGACCTCCAATGGGGTGCGCGGTCGTTGGTGATCCGGGCCCCGACCGATCCGGCATGTTATTCTTATTCTGTTGCTTGTCCATCAGTCCTTTCAATGGGCTTAGGCGAACTTGGCGGCGCCCGTCTCCTCTCCAAGTATTTCAACTGACTGAGAGACGCGTCAGCCCCTCACAACGTTTCGCCCGCCAGCAGAAGCGGTTACCGGGGTGTGGCTAGGTAAAGGACCTGGAGCCAGCTGTGAGAGTTGAGTGCCATGTGAAGACCAGTGCTCCCGCCTGCCCCAAGAGGCGCTGCTGGCTGAAAAGTCAAAGGTACTACTTCTCCATGAACACTCTACACCCCACGTAACGACCGAATCCACGCAAGTGGTGGTGCGCATCTTCAAAGCTGGCGAAAGTCTTCGTCTCGACCTGGGAATGAAAACAAAAAGTTGCACATTACTGTTGTTGGTGATGTTGGCGTGGTGGTGTCGGTGATGGTGGTGATGGTGATGTACATCGCCAAAGCTTGTAAAAGCCTTAACTTAAACAGTATTGTGTGGTTGCTGTTTTTTCAAGTGTGGTGCCAGAATAGCTTGGCGCCTGTAAAAAAAAAATCAGTTCAAGAACATTTTAACATGACAGCTCTTACAGCCACGATTATGTTGAGTTAACTCATTCGAGACGTGCCGTCTCCGGATACGCAGCTTATGCTGCATATCCGGACGCGGCACGTCTCGAATGAGTTAATGTATACGTGCCGAAAAGTGAATTCATGCAAAGGCGCCCATGTCTTGCCGTGGTGTGTCAAGTCTGAATGAGTTAAGTCTTTTTAAACACTTTTCGGGGTGGGTGAGTGCGAGTGGGAGGGAGGGAGAATGGGCGAGGGGTGGGGTGGAGTGGGGTTGGGGGTGCGGGGGGGGGGGGATGGGGTGGGGTGGGGGTGAGACGTGGGTGTTTAGAATGAATGTGGGAGAATGGACGGGATTGGGGCGTGCTTGTATTTACAATTCGTCTTAGTGAATACTTGCTTTCTCGAAGTCGAACGAAAATAAAATTACTTATGTATTTTTTTTAATGGATTTGGCAATAAATGATTTTCAGTGTGTTTGTGCGTGCGTACGCGTGTGTGTGTGTGTGTGTTTGTGTGTATACGTATTTGACTTTAGTGTGTGTGTGAATGTGGTTTTGTGTGTGTATGCATGTGTTTGAGTGCGTGCGTGTGCCTGCGAGTATGTCTCTTTATACGTTCTATATATAACGTGACCTATTTAACTTGAGTTTTTGGAACTCAAATATTGAGTCCAAAGTGAGCTTTAAAAATGTCATGTAAAAATAGATAGACCACCGGCTTATCCCGTGTGTTGCAGAAATACACTACTATTCAAAAAAAGTATACACTTGTTCTCCGATCGACATTTTGCAATCGCCTCAATGTTATAAAAATCGGTTACATCATTGAAAACTGACATTCAGTCGCCGTTACGGTGTTGTCAGTTTCATTTTCCTCCAAGGCATTTTCTGTACGCATTAGACCGCGAAATGAGACAGCCCCTAAATCAAAAGTTGCAAGTTTATGTTTTCACTTTGTGGCGCACTGTTTGAGCACATATCTCTCATTTGCTGAGGAACTGCCTCAATCAGATTTGCCTGTTAAAAAAAAAGCTGCAAGTTTTATGTGTTTGTGTCGAATGGTTTTGTTTTTGCATTCACTAACTTTGCAGTGGCAGATTCAGAAAGAATGTGTCGGACAGAGACGATGTGTCTTAGAGAGTATGAAGCACCACGACAGATCAGTTTCACCGACGTGATCCTGCATACTCAAAGTCTTATCGAGCTTGACACCAAGATATTTGACCGAAGACTGAAATGGAATATCAGTGTCATCTGTGCGTAAAGACTCAGTGTGGATGTGTTGTAGCCGGGATGCTGAGCAAACGGGCAGTAACACTGTTTTCATTTTGTTTAACATATTATTAAGTTACTGTCCATCCATGTCGTGACATCGTCAACACAAGACTTGATGCCAGTTTCAACAGACTGAAATTCCCCAGGTGGACTACTCTGAGAGATTTCAGTGTCATCTGCATACTTATGATAAGAACACTGATGGCTGAAAATAACATCTGACAGCGGTTGTAAATACAACTTAAACAATACAGGGCCTAAGACAGAGCCCTGAGGCACTCCAAAATCTAGAATGGAAGGTCCAGAGACACTGGCTTTGATCGCTACAAACTGGTACCGATCGGAAACGTAAGATTCAAACGAAGAGAGAACCGTTTCACGCAGGCCAAAGGTGATTTCAAGTCTCTTCAGGAGAATGGAATGTCCAGCGTATCGAAAGTAGCGTTGTGATCCAACACGGCCACAAGGGAGACAAGTCTAATCCTCTTACAGTTAGGTGGTCACGGTTCAGTTTGTGGTTAGTTGTTTAATTACTCACACGTCCGAGAAGACGCCAACGATAAAAGATCCGACAAGTTTGCCAACCCTAAACAGCAAGTCGGAATAGGTCCGGAACTCTCTAGTTCCCTTGCAACCTTCCTTTTGACACCAAATCACTCGGGGAGAGCCTACGTACTGCCCGAGTGAGTCTATTCCCGCGAAAGGTGATGGATGGCACAAAAATCATGACGCTATACACCCCTCGTAATGTGCCAGCTTTCACACACACACACACACACACACACACACACACACACACACACACACACACACACACACGCACACACACACACACACAATGTACTCAAAGCACACACACCTCCACCCTGCCCCATCCCATCTAATCCACCTCGCCGCCTTCTCTCGTTGAACGACCAAAAGTCAAGACCGTCCAAGAAACATTGCTAAAAATAGGTCTCAGCAAGAGGCATAGATCATCATGAGCCCCCGCAGTCGCGGGGCATATGAGGATCTATGTGTCTTGCACTATAATTGTGTTTACTTTTTCTCGGCAGTGAATGGGTTAAATGTATCCACTGTATGATGGACTTCTCGGGAGAATATGAGAGTATTGATATGCTCCTAGATTCTTCATCAACCTACCGGCTACTGAAGAAAATAATGATTGCACTCCTGCGATCTTTCCAGCAAAAAGCATAGACTCTCGTGAGCCCATGTGAATGCGGAAGCTCACGTGAATCTATGCCTCTCTTTGAAAAGCGTCATAAAGCTTGCAAACATAATAGATGGCACTAGATGCACTGAACACAGCCTAAATACCTCATGGTAAAAGTTGAACGTTCAAACACTCATTCAGTCACAGGTCCTCATGAAAATCTACGAATCTCGCAAACAGAGGACACACGTACTACTTACTCCCTCAGTAAAGGTTATGCTAAGAGTGGAATGACCGGTCAAACACCCATTCATCACAGGACACTGTGCTGCGATTGGCTGGCAGCTCTTCCGCAAATTTTGGGTTCCGGTTCCGGTAGAGAAGGCACTGGTTGCGCATGGGCAGACCACCGTCGTCTTTGGCCCAGGGAATGGAGGGTTGAGAAGATGGGAGTGAATTTCACCGATCTTGTCGTATGTGTCGTTTAACATTTCTGGCACTGCACACCAGCAAAACAGGAATGCATTAACCCTTTCACTACCGAGAAATGTGAACGCCACCCAACTGCAGGAGGTGTAGATCCCTCTATATCTTGTTGAAGAAAAACACGTCTTTCTTGTTCTAATTCTACTAGTTTTTAAAACAGTGGCGGAAGAAAGCTATTCAGAGGAGAAAGAAAATCCCAACAAAGAAAGAAACACGCTTAGAAGGGAAAAGCACAACATAATTTATTAACCCGTTGAACACCACCCTACTGCAAGAAGTATAGATCCTCATGAGCCCCCGTAATTGCGGGGGCTCATGAGGATCTATGCCTCTTGCTCAATTTACACTTGTGTGTTTATGTTCGTTTGCCAGTTGGGGATCGATGACGATGAAGTTACAATGATTTTCTAAACACCAACGTACGTCAACTGGAAGTAAGGGGGTTAGTCGAATAATTATTATCTACACATTTGAATTTTTAAAATGGGGATTAACTCTTTGACCACTCAGTAACTTTTCTGTAGTTATATCCGCTGCCATTTATTTATTTTGTTAAGAGTTCGTTTCTGGGTCCTGTGTATATGATAAGTAACGATTTTTAACTACACGTTCAGCGCTAAAAATAACCGAGCACGTGCACTGCAGCCCAACATTGGCTGGGGGATCTTGTCGCCGTAATAGCGGGCTACTGGGAGTTGTTTCGCGGTCACAAAGCTACATTATTTACACAAATGTTATTCAGTCAACAGACAATAACGTTTGTTCAATTCTATTGAAGGCGTGGGGGCGATCGGTTAAAACGATCCATGTATCTATTGGTCTACCACATTGTGCCTCGGTTGTCTTCACTGTCAAGGGACAAAGCCTACTTTTTTTGAAGGGATGTAGATGATCGTCTGGTTCTATACCTGAGTATTTTTTGTGGGCTGGTGATTGGGTGCCTGATAGGCGGGGGCAGGGGATCTAACCGTTTGTCTGTCCAACGCTGAGTAATTCCCCTTGGTATGTGTACCACTTTTCTTGGCCTAATTCCCATTAGACATTCTTCCTCATGCACTGCATTCAAATCTGCCCTAAGACCCACCTGTTCGATACCCCAATGTAGCTCATTTTTTTGTCATTGTGTACCTGTGTGTGTGTGTGTGTGTGTGTGTGTGTGTGTGTGTGTGTGTGTGTGTGTGTGTGTGTGTGTGTGTGTGTATGTGCGTGTGCGTGTGTATTGCAGAATCTGTTGTTTCTCTGGTTTTATGACCCCCTCCACTCCCACTCTTTATTTGTAAAGCGCTTAGAGCTTAATTAAGGATAAGCGCTATATAAGTAGCCATTATTATTATTATTATTATTATTATTATTATTATTATTATTATTATTAGTATTATTATTATTATTATTATTATTATTATTATTATTATGATTGTCCTAGAATGTCCTATTGCGGTTTATTTCCCCGTTCAGTGCCGCGAACATGTGAACACCACCCAACTGCAAGAGGTATAGATCCCGCAGCTGCGTGGGCTCATGAGGATCTATGCCTCTTGCTGACACCACTTTGAGTTCATGTTCCTGTGACATCTAGATTTGTCAGGAACTTGTTAAACGTTGCTTCCTTGCTCACCTCCTAACACGGGTAGTCGTAAATGTACTATTTGATACTCCCCCGTGCCAGGAGGTGAACAACGAAGCAACGATCCTCACGTGCCTGTGGTATCAACACACACTGCATCCATCCATCATCACCTGCGCTTGGGTGTGTTCATGGTAAACACCGACATGAGCGTCTGAATGCTGATGGACATTACGGGTAGACACTCCAGTATTAACACTCGCTTCTGTTAACGACCGAATCCACACAAGTGGCGGTGCGCATCTTCAAAGCTTTTGAAAGTCTTCTTCTCGTCCTGGGGATGAAAACAAAAAGTTGCGCATTACTGTTGTTGGTGTTGTTGGCGTGGTGGTGGCGGTGATGGTGGTGATGGTGATGTACATCGCCAAAGATTGTAAAAGTCATAACTTAAACAGTATTGTCTGGTTGCTGTTTTTTCAAGTGTGGTGCCAGAATAGCTTGGCGCCTGTAAAACAAAAAATCAGTTCAGAAATATTTTAACATGACAGCTCTTACAGCAACGATTGTATTGATTTAACTCATTCGACACGTGCCGTCTCCGGATAAGCGGCTTATGCCGCGTATCCGGACGCGGCACGTCTCGAATGAGTTAATGTATACGTTGAAAAAAAAAAGTGAATTCATGCAAAGGATATATCTGCATGCTTTTCATCGCCGAGACCGCTTGCAAAATAACAATGTCTTATGAAAAGCTGTTCTGGTTGAAGGTTTAATATCCCCGGCCCTAGGAGGGCAAAAAGAGATTAACTTTATTTTTGTGAAAAGCGAGAATTTCATTGTAATATAATAAAACATGTCGCTTTTCACAAATACGCACTTACCGTGATTTGCCTGGCTGATCTGTATATGTGGTTCATACGATGAATAACAACGCAAAAGAGCCCCCGTAAAAAGAAACATAGATATAAAGTATGACCAGCAAGAAACATAGATCTTCATGAGCCCCCTCAACTGCGGGGGCTCATGATGATCTATGCCTCTTCCAGTTAGATCGTGTTCTCTATTTCTCTTGCAATGAAGGCGAATAAAATCTAGCAGCACTGTTCACATTATGTTCAGTCAAGTTACACATGACGTGATAAGTAAGGAAATTACGGGAAATCCCCTCTTGTTGCACATGACATCAGCTTACCTAAGTGTGAGCCGCTAACCTTACAGATTGGTCTACTAAGCTTTGAGAGCTGGTCGCAGGTTCCACATAAATTAAAGCGACTGAAAAAGGAGCATAGATCCTCATTAACCCCCGAAATAGGCGTTGGCTCATGAAGATGTGTTGTTTTTTTTTCACTCCAATCAGCCATGACGATCTATCCTTCTGAACCTTCAGGCGATTACCTCCTTTAAAGATACGTATTCCTTGTTTATGTAAACAGGGCTCCTGTTATAAACGAAGCATTTGCGCAAAAGGCCTACCGAGCATGAGGCACATAGATCCTCATGGGCCCCATATTACTTGCTGGAGCCCCTGAAGATCTGTGTATATTGATGGGGAGTTTTAAAAAATCTAATAATTAATAAAAAGAACTCATACGAAGAAACTTGATGTAAATGGCGTACCAGCAAGAGGCAAAGATCCGCATGAGCCACCGCAAGTGCGGAGGCTCATGAGGATCTATGCCTCTTGGAGACGAGTGTAAAAATGGTAATGGCAGCTCTTTCCTGACAATCTGTTATAAAGATATTCCATCTGAAGACTTGCGTTATGTGCGTTATAATTACACTTGTCAGACGAGGCCAATTTTACTTCCGCATTGAACTGGGCGGGGTTGTGGGGGGCATGTGTCAAAATCGTGACTCGTTATTGCCGTGATTTAGGTTTTCATGACTCAAAAGACCTTCGTGATCCGTGAAAAAATAACTTCACAAAATATTGATGGCTTAAATGTTTAGTTTCGTGAATCGTGACTGACACAATGTTGTCTTCGTCACAAAGTTGGCACAAAATCTTGATGGCTTACGTCTTATGTTTCGTGATTAGTGACTCACAAAACGAAGTCTACGTCATGAAGTTGTCACAAAATGTTGATGGCTTACATTTTGTTTCGTGATTCGTGACTGACAAAACAAAGTCGTCCGCACGAAGTTGTCACAAAACGAGATGACTTACGTGTTAAGTTTCGTGATTAGCGACTGACAAAACGAAGTCTTCGTCACGAAGCTGTCACAAAATAGTGATAGATTAGATCTTAAGTGTCGTGAATCGTGAATGGTAAAACGAAGTCTTCGTGATGCCTTGGTCGTGACAGTACCCACCAAAAGCCCCCTTCTACGCTGAATATCACAGACAGTTTGCATTAATGCATCCGTGAATTTTATATGAGCATGTTTCGCGCGGAGTTGAAATATTGCTTATGCCGTAGACGGCTTATACACACACGCAGACTAACACCTTCGGATCTCGCCTGTGTGACCGAACACACGAAAATGTAACCCCTTCACTGCAATAATACAGTGAGCACGATCCAGTTGCAAGGGGCATAGATCCTCATGAGCCCCCGCGAAAGCGGGGGCTCATGAGGATTTATGCCTCTTGCCGAGACCAGTTTGTATCCATGTTTCTTGGACGGTGCTCGCTTTTGGTCGTTGAATGAACCAGGGTTTCAGAAACTAAAATAAGCGCACAATGTACAATACAGTGGAAGGAAAGGGGGGGGGGGGGGTAATAAAATGGTATTTTGTAAAACAATTTATTACATTTTTCAGAATTACAAGCACAAGTTGTCACCTGAAAGTTACCCCATTTAGGCCCGACGCACTGTCTTCAGCAACTGCGGGGGCTCATGAGAATATATGCCTGTTGCTGAAACTATCTTGCATTCATGTTGTTTGGGCGTACTTAGTTCGATGACGTTGAACTTACAAAGATTTCAGAAACACGACCTGCGTCAGCTGACTGATTGCGAAAAGGTTGAAACAATTATTTTAATGAGAAACGGTTTCGAACCTAGCTTAGTCGGCAAAAAGCATGCATTGTCATGAGCACCTGCGGCTGCAGAGGCCCTTTAGTGTCTATGCCTTATGCGCGTGGGACGGGCCGGCCCAGGTACTTACACACAAAGAGTAACCCGATACCCTTTACAGACGGAGAAAAAGTCAGTTGACTACACACGTTTAGTTTCCTCGTGTATAAGCGGCGAATTTTTGAGTTCGTCGCTTATTTACGCTCGTCAGTGCCTCTTGACTGGTAGAACTGAATTTTTGCATTTCTAAACAGTCTTTCTCACTGCTTATGTATTCATTGGAAAGCGTCTAGATTCGATTCATAGCTTGTAGTTTGTGACTATGCAGGAACTTGAATTTGTGTGGTGTAATTCTTTCCAACACGTCGATGTGATCGATTTATGACCTCTGTATTTGACTTGTATATTCCTGTATTCGTGACAGTATAATTCGCAGACAAATTGTGTGCTCTAAGTAACTTTGATTACTTATATGTTCGATCTGTGAAACCTCTGAATCTGATTTAACCCATTTAGCCCTGACGCACTACAATCGGCGCCAAGCTAATCTGGCACTGCCCTTGAATTATCATGGTCGATCCATCTCCTGCAACTGGTGCATAGTCATTAGATGACACCTCCAAATTTGGGGAAATACGGTCGCCGGGCTGAATGAGTTAAACTTTTGCATACACATACAGCGACTTAATCCCAAACGGTTCGTGTGATTGTGTCAGGACTGTTTCGTCCAAGTCTTGGTGAAACCTTGAGAGTTTTGGAAAAGAGATTTGTGTGTTTAGGTCTAGACCCACTAGCTTTCATTCGCTACGAAGAAAAGGTAAAAAAAAAAAAAAAAAAAAAAAAATGTTCGGACTTCTGATGGTTCTCGCGAGCTTGAGAGTCGACAAGGTGGCAGGTAAGTCTGTGTTGTTCTTCCTTGTTTGTGTTCCTCAGCTAAGCACTAAAAGGAGCGCGAAGAGGGTTTGGATGACTGCGTGTGTGGCTGCTTTTGATTACCCACAACGTGTAGATATACCCGCAATCTCACCTTTTGAGAATTTCAAAGAAGAAAATAGAAGAAGGGTTCAGTAGAAAGTCAGTATGACCCAATTTATTAGAAACAGCACACAAAGACCACTACGGATCCACCACGTAGTGCTCTGTGTGTGCTGTTGCTGCATTGCTGGTTCCTTTTTAAAATCTATTATATTATTATTTATTATTTATTAATTTATTTATTATATCATCATTATCATCATTATTATTGCAATAATTCATACATTTATGTATTATTTATTTATTTATTCTCTCTTTATGACTATATATTTATAACTAATTGACTGATTGATTGATTAATTGGTTGGTTGGTTGATTGGTGGGTTGGTTGGTTGGTTGGTTGGATTTTTGGTTGCTTGGTGGTTGGTTGGTTGGTTGTATTCTACTTTTTATTATTATGTTTCTTACTTATTATTTAATCTCAGTCTTTTATGAGCTCTAAATATAAATATCTTGAATCTTAAATCTTGGTTGGTTGGTTGGCTGTTTGGTTGGTTGGTTTGCTGGCTGACTGGCTATTTGGTTGGCTGTCTGATTGAGTGAGTGAGTGAGTAGTTGACTGACTGACAGATTGATTGATTGATTGATTGATTGATTGATTGATTGATTGATTGATTGATTGATTGATTGATTGATTGATTGATCGATCGATCGATCGATTTTATTCCCATCAGGTGTGTTAATACGCACATGCAACGCCGATCACACCATACCCATCGACGAGAACACCGAAGACTTTGTCTTCTCTGCTGAGTTCAACACACGGCAAGCCCCCTCCGTCACTTGGCTTCACACAGACGACAACGGCACTCGAACTACGATCGCGCAATGTTGCGTAGGGAACTCAACTTGCGTGTCTGCACAGTCGTATTCTCCAATCATGGCGCTACTGAACGCACACACAGGGCGGAGTCAAATCGTCATACCTGACATCGTGCGTGGGCGGTTTCCTGACGGTGTATGGACTTTCCGAGCTGGTAGCGATGAGGCGAACTGCACTATGAATGTCATTTGTGAGTAACAATTTGATTGTTATACTGACGAGCAAAAGAAATGCGACATTTTTGCAATCATCGGAAACACTTTTGCTCGCCAGTATTTTCGCCAATAAGCTGAGTCACGGATACGTGGGTGGATGAAAAATGCGTCTCTAAAATCTTTGTTAATTTAAAGCCAAAGAACACAAACTGTCTAAAGAAAATAGATATAAAGTAGTGTTAGCAAGAGGCATAGATCCTCATGAGCCCTCGCAACTGCGGGGGGCTCATGAGGATCTTTGTCTCTTGCAGTCGGATTCTGTTCATTTTATCTCTGCAGTATATAGGAGTTGAGATGATAATAAAGTGAGTAGTATGATGATGACTTCACACGCAGAAGATATTCCATTCAAGGGGTAAGGGCCGGTGGGTGGGGGATCAGAAGCTTGTGAAAGTTATGCCCCCTGACAACAACCTTAGCCTGAATCATAAGCGACAGTAAAAGAGTTACAAATGTTACAGACCCGGCTAAAGATGCCGTATGTGGAGTGACAATCAACCTGAATACGAAGGAAGTGAGCGGCATTTGCAATGTATCACGACTGTACTCTTCTCGTGGAAAGTACACCTGTACCTGGATGGAGCAGATTGACGTAAGTGCATTATTTTGATGAACATTGCGTGTGAGTGTGTGTGTGTGTGTGTGTGTGTGGGGGGGGGGGGGTGAGTAGTAATACCTAACTACGTATTAGACGGACGAATAATGTAAAAGGCAGACACTCACGGTATCGTGACTTAAATGTTGGAAAACATAATTTGGTCTTCAATGTATTCCGACGAGCAAAAGAAATGCGACATTTTTGGAATCATCGGAAACACTACAGTGTTTCCGATGATTCCAAAAATGTCGCATTTCTTTTACTCGTCAGTATGCCATTTTGGTACAAATGTGCGTAAGGTCCTGCATGACGTAATATCGCATGTCAATACAATGCCAGTTCCTGGGTGGCTAACAGCAGTAATCATTAATAATATAAGCGGGTGATATCGTACTTGACCCGGCCGATATCACTTGACTCCCTAGCCTTGACCTTCTTCTTTATAAAGAAAAAGGAGACTTTTCAAGAACGAAATGATAATAGTTTTCTTCGAAACAGAATCAAATTGCTCACTATCTAGCACGTTGAGAAATAAATTAAAGCTGAAAAGATGTTGCTTCCTTGAAAATAGCATAGTCAGGGGGAGATAATATAATGGAACAATCAAACAGTCGGCTCACGCGGAGGGGGTAACAATGAATGGCGACTTTTGATGACTTGCCCACACTTACGCTTACTCACGCTTTATATTTACTTTAAAGAAATACGTTATTGAGATTTAATAGTCTGCTATCACGATTTATAAAAATATCTCGATGGCCATCGAGACGTTTTTATAAATCATATGTCGTGATATCGGCTCCGAAATTTCAATGACTTACACTAGCAAACCATTTTTTTCAGGATCAGAGTGAAGTGCTAATCCCCGCATCACAGACAACATTCTCGAGGTGGAATTTGTCCGCTTCCGAAGTGACCAACTACAGCGCCGTCTGCTCCTTCATTAAATCACTTCCCTTGGCCAGCACGTTCAGATATCGTGCAGTGATCTCCCCTGGGAATGTATCTCCTCCCATCGCGTACAGATACGGTAAGGATTTAACCCCTTCCCTGCCACTGGTCGCGAGATTGTGTTTTTGAAATCGTTGCCAACTCAAAGCCAAAGAAAATCGTCCGTCCAAGGAACGTGGATGCAGAGAGGGGTCATCAAGAGGCATAGATCCTCATGAGCCCCCGCTACTGCTGGGTCTCATAAAGGATCTATGCCTCTTGCATTTGGGTTATGCTCGTTGTGTTCCGGCAGTGAAGGGGTTAATCAAATTTCGAAAAAGTGATACACAAATTTTTAAAGAGGTGAATACTTTTGAATACAAATTTCAGAAACAAAAAGCGGCAATGAAAATCTAAAGTAATTTTCATATTTTTTTTTTTTTTTTTTTATAACAGGATGTGTTATTGTTTCAAAAGGGTACAATTGTGTTGCCTTTTCCTGACGCGTCGCTGAATTTTTCCTCACGCAAAACAGTCTTCTCTAAAAGTATTGAAGTAGATCTAAACTAATGTAAAAGTATCTCAACTTATGCAAAGTGTAAAAGTATCTCAACTTATGTAAAGTGCTTGTATTTCATTTCAAACTTTCAAAATATTTAAGAATTCCATGATATAAATATATATTTGGATATTTTAATATCGAACGTGTTTTAGTTGGTACAGCTGCACAGCAATCGGCAGCCATTTCGGTGACGCCCACCACGGCTATCAATCTGACGTCAACGCCGCTCTCGGCTGTCAATCTGACGTCAACGCTCTCGGCTATCAATCTGACGTCAACGCTCTCGGACTTTAGGTCTACGTCATCGAATGATGGTGAGGGACTTATTAATGTCTACTGATGCCAGAGTTTTAGTTTTAACCCTGTGGCTGTCGATAGCGCGTTTTGTCGAGGTGATTCCTGCAGGAATCACCTCGACAAAACGCGCTATCGACAGCCAAAGGGTTAATGCGATCTCCTCCATGACAGGCTTTGATTGCTCAAAGTCGCCGATACAACGGGTCTTCAGTGTTGTCTTGCCTCAGCAAAAACGTCTGTATCCTTCTTTTCAAAATCTGTGTGAGTCGACACACGTATCAGATGTTGTCCCCTGCCTTTTAAGCCTAACGGAAGGAGTTCTTCTGCGTACAAAGGAGAAGAAGAGCAGAAAAGTCTTTTATTGTATGACATACACACGTCATAATTTAATTTAGCCTTCTTGTCCAGCGTTATTGTAAAAAATAGCAATAACGTTCATAAAGGAGATTTTGTGAACTATTTATCTTTTACTGCCTGCAGTAGGTGGCTTTAACCATTCAATACCAGCTGACCCTGACTGCGTTTCTGCAGTATTCGTTAACACATTCTGCTCCAGGACCGAAATCCGCAAATTTGGAAGTTGCCCCCCTGAAGACTGTATTGCACTTCTGGAAACGGATCGAGCGTGATAGTTCAAGGGTTGTGCCAGAATAGCTTGGCGCCTATGGGCGCCTATGGGCGCCAAGCTATTCTGGCACAACCTTTGAACTATCACGCTCGATCCATGTCTTGCCGTGGCGTGTCGGAGTTGAATGAGTTAAATCAACACCAAAAAAGAAAAACCCTAGCTGTCCCTGGCACATGGACTCAAAGTGGTGTCAGCAAAAAGGCATAGATCCTCAGGAGCCCCCGCAACTGCCGGGGCTAATGTGGATCTATAGAGATCTTTCACATGCGCATCACGTGACGTACACACAAAGAGTCACGCCCCCCTCTGGAGGACAAGGCGGCCATTTGCACGTTGTGAGAATAGCAATATTAGTAGATTTTATAGTCGTTTTATTCCCAAATTATGGCAAAAGTTTCACTCGCACTTAAGGAGAAGTATGTAGATACTTTAGACAAGGCTTCCTATGCACGTTATTTGGAGAAAATTGCAACCATTGGAGGTGAGGACCCGTACGAGTTGCCGGACTCGGCCTGGACTCCGGACCACGATGCACTGCCGCCTCTTCGAAACGAAGATGCAGTTCAATATTTAATATTTGGAAAAAGTGCATACACAATGGCTGGATTCAAAGCAATGAAGAGTCTGCAGGCACACAACCAACTGACATCAGGCTGGGTGCGTGATCTGCGTTCCTACCGGTCACCAAATTCACCGAACGTTCTTGTTGCTGCGAAGGTAAGTGTTCAGTCGATGGTTTCTCTGTGTGTTGTCTACACGATGTTATTTCACCGATCTAAATGTGTCTACTTTATCTCATCTAGATGCACGAGGATGGGGCGGATGATGGGTGTCTAGTTACCTTGTTTCCTCTGTTGGTTTAATTTGTATTCAGCTGTAGGATTCTGTGCTTGGATACTTTGAGTCTGATGTACCCAACTCTTGGATTCTGTAGTGTGTATCAAGTTGTAGGATTCTGTGTGGTGTATCATGTATCCAGCAGTGGGATTCTGTGGTTTGATATTTATCCAGCTTTGGTTTGATTCAGAAAATATTTGGAGCATCACCCAAGTTATTAACGTGAAACATGTCTAAAATTTGTATGAATAATGAGGCCATCTGAATAGTAATAATTGCACTACATTCCACTGGCTACAGTTTGTCAACTGTTAGTTTTTCCTTATTACCTTGTGGGGCAAGTTAATGATTACGTCTTGTTTATTTGCAGGTGTACCATTCCCAGCGTATGAATGAAAAACCCACTCAGCCCTGGCTCATCGAAGGGGAAGTTTTGCACGTGTGTTGCAGGCCTTGGAGAGACATGTTCCCATGTAGCAGCTGTAATGTTTATGGTCGACACAGCCAAACGCATTATTGACAACAAGACAGTGACTGACGTTGCGTGCTACTGGAACCAGCCTTCTTTCAAGTCCGTGGCTTACTTGGAAAATGCGTCCATTGACTTTACATCAGCACCAAGTAGAAAGAGAATGCTGGATGCCTCCGTGGAGAGTAAGACAGCATCGCCAAAGGCCCCAAAGCGGACAAGAGAAATCAAAGACGTCACTGAAAATGAGTTAAAGTCATTTTATGAACAGATTAAATTTGCAGCCTCAGGTATCAAGCCAGCTCTCCTGTCGGTGCAGAGCGAGTATGCGGAAGACTATGAAATTAAGTTGACAAGAATGCCTCCTCTCTTGACAGGTCTAAGAGAGGATCGCTTCATGACACTTAATTTCATGGAACTCCACCAGGAGTGCTTGAAAGTAATTGCCTCAGGCTCCCTGTCATTCACACATGAGGAATGCAATCTGGTGGAGCAGCATACACGCTTACAAGTAAAGTCACCCCTTTGGTTCAGACTGCGTGCTGGTCGAGTAACGGCATCCAAGCTGCACTCTGTGTGTCACACTAACCTTTCACAACCTGCCCACTCCTTGATCAGCAGCATATGCTATACAAACTCATGCAGCACAAAGACAACTGAGGCCATGCAATGGGGAATTGAACATGAAGATCAAGGAAGAGCCGAATATGAAGAAAAACAGAAGAACAGCCATACAGGATTCAAGATGACCAGCTGTGGCCTGATCATGGATCCTGAGATACCTTTCATGGCTGCTTCACCGGATGCATATTGTTCGTGCAAATGTTGTGGCGAAGGCTGCGTTGAAGTGAAGTGCCCATTTACCGCTCGCCAAATCACAATTGAGGAGGCCCTGTCTCTTCCAAATTTCCCTCTACACCGTGTTGGTACACACATCTGCCTAAAACTTGAACATGCGTACTACAGCCAAGTTCAATGCCAGTTTCTTCTGTCCAAAAGAGCTTACTGTGACTTTGTCATTTGGACACAAAAGGAACTGTTTGTTGAACGTGTCCTACCCGATGTCGGCTTCTGGGAAGAAGCTGTACCCAAGGCACAGCAGTTTTTCGAAACCGCTGTGCTCCCCGAGATGCTTGGAGGATTCTACACATCCGGCAGCTGCACTAACAATCCGAGAGCCCATTCACAGCCTGTGAATCCTCCAGCCAGTACCGATGCCAAGAGTCCTCTCGAGCCTGTGCAGCAAAATACAGATGCCACGGATCCTGTAGCGCCTGTCAACCCCACACAGCCTTCTAACAGAACTGACGCCTGGTGCTACTGCGGGAGAGGGGAAGAAGGAAATATGGTTGCGTGTGACAGTGTAAACTGTACAAGGATTTGGTTTCACTTTGAGTGCATTGGCATGAAGTCCGAGCCAAAAGGGAAATGGTTTTGCCCAGACTGCAGGAAGAATCGGCCTAAGAGAGGCAAGGCAGAACCAAAAAGGAAACTGTAAATTGACAAGAAAATACAGTTGTGACACTTAGGTGTCTATCTGGACATACATACACATGGACTGTCATTTGTGATACGTTTATTTCATACACGTTTACCTGTTACTGTTTGTGAAGGGGGCAGTTTAGCTATATACTAAGCACAGATGTATCCAAAGTGTAACCAGTCATGTTTTTGCAGTATGCAGCCACATTGCTGTCGGTAGCCTTATATCTTATTGTGAAGGTGATTTCCCAAAGTAGATCAAAGTTGTCCCTTTCAGCATTGGAGTGTGTTTTTAATGGCTGGATGCATGTTTGAAGATCATATTGAAAAATGACATTTGTCTGAAAAACCACCAGGGCGTGCAATTTAAATGGTCATGAACATTTAAGATCTGCCATCAAAGTTGCGATAAACAAGTGAGAACAAAATTGTATTTGTTTGTGTGTCTTTCATTTTCAAAATTGTCTCTTTGTTAATGTACAGTATATATGTTTTATGTACAAGGCAACACTGATGTCATGTTGGAGCTCTCAAGCCAAAACAAAAGCCATGTGCTGTTTTCAGAGAACAGTTGCGTACGAGCCAACAATAAAAATGCAGTCTTTTCTTGGGTGCATATAAATTGCGTTCAAGAATAGTGAATAAATAGTACAGCAGTGTTGCATTGTATTCAGTATGACATTTTCATACTGGTTCAGGTCGGTCTGCTTACATTTCACTTTTCCACTTGCAGGCTTTTTCTAGGTGCAAATAAGCACACACACACACATGCTCACCCCACACATACAAGCATGCATACTGTACATGCATGTGTGCCAAACATGTTCATAATGTGTTATCATAGAGAAACACAAACATTTTAATGTGACTCTGAATACGCGTCAAACAGGTTATCAATCTTATTTGTTTTATTTCAGCATCACACTGCAGGCACCGCATCAGTTTAACCCATATCATACTGAGGCTAAAAGCTTAAATTTTGTACACTGCCATATGCAAGCAACATTATAGTACTTACAGATAAGGATATAGACCAATGGCTTCAGTTAAAGGGTGGTGCCAGAATAGCTTGGCGCCTAGAGGCGCCAAGCTATTCTGGCGCTACCCTTGAACTATATTTTAGTCAAAATTATTTAAAACACTGGTGTATTCCGAATGATAAGGTTAAAAATCATCTGATAACATCCATTGTAGGTTTAACCCACTTGCTCATGCAGCCGCCGGTAACGTTTACAGTACCATTGGCTCCACATGCATGGGGTGAATCAGAATCCCATAGCGATACAGCATCATTGTCCAATTAAACAACATTCTTTGTTTCAGGTTTAACCCCCTTAAACACCCAGCCTCCAATCATGTGCACAAAACCGTTCGCTCCGCACACAGTGAGGTTGATGAGAAATTGTTACTGCATCGCCCCTGTCTAGATTTTCCCAAAACATAACACCCACCACATTGACCTACTCAAATCACACGAACACACGCTGAATAGCCTTTCATATTAGGAAACTTTAACCCCTTGACCATGCAGCCACCGGTATTGTTTTCAGTACCACTGGCTCCACATACAACAGTGTTGAAACAGTATCTGAAACATCACCCTAGGCAGTTTCTGACAACACTCGCCTACTCGGGCAGGCACTCGGGTTCATCAGTAAGTACAACAGAAGGACAACAGTTCACAAGTGCACTGCAGACATGAGCAATTTTGTCTAACACAGTCATATTTTGATCAGAACAACTGCTCATATAAGCAAGGGGCAACACACAATCTAAAATTGTGTATTTCTGGCGTAGTGACCCTATCACTCTTTCAACATGGATTCTAACATTTGCAAGCTTCCTGGTTGACTCCACTTCAAAGGCAGATAGTTGCTTTTTGCCTCTGGTGTACGCAGGAACCTTCACTTCAGCACACCTTAGTCCTGCAGAGTCATGAATGTTGAAGCCTCTGTCAGCAAGAATCAAATCTCCAGGCAACATTTTCTGATTTTGTCTAGAAAGCCACTCTGTTCAGTGATATGCCTGTCACTTGTCCTTCCTCCCCATGATTTGGAAATGTATGAGATAACACCCTGTGGAGTGATTCCCACTAGAAACTTTGTGGTGTTTCCATGCTTGTAGTTTGAGTAGGTCTGGTTTCGAGCCTGGAGATTTGATGCCTTTTCAAGCTTAACTTCAAAACAGTCAATGATTACAGTCACCTTCCGTCCAAATGCATATATGAATGTTGCAGGCATAGTTCTCTTTATGTTCTCTCTCTCTCTGGCCAGATAACAAGGGGATGCAGTCTCACATACAAAACATCTAACACATTGTAAAAGATCCGCCTGGCTGTGCTGTATGACACACTGAACATGTCAGCAAGCACCTGAATTGGAAGGTTTAGCCTCAATTTCATCAAAACAAGCTGGAACTTGGAGAGCCGAGCCTTAAGATCTGTGCTCATGCCTGGTGAAATCAAATTAAATGTTGCAAGCAAAATGATGAAATTTGGCAATGCAGTGTAATACTTCACCCTGTCATCTTTATCACGAAAAGCCTCCTCAGTGAAGTCTTTTCCATTTAACTTCTCCCTAAGATTTTGTATCTCCACATTCTGATCATTCACAACATTTTCAAGCTGTGAAATGTATTCATATGTCAAATCTGTCTGTGTACCTTGGTCAATGCCTGCGTGTGTTTCATTTGAAACATGGTCGGAGCATTCTACTGTGGTGATGCTGTCTGCTGACTCTTGCATGCTGCTCTCGCCTGACTTGCTGCATTGCAACGTCTGCTTTTGCTCCCTCACTGCTTTTGTCATGTTTCGTTTTGCAGTTCTCTCATACAGTTCTGACTTCGATGTCATCCCTTTAGAGTGACCTAATCTGAGGGTCGGAATCCAGTCTGGGTGTGTAACATCATGCATGTCTGCTGGCTGACCTGAAATAAGATTGTACATTACTTAATGTAAACATACAATATTGTTTTTAATACTAGCAGATATTAAACAAAAGTTAACAGTAATGTGAATTACACTGTTAAATGGTAATGAGTGCATGTACACTTTGCACTAAATAAATGCAGTGATTAACTAAATGATACAAACACAAAATAAAAACATGCACACATCTGCAAGTACAGAAATTCACACTGAGAAAGAAACAAGCACACACACACACACACACACACACACACACACACACACACACACACACACACACACACACACACACACACACACAGGCAAATTTACCATTGTTTCATATTTAACAACAGCACACCTCTACTCCACTGAGGGCCCGCCCCCTCCACTCCCTGTCTGCACAACACTTCCCTGCTCGCTTTCACCCGTGTTGTCAGTCGTAACGTAGTGAAATAAAACTTAAAATTGTATTATTTTAACTTACCAGTGACAAAGTGGTCCGAGCAGACTCGATGCCAGCATTTCGCCGAATCAAACGTGATGTTTTTGCGGTTAACCTGACGCACCCATTCTTGTCTTCTCCGCTCCGACAGCCCTCTCTGTTCCTCGTTTTTTTTCAACACATTCGGGATTCTGTGAAATGTCCTATCGGTCTCTCTATCACTGCGGTTGTGGCAGTTGAAAATACAACAGAAATTTACCATTTTGATGCAAACTGTTTCAACTATAACGCCGAAAACAGCACGAGTACGTGCGCTCGTTCACGTTGCCGCTACTACTCCCGCCGTTCGCTTGTCCTCCAGCCTCCGGTACGCGCAAACTGATGACGTCATGTGAAAGATCTCTATAGCTCTTGCAGTTGGGTTGCGTTCAAATTTTATCGGCACTGTACGGGTTATTACTGTGTGAATGAAAGCGACGCAAGCAAAAGAAGTATTGTCTGTGGTTTTCAACCATACTGTCAGAACCATAAGGTTAAAACCCAAAGACCAGCACACACATACCAATGGCTGTTTTCAGGCACTATCAAAGAGACACAAAAAGGCGTCGATAAGAGCATGCCAATGGTTGTTTTCAGGCACTGTCAAAGATACACAAAAAGGCGTCGACGAGAGCATGCCAATGGCTGTTTTCAGGCACTATCAGTAAGAGACACAAAAAGGCGTCGATGAGAGCATGCCAATGGTTGTTTTCAGGCACTGTCAAAGAGACACAAAAAAGCGTCGACGAGAGCATGCCAATGGTTGTTTTCAGGCACTGTCAAAGAGACACAAAAAGGCGTCGATGAGAGCATGCCAATGGTTGTTTTCAGGCACTGTCAAAGAGACACAAAAAGGCGTCGACGAGAGCACAGCCCTTTTTCATGGCGTCGGGATCGGAGTGGCCATTGCTTTAGCTTTCGTCATCTTCGTTATCATCATCGTCGTTATTCTCTGGCGATGCAGAGCGGGGAGGAAACCTCACGATACAGAAACAGGTAGGACACATCATATCAATACTGAAAACTTGTTGGCTAAGTTGGGTTGACCGGCTGGTTTGTTTAAAAAAAAAAAGAGGAAATTTGCGCAAGGGATACTCCCAATACGCGCCACCCCCTCCCCATTTTCTCTGGAGCGCACAGTAACTCCGCTCCACCTCCGGTTTCTATGTCTCCGCAGCTAGTAATGCATACAGCATTTGGAAAGGCATTTTTAGCAAAATTCTGTCTCTGAAACGTTACTGGTAGCGGTTTTTTTTTTTCTTTTTTCTTTTTTAATCGGCGACAGACAAAATCATGTTTATTCTGCGAGTGCTGGTGGTCTGTTCCCTTCATCACGTGAAAGTAGCAACCTTTATTTTCTTTTCAGTGACAACGACTATCAACAGCATTTATTTTTTTTTTTAATGTTGTCTTTATCTTATCAACATTATAGTGCATGAATAGTTTCGGATTTATATTTGGTGCCAAATGTAACAGAATCGCCTTGAAATACTTCCTCAGTGTGTGGTGTGCTGATATGTTAAGTTGGAATTTACGGCCTAGAACGGTAAGGTCCAAAATGACAAATAATCACGTATACTTCAGTCGATTAACCCCTTTGCTACTGACGATACCGTTAGGCGGAAAAGACGCGTAGTTAAGTAGATAGGCCATGACGTAGTTACGTAGATAGGTCAGTCATGACGTACTTACGCTTCTTTTTCGCCGAACGGTATCGTCCCTTCGGGTGCCGGTAGCGATTTTAGTCGCGATGATTCCTGCAGGAATAACAACATCCTGCAGGAATCATCGCAACTAAAACCGCTACCTTCACGCAAAGTGTCACTTTGTCAGCAGCAGTCAAGGCTGGGACCAATGCATGTTTTGCAGAAAGGGTAGGCGGCATCAGCTTTAACGGCCCGTACGACATGGAAAGTCAGAAATCCGAGGAATCTCGTTTGTCTGAACTCACCACCTTCCCAAGCGAGTCCCAGGACAGTGATTACAGCAGAATTGCCGACACTGAGGCCGCAGTAAGCACCATCACCAAGCCGAGCGGAAGCACAACGTGCAAAAAAGTGCCTTATTCTGCTGGAGGTCTCTCTCAAGGCCAGCAAGGGCAAGGTCAACAAGAAACAGGTTTGTTATTAAATGTGTGATGATCTGATTTTGGTCCTATTCTTCATTCATTCATTCATTCATTCATTCATTCATTCATTCATTCATTCAGCCACCAACCCACCCACCCTCCCACCCACCCGCCATTCATTCATTCATTCATTCATTCATTCATTCATTCATTCATTCATTCATTCCTTGTGACCAGTATCACTGTCCCATCATAATTCGTCGTCCTTATTTTTTTTTACTTCCTCCAAAAGGAGGAAAAATGGTAATGTTGTCGCAAATCTTAGTTTTCGTGATTGTGATGTTTGTTCAAAACACCAATCTGCAAGCTTAAATTGATAATTTGAATTAATTGTTGAAGTCAGTTAGTATGCTAATCTGTGATTTTGGACCTCACGGCTTCAAGCGTAAGGGCCAGAATCACAGAGCAGTACACATGTATTGCTAACTAAGACGTTTGTTGACATTTTGTTTTTAAATGTGAACAGACACGACCCCGGCGCAACGAAACGCTGATACATATTTGGAACCAATTTCCCCTCTGCTGAAGACTGGTAAAACCGATGCGCCAGAGGAGAACCCATATAAAGCCCGGATAAGCAGGGACGAGCGCAATCCTTATCCGTCCGACTTTCACTTCCCTCCCTTTGACCACGACCTGTTCGGAGGTAACCTTCCACGGCACATTATTCAACAGAATTCTGTTGATGACGACACGAAACACTTGCTGGTCTGTGATTTTAGGCTCACGATTCTGGGCCATATCGATAACAACAGGTGTAACTTACTTCACCCCTACACTCCTCCCCCGCTCCCTCCGCTCCGCCTCCGACCCTCTCCGCCTACACATCCCCCGCACCAAACTCAGCACTTTCGGCCCCCGCTCCTTCTCAGTATACGGTCCATCCACCTGGAACACTCTCCCACTCTCTCTCCGTCAGAAACACTCTCTCTCCTCCTTCCAGTCCGCCCTCAAAACTCACCTCTTTCAACAGTTGTAGCACTATACCACCACACTCCCCACCCTAAGCAGACTGTCGTCAGTAGTAATGTATTTCACTATTTGTGGTACGTGAGTCGTGGTCTAAAGCGTGCGCATGCGTGCGCGAGTTGTGAGTGCGCGCTTAGAGTTATAATTATTATAAGATAAGCGCATTATAAATACCGTAATTATTATTATTATTAAACCCAACTTGCAAAAGACATGCGGGCCGACGTCGGCCGCCGTTGGCCCGCGCACAGCCGTGCGTGGGCCAACGGCTGCTGACGTCGGCGCAATGGCCTTTGCGCACTGGGTATGAACCAGACATGGGCACACAGCTATTGACAGCAAAATCGTGTGTTTCTCCCTCTTATGAATCAATGCATAGCGTGGACTGGATTAGACTTTGGTTTGAGGCTGATCGATTAACAAGAATAGAAAAATGGCTGCTGAGGGATTTGTGATCTGGATGCAATCAATTTCCCAACTGATTTATTAGTTATTTATTATTTATTTAAATTTATTCAGATCACCAATACTTACCTTGCATATGAAATTAATGTTCGTGCTGTAAACCTTTGTTCAGGGAACAAGTCTACACCCAGTGACCGTGAGTACATTGGGATGACTCGACAAAATCAGGAGAATGAACAGACGGACGTTGCCAGGCGGGAAGAGGGTGGAGGCCGATCCAAAACCGAGGAACACCAGGAGAACAAAGGTGCGTGAGTAGGAGGCTTTTATACACGTCTTTTATAATATGAGCTAAAAAAAAGCAAAGTCCGGTTTTGTCAAAACAGTCTGTTAAGAGTGTTTAATTTGTAAATATTTTTAAAGAATGAATGAATGAATGAATGAATGAATGAACGAACGAACGACCGAACGAACGAACGAACGAGCGAATGAATGAATAAATTTATTCATTCATTCATTCACTCATTCATTCATTCGTTCAGTTCAATTTAATTCGGATCATTCGTTCGTTCGTTCGTTTGTTCGTTCGTTCGTTAGTTCGTTCGTTGAATTCAATCAGTCAATCAATCAATCAATCAATCAATCAATCAATCAATCAATCAATCAGGCAGTACAATCAATCAGACAGCCTGTCCGTCAGTCCGACTATCAGCCATCCACCCCTCCCTCCCGCTCTCCATTCCGCCCTCCCTCCCTCTTTCTCTCACTCACTCACCCGCTCGATCGCTCACTCACTCACTCACTCACTCAGCCAATCACCCAACCAACCAACCAACCAACCAACCAACCAATCCAGCCATCCATCCAGCTGTTAGCGGGTTTGAACTAATCGGGTTTACCGACTTTTAACCCCTTTACTGCCGGAACACAACCAACAGAACTCAAATGCCAGAGGCATAGATCCCCACGAACCCCCAGCAATTGCGGGGACTCAAGAGGATCTATTCCTCTGCCAAGCTATTCTGGCACCACCCTTGAACTAAAGCCATTGGTCTATATCCTTATCTGTAAGCACTATAATGGTAGCTTGCATATGGCAGTATACAAATTTAAGAATAAGAATAAGAATAAGAGTACTTTATTATCTGTAAAAGAGAAATTCGTCTCGCCACCTCAAATGCAACTCGCAATCACACACACTCACACAACAGTTTACGAACAACAAATGGACAATGGCTCGGGACGGGTGAAGCCCGTCGCCAAGGCGTCTCATGGTCGGCGCCAACGGCCCCAACCCGACCTGAACCTCCCTAATACAAGCAAACTAAAGACGACCCTATCATAGTATCTCTATAACACACAATGTAATGAAGTACCCAACGGAGAAAGAAACACGCTTAGAAAAAACGGTACAACACAATTTATTAATATTTCGGGTAAATACCCTTTGTCAAAATAGACAAACAAACAGAGACATTAGCCGCTACTTATCTTCATATGCAGAAGGAATGTGGCAACTGAAGGTGACATTATTACACAATGTAATGTATTAAAACTTTCCGCTTGGCTAAGACTAGTTACAAAACTAAAAAATACGCATTAAAAAAAGACGAATACTTTCACAGTTGCTACCTGGGGACGGCCGTCGCCATAAGAACAGCGCCGTCTATTATTAGACAGTCGCTCCGGCATAAACAGTCACCACCTTAATTATAGGTTAACTATATAACTTCATAGTATATTTTTAAAGCAATAGTAGTAGAACTACATCATTAGCGTGAAAGCAGTTCAAAATGGTTTCTAAAGAGTACACACGCTGTTCAGTAAGAAACACAGTCACATTTGAACCGTTTAGCCTCAGTATGATATGGGTTAAGAGTGAATTAACACAGATTTCAAAAGCACAATAAATACGTCCACTGGCAGCGAAGGGGTTAACCATTCTTCTGTCATAACTGTGTTGCAGTCGCGGAGTACATGTACGTGAGCATGCATTTACCGACGGACAGAAATCCCCAGCAGAAATAGACGTCATCGCTTCAGGCGCAGAGCAGATCTGACGTCTTATGTTTATGACATAAGCCACAATGTCTATTTTTGAGAAAAGTGAGATTTTTGTTGTTAAAAAATGAAAATCACGCTTTTCTCACACACACAAATGTTCATACTTGTTTTTGCCACATAAAAGCACGGTTCACAAGTCCATTTAACTCATTCTGCCCGCGACGCACCACAGCAAGATATGGATCCATCATGATAGTTCAAGAGTGGTGGCAGAATAGCTTGGCGCCTATAGGCGCCAAGCTATTCTGCCACCACCCTTGAACTATCATGGTCAATCTGTCTCGTGAATTGTAATGCAGTCCTCAGAGGATATCTGCAAAATGTGGGTATTTCGTACCTCGGGCACAATGAGTTAACGCTCTACCGACATCAGCACAGAGAAGTAATGGACGTTATTCCAAGCTTATCAATGTGTGTGCGTGCTGGTGTGTCTGAAATAATGGACTAGAAACGATGTCGACTGACTGAGCGAGACGTGACATTTATTCTGAGCTGGTCTGTGATTTTAAACCTTACGACTCCAGACCCGTAAGTTCCACAATCACAAATCAGCACACGGCATAGAATTTGATTGCGTTAACAGTGTAAAATGCAGCTGAAATCCAGTTCTTGAAGCCTATCCATGTAAAGGATTAATCTATGATAGCGTCTGGAAGGAATCATGCGCGCGTGCGTGCGTGCGTGTGTGTGTATGTGTGTGTGTGTGTGTGTGTGTGTGTGTGTGTGTGTGTGTGTGTGTTTGTGTGTGTATGTGATGGTGTGTCTAAAATAATGGACCAATGTGTGTGTGTGTGTTAGTGTGTGTATGTCGTGTGTGTGTGTTTGTGTGTGTGTGTGTGTGTGTGTGTGTGTGTGTGTGTGTGTGTGTGTGTGTGTGTGTGTGTGTGTGTGTGTGTGTGTGTGTGTGTGATTAAACCATTTCTCTTGAATGACATAATTTGTTGATGGGTGAACGATTGTGCGTGCGTAGTTCAATATATTAGGTAATGTGTTGTAGTTTGTTCTATTTTTCTCTGTTTTGTTTTTGTAAATAATAATATAATTTTTGTAATTAGTTTCCTGTGAAGCGCTTCGAGCTTTAGTTTGAGGTTAGACATTATTATTATTATTATTATTATTATTATTATTATTATTATTATTATTATTATTATTATATTGTTGTTGTTATTGTTATTGTTGTTATATTATTATTGCTATTGGTATTGTTTTTGTTATATTAGAATCTAATAGTTTTGACTTTCACTTGCGCCAGACAACTGACAACACGAATCAGAAAAGTCTGCTGAGAAAATCGTTTTGTTATTGTAGTCAAATTAAGAACGAAAGTTAGTTATTCGTTGATGGATTATAAATAATATCAGTGCAGGCTCCACACGCTATTACAGATGACAACAGAACCTGGTTTGCGCGACCACCTTCATCAGACATGACCTGTGATTAAAGACCATCATTAAAGTGGCCGTAGCCACCTATAATTATAATGATTTTAATGACATGGGGACACTTTTTGCCCTTCTATATTTCTCTTTAGAAAGCACCCGTCTCTTTCTTACATTCAGGGTATTTACCCGAACACATTTAGTAGTGCACCTTCTTGTTTGTGTATGTGTGTTTCTCCTGCCTACTTCCTAAATTCCAGAAAATGATATGGGTTATAGGCTTGACCTGATGCATCCTTTTAGGGATGTATATGGTAGTCTTGTTCTTTACCTGCGTATTTTTCTGTGGGCTGGCGACTGGGTACCTGATAGGCGGGTGCAGGGGATCTAACTGTGTGTATGTCCAGAGCTGGGTAATCCCCCTTGGTATGTGTACTCGTCTCGTATGAACGCATTTTTCTTAACAAAAAGTGGTTCCAGAAAACAGGTTCTACTGTGTAATAAAGGTGAACACTGGCTAACACGGGACATCCGCTTTTTAGTGTAAACAAAAAAAAGATCTGGAAACAACTCACAAGGAAAGAAGCACGCTTTGATAGGAGAAAAAGTGTACTCTTATTTATTGTTTTTTATCCAGCGGCAAGAGACATACATCCTCATGAGCCCCCGCAGCCGCACTAACTTACCGCAGTCGCGGGGGCTCATGAGGATTTATGTCTCTTGTTGGTCCTGTGTTTTCGATGTCTAGTTTTGCTCATGTTCAGATAAGAGTGTTTCACGCGAATGTCGGTCAGCGCGTAGCGCTTTCAGACGCTCAATTCGTAATCACTGGCAGGGAAGTCGTTGACCGTAAGCGCAGGGGTGCTGGGTGCGCTTTTCTTTCGTTGTTGGTTATAGTCCCCTTCACTGCTGAGGAAAGGTGACCACAATCCACCGCTACCGACAGCCAAAGGGTTAACAAGTTCTGTCAGGAAGAAAAGCTGCGCTCTGACTTGTGGGTTACCATGCACAGGTCCATTTCCACGTGATGAACGTGGATATTTCTGGCCTGCTCGGTAGCACAAGTTTGCAATGTTGTGTAACACATTCTACCCCAGGACTGAAATCCACAAATTTTGAAGTTGCCCTCTGAAGGACTGCATTACAATTCTAGAGACAGCGGATCGAGCATGATAGTTCAAAGGTGGCGCCAGAATAGCTTGGCGCCTATGGGCTTGGCGCCCATAAGGCCATGGTGTGTCAAGTCTGAATGAGTTAAGTTTTTTAAACACTTTTCGGGGTGGGTGGGTGGGGATGGGGATGGGGTTGGGAGTGCGAGTGGGAGGGAGGGAGAATGGGCGAGGGTTGGGGTGGAGTGGGGTTGGGGTTGCGGGGGGGGGGGGGGATGGGGTGGGGTGGGGGTGAGACGTGGGTGTTTAGAATGAATGTGGGAGAATGGACGGGATTGGGGCGTGCTTGTATTTACAATTCGTCTTAGTGAATACTTGCTTTCTCAAAGTCGAACAAAAATAAAATTACTTATGTATTTTGTAAATGGATTTGGCAATAAATGATTTTCAGTGTGTTTGTGCGTGCGTACGCGTGTGTGTGTGTTTGTGTGTATACGTATTTGACTTTAGTGTGTGTGTGAATGTGGTTTTGTGTGTATGCATGTGTTTGTGTGCGTGCGTGTGCCTGCGCGTATGTCTCTTTATACGTTCTATATATAACGCAACCTATTTAACTTGAGTTTTTGGAACTCAAATATTGAGTCCAACGTGAGCTTTAAAAATGTCATGTAAAAAAAGATAGACCACAGGCTTATCCCGTGTGTTGCAGAAATACACTACTGTTCCAAAAAAAGTATACACTTTGTTCTCCGGGCGACATTTTGCAATCGCCTCAATGTTATACAAATCGGTTACATCATTGAAAACCTCATTCAGTCGCCGTTACGGTGTTGTCAGTTTCATTTTCCTCCATGGCATTTTCCGTACGCATTAGACCGCGAAACGAGACAGCTCCTAAATCAAAAGTTGCAAGTTTATGTTTTCACGTTGTGGCGCACTGTTTGAGCATTTATCTCTCGTTTGCTGAGGAACTGCCTCAATCAGATTTCACTGTTGAAAAAAAAGCTGCGAGTTTTATGTGTTTGTGTCGAATGGTTTTGTTTTTGCACGGCCCAGAAATGACATGCACCCCCTGAAACGCTGTAAATTCCGAGAAACATTTGATTTAAGGGGATGTCACATTTCGCGGTCTACTGCGTACAAAAAAATTGCAACGGAGGAAAATGAAACTGAAAGCACCGTAACGGCAATTGAACGGGCTTTCCAATGGAATAAACCCGATGTTTTTAACTCATTTAGCCCTGACACATCTCAGCAAGACATGGATCGAGCGTGATGGTTCATGGGTGTTGCCAGAATAGCTTGGCGCCCATAGGCGCCAAGCTATTCTGGTACCACTCTTGAACTATCATGCTCGATCTGTCACTAGAATTGTAATACAGTCTTTCAGAGAGCAACTTTAAAACCTGGTGATTTCGGTCCTGGGGTAGAATGTGTTAATATTTGAGGCGATTGCAAAATATCGACCGGAGAACAAGTGTTCACTTTTAAGGAACAGTAGTGTAAACTAGAGAGAGAGAGAGAGAGAGAGAGAGAGAGAGAGAGAGAGAGAGAGAGAGAGAGAGAGAGAGAGAGAGAGAGTTCACATCATCCCATCTGTCGTTTCACAGAAGATTTAAGACAGCCATTATCAAGTCCTCCTTCCATGTGCAAGGATCATAGATCCCCATGATCCCTTGCAGCAGCAGGGGCTTGTGTGAATCTGTGTCTCTTGCTGATGCGAACTGGTTCTAACTGTTCCTCAACCTGAAAATGTAATATACGTTTTTGCGTGCGACTGACCAGATAAAAACTTATAGGAAACCCAGCAACGTCCGCCCCACATTTAATACACGACATTTTCTGGGTGAAGAAACCTAAACTTGGACACATCGAGACCGCAAAATGAAGCTGTTGATCTGTGTTGTTCTTCTTGCTCTGGCTTTGGCAGAAGCTAAACTGAAATACAAGGCACAGAGAAAGAGAGGTAAGGTTTATATTGTTTTTTTTTTTTGTTTTTTTTTCTTAGTGTTGAAAGTATTCTGTCCTAAAACTAACATTAAGTATTATTTTCTCGTAACAATTCATTTTACAACTCAATGATAAATCTGAGTGAACCTAAGGAATAATGTAACTTGGAAAATTAATCGACTGATTTATTGATTTGATTGATTGATTGATTGGTTGGTTGATTGATTGATTGATTGATTGATTGATTGATTGATTGATTGATTGATTGATTGATTGATTGATTGATTGATTGATTGATTGATTGATTGATTGATTGATTGGTTGATTGGTTGATTGAGTCAGTCAATGATCGATTGATTGATTTAGTTATCACATGATGCTTGAAAATGGAAAACCCATACACCCAACAGGCAAAAATTCCTCGACATTGGCACGATATATTTTTCACTCTGCCGATATCGGCCCGAGGACCTTTTGCTCATTGGCCATTTTCCTTTGAACAGCGGCCTGTAACGGTGCGGACCAGTTTCTGTGCTCGTCTGGCCAGTGCTTACAGCAGGAGTGGCTGTGTGACACGGAGAACGACTGCGGCACTAACGAGGATGAGATAGGATGCCGTGAGCACCTCTCTCTCTCTCTCTCTCTCTCTCTCTCTCTCTCTCTCTCTCTCTCTCTCTCTCTCTCTCTCTCTCTCTCTCTCTCTCCTACACTCTCTCATAGTTTAACCCCTTCACTGCCAGGTGGACGAAATTTGTGTTTTTGAAATCATTGTGAATTAAAACGTCATTCGTCCATCCCCCAACACAAAACTAGCCGTTCGACACAAAGTAAGAAGATGGGCTCAGTTGCATGAGTGAGCTTTGTTCTTCGCCAGCCTCTAAGCAAGGTGCTCAGCTACAGCGGAGCACCTTGCTTAGTGGCTGGCGAAGGACTAAATAAGCTCATTCATGCATTTGGCTCCTGTTGGTTACCAAAAGATAAGCATGTGCACGTCAGCCCTCCCTCACCACTCACCCACCCACCCCTCAACCACCACCCCCCCTCAGCTCCCCCACCCCCACCCCCAAACCCCACCCCACCCCCTCCCCCCGCGCCTTACCCTGCAGTTTCTACAGTCCAAAGTCTGACAAGACGTTGTGACCTTTCGTCAGCGTTATCTTGGCATACTTTTATATAGAGTTGCCTGCACCGGTTGTGTCTTATATTGGACAACATTCTCCTTAACTCCTTCAGTGCCAGCTGACTCAGACTATGTTTCTGCAATCTTCCCTAATTCAACGCAAAACCTCTAGCTGTCCCAAGAACATGGATTCACAGTGATTTAGGCAAGAGGCATATATCCTCATTAGCCCCCCGCAACTGCGGGGGGCTCATGAGGATCTATACCTCGTGGCGAATAAAATTGTCTGCGCACTCAGGCGGGTTAAGTATAGTTCGCAGTGCCCCTTTACGGTCCGTTATTCGGTAACGATAGCTGCGAGTATTTGTCTGTGACTTCAACCCTGGGCCGTAAGCTCCAAATTCACGGACCTGCACACGTATAGATTAGGCACAAGAAGACCTACTTTTCAAAATTAACCCTTTGGCTGTCGGTAGCGCTTTTGGTCGCGGTGATTCCTACAGGAAATCACCGCGACAAAAAGCGTTACCGAAAGCCAAATGGTCTTGTTTCATCCTTATCTTAGATGCCGTCTATGGCTGACTATCTAAAACTTTATACGACAGGCCCAACGTAAGACTTTTAGCTAGTTAACCGTGTCACCTCTGAAACTACGATTCCCCCAATGCCAGTGTCATTTATTTTGTCATTGTCAATACTGCATTATTTCAACTGAACTTGGCGTAGGAGTAGGGGGACGCTTCATCACCAAAGGAGTATAAGGCCCTACTGGTTTCTAGGACACCGCCTGTCTTTCAAAATTAACCCTTTGCGTGTCGGTAGCGGTTTTAATCGCTATGATTCCTGTAGGAATCATCGCGATAAAAACCGCTACCGACACGCTTAGGGTTAAGTTGGTCTTGGAGGGAGTATGTCCCACGCAATCATATAATACCATGTATTATTATTATTTTTAAGCATCCAATAACTGGGTCGTTTGGTCGGCCAAGGGGAGGTAATGACCTTAACCCTTATCATTCGGAATACACCAGTGTGTGAAATAAGTTGGACTAAAATAGTTCAAGGGTGGTGCCAGAATAGCTTGGCGCCTCTAGGCGCCAAGCTATTCTGGCACCACCCTTGAACTATAGGCATTGGTCTATATCTGTATCTGTAAGTACTGTAATGCAGCTTGCATATGGCAGTGTACACATTTGAAGCTTTCAGCCTCCGTATGATATGGGTCAACGAAAGCGATAATTTAGTGAAAACGGACTCCAACCGTACCACGGTGAGAGATTGAGGTATGAGCATTGTGTACTTGAACCCCAAGTTTTTTGCTTCGAGAGTCAAATAATAAACACTTTTTTTAAACTCTCCAGCTACTGACTGCTCGGGCCCCCACCAGTTCCATTGTACCAATAACAACTGCGTCCCCATTGAGTACCGCTGTGACGGCGATAATGACTGTCACGACAACACAGACGAGACAGGATGCGGTAAGTTTGCTGTGATTGTTACGCCTATTGTTGTTATTGTTGTTGTTGTTTGGTTGCTGTTGATGGTTGTGGTATTATTAAATGATGACGATCGCGATGATAAATAACGATGAACATGATGTTGGTGGTGATGGCAGCGGTGGTTACGGTGTGGGTGACAATGATGAATGGTGCCTCTTGCAGATTGAGCGGCTCGGCTGAATCCACTGAATATGTGAACTTTTTGCATTTTTCTGACCTACGTCTGATTAACCCCTCGTGTATGCATGTACTGTAAACTGTAGTGATAACTTAAAGCAGGGTTTTCAGGGTTCCTAGGCGAAAGAAGTCTACCCAGGGTCAGCGTGCCTTTTCTTATTTCGGCCCACTCACCTGGAACGACCTTCCTGCCCATGCCTGACATGCTCCAACTCTCTCTGCTTTCAAATCACTGCTCAAGACCTATCTGTTTTGTTTTGCGTATAGTTGGATGCATTTTCAGTGCGTTAGCAATCTTTGGCAGTAACTGTTCTTGTAACGGTGTGTGTGTATGTGTGAGTGTGAGCTTTTGATATGTGTCACTTTAGTTTATTAACATTTATTGTAGTGTTTTTCTTTCTTGTATTTTTTGTTCTGTGATTTTTGATCTTGTAAAGCGCTTAGAGCGCCATTCATTAGGAGGTTAAGCGCTATATAAATGTACATTATTATTATTTATTAACTGCGAAAGAGCGTTAAAAGATAACCACTATTACTATTTTTTTTTTCTAGACAATTTCCAGTGCCCCACGGGTGAAGTGAAGTGCTCTAACAATATGTGCATCGAGGCCACCTGGCTCTGCGACGGAGACAATGACTGTAGGAACGGGTGGGACGAGGTACCAGCCAACTGCCCCGCAACCACGCCCAGCTCTGGACGTCGCTAGACACACCAGACCATAAAGGAATTGACCTACACAGCAGACCTTTAACTAACGCAGCCCAAGCTACAATAATATGGAGGTATGATAGTTCAAGGATGGTGCCAGAATAGCTTGGCGCCTATCGGCGCCAAGCTATTCTGGCACCATCCTTGAACCATCATGATCGATCTGTGTTCTGAACTGCTGTCGTCGGTGAACAACTCCCAAATTTGGGCTTTTGATCTCACGGCTTAGTGGGTTAAGGGAATCGGCATTGTCGAACCAGGCAAAGGGAGACTACATCTGCTTGTAGACAAGAATTTTAGAGAAATCAATTTCTGTGGACAATCGTACTGTTACACGAAAAATTCAAAACGAATCAATTTTTGGTGAAAGAGAGAGATTTTAATTATTATACAATGATGAAAATGGACATGCAAGTGTTCGCCATATAACGGCCATTGTCAAACCATACACAACAGTGCCGATATATATAAAAAAAAAAAAAAAACAGTGTCCATTTTTGATAAAAAAATTAGAATTCCATTGTTATGCAATGACAAACAAATGGACATGCAATATAACGGACATTGTTAAACCAAAAAAGGAGAGACAAGATCTGAAGTTTATGGAAATCAGTTTCTGTAGACAATTGTGCCGTTATATTGATAAATAATGCAGACCAAAAATGTGACTGCCAAGCGTGTATAATGCAAAGAAATACCCAATGGAGAAAGAAACACGCTTAGAAAAGACGGGTACAACACAATTTATTAATATTTCGGGTAAATACCTTTTGTCAAAATAGACAAACAAACAGAGAGATCAGCCGCTACTTATCTTCATTCGCAGAAGAAATCTAAATTGTGTTGTACCCGGCTTTTCTAAGCGTGTTTCTTTCTCCGTTGGGTACTTCTTTGCGTTATATTGATAAAGACAATGTGTCCATATTATACTACACGTTATATGGAAAAACCCAGCGTGTCCATTTTTTTTTTAAAGAAAAACCAAAATTTTCAGTGGTATACAATGACATGGGCCTACTAATAAAAAGAAAAGGGGAGACTGCCAGTCCTAATAATTGAGGAAGACTACTACTACTACTACGTAAAAGTAGGTACAAGCACTGTCAGGGGAGAGAATAGTGCATTATCGACCAATGATCATAGATCTAGTTTGGTCAAAGCACAAAACTATTTGACAAAACTAGATATATGACCAGTGGTCGATAATGCACGATTTTCTCCCCTGACACTGCTCTTACCTACTTTACCTAGTAGTGGGCCTACTGATGTTTACAACATAATATCAGAATTATGTCCTTTGCAATCTTCAACGTGTGCTCCGTTATTTTCAAGAGTTGTCTGTTGAGACGTGTCCGCGGGATAATTTCAGTACAAGTACACAAATAAAATCTCTTATCGTCCTGCATCTATCTAGTCTGTCTGTAGATGGAGAGGATCGTGATATTCTGCCTCAGCTTTTTTTTTTTTTTCTTCTTCTTCTTTTTCTCTTGTTTGGCCTCTCTCTCTCCATCTGCGCATCTCCTCAGCTAAAAGAACCCCCCACTTAAAAAAACAGGGGTCAGTTGCATGAGCGAGCTTAGTACTGCACCAGCCACTAAGCAAGGTGCGGCGCACCTTGTTTAGTGGCTGGTGCAGGACTAAAGCTCGCTCATGCAACAGGCCCCAGGTCTTCACCGGTTCAGCGCCGAGAAAATCTGAACACCATAGAACTGCAAAAGGTATAGATCCTCATGAGCCCCCGCAGGTGCGGGGGCTCATGAGGGTCTATGCCTCTTGCTGACGCCACGTTGACTCCATGCCCCTGGGACAGCCAGAGTGTTGGGCGTGTTGAATAAACGAAGATTGCAGAAGCACTGTCTGCGCCATCTGACACAGAACGGATTAAAAGTAATATTAAGTTTAAACGCCCCGCTGTCTCTTTCTCTGTTTACCCCTTACCCCAGTACGCAAATGTCTATCGGATCGAAGTCGGCCGTAGTGGGCCCTCGCACAGCTTAAGTGTGACTATCTTAATAGTCTTCTTAGCAGACCTGCAGCCGGGTCTGAGACTAAAACCCCGAAAATCATGTGACCAAATTGCGCCATACGCCACACTCAACGATTGGCCCGAGTGTTGGCCGAAGCGGGTTCCACCGTGCTTTGTTTTTAGTCCTGTCGGTGATCGCGAATTTCGCATCAGAAAACACTGCACACTGACTGAGCGATGCAAAGGGGACAAAATTAGGCGTAAAGAACATGAGACTAACAAGAGACATAAATCCTCATGAGACCCCGCGACAGCGTGGGCTCATGAGGATTTGTGTCTCTTGTAGCTGGGTAGCGTTCGACTTGCTCTGGCGGTTAAGGGGTTAAACAATGAAATAAATAGTTGTCCTATCTCAGAAACACCCACGTCCCCATCTCCCCTTTTTCTGTTATTTGATTTTTATTTTAATTGGGTAAAGGCCAGCAGAGCAGACGTCATACCAATATGGATGCGATGCGATTTTTAAAGGGATCGGGACTTCCAGCTTCCGCTGATTTCGTCCGGGGGGGGGGGGGGCCGGGGGGGGGCGGGGTGTCTCGCTGTCTGTCTGCCGCTCCGTCGTGCAGCCGGCTGGTGGTAGTGCCGGGGCCGGGTGGTTGGTGGTGGAGGAGGCGGGTGGTGTGGCCGGGGGACCGTTGCTTAGTGCCAGGCTGGGGGGTGTTGGTACGCCAACCACTCGAGCAGATATTGAATGAGTGGTGGCGGGGGTGGTGGTGGCCGGAAGAACCGTTGCTGGCTGAGGTGTGGCCTGGGGAGTTGGGGTGGTGGTGGTGGTGGCCAGTGGAGCCTTGGCTTGGGGGTCGGGCGCTGGAACGGGCGTGGTGGGTGGCGGTGCTGAGGTGGCAGTCGGAGGTGTGGTGGCGGCGTGGGGAGGAGTGGCGGGCGCTGGTTTCTGAACCGCTTAGGTGGTCGTCTGCGTTGCCGTGGGCCGGTGGTTTGCCCGTTGCCTGGCTGTGGTGGTGGCTGTTGGGGGGCCGGGTCTGTTGCGGTGGCCTTATCTTCACTTGTTGAAGCTAGGGCTGGGGGTGGCGTTGGGTCTGTTCCTGTGTCTTGTGTTGGCGCGACGGTGTTCCCGCATCCCCTGTTCTTGGTGGTGGTGGTTGCCGTTCCTGTCTTCTTTGTCGCTGTCGCTGGGGCGGCTGTTGTCCCCATTGCCTTCATGGCTGGTGCTACTTGGCGCTCATTGTCCGTGGTGGTGGTGGTGGCTTGGCTGGCCGTGTCTGTTGTCTTTGGCGGGTGGAGATCTTTCAGAGCCCCGGCGTGCACCATCCACCGGGCGGCGACCAGCGCACGGTGGTAGTCGTCCCCTTCGACTGCCCTGATGATCGGAACCGCATCCTGCAGCAGTAAGACTAGATCATCAAAGTCCATCCCCCTGAGCCGGGTCCCCTCCTCCTCAGGCAATGCCGGCCGTTCCCGAGTAATTGAATCAGGAAGGTTATCGGCGGCGGGGAGGGTGGGAAATCCGGCTCAGTTGCCGGCTCCGACGATATCTCTAGTTCCTCGTCTTGGGGAAGCAGTGTCTGGGGGGTGGCTGGGGCTGTTACTTCTTCTTCATCTTCTTCCTTGTGTTGTTGGTAGTGGTACGGGCTGGGTAGGGTCGCTCGTCCTTGCATGAGCATTCTTAAATGCTCTGGTGATGGGAGAAAGTTGGGTGGGGCCGGCGCGTACTGGAACGGCCTCACGACGAAATTCCCTGTTGGCGTCGTCGTCAGCTGTGGGGATGAAATTTCCCACTCTGGTTGCGCCTGCGGCCGTATCGGTGGAGACAGAGGGGGCCTGTAGCTCCTTGTCTCCCGTTTGCCCGCTGGCTGCGGGTGTGGCGCTTGGGGGTAGGTGGAGGTATACTCCTCCACCTGCTGTCTGTTGGTTTGCCTTCTGTTCTTTCTGGAGGCCATCTGTTCACTTGTCTTGAGGCAGGGCTTGCTTGTCCCGGATGACTGGTCTCTTGCCTGGGGCTTGACTTGTCTTGTCTTTGTCCTTTCTCTCCTTTGCGCGAGGCGCGGGTGGCCGTCCGCCTCGTTGAGTGCTGTTGCTTGTTGGCTCGGTAGTAGCGCAGCGCGGAGGTCCGTACGCTACGCTGTCCGTGGCTCGAATGATGACCAATATGGAGCTGGGTGTTTTAAATCACAGGGTGTGTGCAACGAGGGCAGCGTCATCAGCAAAAAGCAGCTCACGAATCAGTTGGTCTAGGGTTTTCGTGTGGGCCTGCAGTCGTCTGAGGTTGAACAGGCTGCCATCGAGACGATACCTGATGTACACTGCATCGTCATCATCGAGGTCCACTGTGGCCTGCTTCAACATCATGCTACAAAAAGATGGTGAAGAGGGTCGGTGCCAGCACGCAGCCCTGCTTTACGCCGTTGAGAATAGGGAATGGTTCTGAGAGGTCATTGTTGAGTCTGACCTGGCCTTGCTGGTCCTCGTGTAGCTGGACAATCATGCTGAGGAACTTTGGGGGACAGCCAAGTCGCTCCAGGATCTGCCACATGCCTTGCCTGCTCACAGTGTCGAACGCTTTTGTTAGGTCGACAAACGTTACGTACAGCCCTTTGTTCTGCTCGCGGCACTTCTCCTGAAGCTGTCTCAGCACAAAGACCATATCGGTGGTGCTCCTGTTTGCTCTGAAGCCACACTGGCCCTCTGGGAGGTGGTCTTCAGCGATGGCAGGTACCAGCCGATTCAGGAGCAGCCTTGCAAGAATGGACAGCAGGGTAATTCCCCGATAGTTGGAACAGTCAGACTTCTCGCCTTTGTTCTTGTACAGGGTGATAACGACTGCCCTCGTTGCACACACAGAGAGAGCCCTGCAGCGCATCACGTCCTGCTTCGCAGACGCTGCCCAGCTCTTTGGACTCGAGGTCAGTCTGAAAAAGACAGAGGTCCTCCATCAGCCGGCACCCAAGACAGTGTATCGTCCTCCTCACATCACCATTGGCGAGTCTGAACTAAAGTCAGTGCACCAGTTTACTTACCTTGGCTGCATTATCACGTCGGACGCCAAGCTGGACAAGGAGCTTGACAGAAGGCTGGCAAAAGCGAACAGCGCTTTCGGGCGACTTTTCAAGCGGGTGTGGCACAATCAACAGCTGAAAACAGGCACCAAGATCAGCGTGTACAGAGCTGTGGTCCTCACCACCCTGCTATATGGTTCCGAGTCCTGGGCCCTGTAACGCAGCCAACTATGACTCCTCGAACGCTTCCACCAGCGCTGCCTGCGCACCATCCTGGGCATTCACTGGAGTGACTATGTCACCAACGTCGAGGTCCTTGAACAGGCTGAAGCTGTGAGCATCGAAGCTTTGCTGCTGCGGACACAGCTCCGCTGGGCGGGGCATGTCTCCAGGATGGAGGATCATCGCCTACCAAAGATCACCCTGTTCGGCGAGCTTGCTACTGGACACCGTGACAGAGGGGCACCAAAGAATAGATACAAAGACTGTCTCAAGAAGTCACTTAGTGCCTGCCAAATCGACCACCACCAGTGGTCTTCGCTTGCTGTGGACCGTGACACCTGGCGATCCACCATTTACAAGGCAGCTGTCTCCTTTGAGGACTCTCGCAGAGCTAGCCTTAAGGACAAGCGGCTCAGGAGAAAAAACAGAGATGCCGCAACTCAGAACCCTGGCCATACCTCCCCCTGCAGCCACTGCGGTCGAACCTGCCTGTCCCGGATTGGCCTCCGCAGCCACGAACAAGCCTGCAGACGTCGTGGGCAACTCCTATAAAAATCTTCGTTCGCGAAGTCAAGCCAAGAGACTGGATTTTGTTCTCATGTTGCGCCCGTAGTGGAAATTAGGGCCTTCATTACGGAGAAATACTGAACACTGTGCAATTGAATAGTGTGCAATTGTGTGTATTCGTCTTTGCTTTGCTGTGTGTGTGTGTGGGGGGGGGGGGGGGAGGAGGGAGGGGAGGGGAGAGGGTACGAGAGGGTACGAGTGTGTGTGTGTGTGTGTGTGTGTGTGTGTGTGTGTGCATGCGTGCGTGCGTGAACGTGCGTGCTTTAGTGTATATGCGCGTGCGTACATGCGTACGTTTGCATGTGTGTGTTGGTTGGTTAGTTCGAGGTTTAAAGTCCACGGTGCCGAAGTGATAATGAACGGTCCTGACGGGCGGGTTATGGGGGACAGGGAAATCTATTGCCTAAGGAGTACGACCTGAACACTGATCAACTCAGGCGCACTCCAGCTGTGCCACTTTGATTTACCAGGACCTTTCAACGGACATGCTATTGAACAAGCCCGTCTTTCCCCCCTGGATTGCGAGTCCAGCTACCAGGGCCGGAACGGGGATTCAAACCCACGACCCGGCGATTTCCGTCGCTCTCCTGCTCCGACGCTTAACCGCCTGAGCTATTTCGGACTCGTGCGTGTGTATCTATGTATGAGTGCTATATAGAACAGAAGATTCTATTTAATTTTTTTTTTTTTTTTTTTTTTTTTTTTTTGGGGGGGGGGGGGGTTAGTTTTTAGTTTAATCTCAGATTGAGTCAAGTGCGAACTGCACAACATGCTGTGGAAAGAAACAGAGGATTGGCTGATATCAACCGGTAACAAAAAAAAAAAAAAAGGTGACAGTGCACATTATCCCATATGTCGTTTCACAGAAGACAGCCATCATTCTGTCTTTGTTTTACGCGCAAGAGGCATAGATTCTCATGAGCCCCTGCAGCCGCAGGGGCTCATGAGAATCTATGCCTCTTGCCGATGCGAACTGGTTCTGTCTGTTCCTCACACTGAAAGTACAATATACTTTTAATGCTTACGACTGATCTAAACCAAGTTGAAAAAGCATAGTCTGCTGTACATATTACACGAGACATTTTCATAGAAGGAACCTGAAGCTTGGACAAACTGAGACCACAATAATGAAGCTGTTGGCCTTTGTTGTTCTTCTTGCTCTCGCTTTGGCAGAAGCTAAACTAAAATACAAGCCACAGAGAAAAAGAGGTAAGGTTTTATATTGTGTGCTGTTGTTGTTGGGTTTGTTTGGTTTTTTGTTTGTTTGTTTGTTTGTTTGCCGTGTCGAAAGTATTTCTGCTTAAAAACTAACTTCGAAAACTATTTTTCTTACAACATTCCTTATTCACAAACCAGATCGGTGAGGCTAGCCCTGGTAGAATAGTACACATACCAAGAGGAATTACTCAGCGCTGGACATACACACTGTTAAATATGTATATGATGGTCTTGTTTTTTACCTGCGTATTATTCTATGGGCTGGCGACTGGGTGCCTGATAGGTGGGGGAAGGGAATCTAACTGTGTGCATGTCCAGCGCTGAAAAATTCCCCTAGGTATGTGTAACATTCCTTCCACACGATGCTAAAGCGATCTGCTTCAGACCATGCGTGTACTGTTAAAATTTGCCGATACAACGGGTTCTCAATGTTGTTTCGCCTCAACAAAGACGTCTCTGCCCTTCCTTTTACGGTCAATTTAACCCATTCAGCCCTGACGCCCTACAGCGGGAGATGGGTCGACCATGATATTTCAGTTCAAGGGTAGTGCCAGATTAGCTTGGCGCCTAATCTGGCACTACCCTTGAATTATCATGGTCGATCCATCTCCTGCAACAGGTGCATAGTCGTTAGATGACGCCTCCAAAATTTGGGAAATACGAGCGTCGGGCTGCGATCTGCTTCAGGCCGGGCATGCATTGTTAAAATGCGTTGATACAACGGGTTCTCAATGTTGTCTCGCCTCAACTAAGACGTCTCTGCCCTTTCTATTACGGTCCCTATAAGTAGATCAAAGTAACAGGTCTTCTACCCCCCCCCCCCCTCCCCCCCTTTTGTGCGCATCAGTGGAACTCTCCTACGCAGAAATGAGAAGAAAAGCCGAACAGTTTTCGTTTTACGACATTCAAGGCCCACTACCGCCGTAACTGTTCAAGGCCCACTACCGCCGTAACTGTTCAAGGCCCACTACCGCCGTAACTGTTCAAGGCCCACTGCCGCCGTAACTGTTCAAGGTCCACTACAGCCGTAACTGTTCAAGGCCCACTACCGCCGTAACTGTTCAAGGCCCACTACCGCCGTAACTGTTCAAGGCCCACTACCGCCGTAACTGTTCAAGGCCCACTGCCGCCGTAACTGTTCAAGGTCCACTACAGCCGTAACTGTTCAAGGCCCACTACCGCCGTAACTGTTCAAGGCCCACTACCGCCGTAACTGTTCAAGGCCCACTGCCGCCGTAACTGTTCAAGGTCCACTACCGCCGTAACTGTTCAAGGCCCACTGCCGCCGTAACTGTTCAAGGTCCACTACAGCCGTAACTGTTCAAGGCCCACTACCGCCGTAACTGTTCAAGGCCCACTACCGCCGTAACTGTTCAAGGCCCACTACCGCCGTAACTGTTCAAGGCCCACTGCCGCCGTAACTGTTCAAGGTCCACTACAGCCGTAACTGTTCAAGGCCCACTACCGCCGTAACTGTTCAAGGCCCACTACCGCCGTAACTGTTCAAGGCCCACTGCCGCCGTAACTGTTCAAGGTCCACTACAGCCGTAACTGTTCAAGGCCCACTACCGCCGTAACTGTTCAATGCCCACTACCGCCGTAACTGTTCAAGGCCCACTACCGCCGTAACTGTTCAAGGCCCACTACAGCCGTAACTGTTCAAGGCCCACAACCGCCGTAACTGTTCAAGGCCCACTACCGCCGTAACTGTTCAAAGATACACTTCTGTAGCAGACGGTAACGAAGCACAACACACAGGACTAGCTATGGTTCATTTAAGCACATGACAATCCAGTTCAGCACACGTCGTCTGTATATCGAGTAACCTGACAATGACTCCACTCCGTTCTATAGATACAACGGTATCAGTACGAGAAACAGCTACAATTAGATTGCCACGCTAACGGCTGCGCAGAATAAATAAGTGCTATTACGCTTGTGTGTTTGATGCATCTCCAAACTGCCGTTAACGTTCGTTAGCAGTGTCGACAAGGCATGTTGAACACAAATGGTGCTGAAATGTGTCTTCAGCTTTACGCGTAATGGTACTTTAAGACTTCATAAGTTTAAGCTAGTCCTTTTTGTTCAGCACTATCACGAGGCATTCTAATAACAGGTGTGATGGCGATATTGCGAAGGATTAACTCATTCTGCCCCCGACACACCACAGCAAGATATGGCTCGATCATGATAGTTCAAGGGTGGTGGCAGAATAGCTTGGCGCCTATAGGCGCCAAGCTATTCTGCCACCACCCTGGAACTATCATGGTCGATCTGTCTCCTTTAATTGTAATGCAGTCCTCAGTGGATAACTCCAAAATGTGAGTATTTCGTACCTCGGGCACAACGAGTGACCCTTTGGATGTCGGTAGCGGGTTTCTAACTCATCGCGACAAAAAGCGTCCTCGACACCCCTTTCTTGTCTGGGGCAGGACTCTTTATCCCTAGCATGTTAAGTGACTTACTGAGTGACTTCATAAGTGACCCAATGCGCAAAAGGCTATCGGGCCGACGTCAGCCGCCGTGCGCGGGATACATGATCAGTGATTCAGTGACTGTTCGATTGACTGGTTCATCAGATGACGGTTGGTTGACACAATACATGTACGCAACCTATCTGTCCAACATCCAAAAGTTGATGTTGACCGTGCCACGCCCGCGGACCTTTTGCTTATCTGTCATTTCATCATTTGAACAGCGGCCTGTGACGGTACCAACACGTTTCTGTGCTCGACTGGCACGTGCCTCAAGCAGGAGTGGCTGTGTGACACGGAGAACGACTGTGGCACTAACGAGGATGAGATAGGATGCCGTGAGAACGTCTCTCTCTCTCTCTCTCTCTCTCTCTCTCTCTCTCTCTCTCTCTCTCTCTCTCTCTCTCTCTCTCTCTCCCCTCTCTCTCTCTCTCTCTCTCTCTCTCTCTCTCTCTCTCTCGACTTACGTAAAGTTTGGATGGATGGTTGGATGGATGGATGGATGCATGGATGCATGGATAGATGGATGGATGGATGCATGGATGGATTGGCGGGTGGGTGGGCGTGTAGGTGGACGGATGGATGAATTGATGTTTGGATGGATGGACTGTTTGCTTGCTTGCTTGATTACTTACTTATCTGAGTGCTTAACTCCCTCAGCTCCGACACACCATAGCAAGACACGGCTCGAGCACGATAGTTCAAGGGTGGTGCCGGAATAGCTTGGCGCCCGGCATAGGCGCCAAGCTATTCTGGCAACACCCTTGAACTATCATGCTCGATCTGTCTCTAGACTTGTAACACAATCCTACAGAGGGTAACTTCAACATTTGGGGATGTCGGTCCTGGGGCAGAATGTGTTGACTGATTAATTTACTGAGTGATCGCTCGATAATCGGGTGAGGGAATGAGTGAGGGAGTGAGTGAGGGAGGGAGGGAGTAGCTGGCTCAAAGACCACAGACCAGCACGTGCATATTTACCCTGGGCAATTTCTGCGGTCTGCAGCCAAAAGTCTGGACATGCTTAGACAAGGGGTTGCGTGCACTATTTTGGGCTTCGGCTCGTTATGTGGCACCAGTAGTTAGACTACGTTTACGCGGAGCAGCTCCCGAAGTGACGAACGAGACTATAATCACAGCTTGTACCATAACCATATAAGCATAGACAACACTCCAAACATCTCTAAGAAGCATAGATCTATATGATCCCCCAACACCCAACATCTTCAAGAGGCATAGATCTATATGATCCCCCAACACCCAACATCTTCAAGAGGCATAGATCTATATGATCCCCCAACACCCAACATCTTCAAGAGGCATAGATCTATATGATCCCCCAACACCCAACATCTTCAAGAGGCATAGATCTATATGATCCCCCAACACCCAACATCTTCAAGAGGCATAGATCTATATGATCCCCCAACACCCAACATCTTCAAGAGGCATAGATCTATATGATCCCCCAACACCCAACATCTTCAAGAGGCATAGATCCTCCCGGACGAGGACCTTTGCTTACTGGGTCAGAACCTATGCCTCTTGGAAATGTTTGGAGTGTTAATAGATGTTTATGGTTCAAGCTGGTTATCCGCCGTGATTTCGCTGTCGTTCGTTGTTGGGAGTGGTTCGTGTCAGACCGGCACACATAAAGATTGTGCACTGTATGCAGGCGTACTTTCGCGGTCAGTAAAACCTGCAGGAGCGCTTCAACCTTAAAATGATAAAGGCCTTACCGGTTTCTAGGACACTGCCATGCAAAATTAATGTGGTCTTGGAAGGAGAATGTCCCAAGCATTCAGTAAACTGATCTTTCGGGGCGGCTAAGAGCGGTAAGGGCTTTAAAAGGCCCACTACCGCCTTAATTGCTCAAAATATACACTTCTGTAACAAACGGTTACGAAACGCTACACACAGGTCTAGTTATGGTTCATTTAGACACAGGAGAATCCAGTTCAGCACACGTCTTTTTAATATCAAGTAACCTGAGTGTGACTCCACTCCGTTCTATAAATACAGTGCTATCAGTACGAGAAACAGCTAAAAATAGTTTGAAACGCTAACGGCTGCACAGAATAAATAAGTGCAATTACGCATGTGCTGTTGCTGCGTGTCCAAACTGCTGTTAAAGTTCATTAGGTGTGTCGACAAGACATAAGAAACACAAATGGCGCAGAAACATGTCTTCAGATTAATAATAATTTTATGCGTAGTGGTACTTTAACTCATTCTACCCCAGACACACCACAGCAAGATAAGGATCGACCATGATAGTTCAAGGGTGATGCCAGAATAGCTTGGCGCCTATCGGCGCCAAGCTATTCTGGCATCACCCTTGAACTATCATGGTCTATCTGTGTCCTGCACTGCAATGCAGTCTTAAAAAAACAACGGCAAAATTTGGGGATTTCGGTCTTGGGGTACAATGAGTTCAAGCCTGCCGAACGCACTATTAATTTTACCTACATTCAATGAACCCAACTCCAGTAGCAGAACGTCTTCGGGCCCACGACGGCCGCAGTGGGCCCACGTACAGTCGTGCGCGGGCCCACTGCGGCCGTCGTGGTCCCGAGGACCTGTGCTTACCGGGAACCGTCCCTTTTCCGCCGTATAACCATTGCTCATTGCGCCCAAAAAATAGCTTTCGCAGTAACGGACTTTGTTCCTTTGATAAAAGGCGGGATGGGCCCATCAAACGTGGAGTTTTCCCGGGTTAAAATTCATTGTATGCACGTTAACTCATTCAGCCGGCGGCTGTATTTCCCAAATTTTGGAGGCGTCATCTAATGACGCATCAGTTACAGGAGATGGATTGATCAAGATAGTTTAAGGGCAGTGCGAGATTCGCTTGGCGCCGTCAAGGTAATCTGGCACTAACCTTGAATTATCATGGTCGATCCATCTCCTGTTGTAGTACGTCAGGGCTGAATGGGTCAACAACAAAAAAAAAACAACAGTGAAAAAGTCACTCTGAACTTACCGCGCTGAGAGGAGGTGAGAACACACTATACCTAGACCTCCAGGTTTATACTCCGAGAAGGGAAGTCAAATGACTTATTTCAACCTTCAGCTACTGACTGTTCCGGGTCCCACCAGTTTAAATGTGCCAACAACAACTGCATCCCCATTGAGTACCGCTGTGATGGCGACAATGACTGCCGGGACAACACAGACGAGACAGGATGCGGTAAGTTTGCTGTGATAGTTACGCCTATATTGTTTTTGTTGTAGTAGTTGTTTTGTTGCTGTTGATATTGGTGGTGATATTATATATGATTACGACGACGGTGATGATGATAATGACGACGATGAACAGTAGGCCATGTTGATGCTGATGGCAAGGGTTGTGTTGGCGTGGAAGGTGACGATGAAAATTTCTGTCGTGCTTTGACTCGAACAGACAATAAAGTTGTATTGTATTGTATTGTATTGTATTGTATTGTATTGTATTGTATTGTATTGTATTGTATTGTATTGTATTGCATTGTATCGTATCGTATTGTATTGTATTGTATTGTATTAATTCATGACTCTTGCAAATGGTACGACTTGGCTGAATCCCTTAAATGTGTGAACTCTGTGCATTTTCTAATCTACATCTGATTTAAAAGTTCGTGCATGCAACAACCAATACAGTCAAGGTAACGATGGACATATGCACCAAGGGTTTATTATCCTTCCCTGCCACTGTACATACACTGTACGTTCATTATTGTGTCTGAAATCTTGGTTCATTCAACACCGTCCCAAAAACACGGATACAAATTGGTCTCAGCAAGAGACATAGATCCTCATGCGCCCCCGCAGTCGCGGGGGCTCATGAGGATCTATGTCTCATGCAGTTGGATCGTGTTCACTTTTGTGTCGGCAGTGACAGGGCTCAAGGATAACCAGCATGGCTATTTTTCTCAACAGCAAATTATAGATGCATCGAAGGCGAAGTGAAATGCAGTAACAACATCTGTATCGAGCCCTCAATGCTTTGCGACGGACGCAACAACTGCGGTAACGGGTGGGACGAGCTCCCAGCCAACTGCCCCGTACTCACGGCCAGCCCTGGGCGACGCTAGACGTTAAAGGACTTGGCCTAGATGTGCATGGCAGACCTTTAACTGATGCAGCCAATGTTATTCTCCGTTTCAGAAAAGCGTGCCTCGTTTGTTTGTTTGTTCCCCCCCCCTCCCCCTCCCCCCCCCCCCATCCCCCCTCCCCCCGCAATTAACTTTTAAACAAGACATATTTCAGGGCCCCACTCATAGAGATGACCTACTTAAAAGTTGACTTGCATCACTGATGTTCGAACTATGAGTACAAGCTATGCACCGATCAGACGCCTTACAAAACCAAGGCACTGAACATTCAGCGCGGAGAACGTGAAGTTTACAGAAGTAAATATGTCAGCGTCTCTGAGTGGGGCTCGATTAGGGTATATTTTAGCAGGTTTAATTGATCATGTTAAAATTTCCCCGAGGGCAGCGGCTAAACCGTCGTTGTTATGACATAAGAAAATTAAAATAAATTAGGACCAAGGTTGGTGATCATCTTTTCTTCTTTGATTTGTCTTGAAATCATGTGCGTTCAAAAGTTATTTGCCAAAAACACGAGGCAAACGTTGCTCAAACGGACTATACAAAAAGATATAATCCAAGCATGATAGTTCAAGGGTGGTGCCAGAAAAGCTTGGCGCCTAGCGGCGCCAAGCTATTCTAGCACCGCCCTTGAATTACCATGATAGATCTGCAATCTGATTTGTAGTCTTCATGGTACAACTCCCAAATTTCGGACCTTGCCTCCAGGGGTCAGTTGCAGGAGTGAGCTTAGTACTGCGCAAGCCATTAAGGCATGATCTCGTTGCTTAGTGGCTGGCACAGGACTAAGATCACTCATGCAACTGGGCCCCAGGGTTTAGTGTGTCAAGGTAATCGACATTGCCAAGCCCAATAAAGAGAGACTGGATCTGCTTGCGGATTAAATGTTAGAGAAATCGATTTCTGTGGACAGTGGTGTATACTTTGCGATCTTCAACGTGTATTCCATTACCGTATAAACACGAGTTACCTGTTAACGAGTGCGAAAAAACTTTCAACACAAATGGCTCCTAAATGATCTTCATCTCCTTCGTAAACCCACATTCGGGTCTGCGAAACCCGAAAATCACTTGACAAAATGCTTCATTACTCAGCGCGTTTCAACAGGTTCCATTTACCCACTGATCCCTGACACGCTACGACAGGATGTGAATCGACCATGAAAGTTCAAGTGTGGTGTCAGAACAGGATGTGGATCGACTATGGAAGTTCAAGTGTGGTGTCAGAACAGCTTGGCGCCTGAAGGCGCCAAGCTCTTCTGACAACACACTTGAACTTTCATGGTCGATCTGTCTCCAGAACTAGAACTGACGTAGACCTCAGAGGATATTTCCAACATTGGATAATTTCTTCCTCATGACTTGATGAGTTGGAAATAAAGAACATGTGCTCAGATTTGTTGCTCGCCGTCCGTTAAGCAAAGGGTCCTCGGACCCATGTCGGTTGCTAGGTGGTCTGTACACGACAGCTGTGCGTGGGCCAGCAACGGTCGATATCGGCTCTGGGACGCCGTTTTGTTCACCGGCTGACAGCGAGACGACTTCACTATAAGCTTCACGTCATGGCATCGCTGTTCCCACAACGCCGTGTGCACAGTGACGAAATAGATGTTTTACGTCACTCAGCGCAAAAAGGCTCAATGGCAATCCACATTTCCTTCGCTCAGCCTGTGTTGATATCTTCGTTGCTAATTTTTTTTATGGTTTTATTTCTGAACTTTCGCGCAACTTAATCTTCCGAAATCGACTCGAGGGTCAACCGTCTGCTCACTGACTAGGGCAGAATTGCCCATCATTTGCAACAGCTAGTATCTACCTGTCAAAGTCCTAGTGGCTTTGTTTTGAGTTTTTTCTGCAAAAGTATCGCTGCAATGTAGAGAGACATTTAGTCGGCAGTTACTGGCTTGGAAACATTTCCTGCAAATGGCGGCAGGTGCACAGTGATCCTCCATTCCATGTTTGCTAACCACACAGTGACCCTCCAGCCGCTAGTTGCAGGAACCTATTCCAAGCCATAAACTACCAACCAACTGTTTCTCTGCATTGCCGCGAGCATTTAGCGTGGGGGTAAAAATAGCATAAATAAAGCCGCTGTGGCTATGAAAAGCAGGTACTGGCTATAGCAAATGGCGTGCAATTCGACAAAGGCGTACAATAATCGTTCATTCTCAGCTTGCACAAATTCTTCGGGTGGACGGTTGGCCTCTGCTGGCCCGCGCACGGCTGTGCGCGGGCCAACAGCGGCCAACAGTCGACCCAAGGACATTTAAAATTTCTGGTCGCTGGGACTAGAAATCCTTTATTTTCCCTCACTGTCTTCGTCGTCCGATGTGGGCCGGAAGATGTTTTATTTGGCGACCGTCGGTTTTTCCTCATTATCCTTGCCTCCTGGCGGGTTCTTGGGCTTGTCCCTGTTCTTCTTAGCCGCGTGAATGAGCCGCAGCTCCTGGGTTTTCTTGCAGAGGTAGTAGAGGGACTCGAGGATGAGCACGACAAGGACAATGCTGATAGCGGACACGCCGAAGATCATCCACACATCGTCCTTGCAGTCCATGACGATCGGCTTCTCATCCAGGGGTCGCAACAGCTGCTGCCATTCCTCCCTCCACGATCCGTCATCGTCCAAAGCAACTGGGAGATAGATAGTGGTCACACAACAGGGTTTGTGTGGACTACAGCAAATGTGTTCACCTCGTAAGTTATTTCGTGAAGCCCGGAATGCGAGGTAAACCGCGCATTCCGGGCTCCACTAAATAACATACGAGGTGAACAATTTGTTCATGATTTCAACATTTTGGAGAACAACTCACGTACGGCGCGTATAAAGTTTCGTGTGGATTACAGCCAAAAAAGTTCACCTCGATTGCCATTTGCTGGAACCCGGAGTGCGAGCCTCGCATTCCGGCTCCACCAAATAACAGACGAAGTGAACAATTTGTCCATGCTTTCAACATTTCGCAGAACAACTCGTGCATAGGCGCCTTATTTATTATTATTATTATTATTATTATTATTATTATTATTATTATTATTATTATTATTATTATTATTATTATTATTATTATTGTTATTATTATTATAAATTGCAAATACCATTTCCGTATCCCGATAAACGCAAAATATTGGACGGGAAGAAAAGATAGAGTCACCGTTAAACGATTCAGCATCTTTTGCCACGGACATTTGCAATCACATCTGTCGTTTATCGGGACTGTCCAGAAAAATAAAACTATGTTGGCTTACTGTAATATAACCATGAGGCAATAAAAACGCGAATTTGTCACTATCGTGCTTTTCCTTGTAAATATGCCTTAATCCGGGTTACTTTGACGTCATTTATTAACAAATGTTATGGAGAGTGTGTTATGTCGCGTGTAAATGGAATGTTTAAAAACCTCACATCGATGAGTATGACGTCATCAGTGACACTACCATCACGAGATATTGAAAGTTAAATGGAGAGCATTTGCAGAGGACTGGACACAGCTGAAAATCAAACAACGTGCAGTAGGGTCCGGTTGAATAAAAATCCGGCCGTGCCGTAAGGCTGGCTTCGGCCCGGGGACCTCAGTTGACTTTATCGACAAAAGACTGTGTACATTTACCACTACTGTGACTGGATCCCGAGTTGTCCAACATACAGGGCTCCCCAGGTAAATAAACCTCGATATACACGTCTCTCGTATTTAAAAATGCGCTGTAGTCGTGCAGTTGGCTGGTGGCGTTTTAGCGGTGTATTGATCAGCTGTGTGTGCTCACCGACGAAGAACTCAACGACTGTCTCTTCAAATCTGCGGCTGACGGTCGGGTCGCTTGAGCTGTACACAGAGCACATGAAGGCCACGTCCTCCATGGTGCGATCCAGCGGGATGGTGATGTTCTTGGACAAAGGCCACTCACAGACAGGAGTGTTGTCCTTGAACTCCCAACATAGTTCCTGCAAAGACATACAAAAAATGTAAAACTAAACGCTAAACCTTCATTCATTCATTCATTCATTCATTCATTCATTCATTCATTCATTCATTATATGTTTTATTAAGTGATCATGTTTTTATGTATTTATTTATTTATTTATTATTATTTTTAAATTTATTTATTGTGTAAATATTATTATTTTTTATATTATTTATTATTTTATTATTATTATTATTTATTTTTATTTATTTATTTATTCTATTTATTATTTTATTTTATTATAATATATATATATATATATATATATATATATATATATATATATATATATATATATATATATATATATATATATATATATATATATATATATATATATATATATATATATATATATATATATATATATATATATATATATATTTAAGGCCTTCGGGGTACAATGATTCCTTTGACCTCCCTCAGGCCTACAAAGGTCCGTGTAGCGAACCCCTCCGACCAATAACGTATTTGTTTTCCTTCCTCCGTTTATTGTTTAGGAAAAAAATCCAGTTTATGAAGACGGCCGCTTCTGTGGCGGCCTAGGTGACACCATTGCATATACATGTTCGGCCGGGGATTCTTAGTCTTTACGAGACAGAGTGTGACCGTAGCATGATTCCGTGTGAAGCGCAAGTTTCGCGAGTAAAAAGCTAATCTTGGCTTGTGTACAGAATGATTCTAGCCGCAATGTCTACAAAAGGTCGTCAAAGTATGACAGTGACAGTTCTTCTTGACTGCTGTGTGATTCAGAAAAAAATAAGAACTTTTTTGATGAAGCGATCGGCATTTGACCACTGATGTGACAACTTGTGCAAGTTAGCATGGTGCCTTGTGCTTTTAGATTCAAGATGACTGAAGGGGATGCTTCGAGTGTGCAGCAGATTGTCGTTGTTATATTGTAAAGTGTCATGTGTGTGTGGATATCTGGAAAAAGGAATACCAAACGCTCGTTGTTAACAGCAGGACTAGTGCTGAGATGGATTTTAAGGTAAGATTTTATTTTACAGCGTTGACATGTCAGATAGTCTTCGAAAATTCGTGAGATGTTTTTTTCTTCAGATAGTCCCGTATTGAGTGACGTGAAGAGAGAACTTTGGCATTATCGTGCTTTCTGTATAGTGTTGCTGGGTGTGTATTAATTTTCGTTTTAGTTCTTGAATTTGTTGCTCTGTGCTTTGGTGAAATTGTGACATGTTGGTGGCTGAGCAGACAACAGTGTGTTGTTTGCAAGGATTGCTGTCTCTGATTGGTTAAAAAAAACTCGGAAACTATTTTTGTTCCGTGGTTTCCCGAATGTTAAAAATGCTCGGTGCATGGCGATGAGATGGATTTGGCGAAGGCTTTTGCTGTTTGCGCTGTGTAATTAGTGGCGAAATATTGTTTAAATTGGCTCCTCACGTCGTAAAAAATAAGGCAGAGAATGTGTATTACGTCAAATAGGACTACTTTAGTGCGTCTTATTTCCAGCTATTTTGTCGAACCGAGATGCTATCAAGACTCGAAAACGAGGTCCTAACGCGTCATCGAGAGGGCTATAAAACGTCCGCCATTTTTCGCTACAGGGGTTTTTATATCACGTTATATGGTACAGTTTGCGCTAAAGCGACTGGTCGTGTGACGTAGGGAGGAAAACAAATATATATATATATATATATATATATATATATATATATATATATATATATATATATATATATATATATATATATATATATATATATATATATATATATATATATATATATATATATATATATATTAATTATATATTATTAATTATTAATTATATATAATTATATATTATTAATTATTAATTATATATAAAAAAAATTTGGGGGGGGGGGGGGGGGTGGGTGGGGGGGGGGGGGGTTGGTTAACATGTTTAGTCCAGGAACAAAGAAAGTCACAGCCCAACGCAAGTGGCGGGGCTCATGAAGATCTATGCCTCATGCTGGCATCATTTTGTATCTTGAATCAATATTGATTTCATAACACAATATGCTACCACCGCAGTTAAGAGGTGAAAGACTTTTGTCACCACGAAGTTAATTTCGAAGAAGGGGCACCGAAATGAGTCTTAACAAAGCTTCACACCAGCTGGGTTCGAATCCGCAGTGACGAACGAGGAGTGAAATCGCATGATCTCGGTCACATCCCCCTAATTTTTGGAGTCATTTCATATTATAACTGCAATCTTCCGGATGAAAGTCAATCGCTCTGAGCTTTAATTCCCAGCTTTCAAGTGAACAGGGCCGAAACCCTGTAATGACATTTAAAAAAAGAAAGGTATGACCCCATGACCTTGACGTGATCTTATCGCTGACCTCACTAAGATTATGCAGTGTCTCCACCTCTGACGGGCTGTAGTCCTGTTCGTCGGAATACGGCAGCTGAATCAACCGGAACAGTTTCTTCGACGAGCCAACGTTACCGCGACACGTCAGCGTCACCTCCGTGTCCTCCACAATCACGCCGCCATGTTTAAATCTTTCCGGAAACACCGTTAGCTCAATGTTGGAAGGAAATGCTGCAAGATTGGATTGCTCTCAATAGGCGTCGCTCGGAAGTCAGATATGGGTCAAAATTGCACGAATTTCGACTCAAACAGAGGATTAAAAGCCCGTACAAACATGCGTCCGGGCTTTTATTCCACTGTTTGCATCGAAACACGTGCAATTTTGACCTGCCTCTGGCTTCTGGAAGTCGTCTTTCGATTCGTGTGATTCAAATGTGCATGCAACCAGCGGTACAGTTTATAGTGCTTGTGGATAACACATGCGAACGAGACGATTCAAACATGTCTTATACCGTGTATAGGCGATCATAGCGTTTCCATGGAAAGCTCTATAAACGCCTGTATGTATGGTATATTGCGGGCCTTAAGCCGTTCTGTGCCGAGAAAATTGGAACACCGCCAAACCGCAAGAGGCATAGATTCTCATAAGCCCCCGCAGGTGCGGGGCTCATGAAGTTCTATGCCTCTTGCTGACACCACATTAAACCAATGTTCCTGGGATAGCTAGGGTTTCTTGGTGCTGACTTCACGAAGCTTGCAAAAACACGGTCTGCGTCAGATGGCAATGAACAGGTTATGTAAACAAGAATAATGCAGTTAGATAACGAACCAACGAGGAAACACGCCAATAAATAACAATAACAAAAAATGCAGCACCATTTGTGCTTGCTGTGCCTTGTCAATAAACCGCACTTGCTTATTCTGCACAGCCCATTAGAGTGGCTTTCTACTTTCAGCTAAGTGTTACTGGCGCAGACAGCGTTTGGCGGAATCATTGTCAAATTACTTGATATTATGCGTTGAACTGAGTCTCCTGCGTCTAAATGAACTACAGCTAGACCTGAATGTAGCGATTCGTAATCATCTGTTGCTTGATCAAAATCCGGACCGAAAAAAGGTAGCATGCATAGAACCGTTAGTTAGTTAGTGAGTTAGTTAGTGAGTTAATGAGTTAGTTAGTTAGTTAGTTAGTTAGTTAGTGAGTTAGTGAGTTAGTTAGTTACCCCAGTAGTAAAACGTCTTCTGGCCCACGACGGCCGCAGTGGGACCGAGGTCCTTTGCTAACTGGGTAGTTAGTTAGTATTTGAATGGTCGGTTGGGTTATTGGGTGGGTGGGTGGGTGAATGGGTGGGTGATAGGTTGGTTGGCTGTTTGATTGCTTGGTTGTTTGGCTGGTTACTTGGTTGACTGGTTGGCTGTCTTTTTGTTCGGGTGCTCATTTGCTTGGTTTGCGTGGGTGCTTGGGTGGGTGGGTACGGGTGGATGACAGGCTGCGTGCTCACATGAACAGCTTAGGTACATTGAATCCCGTTTTCTTGGAGCCGAGGTTCCGGCCAAGTCTGTTTGCAACTGCGTCACGCAGCTCCACAGTCCAACCCTGTGTGTCCATGGCGCCGTTATTGTCACCCGCATGAGAAACTCATATTTCTTGGAATGGTTCAACATGATGCGCAGTCCTGTGCAACTGGGGCCCAAACATGGCAGTCCCCTGTTGGCTTCAGGCTCGTCATAGGACACCAGCGCCTCTGCGTACTTCTGGTCCAAGGGGATGTCGCTACCGAAACCTAAAGGGTTAAAACATGAGTGGCGATGATTTGCGAGTCGTGGCTCTGCCGAGGAGCCAGAACTGTGTGATAAAAGCGAATCGTTATGCAGTAGCCACGGTTTAACATATTTATCCCACTGCATGTCATGCCGGTGTGAAGTTGCATTGACTCGACAGAGCCCACACAACCGGTTTGCTTACTTTGGGTTTTCTTACAGTATGCCTGAAAGGGCCTCCATAATACGGAGTGCTACAGCTAATTTGTCAGTTTTGAAAAAAAAAAATCCAATTCTACTGTGACGTCAACAGTGCTTTACTGCGTTCAGCTGCAGTGATGTGCTGAATTTACGTCCAAAGTGGCCGTGGTCTGAGTGTAGGGTCCCATAGGCCATCCCGGAACATAGGGCCTGGTCGCGGAAAACGATTTTTAAAAAAACTCACTTTTTGACGTCATCTGACACACAGGCGACACAATTTGTACTCAGGTTATTAAGATGCAGAAAAGACAAGTGTAAAGATCAAAGAAATTCTCTCTGACAGTGAGGTTTGGTTTGAGACGAACGACACCAAACAAAGAACGAGAGCGAAGATAACCAGCTCAAACCAAAAACATGGACAACACTCCAAACATCTGCAAGAGGCATAGACCCTCATGAGCCCTCCGGGCTCATGAGGGTCTATGCCTCTTGGAGATGTCTGGAGTGATGTCTATGCTTGGAGTACACGCTGATTACCAGAAGTCATTTCTCCCTCCTTCGTTGCTGGAAATCGTTCGTTGCAAACGCAACCTCACCAATAACGCATACCTGATGACAAAGCGCTGGTAAGTGACACTTTAAACCTTCTCTCGGGTGGAACCACTGATTGTTTTAGACAGAAATATGAACAGTGAGTATTCATGTAGACCAAAGACAATACTTCACTGTCTTGTTAATAGACGTCCCAGGCTAAATTCAGTTTGCGCAGTTGGCAACAAAAAAAAAAGCTTACAAAAAGATTATTTATTTCAAGAGGACAATGTGCGATACCACAAGTCATATCACAGCAGCCCATGAGCAACAAAAATGCGTGTTCTCGACCGTCACATTGTACAGACATTATCGTTAATGAAAATGTTCGGCGCTAACTGACAATTCGCCTGCAACGTTGAATTCGGATGGTGACTTAAAGACTGCTGATTGTCCCGTTTATCTTCGCACAGAGCGTCTGCCCTTTGATTCCGTGTAGGTTGAGAGCTTTTCTGATCTGCAAGAATCACACTAGTAAGTGTTCAAAGACATTTTCTTTTCATGTAAGTAAAGGTATTATTTTCAAATTATTTTCGGACTCAGGTGTTCTATGAAAAATCTAGCCGCTGCACTTATCTTTTTCTGTGAGGCAAGAAGTGCATTTTTTACCTCACTCAAATAAATAAGTACACGAAGCCCATTTCTGTCTGTATGTCTATTTTGAAGAGAGATTCCCAGCTAAGAAAGAAACATCCTTAAAAAGGTCAAATGCAACACAATGTATTACATTTTGGGCTTTTAAAACACCTGAAAATGTAATAAATTGTGTTGCATTTATCCTTTCTAAGCGTGTTGTTTTCTTTATTGGAAATTCATTGTATGTCTTATGTATTTTAAAGTTTTACATGTCAGCGATTTGATGTGGACTTTTTCTAACTCACCCGTGTAGTAGAGACGAACCAGGATACGGCGATTCTCGGGTACAGAGCTTTCGCACGTTATGTTCAACTCGTTGCTGACGTTAAGTAACGGCATCAGAGGGGTGACGCTCAGAACAGGTGCACTAAAGTCCAAGGATTTTGCCAAAGGATTCTCTTGGAAAATAAGAGAGCATCTTATGACATTGTGATGAGATGATTTACATGTGTTTTGATATTGTAACTTTGAGCCATACATTGTCATCGTTGTGGTCAAGGAAATTTAACTGTCTGTGTCCACGAGGGAGAGCTATGTCATCTGTTTATTTGTTGGTTGGTTGGTTGGTTGGTTGGTTGGTTGGTTGGTTGGTTGGTTGGTTGGTTTGTGTGTTCGGTTGTACCTTTGCTGGTAGGTTGGTAGCTTGGTTGGTTGGTTGGTTGGCTGGTTGGTTGGTTGTTTTGTTCGTACGTTGTTTGGTTGGCTGGTTGTCTGGTTTCGTGTGTTTATTGCTTTGCAAATAGGTTGGTAGTTTGATTGTTTGATTGGCTGGTTGGTTGGTTGGTTGGTTGGTTGGTTGGTTGGTTGATTGATTGGTTCGTTGGTTGGTTCGTTGGTTCGTTTGTTGGTTCGTTTGTTGTCTGGTTGCTTGGTTGATTGGTAGGTTGGCTGGTTGGTTCGTTCGTTCGTTCGTGGGTTGGTTTATTGTCTGGTTGTTTGGTTGATTGACAGGTTGGTAGGTTGGCTGGTTGGTTGGTTGGTTGGATCGTTCGTTTGTTCGTTTGTTTACCACATTAAATACTGAGGCCGAAATTAGCAGTTTCTAGTCTCTCTCAGTGTGCTTACCTGGTACATCTTGTTACACAGACTTTGGATGAGATTATAAAACGTGTGAACTGGTCGAGGATTGCGAGCCTACGCCTCTAAGCCATGGGGCCTAAACTCACAGACCATCGAACCGCTATGAGTCGAATGATCCAAACGTGAATAAATACAAGCACAAAATTATCAACGGCATACCAAATTAGAATTAACCTGTGTTCTGGTGTGTACGTACGCAAACTGGTACAAAGGAAACCACAAGCACAGCATAAAGAAATGTCCAGGGAAAGTGCCGATACACTTCCATGCTCGAGATCTGGTGCAATCTACTAGTGTAATCTCAAGTCACAAACTGCTGCTTTTAACCAGTTAGTTGCTGAAACCCACCAAACAACACCTGCATGCAAGTGGCATAGATCCTCATGAGCCCTCGCAGTTGCGGGGGCTCATGAGGATCTATGCCTCTTGCGGACCATATTTTTTATTCATGTTCCTGAGACAGATCAGGTTCTTTTGGCGTTGAGTTAACAAAGATGTCAGAAACACAATCTGCGGCCAATGGCAGTGAAGGGATTAATCAGTTTGATGAGGTCACTCACAGATTAGTTGACATCATTCTGTTTTTACGTCATCAAGACACAAGTCGTTTTGTGAATCTTGTCAGCACGTGGGGTTGATCCTTACAGCGCATCGTCATTTTTCAAATAATGTGTGTGTGTGTGTGTGTGTTGTTTCGTGATTTTAGACCTTACGGGTCTGAAAGTCTTAAGGGCCGAAATCACAGACCAGCACACCTGACCATTTTGTCATAATTAGACAGTGTGAATTAAATGCTGATATCACAAGATTATTAAACTTATTAAAAGATAGGTCTGTACACAGTCTGAGTCACACACTCACTCTCTCTCTCTCACACACACACACACACACACACACAGGGCACACACACACACACACACACACACACACACACACACACACACACACACACACACACACACACACACACACACACACACACACACACACACACACACAAATAACGGAATTAAATACGCAAATTCTGATCAATACATTTCTGTTTTCTACATTGAAATTACGTCTACGTTTAACTGATAATGCACACACTTTAATTCATGTGACGAAAAACGATTTCGCCCAGGTTGCGGGCACTGGGTCAATCATTTTATTTCAAGGGCAATGGAAGATGAGCTTCATGACACCACAGGCGCCTTGCTATCCAGGCACTATCCTTGAACTATCACGAAAAACCCATGGGCAACAAAGATAATGATCACCACCCAAATGCGAGAGGAATAGATCCTCATGAGCCGCCGCAGTTGCAGGGGGTCATGAGGATATGTGCCTCTTGCTGAAAAACACTGTATATCTGTGTTCCCTTGACGGCGGCGGATCTCTGACTGAATTTCACAATGATTTGTAAAGCACAACCTGCGTCCAATGGCAGGGAGGGGGTTAAGCTCTCTACTGCTACACTGCCAAGGCTGACATGCTACAGTGTGAAGGTCAATACTACTTACACGTCTGGAATTAACTCATTCGAGACGTGCCGCCTCCGGATACGCGGCATAAGCCGCGTATCCGGAGGCGGCGCGTCTCGAATAAGTTAACCCTCACCCATCCAACAACATCTCCCCATTCATCACCCACCCACAGCCAACCGACCAGCCAGCCAACTAACCAACGAAACAAAAAAAAAAACATCCTGGCGTTCAGAAGTCACTTTTATTCAAGCAAAGTAATTGCCACGTCATCAGCTATGGACGAAGACGGAAAAAAAAATCTAAATATAAATAAGTATTTAGAATACATTTTGTATTTTAATACATTTCCTTTTGTTTTTTTCGAACTCAGCGGAACTGATGAGATATACGTGTTTATAACTGATATCATATGCAGTGAATAAAAATGTAACACAATTATACTTTGAATAAAAATCCACAGCTACATGTTCGTGGAATGACAAGCAAAAATTTCATTCAGATGTAATGGATAATGTACTTACATGTACAGATATTTAGAACAACAGATAAATCGGGCAAACACTACTCACTATGCATCATTTATGACACTACCATGAAAATGTACAAAGCACCATTAAGCATTGTATTACAAAAGTTTAACTTGGCACAAGCGTGTGTTAGTAAGTAATGCGTTCGGCTGCATATCCTAACAAATTTACAGTTGTAGATCAGTCGCCTGTCGCATTAACCCATTCACTGCCAAAATTACATCGTTGAAAGCATGGCGAATTCAGCACCGTGAATAACTTCATCAAGCCAAGGAACACGGATATCAATAGGGTCAGCAAGAGACAAAGAACCTCATGAGCCCCCGCATATAAGGGGGCTCATGAGGTTCTATGCCTCTTGCAGGTGGGTGGTGTTCGCATTTTTATGGCATTGAAGGGGTTAATTACACTTCAAATGGTACAGTTGGATGAAGAATTCATCATTAAATTGTAGAAAAATGATTCAGCTGTTAAATTTGACTGAGGAGAAAAGAGAGCGTGATTACGATGAATGCAGGCAATATAATCCATTCCGGATGCGATGCTGATTATTCGATTTGAGAGCGCATTGAAAGCAACAGAATTGGCAAGCATGTGAAATAGCCACAAAACAATCAGAATAACGATCATAACAGACGAAAAAAAGTGCGGATTCTCAAAAACTAACGGGAAGTGAACAGCGACGAGATCATTCGTTTTATTTATGAAAGTGCCAACAAACGACTTGTTATTAGAGCGAGCACCGGTAGCTTCAGCTCTGTTGGTTTCCACATTCACTGATAGCGCGCCAACCGACGCAACTGCAACAACAGCCGCTGGATGACCTGCATCCCGTGAGCCTGAAAGTGAAACTGTATCGCAGGCCATCGGCCTTCCAGTGGCTGCTTCAGCCCGCAGAACTGGTGCTCCATTGCCGGCAGAGACCGACTTTCGCGTGGAGCCGGAGCTGCGAGTTGATGGCGGCATTAGTGTGGTTGAGGTACCCGAGGACCTGGGACAGCTGTTCCGCAGCCACGATACCACCTGCAACAGAATGAATGATTTCCGGAAATAAGTAGTGGGCAAAAACTGCACACGTGTTTGAACGCAAACAGTGGATTGAAAGCTCGGATACCGGATGTTCGTCCGGGCGGCTTTTTAATTTACTGTTTTCATCTAGACGCGTGCAGTGTTGACCTACTTCTGATTTCCCGAAATCGTCTATTGTTAACCTTTACCATTCGGAATACACCAGTGTGTGAAATAAGCTGGACTAAAATAGTTCAAGGGTAGTGCCAGAATAGCTTGGCGCCTGGAGGCGCCAAGCTATTCTGGTACCACCCTTGAACTAAAGCCATTGGTCTATATCCTTATCTGTAAGTCCTATAATGTAACTTGCATATGGCTGTTACGATTGTGGTTGTGTTGTCCTGTGAGAGCATGCATGTGTTAATCGTAGGAAACGATCCGATATTTATTTGAGCTATCATGGTTACGATTCACGTTTAGTAAGATTTTTTTTCTCGTTCGCGCAGAGAGGAATTCGCTTTGTTATTATGCTAAGTTTAACCGGAAGCTTCTAGCAAGGTCGCGCTGTCTAGTGACCTCGTACGTGTGATGTTAAAGTGCAAGATCTATTTTTAGTCATAGTTGTTTACTGTGCGCGTGAAATTGGCAGCCTTTCTTTGCGTGTTATGAAAGGTCTTGTGTGACATCATTACACACTAGGATTTGGGGCTGAAATGAGCAGCCGAATTTTTGAAAACTATTTTAGTTTATTCCAGAAAGATATTCTTTTATTTTAATATTTATTATTTCAGTTACGTGTTCCATTCTGATTGGTTGCGGTGTGTGAGTTTTTTGGATTGTTCTAGAAAGTTGTTTGACTATAAAAGATGGGGAAAAGAAGCGCGTATATACCTTGTCATGCATTGTCAGTTGTAGAGACACACAGTTTATCGTAGGTACGTGGCCCGTATAGGGTGTACATTGTGAGAGACGCAGCGTAACCGTGGTGTACGTTGTATGAGGAACTTTGTGTCGCCAGTGTGGACATTTGCAAAAGAGACTTTGTATCAGGGTTGGTGCATTTGGAAATGCATTGTGTGGAGATCGCATCGCTGAATTAAAATATTATTGGAACTGTTACTCCAGTATTGTCTACATCCTTAAGCCACGTGTGACGGGTTGCAGCTGAATGAAGTTTATTTAAAAGAACCTTACGTGCGTGTGTCTGGTGTGTTTATCATACTACGACTACGACCCAACCACGTAACAATGGCGGTGTACAAATTTGAAGCTTTTAGCCTCCGTATGATATGGGTTAACCGCAAGCAGGGTCCAAAAAACGTGCTGGAAGTGTTGATCTCTTCTGTTTCATTATAAAGAATTTCTAAACACTAGCGTGAACCCGTGCTGCACAAGGTTATTCCTCAGCATTAGGGTTTATCTATCTTTAGTGCTGTATACAGGACGATCGCCAACTGAGTGTATGACATGATGAATGCATGTGCAGCCCTACAAGTGAGGATGTATTTTACTGTCGCCATGTCACACAAAAATCCTTGTAACGTTTACTTGGTGAATAAATGTCTATGTCTTATGTCTTATGCATCTTTGATAAGCGGAAAGAAACAAAGAAACAAAGAAGATTATCTCCCTTAGACCAGGAACGCTCGGAAAAAGCCAGCCATTAAACAAGGCGACGGTCAATGGAAACTCACTTCAAAAGCACATTATTTTTTCACTCAACGTCTTCACTTTTCCAAAAGGGCGGAGTCTCGTCATGGGCTTGAAGGGTTCCCTTCTGCAAGCAGGCAAGTACACCCTTCCAGCGGTTTCGGGGGAGATGGGGAAATTTCAAAATATCAGAAAGCAATATCTATATCAGTAAATATATTATATTATATTAATAATACTAATGCCGGTAATTATATAGGCGCTTTTCCCAATTCTGCTAATCGGCTCAAAGCGCCGCGAACTAACCAAACACGCACGCTCACGTGACACACACACACACTGAAGACAAACACAGTACAAGACAAACACAGGACATTCACGTGATGCGAAGGGTCAGCTCAGCTAGTGAGGTTTCGGAAATTTTGATAGCTTGTATTTGAAATTTTATGGCCTGAAACCAGTACCATAGGGGAGGAGGATGAAGAGCCGGAGTACCCGGAGAAAGAAAAAAAAACCCGGCGATCCGCCCGAATTAACGGTGATACTTACTAGAGGAGAAAGTCAGACGCCGGAACCCGTAATCGAACCTCGCACCTTTAGCTTTGGTGGCAGCCGCTTTAACCACTGCGCCATGGACCGCCCAAAATGAATGACGCGAGGCATAGTTTTGTTTTGGACTGGGTACATAAATTATATTGAGCAACATTTTGTTTGATAGGTAGTAGTGCCAATAACAAGCAGATGTGATTACGAGACCTGAATCAAAATGTCCGAGTCACGAGGACATTGATTCGTGTCAAGTAATCACATCTGTCTGTTTATCGGCACTATATCAAACAAAACTGTTGCTCAATATAATTTATGTACCCAGTCCAAAACAAAACTATGCCTCGCGTCATTCATTTTGCAGCTGATTGCGGTGTTCAGACAAAACACTTGAATGGCAGACGACTGCACAAAGCTGTCGACTCATCGCGTAGATTTCATCCGACTATGAAAACATCAGTGCATGGTATAACCGTGCGTGTTACTGAGTAAATTCCACATGTAACTAGGTCACGCATAATTGCGGAAACCGCCAGCAGGTTTGTTTATTTAGTTCTTTTCTCAGGTTGTCGATATCGCCAGCTGACATCTCGTAAATTTTATTTGTCAGTCCAGCGACTAGCGCTATGCGTAGCCTGACGTCTTTTCTCCGTTTGAATGTGTATAGAGAATAATATACATTTCAAGTGTTCATACACGCTAAGAAGTATTTCATTACTACTGCACGTAAGGAGCTTGTTAATGTTGAGGTGTGAGCGTATTCGCGTTTCCGTTTTGAAAAATGCAAGTATCATCAGTCAAGATCGAGTCTTGTTGGCGCGAAAGAGATTTTGGGAAGTAAAGTATATCAAACAAATTCATGAATATTGATTTGATTGTTATACAATAATCAATACATGTGTCTATTTTCGTTGCGGCTCACTTGGCGGTCCTTTGTTGTCATAATATGGTTAATATGCTATAGATTTATCTTATTTCACTAAAGTAGATGTGTGTGCATACTTAGTAGAATGCGCGCTATACATGTGTGGTTTGGTATTTTAGAGTCTGCTTGATTGTGATGTATGTATGTTTTATGTGTTGATGTGTTGATCTTAATATGGACGCTCGTCAGCTATGCCCCAAACAAATTCCTATATGTTTATGCATATGGCAATAAAGTTTATCTTATTTTAAAGAAGGGAATACTTATGAAGTGGGTACCGATGCCGGCCGCAGCTGGCCCGCGCACGATTGTGCGCGGGCCAACTGCGGCCGTCATCGGCCCCAAGACTTTGTGCTACTAGGTTTTACTGTCCAGTACACACCAAAAAAATGTCTTATAGCTGTACTTCGTATTTCCGCCCAAATGCGCAAAAGGCCATCGGGCCGCCGATGGCCCGCGCACGAAAGTGCGCGGGCCAAGGGCGGCCGAAGTGGGCCCGATGACCCTTTGCGCATCGAGGTGTACCTTTGTCTCTATCACTGGGATAGCGAGGGGCGGGCAGGAGACGGGATTGATACACGTGCACGGCAGACCCAAGGACACGGACTCTTTCAGTTTGTCGTCCGGGGGGATGTGAAGATTATAACGGCGAAGGAGTTCCAAGAGACCCTCCGTCAGCGATTCAGCCTCGGCCTCCGACTTCCCGCCAAATATGCTGAAGATGTACAGCCACGCATACCGTGCCTCAGCCTTGCCTGAAATGATGTCTCTGTGGAAAACCAAAATCCATAACATTGACTGATCAACCCTTTAGCTGTCCGTAGCGTTATTGTACCGCTCATTCCTGCAGGATTCAGCGCGACAAAAACCGCTACCGACAGCCAATAGGTTAAGAATACATTTATTTACCCTCCCCCCCCCCCCCCTACCCATCCCCCTGCACAAGGTCATTCGACATAAATTAAGAATTCGCTGTCGATCTATGACCTTAGTGGCAGCATTTGATTCGCTAACAGCAGTATTATCGTGGCTCCACGTTTTGTTACTAATACAACGCAATTGTGTATAAACCCGCACGCTGTGAAAACCAATAAGCTGAAAATGAAAACCAGCCAGGAAAAAAAAAGTCTTTATGTTATGCCGAAGTCAAACAGAATGTCATTTAACCAAAATATATCAAAGAATAAATTAATAAAGTAACAAGAAAATAAGACAAAACCGCTTCCTATTAAGTACCCATATTTCTCCAGGTCCAGAAAGTTCCTGTAATACAACATGTCGGCCATGGAAGCCTCCCGGATTCGGCCCTGGATAGCACAACGCAGACACCTTGCACAGTCCTCAAGCTCCGCGTGACCCACAAAGCGCGGCGGGATGATATGGGGGTACAAAGCGCACAACTCCGGCGCAGCTTTGCGCATGAACTCACCCAGTGGAACTTTATTAAGGATGTACCACAGTTTTCTCGCCTGGAAAACAGTAAGGGGAGGAAACTTCGTAGAGTACAGAGAAGTGTATTCGTCAAACTATTTCATTTGAGGATTTAGCAACTGATTTGTCACCAATGCGCAAAAAGCCTCGTCGCCATCATCGTCATTACCACCACCATCACAGCTACCATCCCCACCGCCACCGGGATGTGGCCTATTGGACACGACCCGGCTCTGACAGTCCAGAGGTCACAGGTTCGAGTCCTTATTGTGAGCGAGAATGGAATGAAATATTGATATTTCCGTCATGTCAAATTCACTCGCTTAACGAGGATTGGTCTCATCTTCTTGTCCGCCGTGAGGTGGCCTTAGTTGCCTGCTTGGCGTTAAACCCCAAATAACTAGCTAACTCATATTTTTGTGCGCAGGAGACATAAATAGTGCGGTTTTGTTTGCGACGGACGACTCCCAATAACAAACAGGAGCGAAGTCACAGCGGATAACCAACCCGGATGGCTCATGAGGATCTATGCCTCTTGGAGATGTTTGGAGTGTTGCCTGGCGCGAAGTCACGGCGGATAACCAACCCGGATGGCTCATGAGGATCTATGCCTCTTGGAGATGTTTGGAGTGTTGCCTGCTGGTTATTTGCCGTGACTTCGCTCTTGTTCGTTGTAAGGAGTCATATAGTCGAAACCTCGGCACTAATATCGACAGCTCAGTTAACCCATTCAGCCCTAACGCACTACGGCAGGAGATGGGTCGACCATGATAATTCAAGAGTAGTGCAAGATTAGTGCTAACCTGGCACTGCCCTTGAATTATCATGATCGATCCATCTCCTGCAACAGGTTAGATGACGCCTCCAAAATTTGGGAAATTCGGCCGCCGGGATGAATGAGTTAACTCATTCTACCCCAACACCGAAATCCCCAAATGTTGCAATTGTCCTCTGAAGACTGCATTGCAGTGCAGGACACAGATCGACCATGATAGTTCAAGGCTGATGCCAGAATAGCTTGGCGCTCCAATTTGGCACTGCCTTGAACTATCATGGTCGATCCATCCCTGCAACAGGTCATCCTTATCTTCCTGTGGTGTGTCTGGGGTAGAATGAGTTAAATATCCCTCTCCACTCCTGGAAAAGAGCAGGCCCATTTGGGCCGGTCACCTACTCTATAAATTCGTCAGATAATTTTACTCAAACTGTGTGAGGGAACATTTCAAATGTCGAAAACAAAATTCCAGGCTCTGTGTTGCATAATTTCATACAATAATAATAATAATAATAATAATAATAATAATAATAATAATAATAATAATAATAATAATATAATAATAATAATAATAATAATAATAATAATAATAATCTAATAATAATAATAATAATAATAATAATAATAATAATAATAATACCGGTTATTATAAATAGCTTTTTCCCAATCCTGCGAATCGGCTCAAAGCGATGCGAACTGCACCCAACACGCACGCTCACGTGACACACACGCATTCACTCTGAAGACAAACACAGTGCAAGACAGACACAGGACATTCACGTGGTGCAAAGGGTCAGCTCAGCTACTGACGTTTCGGAAATTTTGATCGCTTGTATTTGAATTTTATTAAGTGGCCTGAGACCGGTACCACAGGGGAGGGGGAGGAAGAGCCAAAGTACGGTTCCCCCGAATTAACGGTGACCCCGGTCTCGAACCTCGCATTTTTAGCATTGGTGGCAGGCGCCTTAACCACTGTGCCACGGACCGCTCCAAATTGGGGATAACATGATGCCAAGTAAGAAATGAGCGTGCATCAAAATTACCACAAATATGGGTATGTTGTTTAATATAAATATTTTTCAATTCGATTTTAAAATTTTATTTTGAAATTGGTGACGTTGTGTGGGAAAAGGAATAAACTTTTTTTTTAAAGTGCCATATGTCTTTCTTGCTTGTGAGAGGTGCTAAAAAGTGTTGTTTATTTTCCATTCGAAAGCCAGATATTCCCTGGCATAGGAGGTTACACCTATATTACAATATGCTGGCTCTGAAATGCTTTTATTTTAGTGCGTGTCTGTACATCTAGGAAACGTCATACCATACTGTAATGTGTTGAGTTTCACATTCATGAATACATGTACAACTTCAAGGGAACTAACTCCTCACTAATTGCAGCACTTAGGCGCTGCTAGAGTTATCGCTAGTGGCTGGCTACCAAAACATGGCGATCATCATCAACCGATCGTATTTCTGTATGAATACAAAGTCAGTCTGAACACATCAATCAGTGTTGTTTACTCCTTGTATGCTTGACGCCCACGATTCACACATCACCAACAGTACTCCAAACATTACATTGGCGACGAGGATCGCAGTAAGTCCAAGTTATCACTGACTTTTCTGTTCGACCACGTGCTCGAAAAAAACACGTTACTGCGCTAGAAGATGGCCGCTCTACCAGCCTACCAGTCGTTCGACTGCGCCCCAGAGGGAAGAGCTGTGCGCTGGAGGAAGTGGGTTCAACAACTCAAAACATTCTTCACAGCCTACGAAATAAACGATGTTGATCGACAAAAAGCTCTTCTCTTACATTCGGCGGCGATGAACTGAATGACATTGTTGACACTTTCCCCGACGAAACACTTCGTCCCGGTGCTAACGACACTGTTTTCTCGAAGCTGGTAGACACTATCACCGCTCATTTCAACCCGCAAACTAACGTGGAATACCAACGGTACGTCTTCCGCAAAACAGAACAAATCAGACAACATTGACGAGTACTACTCTGAGCTTAAACAGCTTGCTGAAACCTGTGGATTTGCCGATGCATCGTCTGAAATCAAATCGCAGCTGATTGCTGGATGCAAGTCGTCGAAAGTCCGAGAAAAGGGTCTATCAACCCCAGCTATGACCTTAGCTGATCTTCTCACGTTTGCACGTACCCTGCAACTGACCACCCAGCACTCACGAGCCATGCATACTGAGATCAATAAACTTGATGCTCATCATCACCATGCCAGTGGCAGTCGTCTTCGCCATCAACAACCACGACAACTATCTCAGCAACCATCCAAGTGCAGAAACTGTGGTGGTGATTGGCCGCACAAAGGTGGACAGAAATCTTGCCCCGCCTTCAACAAACGTTGCAATTCCTGCACTAAACTACACCATTTTGCTTCAGTTTGTCATTCACAGCCTGTGAAACAAACACAGGGACCGTTGAATGCATCGAAACACCAACCTGGTGGCTACCGTCATCGCAACAAGCCCAGATCTAACGTTCACCATCTTGACAACCCAGATGATGAAGCCAACGTTATCAAGACTGAATCTGACAGCTCCAGCGAGACTGAATATATCTTCATGACCTCTAACATCAGCAGTCGACTTCCTCACTTCGTAGTGACAGTGCAAGGACATGAGTTTGAGTTTCTAGCAGACTCCGGCGCTACTATTGACATTCTATCAAAAGATGACTATGATCTGATCACACCCAAGCCTTCGTTACATCCATCGAACAAGAAGATTTCTGCGTATGGGAGCAAACATGCCATTCCTGTCATTGGTGCCTTCAATACTGTCGTCCAACACAAGGGAAACACAACAAAGACGACAATCCATGTCGTCCAACAGAAAGAAAAAGCTATCCTTGGCTGGAAGACATGTCAAGAACTAGGCCTACTCGCTACCGTGCATCACATCAAGCCTGAACACGAAAAGCTGCAAGACGAATTTTCCGATCTCTTTGGTGGTGTAGGCAAACTGAATGACCAGAAAATCCAACTACATATCGACAAGACTGTCCAACCTGTAGCACAACAATACCGACGTGTTCCATTTCATGTGCGAAAAGACATTGAAGAGCAACTGCGGAAAGACGAAGAACTTGGCATCATTGAAAAAGCTACTGGACCAACACCATGGGTGTCTCCAGTTGTCGTCGTGCCCAAACCCAAACAGCCAGGAAAGGTGCGTGTCTGCGTCGACATGCGTGCGGCAAACAAGGCAATTCGTCGCGAACGTCATGCCACACCAACTCTCGACGAACTAAAGACCATGTTTGCTGGGGCCACCGTCTTTAGCAAACTTGATTTAACGCAAGGGTATAATCAACTAGAGTTGGACCCTTCTTCGCGATACATCACTACCTTTGCCACGCACATGGGGCTCTACAGATACCGTCGTCTGTTCTTTGGCATAAACTCTGCAAGTGAGATATTTCAAGAAACTGTCCGTCAATGCCTAGCAGGACTCGATGGTGTTGTAAACATCAGTGACGATATCATGTGCTTTGGAACAAATCAAGCGTACCATGACCGCAACCTTCGTGCACTATTCGAACGTCTTCGCCAGAAAGGACTCGCACTGAACAGTGAAAAGTGTGTGTACAACAAGGAATCCCTTGAGTTTCTTGGTCACATCTTCGGAAAGGAGGGCATCAAACCAAGCCAGGACAAGTTGACACAATCCTCCATCTACCTACGCCAAGCAGCGCTTCCGAAGTCCGCAGCCTACTTGGGATGATGAACTTTTGTGGTGCTCACCACATCCCCAACTACGCAACGCTGACGCATGAGCTACGCATCCTCACCAAGAAAACTACGCCATGGTCTTGGACACAAGCACATGGTGCAGCGCTCGCGAAACTGAAAGCAGCCCTCAGTCAAGCTACCACGCTCGCATACTTCAACCCGCGTAAAGCCAGTGAAATCTACACTGATGGCAGCCCTGTGGGTATTTCAGCTGTCCTCACGCAAGATGGCCGTGTGATCCAGTTTGCAAGTCGACCCCTCACCCCAACAGAGCAACGATACTCTCAAACAGAACGAGAAGCTCTCGCAGTGACTTGGGCGTGTGAGTATTTCCACATTTACATCTACGGCGCACCATTTACCGTCCACACTGATCACAGACCCCTTGTCTCGATCTTCAACAACCCCCGCTCAAGGTTGTCAACGCGCATCGAACGATGGGCGATGAGACTTCAGCCATATCAGATCACTGTCAAGTACCGACCAGGTGCAGACAACCCTGCAGACTATCTCAGCCGTCACCCAGTTCCACAAGCCTCAAGTGACCGTGAAGAGAAAATTGCAGAAGAATACGTCAACTACGTCACCGAGAACTGCATCCCCAAAGCGATGACTGTTGATGACGTTGCTGCTGAAACAGCGTCTGACCCTACCCTCACCGCAGTAATCCATGGGCTTCTCACCAACCAGTGGCACAAGCATGAACAAAACATCGACATATCGACATTTAACACACTTCATCAGTGTCGCTCTGAGCTATCCCTAGCCTCATGTGACCGAGTGATCTTGAGAGGCAACCAGGTCGTTCTCCCTACATCACTCTAGGATCGAGCTGTGAAACTCGCCCACTCCGGTCATCAAGGCATAGTCAAAACAGTCGCCCTGCTACGCGAAAAAGTCTGGTTTAAAAACTTGCAACACCACGTTGAAGTGACTGTGAAAAACTGCATGAAATGCCAGATTTCAACTCCCACCCCTGCGCGTGAACCCTTGAAGATGTCACCCCTCCCTAGTGCACCATGGACCAAAATCTCTGCAGACTTTGGACATTTTCCCAACGGCAAGTACATCTTGGTCGTCATGGACGAATACTCCCGCTTCCCGGTCGTCGACATTATCGACTCGACGTCGGCTCGAAGCGTCATTCCCAAATTCGACAAGATCTTTGCAGAATTCGGCATTCCTGAGTCTCTTAAAACAGACAATGGTCCCCCTTTCAATAGCGCTGATTTTGCCATGTACTGTGCTCACATGGGTATCAAACACAGAAAAATCACCCCCTTATGGCCCCGTGCAAATGCAGAAACTGAACGTTTCATGCGTTCCATCAAGAAGACCCTCAAACGTGCAACAACCCCCAACCTCAAGCAGGAAATGTATAGATTTCTCCTTGACTACCGCACTACCCCACACTCCACAACCGGTGTTCCCCCCGCTTCCCTGCTCTTTGGCAGAAACCTCAGGTCTCGACTCCCTCAAGTCCCTCAAACCCGAGATGATCATGCTGTCAGACAGCGTGATGCTGCTCAGAAAGCCCTCATGAAGGAATTTGCTGACAACAAGGCCTATGTCAAACCATCTCGCCTCCAGATTGGTGATCCTGTCCTCCTTAAGACTCATGACCCCACCAAGGCTGACACTCCATGCCAACCGACTCCGCTGGTCGTCACCAACAAAAAAGGGTCCATGATCACGGCTCAGCGAGGTCAACAAAAGGTCACCCGAAACAGCAGCTTCTTCAAGAAGGCTCCTAGACCCCCTTCCGCTGCTGAACAGGAACCCGACTCATTCCCTGACCCGACAACGCCAAGTGGTCTTGACTGCGCACCCCAGCCTCCAACCCCTGCAGCTTCACCCAGTCCCTACCATGCCAGAAGGTCTGCGCGTCAAGTTCACATGCCAAAACGATTCGATGATTATATTTTGAACAAACCCTAAAAGACTCTGGTGAAAGACCAAGTGAGGCGCGACCAGCCTGCACCAATATTTTTTTTTTTCCTTATTTTCACAAAGACTCTGGTGAAAGACCCAGTAGGGCGCTTACCCGCACCGTTGTGTTAGTTTTGTCTTCGAGACTGTTGTGTTCATTTCATTTAATAGTTTTAAGTGCTAGTCATAATCAGCAGTGATAAGTGGAATCTAGTCACATTCTGTTCCTGATATCATTATGCCTCACCTCTTGTATTAGCCTCATTTATTTATGTTTGAGTTAACAACCTACTAATGCAAGAATTCTTTCAACAAAGGGAAGGAAAGGAAAAGGAGAAAAGATTGTAATTGTGATCACATGTTTTTTTGTTTTTTTTCATCCAAGGAAGGAGGTGATGTAATGTGTTGAGTTTCACATTCATGAATACATGTACAACTTCAAGGGAACTAACTCCTCACTAATTGCAGCACTTAGGCGATGCTAGAGTTATCGCTAGTGGCTGGCTACCAAAACATGGCGATCATCATCAACCGATATTTCTGTATGAATACAAAGTAAGTCTGAACACATTAATCAGTGTTGTTTACTCCTTGTATGCTTGACGTCCACGATTCACGCATCACCAACAGTACTCCAAACATTACACATACGTATGAAAAACACCAACAACAGCCATCAACAAGACCTTCACCACTGTCTCACCTGAACTGTGCCTGTGCGGACGTCCTTGCCTGAAAGTGATTCATTGTCCGTGTCTGACAGCAGGTAATTGGAGTGCAGCGTGTCCAGCAGGCCATCCTCACGTGGTTTCACAACACGCAGGAACTTCGGCAACATCTCACGCAGCAAATCACGGCGATCGTCATCCGTGCCTGCAAACAGTTGGACTGATTCCTCACTTTAAAAAAAAATCAGTATAAACACCGTACTTGAACCATAAGTGTCTATACTATTTTCTAAGTTTAGTCTTGTAGTCTCAATGTTGCAGTTTCTTTGAGGCACACAGACATAAGTGATATTTAGCCATTATTATATATTATTAGTTGTAATACGAGTTAGACTTTGCAAGTGGTTCTTGTCGTCTCGATAGTCCGGTCAGGGAGTCAATGTCAGAAGTACGAGTCGAGTGCTATAGCCCGAGACTCCTACCCTCGACATTGACCCCCTGATCGGACCCTAGAGGCGACAATATTATTTGTATTGTGAGTTAGGCTTTGCCGGTGGTTCCTGTCGCCTCGAGGGTCCGGTCAGGGAGGGGGGGGGGGGTCAATATCGGAGGTAAGAGTCGATGGCTTTACCCCGAAACTTCTTCCTCAGACATTGACACCCCTGACCGGACCCGAGAGGTGAAAAGAACCACTGGAAAAGCCTAACTCATAATACGACGATTTTGTATAAAAACTAAACAGTATTAACACATTCAGTTCTAGCACACTACAACAGGAGAAGGGTCGACCATGATAATTCAAGGGTAGTGCCAGATTAGCTTGGCGCCTATCGGTGCCAAGCTAACCTGGCACTGCCCTTGAATTATCATGGTCGATACATCTCCTGCAACTGGTGCAGTCATTAGATGACACCTCCATAATTTGGGAAATACGACCGTCGGCTTGAATGAGTTAAGCGCGATGTATAACCTTGAAAGAACCCCACGTCTCGTGCGTGTGAAGTAGAAATGCAGGGGGCGTAAATCTCAACACTTTCGACGGTCGGTCAGCAACCTCGCGCGAACTGCATTCGCCCGGAATTTAGAAGGTGTTTGTTTAATTTAACACATTTTCAGTCATTCTTTTGCATTAAATTCGTAATAGGCCGAAGACAACGCGTGCATATAGTTCTTTTGTTGCATAACCCCCTCAATTTTTATTTATCCAGCTGTTTGTTTTTTCGCCTTTTTGACTACGGTCAGTAAGGCCTTCGGTTGACTTTTCCTGTCGTTGATAGTACCTAACCTATCCAATTATTCAGGTTTTTCTGTTGTTGTTGTTGTTTTTGTTTTTTGTTATTGTTTTTTCTTTGTTTGTTTGTTTGTTTGTATGAAACTGATACCAACAGTATCAAATAGAACACTCATATATAGTTCTTTTTCTTGTGTAAACCTATCATTGTATATTTATTGGCAGCATTTTGTTTAGAGGTTTGACTGAATGAAGATTAGGGTACGTTTGAGTTTAGAAATGTGATTAGTTGAACCAAAGACGTGTTTGGGGAAGAACGTTTTAATCAGCCAGTAACGTTGTCATCGTAACATGTAATACTTGAGTCTACTTATCGCATTTTACCTTCGTAAAATATCACTGAAAACGCCCGTTGCCATGACCATGGGGAAAAAAAGTCGAACAGAGACAGGCCAATGTTAAAAAAGCGTAAAGAGACTGAAAAAAGACAAAACGTATTGTCCCAAAGAGGTTAGATTCTGAGCAGTTGTAACATGTGAGAATGACCCACGACGCGGGGAGACCACCCAGTAGACAGTTGCGTTACAACAATTCTTCAGCAGGCCCATTCAATTCCTCTTCGAACTCTGAAAGGACGCGTACCTCCAACGAAACTGACGTGGGTGTATCACGCGTTCGCACTAAGCGACTTAATCGGGTCGCCTTTGTGTGGCGCATCATTCTTGTGTTACACCACATGGGGAGATAAGCGAAGAATGGCAGTTATGGCATGAGTTGTGTGCCCTTGACTCGGAGCGTCATATTGACGCTCCAAGTCAAGGGCACACAACTATTGCCATGACTGCCATTATTGGAGTTTCTCCCCTGTGGTTACACCGGACCAACACATACATGGTGATTCATCAGAATCTGTGTAGGGTCTCTTGCAGTTGAGTGTCCTTGGCTGTGAGTCACAACGGTGAAAAGGTTAACTCATTCGAGACGTGTCGCCTCCGGATACGCGGCATAAGCCGCGTATCCGGAGGCGGCACGTCTCGAATGAGTTAAGGTAATCTATAAAAACAATCAGACGTGTGAGAAGCAGACAATGAAGCAGATAAAGGCACGCAAACAAACAGAAAAACGATAATGATATTCTTACGTATATTGAGAGTAATTAGGGCTTGGTTCGGGCCAGGTGCATTTTGGTCGTTTGTCAACGTCATGGTGTACACATCAATAACTGATGACTTATCTGTAACAACAAGAATAAATTAGTAGTAGTAGTAGTAGTAGTAGTAGTAGTAGCCTTAGTAGTAGTAGTAGTAGTAGTAGTAGTAGTATCGTTATCATCCGTTATTATTATTGTTAGAACAACACGTTCTAAAAGCAATTAACTGTTAACAATGGCTCTCTGTGATTAGGTCACTGTTCTTCTAACAAGACCAGACAAACCTTCCTAACCCAAAAGGTAGGTCTACTCTATTAAAAATTCCCGATTCTCTCTCAAAGTTCATCAAGCCTGCCTCTATGGGATTTCCCGATTTCTATTTTTACTCTGGTAGGCTAGCAACAAGCCAGCCTGCTGAGCTGAAACTGATAGATCAGACGACATCTCCATACTGACGAGAAACAGCTCGGTCGTCAAGAAGCATATTGATTATAGGTAACTATGAGACCGTACGCCTGCGCGAGAGATGCACGAAATCCGCTATGCCGGCGTCTTGCGAATGGATTGGAAAAGGTTCAAGCGTATTGCGCGCACGCACGCACGCATGCATACACGCACGCACACACGCACGCACACACACACACACACACACACACACACACACACACACACACACACACACACACACACACACACACACACACATGGTTAACTTTTCGCTTAGAAGCGCAGCGAGTGATTCAAATGGAATATTTCAGTCTTTATCAACACATTCTACCCCAGGACCGAAATCTGGCCCCAATTTTTGAAGTAGCCCTCTGAAGGACTGTATTACAGATGACAGTTTGAGCATGATTGACAGTCGGCAAGGGTGGTGCCAGAATAGCTTGGCGCCTATGGGCGCCAAGCTATTCTGGCACCACCCTTGAACTGTCATGCTCGATCCATGTCTTGCTGAGGTGTGTCGGGGCTGAATGAGTTAATGTACCTTTTATTTCTTCATCATTGATTAGATTTACAATGGCTTGTAGTATGGCCAAGCCTGCACTATCTCTTTGCTCGACTTGTGTAACGTATCAGCAGTTTTAATTGTGTGTCGAAGCCTCATTGCCGACTGGAGGTAAGGCGGGCTACTTGCCGCACGCTCAGTACAACCCTGACAAAATAATAGCGTGTATCGGAAGACAAACGCCCTTATTAACCTAAAAATAAGAGAGTAAACCTTACCACCGTGTTGTGATTTTGAAGCAAAGAGTATTTGCGCAGTAGTCGCCGCCAACTCCGTTCAGCCTGAGTCATTGATCTAATTTTTACATCGCGTACTTTCCCAGGACTTTTAAAATAGCCATGAAAGCGGGTGCACGGGTGCACGCATGCATACATAAAAGACAGCGACCTCACCTAGACTGCGTCGTAGAACCGGCCCAAGCATGTGCCGTGTAGGGGGTGAGGGGACGCGGTAGGGGTGGCGGGCCAGGGTCATGTTTTATCCAAACACTCCAACCGGAACTGTGAACAATGAACTAAATCAACAGACACTGCACACACACACGTTAAACGAATCGACTCATAATTGATAGAACTTGTTTAAGGGTAGTAAAAGTCACAGTAGTCTTGTGTTTGTGACGTGAGGCTCTACGCTACTACACGTACTGCAAAGCATCATTGCTGAAAGTTCAACCGTGGTAGTTCAAGAGTAGTGCGTGATTAGCGCAGCGCCTGAAACTATAATCTCCCGAGCGGGAAAGCAGTGTCATATCGGACACTGTACAAATTGCGGATTGATCTGTGACTTTAAAAGGTTTAGATTACCCCTTCCCCCCGCCCCGTCGTTGTTTGATATTTTGGCGAATGCACGCACTTTCTCCCCTGCCGCCCACCCCCTCCCACCCACCCCCCCACCCCCCCCCCCCAGCACCCCCCCCCGCACCCCCCCCCCCCCCACCTCTATTCCCACCCTCTTTTCGATTTCAGTTTCGCCGGGTCTCTGGAAGCAAGGTCTAGTGCCGGTGAGGCCTTTTGTATGCTGGTGAGGCCTTTTCTATGAGGTTGAAGGTCCCAAACAAAAAGTTAGAACCCCCTCCCCCCCCCCCCCCGCCTCCTCCCCCTCGGTCGAGGTAGATGATCCGCCCCTGGAGTTAAAGAAATGAGCCCACTAAATCCGCGAGATCACGACGAGAGTGGTAGCCCGTACAGTCAATCAACAGCTTATAACAGCAATCTGACACAAACAAGTTCCCGACAAAACGTACTGGCCGACATGAAGGGAACAGAAGAATAAACAAACGCCAGGGAGAAGAAATGTTAAGCAAGTAACTGCTGACAGTAGGATACTTCGCCAAGATGCACTTACAGAATCTCTCTCCGAAAACAGTATAGTAATGTGGTGTAGGAAGATACATTTCATTGATGGGGTGGGGAGAAAAGGGGTGGGGTGGGGGGGGGGGGTTGCAGCGTGCCTTACATGTTACTTTCCATTCTCCAAAATATCAAACAAGTGTTGTCATTCTCCGAAAGCTTGTTTCTCTCTAAAATTATTGTAAGAGACGGGAGAGAGCATAGGATACTCTGCCCCATCCCCTCCCCCCCCCCCCCCCCCCCGACCCTACATTTTTGCGGGAGGGGAGGGGGAGGCCGAGTCCTTCCACTTCCCCCCTCCACCCCCACCCCCCCACCCCGCTTTCTACGCTACTGCAGTAAATTTAAAAATCATATTCCTGCTGAAAAGTATTGCCATCAAACCTCTGAGAGAACGCTTAGATTGTTCAAACCCGCCAAGTGAAGCACATGAGGCCGGATCAGAATTCAAGTTAAGCGAACGTTACTTACAGAAACAAGGACCCTCAATGGACGGATAGAAAACTCAGACACGCACGCGTCGCAGCTTATATCAGGGGCCAGTACGTCAGTAACCGGATGACCATCATGCAAGAGCGATACATTATAAACTTGGAGCGGATCGCACAGAAAGTTTTCCTCGACCACTCCAGGAATGACAACGACGGCAAAGAAATCGATGTAAACTCGAGTGTACAGTTCACGAATTTTCTAAGAGTTAAAAAAGACGGCTACGCGAGATCTCTGAGAATTGTAGTACTATAAAAATCAAACTTTAGACGGCGATCGTCAATCGATTGGGGAAAAAAAAAACAAGACGCTGTTCAAATGACGTAGTTCTGCATAATATAATAATAATAATAATAATAATAATAATAATAATAATAATAATAATAATAATAATAATAATAATAATAATAATAATGAGTACTTGTATAGCGCCTAACCTCAGAAATTAGAGCTCTAGGCGCTTAACAAAAGCTAACTGTAAAAAAATAACTAAGCACAAAACGCAGTTTACAAAAAGTATTTTTAAGAATTGAAAACAAAAATAACAACGCACTCTATAAACAATCTACACACAATCACCATTCAAAATGCACATCATTTATTCAAAGAGGTGCTGCGCTTATAGATTCATACACGCACTCACGCAAGCGCGCACACACACAAACACACTACTACTAATAGAGTTGACTTCAACATATTGGCAGGTCCGTGACAAAGATCAGTTCTAGAAGACAGAAAACAAGAAGGATCTTTAACTCATTCAGCCCGGCGCACGTATTTCCCAAACTTTGGAGGCGTCATCTAACGACTATGCACACGTTTCAGGAGATGGATAGACCATGATAATTCAAGGGCAGTGCCAAATTAGCTTGGCGCCTACAGGTGAGAAGCTAATCTGGCACTGCCCTTGAATTATCATGGTCGACCGATCTCCTGCTGTAGTACGTCAGGGCTGCATGGGTTAAGGCTCGCCTGAACGCCTCTCTCGAATCCACGTATCTCAATTTCAGAATCTGAAACAATTTACGGTTTGTAGGAAATTACCGCACTCACGATGTATTAGGCTGCAAACTCAAAAACACAATACGCAAAACACACAGATTTATTTCCCCTGACATAGAAGGTGCACACAAAACAATAATAAAAACATACGACCAATCCGTGTCCTACCGCAAAAGAAAATATAAAAGCTACACACTATCATGTTTTACATTTTTCGTAATTCACCCACAAGGGTATTAGCAAACAAACCAGAACTCAAAACTCGCGCATATTTACATGTAACTATTTTCTTTCATACGCATTGAACTACAACTTAGAAAGCCTAGAACTTCATCTGATCAGTGCAGATTAATCCTTTGAAGAATGACGAGCCATACACGGAAAATATACATTCACACAAAAAATGTACTATGAGCATTGTACAAAAGTTCAAAACTTAGTCGAAACGGCGCAATAAAATAGATCTCAAAGCAGAATACACAGACAATACATACACTGTGTTCGGGCAGATCAGCCTCCCTATTATGTGCACGAGGATTTCTGGAGAAAACTCGAATGTAAAGCGGACAGGTCTCTGGTGAGAAAACGGTCCTCGGGCCGACATCAGCCTTAGTTGTCCCGCGCACGGATGTGCGCGGGACAACTAAGGTTGATGTCGGCCCGATTACTTTTTCTTTGATTTTTTTTTTTTTTTTTTTTTGGTGACAAAAATGAGAAAATAACACAAGGAACATGTTAACGCGAACTACAGCGTGTCAGCCATGTGTCCCGATATACTGATGCCCACCTGTTGGATTTACCCTTTCGGACGATAGACATAACTGGCTAATTCATTGTGCCTGTCAATAAGTTCATTTAAGCCTTTGCCTAGCTTGTTGGTATATGTTATATGGTCATTATAGGCGTTTCTCAAACCCGAATAGCCATTATAGAGGGAGTACACGTTTTGTTTTATCACTGTTTTGTCCGTTTCGTTAACCGCCATGTAAAAGAAACAAATCATGAGCATGACTCCAAACAGAAACGAAAACAAATTGCAATGACTTATAGACTTAATCTTATGACACAAAGTGTTGTTTGCAGTGTTGACAACCGCAGTCTCGTGATTTTCGTCTGCGCTGGGAGTTTCTGTGATCGTGATGACCGTATGGTCGGGCGCCACTGTGGTTTCACAGACATTTCCAGCCTCGGGACACGAACTGGCGTGACTGCTGTCGGACTTTTGCCTGGCGCACGAGCTGTAGGTGGAGGCCGGCATGATGGTCTTAGATGTTGCCGAGGACTGGGTCAGAGAGAATTTAGTCTTACGCAGCCAGGAGCCAACCTGCAACAACATCAGCATCAGTGACTTTCTAATCTGCTCATACTTACTCCTTATTGTATTACCAGAATAAATAGCTGTAATTACACCTCCTTCAAAGAGTATGATTTTATTGGTAAACATAGGCCCAGATGTGACTACGTTTCAGTCTGATTACTGATGGACACGGTTACATCACTCAAGTGAAATGATTGACGCTTATTTTTGCTTTTCGCTGTTGATGAAGCGAAACTAATTAATTAGCATGTCAGCAAGCCGGCAACAAGTAATGATGTCGGCATTTGGTGCACATAGTTACTATCTGGTGAGAGGAGAGTATCTGATTGCAAACAAAGACAAACTGCTTCTCTGCCAGCATCAGGAGATACGTAACACTGTTCGACACACTAACCTTTTTCTCAGGAGCTGAGGCAGGCACAAGGGGCGAGGACACGTGGCTTTCACACATACATGGCAGACCCAGAGTGAGAATATCTTTCAGACTGTCGTCAGCAGGGATCTTCATGTGGTAGTGGTGAAGGATCTCCTGGAGACCATTCGTCAAGGTTTGAACCTCACACTCCGTCCGCTCGCAGAATGTACTAAAGATGGACTCCCACACAGGATCTGCCTCATAATTGCCTGAAATGAGGTCGCTGCAAGAAAAAGAGAGAACGAACCACATATCAAATTTTAATCAGAGATGTGATTCCCCCCTCCCATCCCTCTCCCAAAAGAGACCTTAGCAAACATGTATAAAACATGCACAAACATACCAATCGTTTCCGGCCAAAGTCTATTGCTACTAATAATGATTTATTATTACCCGAATTTGATCCGGTACTCGAACTGACTTAGCTCTGTTTCATTTGAGACCCCAAAAAGAGGCTGTTCAGCTCGCAAAATGCAAATGAAATAACCAGATTAAGAAAGACTGATTCCCGAAAATGTTTTACTAAACTTTCGAGTAATTTAAAATTGATTCCAGCAAGCAAGAATAACAATTGGCTATTATCTTTTCATTTGAACTGTGTTAATTTTCTGTTACCCATTGATCGACTAAAGAAGAGATAAGTACCGCATTGTCCTAAATGTTTGTTTTGACCTTTTCTTTTTGACCCTTTGGGTGTCGGTAGTTTAGTCGGTAGCGGTTTTAGTCGCGATGATTCCTGAGAATAAAACCACTACCGACACCGAAAGGGTTAATTTGTTTCTTTGTTGGTTACATTTTTCAGCACATTTGGTAATCTGCCCAAAAATGAAGATGACCATTGACCATTCATGTTAATATATGCTGACAGCAGATTTTATCAAAGATCCTGAACACCATTTCATGAAGGACCATAGTTTGGTCTTATACGCAATCCTTGAACTGTAACAGGGTACAGGAGTATGAGTTCAATGTTCAAATACCCATAGTTTTCAAAGTCCAGAAAGTTCCTGCTGTACAGCATGTCAGCCATAGAGGTTGCCCGGATTCTGCCCTGGATCGCGTGCCGCAGACATTTGGTTTTCTGACAGTCATCTCCTGTTGGATCTGGTGTGACGTTCACGTCAGCATGAGCCACAAAGCGTGACGGAATGATGTGCGGGTACATCTTGCACAGCTCAGGGGCCACACTGGACATGAAGTCTTCTAGTTGAACTTGGTTCAGGATGACCCACAGTTTTCTGGCCTGCAACACAGGAAAATAGAGACAAATGTCACAAGAGCAAGGGCAAACTTGACAGCTAGCACTGGAAAATGTATCTAATAGTCACAAATGTGGATATTTGCGACTAGTATTAGATTCATGTTCCAGGTCATTTAATTGTTGGAACATCCTTTTGCCTGTGTGAATACCTGCTGTTATTGTCGAAATAAATCAGTGTATCCATCTATCCACGTAACACATCACGGGACCTGGGTGGTTTGGGTGTATGAGCCGAAGGGCTGAAAGGTCGCGTGTTTAACTGCCAAGAACACGATCCAACTGCAAGAGACATAGATCCTCATGAGCCCCCGCGACTGCGGGGGCTCATGAGGATCTATGCCTCTTGCTGAGAGCAATTTGTATCCATGTAACTTGATCGTTGAATGAACAAAGATTTCAGAAACAAAACTGTACGCACAGTGGAATAAAAGGGATTAATCCCGCGTTACTTCCAACTTTACTCAGATCCTACTCGGTGTCTGGTTTTTGAAAAATCGGCTTCTCACAGACCAGCTAGTTTAATATAAATTTCATAAGGCTCAGTCACGCCTATCTACTTATTACATGAATGAGTGAACAGATGTGGTGAAGTTGATGAATATATTTTTTCTGTAGCGGAAATCAAATGTAAATCTCATCTTATCTCACGCCCCGCTCTACCTGGTCCTTTCTGTTGAGCACGTCCCTGCCGGACAGCGACTCGTTGTCCGTTTCTGTCAGCAAGTAACTGGCGTACAGCGTGTCCAGCAGGCCGTCCTCACGGGGGTCCACCACGCGCACAAACTCCACCAGCATCTCGCGCATCAGCTCACCCTTCTCCTCTTCTGTACCTGTTCATACAAAATGTGTGCTTTCGAAAGAATCTAACTAGAGAGATAATCTCGCTGACAGTGATCAGTACAAACGAAATAAGTGAACAAGTGCAACATTAGTTGCCGAAGGAACAAAGCAAACAAAACAAAACAAGAAAAAAAAAAAAGGGGGGGGGGGGGGGGGAAGCAAAACTCAAACGAATATACTCACGAATATTTAATGTTATGGTCCTCTCTGGCCCAGAACTGTTTGAATCATGCTGAGAGATCATGTTTTACGGTTGACCATAAATCGAGCTACTTTGACTCTGAAAACAGAAAAAAGCAGGAATTGGAGAACAATGCAGATATCACGCCATTTACCATACAAGTGAGTAGCTGTACTTTCGACCGATGCTGCGCCAAGTAATGGGTGAACTTGTAAGATTTGCAAACAGACTCTGTATAAGTGTAATGTGTTTGAGTATACTTTTTAGCTCTTTTGTGAAAGAAAAAGAGTGTAGTGTGCGTGCGTGAGTGTGTGTGTGTGCGTGCGGCGAGTGCGTACATGAGTGCGTGTGCTTTGAATGAATTGGGGTTAGGGGAGGTAGGCCGGTGGAATTGTAAATCGTCTGTGGGTTACAGTTTCAGTTTACATTACCAAGAAACTGTATCGCAGCTGTCACTAAAAAAAAATGTACCACGATATCAGTTACCGTGAATTTACGTATGAGGTTGAGACCAGTCAGGTTCTACCCCTGCGGAAATTCACGATCGATTAGACGTGTGCAAGTGTGTGATTTTGGACCTTACGGCACGCGTCCGTAAAGTCCAAAATCACAGACCAGCACATTAGACCGCTGTTTGAAAGACTTCCAAAGGCAACAACTAGTGCGCGGAGGTCGAGCTTAAAACAAAACAGCACCTCGGTGGCTGCTCAGCAGACCGTAACCAGTAACAGAGACTTGAAACACTAGATCGATCATCACTTGCAGTTACTATGGTACAAATCACACCATCAATAAATAAAACCTTTCTGCCAGCATACAGTAAGATTGCAAAGACTGTTTAAGGTAGCAAGGGTGGCCTAGCTGGATTCCCTTGTACATGTATCCATCAGTGCTATCTATAGCACTGAGGAAAGCATGCCCCAGCGGTCACATTTGTGTCTGTCCAGCGCGACTGTTCAGACCTAAACTTTGCTAGTCATTTGTTGTGTGTTCGAGCGGTATGTGTTCTAAGAGAGTGGGGCGGGGAGGGGGGGGGGGGTAAATAGGATCGTGGGTGGGCTGGGGAGGGGGTACATATACATGTGCTATATGTTTTTCTATTCCTTTTGGTCTGTGATTGTGTAACTTGATATGTAATGTATGTATGGTTTATATGTATTATATATATATATATATATATATATATATATATATATATATATATATATATATATATAATATATATATATATATATATATATATATATATATATATATATATATATATATATATATATATATATATATAATATATATATATATATATATATATATATATTCTTTACTTTAAAAAAGGCGTCGCCCAAAGCCCAAAAATGAACTCAATCAGATTAGCTCCAAGGGACGAAATTTTTCATTCAATTCTGAGAATGCTGTGCTAATGCCATGGAATTCCAGGCTGGTAAGCTTGCATTGTGTCATCAGGACATCAGCTGTCCTTTTTGTGACTGCATCGCTCACTAGTTCTAGAAAGGAGAGGTTAGTGGGACAGAAGGAATGACAGACCAATCATTTTGAGCTTTCCACTGAACACCTACTACATAAAGCAGTAGCAACTACTCCCAGGCGCCCCGCCACCCGCTGGAGAATATCCAGACTTCCCCCCGAGGGGAGATGCTAGAAAATATTCCCAAACAGATTTGGACCTGCTGAGTAGATTTAATTTTTTTCTGCTATTTTGTCGAACCGAGTTGCTGTCAAGACTCGAAAACGAGGTCCTAACGCATCATCGAGAGGACTATAAAACGTCCGCCATTTTTCGCTACAGTTGTATTTATATAACGGTCGCATGGTACAGTTTGCGCTAAAGTGACTAGTCGTGTGACGTACAATATATATATATATATATATATATAATATATATATATATATATATATATATATATATATATATATATAATATATATATATATATATATATATATATATATATATATATATATATATATATATATATACTGTATGCTTAATCCAAAAACCGAAATAAACAACTCGGGAAAAAAAGAAAGATTGCAAAGACTTGTTTGTATTTTAAATAAATAAATAAATAAATAAATAATGAACGAAAGATGCACTTTTACACTAAAGCAGTTGCAATCCATCTAAGCTGCGGACAGCGATGGCAGGTTCGAGATATAACTGCATTAACTCATTCAGCTCGGCGGCCGCATTTCCCAAATATTGGAGGCTATGCAACTGTCGCAGGAGATGGATCGACCATGATAATTCAAGGGTAGTGCCAAATTAGCTTGGCGCCGACAGCCCCAAGCTAATCTGGCACTCCCCTTGAATTATCATGGTCGACCCATCTCCTGCTGTAGTGCGTCAGGGCTGAATGGGTTAACTACAGTAGCCTAACTCGGCACGCAGACAAATACGGCAATAATAAATAGTATATTGCAGTAGTAATTAGCCTTTCTGGGCACGCTATTTGTAAACAGTGTATTATAAATAAACAGGACAAGCCTTACCTGTCTGTTGTGATCGAGAAGCAAGGCCAAACTGCGCTAACGTCACCTCTGCCGTCTAGCTGCTGCATGCAACGTTGGGCGGGTGCTTTTTATTGCGTTTTTTCCAACCGTTTTAAAAATAAACACAAATACGCAATTGGATGATTGCTGAAATGCACAGCGAGCCTGCAGCTATTGCCACGCATCATGCACTCATTGTATCTGACCTACCCGGCTAGACAGGAGTGTGGGGGTTTGGGTTGCAGGTTGTGCAGACACCGTAACCAACACAGTGTATACAATGTATGAATTTGGCAGCTCAAGGGCAATCTGCCGTATTTGAGTGACACATGGGAAAGTCAGTCTGGCAAGGAATTGCCGTGATAGGTCAAAGGATAGATAAAGACAGCAGTGACAGATGTGTAAATCTGCGAAGAAACGCACAAATGCAATAAGGTTCAAGATATTTACTTGAATGAATGAATTTAATTTAAGGACTCTTCACGTCTTGGTGATTTTAGACCAAGTAGATTTACTTTCTCTTGCGCAGAGGTGTAAATTTTCATGGTTCGAAAACTTGACAGCGACTGACATAAGCATTCACATTGTCCCCGTGTCAGGGGCAGCTCGGTGTAACTTTCCTACAAGGCTGAAGACGAAGCAACCCCTAGTGAGCATAAGGTCATTATGTTGACGTCAGCATTAGTTCGCCTGCGCACAGCTGCTTGTTTGGATAGTTAGGGGTTTAACCCCTTCACTGTCGAGTTAAAGTGAACGCGATTCAACCGCAAGAGGCATAGATCCTCATGATCCCCCGCGACTGCGGGGGCTCATGTGGATCTATGCATCTTGCTGAGACTAATTTGTATCCATGTTCCTTGGACGCTGGCGGCTTTTGGTCCTTGAAAAAAAAAATTTTAGAAACAAAATATGCGTCCAATGGCATTAAAGGGGTTAATGTCCACGGCACCGGAGAGATAATGGACGGCTCTAACCGGCGGGCTATGGGGGACGGGGCAGCTATTGCCTATGGAGTACGACCTGAACATTGGTCAATCCAGGCGCATTGCAACTGTGCCTCTTTGATTACCTCATTCAGCCCGACGCACGTATTATTCACAAATTTTGGAGGCGTCATCTAACGATCAAGCACCTGTTGCTTGAGATGGATAGACCATGATAATTCAAGGGTAGTGCCAGTTTTGCTTGGCGCCGACAGGCACCAAGCTAATCTGGCACTCCCCTTGAATTATCATGGTCGATCCATCTCCTGCTGTAGTGCGTCAGGGCTGAATGGGTTAGCCATGAACTTTTTTTGTGTGCGTGGGCCTACGATTAGCGGCTTCTGTTCGCATCTCAACTATCACTGTCGTCGACCCAAGATGATTTCGCTCACTAGGACAGGTATTCGACTATATAATAGGTTTGTTTCCTTTCTTGTGCGGGTTTCTATGGCATTATACAGTCAACTCCAAATATAACAAATCACCAAGAAACCCAGTCTTCTATATCCGAACTGTGTTATTAGCGATGTAAAGTACTTAGAAAGATGCCTGTCGGGATCTTTGAAAAGTGTTGTTATATCCGACTTTTGTTATGTCTGACTTTTGTTATGAGCGAAGTATGGTAGTTCAAGGGTGGTGCCAAAATAGCTTGGCGCCCATAGGCGCCAAGCTATTCTGGCACCACCCTTGAACTAACATGCTCGATCTGTTTCTAAAATTGTAATACAGTCCTTTAGAGGGAAACTTCAAAATTGGGGGATTTCCGTCCTGGTGTGGAATGCTTTAAACTACCGGTTTGCTTCCGCGTTGTTCCTTACTCGTATGCTGTTCCATTATCAGAAAAGCGGGTGGGGTAGAGCACAAGATACTTTGGACACACGTACAGGCTGATTACGAACACACTGGCTGACATTCTTGATGACAAAACACATCCACTTGATGAATTTGACCGCAGACGTATCAAACGAAGTGGCAGACTTCGAGTACCCAAAAGTAGTACATCACGTTATGCCAACTTTCTTGTCCCTCAGGCTGTTACCCTTTTCAACAGTAATATCAGTAGATAGTGTCTGTCAGCATTCTTTCGTACTAGCCAATTCATTAGTAGTTCACTCCAACATTGCTGACACCAGAAGCACAGGGGGCATAAACCATAAGTGTTTCTGACGCCAAGAGTGTTACAAAGGTAACAGTACGCCTTTAACTGAGAGTTATATGTTATTTAATTAATTGAATGAGTGAATGCTTATGCCGTGAGTTGTATGGGCAGACAGTGACTTCCCCATGAGGGATTAATAAAGTATTGTATTGTATTGTATTGTATTGTATTGTATTGTATTGTATTGTATTGTATTGTATTGTATTGTATTGTATTGTATATCATACATTCGAAGTAGACACTTATTTGTCGAGTTTCCGTCATGGAATACTACTGACAAATATCCTTCAAAGAACAGCATCAAGTGTAACTCTACCACAGAAATTCTCCGTGACGTCAATTGTCAGCATTGACGTCATTATCCAGAAGACGAAGACTTTTTTTTATCGAATACACGGGAAATATCCTTCAAAGGACAGCTTCAAGTGACAATCGATCGCAGAAAGTCTCCGTGACGTTTATTGTCAAGATGGTGAAACCATTCAAGTGTGATATATCCCGATGCAGGACACCATTCAGTTGTGCGTGATATCCCGGTGAGCAAAAGGCCATCGAGCCGCCCTTGCCTTCGTCGGCCCGCGCACGTCCAACGGCGGCCAACGTGGGCCCGATGGCCTTTCGCGAACAGGGATCGTCGGTTTAACTGTCCTTGTCGCCAGTACTGAGATGGGCAGGAGTTCAGCAGCTCCCGGAATTCTGTCAGAGCATGTGCCTCGTTATGTATTTGAAGTTCCCGGTTAAGGTGGCAGAATTTGCCCTGCAATTAAACACACAAAGAAACAAAGTAACAACAACAACATCAAAACATCAAGATTCAAGAAGCATGCTTCTATGTTATTTCCTTTGTCATCCTTCATGAGAATAGAGGCAACAACAGCAAGAACGAAAACAACATCAACATCAACATCAACAAGAACAAAAGGTAAAGATTCAAGAAACAAGTTTCAATACTGACACCAAAAAAGAAATGCGACATTTTTGGAATCATCGGAAACACTAAAGTGTTTCCAATGATTCAACTCCAAGAATGTCGCATTTCTTTAGCTCGTCAATGTATGTTATCCTATGTTCCGTTCAGAGATATAGAGGAGGCTGCAAACAAAACAGCAATACTGAGAAAATGCATGTAAAATATGTGTTACTCAATCATTGGAGTCCCCGGGCGAAAGAGGATCTATGCTTCTTGGAGATGTTTGGAATTTTGCCTATAAAATGCTTATGGTATAAGCTGGTTATTCGCAGGGATGTCCTTCTAGTCCGTTGTTGGGAGTCGTTCGTTTCAAAGAAAACCTTACTAATGGGTTGTAGAAAATTACCTTAGCTCTCAGTTCGTTACATCTCAATAATGGGTTGTAGAAAATTACCTTAGCTCTCAGTTCGTTACATCTCACTAATGGGTTGTAGAAAATTACCTTAGCTCTCAGTGCGTTACATCTCACTAAAGGGTTGTAGAAAATTACCTTAGCTCTCAGTGCGTTACATCTCACTAATGGGTTGTAGAAAATTACCTTAGCTCTCAGTGCGTTACATCTCACTAATGGGTTGTAGAAAATTACCTTAGCTCTCAGTTCGTTACATCTCACTAATGGGTTGTAGAAAATTACCTTAGCTCTCAGTGCGTTACATCTCACTAAAGGGTTGTAGAAAATTACCTTAGCTCTCAGTGCGTTACATCTCACTAATGGGTTGTAGAAAATTACCTTAGCTCTCAGTGCGTTACATCTCACTAATGGGTTGTAGAAAATTACCTTAGCTCTCAGTTCGTTACATCTCACTAATGGGTTGTAGAAAATTACCTTAGCTCTCAGTGCGTTACATCTCACTAAAGGGTTGTAGAAAATTACCTTAGCTCTCAGTTCGTTACATCTCACTAATGGGTTGTAGAAAATTACTTTAGCTCTCAGTGCGTTACATCTCACTAATGGGTTGTAGAAAATTACCTTAGCTCTCAGTGCGTTACATCTCACTAATGGGTTGTAGAAAATTACCTTTGCTCTCAGTGCGTTACATCTCACTAATGGGTTGTAGAAAATTACCTTTGCTCTCAGTTCGTTACATCTCACTAGTGGGTTGTAGAAAATTACCTTAGCTCTCATTGCGTTACATCTCACTAATGGGTTGTAGAAAATTACCTTTGCGCTCAGTTCGTTACATCTCACTAATGGGTTGTAGGAAATTACCTTAGCTCTCAGTTCGTTGCGTCTCGTTCCATTGTTATTGCGCACAGACTGCAGGCATATTTCAAACCACTCGTAGCTGCCGTGGGGGCTTGTCAGTCCACGGGTGTAGCATTTCGCCAGAACCTCCTCGATGAACATTGGTGCGCAAGTTCTGGTGGCACGGATCTGGTTGGCGCAGGCTTTGTAGTGAAGTAATCAGCCATGTTGTAACAGGTGTGTCTGAAATTACAGACACAAACAAGTAATGTATGAAAACAAAATCCGTGCACAATCTGTACATTTGAAATTGCAGTGCAATTCATGAAACGATAAGACCGTGTGGTAACCGGTTATGTTGTAACAGGAATGGTTACCTTAACCCCTTGACCGCCAAGAAAACGTAAGCACGATCCAACTGCAAGAGACATAGATTCTCATGAGCCACCACAAAGGCGGCGGCTCATGAGGACTTATGCCTCTCGCTGACAAAACTTTGAATCCACATTTCTACGACAGCTGCGGCTCTTTGGCGTTAAATGAACAAATATTTCACAAACAAACAAACAAAAACAGTCTGAGGCAACTGACAGTGAAAGAGTTAAATGTTAATAATTAAAATAATAAACTAACAAATGCGTCCTGGACCTAAATCGAGGACCGACAAAAAAAAGAAATAAATAATTAATGTAATGAAAACAGATCAGTTTAGAAAAGCGCGATTTTCATGGTATCGAAATAAAATCTCGCGTTTCTAAAAATAAATGGACATAAAAGCCTTTGCCAAGTCAGGACAGACCTGTACATTTGATATCTGAGCGTATGTCATGATAATGCGAAGTATACGTGATTGGTCAAGTTATAACGTGTCTGGCTGAAATCTAAAATAAAATGCACGCATGGGATTATAGAGTACAACCTCTCGCTGCAAGATCACTGTAATGATGAAGTGAATCTGGGTCTTCCGGTCAATCTGAAAATCAAACTGCTGTATTGACCACTTCGCTGCCGGGATACCACCACACTCCCCACCCCAAGCTGACTGTCGTAATGTATTTCACTATTTGTGGTACGTGAGTCGTTGTCTAAAGCGTGCGCATGCGTGCGTGAGTTGTGAGTGCGCGCTTAGATTTACAATTATTATAAGATAAGCGCACTATAAATACCGTAATTATTATTATTATTATTATAAAGCAAACATCATCCAAGTGCAAGAGAGCCTCATTCCTCTTGCTAACACCACATTGTATAAACGTTCATCGGGCGTCTGGGGTTCCTTGGCTAACAATTCACATAGATTACGGTACACGATCTGGGGTTCCTTGGCTAACAATTCACATAGATTACGGTACACGATCTGGGATTCCTTGGCTAAAATTCACATGGATAACGGTACACGATCTGGGGTTCCTTGGCTAACAATTCGGATAGATTACGGTACACGATCTGGGGTTCCTTGGCTAACAATTTACAAAGATTACGGTACACGATCTGCGTCCACTGTTAGTGAAGCGGTTCACCCCGTCACTGCCGTTGTACCTTCACTGACGGCTGGGCAGCGTCGAACACAGAGGTGGTGTTTTTCGTCAAAAGCTGCGCCAGGTTGCAAATCCCAGACGTCGCTGCCGTTCACGACTGTTTTCTATGATCTGCGGGAATGAGATGTGTTTGCCTGATTGAGGTTTTGGAGACTACGGGTCAAAGCTCTATGGCTGTAGGACTTAATTCATTCAAGGCGCCATGCATCAATAGTTGCGAAAGTGTCCTATAGCGTTGACGGCGGCAACGCTATACGCCACTTTTGCAGATACTGACGCGGGGCACCGTGAAAAGTTAAAAGGTCATTTTTACAGCGCCCCGCGAAAAGTTAAAAGGCCAATTTTACAGAACAACACCATTATGAAGTCGCCAGTAAGTGATACTAAGGAGATGTGTGTGTGTGTGTGTGTGTGTGTGTGTGTGTGTGTGTGTGTGTGTGTGTGTGTGTGTGTGTGTGTGTGTGAGAGAGAGAGAGAGAGAGAGAGAGAGAGAGAGAGAGAGAGAGAGAGAGAGAGAGAGAGAGAAAGAGAGAGAAATGTTACAGTGTGAAGGCCAATACTACTTACACGTATAGGGTCAACTCATTCGAGACGTGCCGCCTCCGAATACGCGGCATGAGCTGCGTATCCGAAGGCGGCGCGTCTCGAATGAGTTACCCCTCACCCATCCAACATCTCACCAAGGTGAGTAAGAAATAGATTCTGACATCGATGTTTAGGTGATACTGAGAATCTCAATCTCGTGGTCTTAAAACCTTATACTAATCGCTTTTACTCGTAGAATAAAAAGACGTTCTCCAGCAGAGTTTGCGAAGCTAGACGTGACGCCATTTTCATATTGTTACTTCTTTGCCAGAATTTTGGCTCCGCACGCCCAGAACGTCATATGCAAGCTCCGGAATGCGCTCCGACGCGCCCCATTTCAAAGTTGTTCCTATTTTTAAATAGAAACAACAAAAATGATCTAAACGTAAATAATTATTTAGAATATATTCTGTATTTTGAATACATTTCTTTTGTTCTTTTGAACTCACGACTTAATATATATGCGTGTTAACCTGATATATGAAGTGAATAAATATGTAATATAATTATGCTTTGAATAAAAAATCCACAGCTACATGTTATTGAATTTCAAGCAAAATTTTAATTCAGATGTAATGGATATTGTGCTTACATGTACAGATATTTAAACCAGCAGTATAATTCGGGTAAATACAGCACATGATGCATCATTTATGACACTACAATGAAAATGTACAAAACACCATTAAGCATTGTATTACAAAAGTTTCACTTCGCACAATGGGTGAAATGGATGTTGTACTTACATAATAATAATAATAATAATAATAATAATAATAATAATAATAATAATAATAATAATAATATGGGTATTTATTATTTATAAAGAGCCTGACGGAGCTCCAGGCGCTTTACAATGTTTGTTTGTTGTTGTTTTTTTACAGGATACAAACATAAATTTGCAAGTAAATAAATATTTGCAAAATAAAACAAAACAAAACTAAACAACCGCAAAACACTGGTGTGTATGTGCACACATAAACGATTACACACACACACACACACACACACACACACACACGCACGCACACACACACGCAAACATCCACACACACAAACACACACACACACACACACACACACACAACACACACACAACACAACACAACACAACACAATACAACACACACACACACACACACACACACACACACACACACACACACAACACACACAACACACACACGCACACGCACACAAACACTAACAAGTCATCAATTATCAGACTTAAAAAGATACGTTTTGAGTAAGCTTTTAAACGAATGACTGCACTCTGCGTACCGTATTTCTTGTGGGAGACTGTTCCATAGCAGATGACTCTGGTACGAAAAAACAGCGCTGCCCAGAGGACTTGGTTTTGGCAGAGGGAACACAAAGAATGCGGTTGTCAGATGAAGATCGTAGCTGTCTGGATGGAGTGTAAATGTGCAACAGATCAGAGAGATAGACGGGTCCACAGTTAAAGAAAACAGTGTTTGTCAGTGAGAGAATTTTTTTTTACTGTATCTTAGCAGGGACAGGCAACCAGTGGAGCTGGTGATGAAGGGGCGTTACGTTGTCTGTCTTACGGGCTCTAAACACAAGACGAGCAGTAGCATTCTGGACTTAATGTAGTTTGTCTATGAGGTACTGAGGACAACCAGCAAGCAAAGCATTGCCGTTGTCTAGCCTGGACAGAACAAACGAACACACCAATGTTTTTGTGGCTTCTGTGGAAAGATCCTGGCGAACAGAGCTAATACGGCACAGTTCAAAGTATGCAGCCCTACAGCCATTACGGACATGTTAGTTCATTGACAGAGCAGAATCTATGGTCACATATAGGATTCTGGCAGTGGATGTGAAAGTAATGTTAGTACTGTCAACTTGCAGGGAGGTGGGGAGTGGCTCAGTAACTGAACAACGTGGGAAAGGTAGAAGGACAGCCTCTTTTTGTTACCGTTGTTTAGCTTCAGCTTGTTAACTGACATCCAAGACTTCACATCAGATATACAGGCCTCTAAACTCTTAAGTACAGTACGAGCTTTTCTTGTCAGACTGTGGTCATGCAACTGAGTGTCGTCAACATAAGAGGCGTGAGATACAGAATGACTATTTATAACATCAGACAGTAGGTGTGTGTACATTACAAAAAGTAGCGGTCCAAGGACCGAGCCTTGTGGTACACCGAAATACAAGGTGTATGGGTTAAACTCAAATCCACCCACAGTAACACAGTCTGAGTTATGTCTTTTAAGTATTACTCTACTCATGAGACATCATGACCAGTAATCGTGGCAAACGCACTCGAAAGATCAAGCAATGAAAATACAGAAATATGACCCTGGTCAAGTGCAGATGGCAAGTCATCCATCAACTTCAGGAGAGCTGTCTCGGTGCAGTGGCGTGAACGGTACGCTGACTGCATGGGAGCAAGGAGGTTATGAGTTTTAAGATAATCTAAAAATCGTGTCAGAATAATTCTTTCCATAAGTTTGGACAAAAACGCTGTACATGCACAGATGTTTAAACCAGCGGGATAAATCGGATAAACACATCAAACTATGCATCCTGTATAACACCACTATGAAAATGAACAATAACGCAACTAAGCATTTTATTTCAAAATTTTAACTTCGCACAAGCGTATGTTAATAAGTAATGTATTTAGCACAGATCCCAACAAATTAATAGTTGTAGATCAGTCGCCTGTTGCATTAACCCCTTTACTGCCAAAATTACATCTTTGAAAGCACGGCTAATACAGCACCGCGGATTAACTTCATCAAGCCAAGGAACACGGATATCAATAGGGTCAGCAAGAGGCAAAGAACCTCATGAGCCCCTACATATGCGGGGGGCCATGAGGTTCTTTGTCTCCTGCTTTTGGGTGGTGTTCGCATTTTGTGGCAGTGAAGGGGTTAATTACACTTCAGATGGTACAGTTGGATGACGTATCCATCGTTAAATTGTAGGAAAATGATTCTTTTGTTAAATTTGACTGAGGAGGAATGAGAGAGTGCTTACGAAGAATGCAGTAAATGCTGTCTATTTTCGATTCGGCGTTGAATGCCCACTCTGCGAGTGTAAAGACGGACAAATACACCATCGACAGGTAAAACACCAGGAAAATAATAACAAACCAGAGCAAAAGGTGAGGACTGTGAAGTACTGACCTACAGCAAGAAGTGACAAAGTCAAGGACTGTACCAGTGAAAGTGCAATCCACCGACCTGCCATTACAGCTCCCACGATTACACTGAGCTTCGTTTTTTTCTACATTAACTGATACCCCATCAACTGCCGCAGTTGCAACAACAGCCATTAGAGGATCTGCATCCCGTGAGACTGAAGCTGTATCACAGGGCATCGGCCTTTCAATGCCTGCTTCAGCCCGCTGAACATTCGCCCCACGGCTAGAGACCGACTTTCTCGTGGAGCCCGAGCTGCGCGTTGATGGCGGTACTGGTGTAGATGAAGTGCCTGAGGATCTGGCGGAACAGGTATTCAGCAGCCACGGCAGCACCTGCAACAGAATCATACATGGTGGAATGGTATGGTAGAGAAACGCGTTTGTAACAATGCAGAGCGGTGTACAGTATCCTTTTCTTTTGTTCCACCATAAAGTCGACATATTCTTTGTCGTAGAACGGATAATAGAAATCGACACATGTATTTGATGACGCATGATCACGATGCGTGTATGCAATGGCGACCAGTCTGGGCCTTTGTGGTCTGGTCGAAGCGACTGTAACCCCGAAACGAGTTAAACTTGAGAAAGGTTTATTGTTTATTATGTGCCAGTATGCAATAAAACACAATTATTAACCGCAGATTTTACTCGCCATCATCACCATATCATTCACCCTAACCCTCTCCCCAAACAGCACATTTGAAATTTAAATGTGGAATTTTGTCCTCTTTCTTTCGACATATAATCAATTACAATCGGTTCAAATTTAACTTTTTAGTTGGAGAAAATATAGATAGTAATTTTTTTGTTTTACGTGAGACAGTAAATGCTATTATTTCACATGCACCTTTGTTTCTAACACTGGGACAGCGACGGGAAGGCATGAGACAGGACTGACACACGTGCACGGCAGACCCAAGGACACAGACTCTTTCAATTTGTCGTCCGGAGGGATGTGCAGGTTGTAACGGCGGAGGAGTTTCACGAGACCCTCTGTCAGGGTTTCAGTCTCAGCCTCCGACTTCCCGTCAAATATGCTGAAGATGGACAGCCACACACAGTTTGGCTCGAAGGTACCTGAAATAATGTCTCTGTAGAAAACCAAAATGTGTAACTTTGATTGATTCAAGAGCATGAAGTTTATTACCCCTCACCAAGTCAGTTCTTTGATTTACGATCTGAGTGACAGCATTCTAAAATAGTTGATAAACGTAAAGTCTTAGTCTACTTCTTGCCTGCTGCAAAGGCAGCCGTAATAAAATGATCCCGTTCCACACGTTTGTTAATGGTAACAGCCCGCAAGCATTGCAAAGAAAAACAGAAGAATGTTCAAGCTTTTAAACAAAAGAAAACATCAAATAAAATGAGCAAAAGAAAGTGCGTAATTCCTGCGAACATAAAACGAAATTTCATTTCCTATATTTTAGAGTTGTCACCTAACAACTGTGTACCAGTTGCAGGAGATGGGTGGATAGTCTCAAGCCAATCTTGAATTATCATGGTCGAATCATCTCCTGCTGTAGTGCGCCCGGTCTAAATCTGTTAATAAGCAGGGTATACAAAACTGATTCCTATTTAGTACCCATAGTTTTCCAGGTCCAGAAAGTTCCTGTGATACAACATGTCGGCCATGGTAGTTTCCCGGATTCGGCCCTGGATAGCACAACGCAGACACCTTGCACAGTCATCAAGCTCCGCGTGACCCACAAAGCGTGGCGGGATGATATGGGGGTACAAGGCGCACAACTCCGGCGCAGCTTTGCGCATGAACTCATCCAGTGGAACTTTATTCAGAATGTACCACAGTTTTCTCGCCTGGAAAATATTATGGGGAGAAAAATTCGTAGAGTATGGATTAGAGTATTCGGCGAAGGAAATGTTTCGAACTGAGAGTCATGTAAAAGTACTTCATTCATCATCACCACCACGACAATCACCGGTGCGGGTAGCTGTACCCAGTCAGCAAAGGCCCTCGGTCCCTCGCTGATCGCGGTGGCCTCGTGTGTGCGGGCGCACTGCAGCTGTTGTGGGCCCGAAGACGTTTTACTATTGGGTACTATTGATATCATAAATGTGGATGGACTGAACATCTGGGAGACGCAATACCAAAATACACACCAAAACCTACACCACTGTCTCACCTGATCTGTGCCTGTGCGGACGTCCTTGCCTGAGAGCGACTCATTGTCCGTGTCGGACAGCAGGTAATTGGACAACAGTGTGTCCAGCAGGCCGTCCTCGCGTGGCTTCACAACACTCAAAAAATTCGGCAACATCTCACGCAGCAAATCACGACGATCGGCATCCGTGCCTGAAAACATTGGATCTATTCGTCATCACATAGACGTCGTACTTGTACGATAGTGTCTATACTGATTTTCTAAGTTAGTCTTGTAGTCCCACTATGGCCAATAAAGCAGTTTCTTTGAGGCACACTGATATGAGGGATGAAAGTAAAAGGCATATACAGTATTCTCCCCAAACGGCCTACATTCTGAGCAGCTGTAACACAAGAGGCTGACCTGTCACACGAGATCGACCAGTGGACAGTTGCGCGAACTCTAGCGTGTCACGTTTGGAGAGTAATGTTGAAAGGAAAAGCTTAATAATCATGGATATTATTTTACAACGACCAATGCTACAGCTGGGCCATTCAGTTCCTCTTCATGGTTGACACACTGGAACTCAGTTTTGTGTGCGCGAAACTGACCCCGTTTCGTTCTAGCCTACGCGAAACTGACCACCGGCGGATTACGCGTTCTCAAAAGTAACTTTTGGTCCACTTTGCGTGGCGCGTCATTCTCATCCTAGAACGCAAGGGAGAAAACCTAAGTATGGCTGTTATGGAAAGAGCTGTGCGCCCTTCACTCGGAGCGTCATCATGTAGCTCCGAGTCAGGGGCACATAATTCTTGCCATAACTAAATATCTTCTGTTTTCTCTATCTGGGATTAGACCGGACCCACACATACACGGTGATTCATTAGAATCTATGCCGGTCTCGCAGTGGAGCGTTGTTTACTGTGGGTTCCGACAGTGAAAGGATTAAGGACGTAATACATATGTAAAAAGTCGGACAGACAAACAGAGAATGAAACAGATGACAGGCAGACAAATAAACAAAGAAACAATAATCATGCTCTTACATATTTTGAGACTTAGCACTTTGTTAGGGTCAGGAGCACCATCCTCGTTTGTCAACGCCACGGTGTTTACATCAAAACTGGTGATCTGTTACAACAAAAACAAATTACTGTTGTTGTTGCTGTTGCTGTTATTGTTGTTGTTATTATCATTGCTATTATATTATTATCATTGTTATTGCCTGTCAACAACAACACGTTCTAACAGGAAGTAATTGTTAACTTGTATAGTGTACATAGAGTTTAAAAAAGGAGTGTTTGTGTATCACATATTATTTTACTGAATGAATAACATGTGTGTTTCTATTTTTTTAATAGGTAATGAGTTCGTTAGTAAGTATCTAACGCTCGGATTATCTTCCGAAATTTTGCGGACACCGCTCTCATACATGTGGCAGACGCTTCATCCGACTTAGTCCTGTGTTGCGCCAACCTCCCCGTTGGCGTAAAGTTATGCCCGTGTTCGCGACTAAATTTTGCTAAGTCAGTAGCCATGCAATGGGTGTAACTTCAGTCAGTTGTTATGCCTTTCTTACGTCCTGACTAAGGGCTTCCGCCCCAGCAATGCAACCGGCCCCTAGTCTCTGAGGTTTGAAGCTATACAAGCACTCATTATTATTGTTAGTAGTTAGTAGTAGTAGTAGTAGTAGTAGTAGTAGTAGTAGTAGTAGTAGTAGTAGTAGTAGTAGTAGTGTTAACAGTGGCTTTTTGTGATTACGTCACTGTTCTTCTTACAAGACCCAACACACCTTCCTACCTCAGATCTACTCTGTTAAGCACGCCCGATTTTTATGCGTCGATAGTCCCACATTTCTCATAAAGTCTGCCTAAATGGGATTTCCCGATCTCTAGATTTAGTCAGTTAGGCTTGCAACAAGTTAACAAAACAGTCCTAGGTCAGTACACCTGACGACACTGCGTCGGAAGAACAGATTTACGCGATCTCAGTCAGCAAGAAGCATAGGGGGGATAATTATGGGCCTGCATGTCTGCAAGAGGGGTTCATGATGATGATGATAGAACTTTATTGCCATTATGTAGTAATACATTAGGGAATCGTTGAGGTGCTGCGCAACATAAAAAGAAGAACATTAAACACATCAAAATATAATCAAGCTACTCACGTGCACACACACACACACACACACATACATACACACACACACACACACACACACACACACACACACACACACACACACACACACACACACAAAATGTATGCCTTAGTAACTATTGTGGTCTAAGCATAAAGGCAATAAACTCGATTTCACAGTAACAAAAATCACATAGGACATATCGTAATATAAAACTGAAAACGTCACTTGCATCATAGACAGAGCAGTGCAGTTAGCCTATTTCCTACACATTAGTTTGGCCAGCCACCTGCTGCTGTGGTATGCAGTCACTCCCCGCTGCGAGCAGGCTATCTGGGTCACTGTCTGGCATCAACTATTCCTTCTATAATCTCTGTTGCGGGACTACTGATGTGTGTGTTATGCCTGTGTTTAATGTTCTCTATCTCTGCTTCCTCCGTTTTCTACATACCCTGCGGGATGTTTGACAGCAGATACACTTAAAGAAGTACCCAACGGAGAAAGAAACACACTTAGAAAAGACGGGTACAACACAATTTATTAATATTTCGGGTAAATACCCTTTCTCAAAATAGACAAACAAACAAACAGAGAGATTAGCCGCTACTTATCTTCAATGGCAGAAGGAATGTGGCAACTAAAGGAGGTGACGTAAAATATTAAAAAAAGGAAGAACAAAAGTGCGGAAAAAAGAAAAATGACGTCAACGAAAAATCGTAAGAGAGAGACTCGGAAAGAACCTGAACACGAGAGACAAGAGTGTGTGCAAGCACGTGCAGGAGCGAGCAAAAGAAAAGGCGTGTAGGTGAGGCCAGAGAAAGAGGGAGAGAGAGAGAGAGAGAGAGAGAGAGAGAGAGAGAGAGAGAGAGAGAGAGAGAGAGAGAGAGAGAGAGAGAGAGAGAGAGAGAGAGAGAGAACGAACGGGGAGTACCCTTGGGCACGAAGTAGGCTGAATGTCTAATACACAAAGCCTGCTAAACACCAACCCGAAGGCAAACTTTATATCACCTTCAAGTTAAGGGCTACCTCGGGGAAAAACGGGAGGACCCCGGGGAAAAAACCCCAGCATTTAGCACGGTACACACAAGTAATAAGTCATTAAAAGAAAGCAAATTATCAAATTCAGTAAGAGAATATTGGTATAAGTGGAGAGTAGATAGTTGTGAAACCGTCTTGAAGGGTAACTAAAAAAAATAATAAGGGGGGGGGGGAGAGAGAGAGAGAGAGAGAGAGAAGGGGGCGGGGGGGGGGGGAAAGGGGGGGGGAGAGGAAGGAGGAAGGGGAAGAAGGAAAAGGAAAAAGCGTAAAGAGAGAAAGATGGCTAGAGAAGTGTTAAAGGGGGTAGGGGGGGGGAGAGAAAGAGGGAGAGAGATAGAGAGAGAGGAAAGAAAAAAAAAGATGGGGTGGGGGCGGAAGACAACCAGCTAGAGCCACCAGCCCCACCCACCAGCCCACAGAAAAACACACACGCACGCAACAAGACGACCACATACATCCCAAGGGATGCACACGATCACCCCGCCCCAAAATCGCGTATCACTCCGTGAGCCGGAGACCGGGCGCCCGACAGGGAAGGGCAAGGGATCCAACTAAACATTCGGCCAGCGCTGAGAAAGTCCGGACTTTTTTTTTCCTCTCTCTCTCTCTCTCTCTCTCTCTCTCTCTCTCTCTCTCTCTCTCTCCTCTCTCTCTCTCTCTCTCTCTCTCTCTCTCCCCTCTTTCTCTCCCCCCCCCCTACCTACCCCCTTTAACACTTCTCTAGCCATCTTTCTCTCTTTACGCTTTTTCCTTTTCCCTTCTTCCCCTTCCTCCTTTCTCTTCCCCCCCCCCTCCCCCCCCCCCCCCCCCCCCCCCCGCCCCTTCTCTCTCTCTCTCTCTCTCTCTCTCTCTCTCTCTCTCTCTCTCTCTCTCTCTCTCTCTCTCTCTCTCTCTCTCTCTCTCTCTCTCCCCCCCCCTTATTATTTTTTTAGTTTCCCTTGAAGACGGTTTCACAACTACCTACTCTCCACTTATACCAATATTCTCTTACTGAATTTGATTATTTGCTTTGTTTTAATGACTTATTACTTGTTGTGTACCGTGCTAAATGCTGGGTTTTTTTTTTTCCCGGGGTCCTCCCGTTTTTCCCCGAGGTAGTCCTTAACTTGAAGGTGATATAAAGTTTGCCTTCGGGTTGGTGTTTAGCAGGCTTTGTGTATTAGACACTCAGCCTACTTCGTGCCCAAGGATACTCCCCGTTCGTTCTCTCTCTCTCTCTCTCTCTCTCTCTCTCTCTCTCTCTCTCTCTCTCTTCTCTCTCTCTCTCTCTCTCTCTCTCTCTCTCTCTCTCTCTCCTCTCTCTCTCTCTCCTCTCCTCTCTCTCTCTCTCTCTCTCTGGCCTCACCTACACGCCTTTTCTTTTGCTCGCTCCTGCACGTGCTTGCACACACTCTTGTCTCTCGTGTTCAGGTTCTTTCAGAGTCTCTCTCTTACGATTTTTCGTTGAGGTCATTTTTCTTTTTCCGCACTTTTGTTCTTCCTTTTCTTTTATTTTACGTCACCTCTTTCAGTTGCCACATTCCTTCTGCCAGCGAAAGATAGTCATCCTGCAGGCCTGACTAAGGACCACGGTTATTTCCAAGCGACGAAGTAGACTAAGCAAAAGAGAGCGAAGAGAATAGCCGGGTCGTTGTTTCAAGTCCCGTCTCGGCCCAGGTACTGGACTAGCAATCCACGGGGGAAAAAAAACAGGTTTGCAAGTTCAATAGCATATTCGTAAATTAAAGTTGCTCAATTGGAGTGCGTCTAAACTGATCAGTGTTCAGAGCGTACTTCATAGGGAATAGCTGTCTTTGCCCATCAGAACCCTCCCCATACAGCCGCCCATTGTCATTCCGGTGCCGTGCACTTTAACCCCTTCAGTGCCGATAAAAAATGAACACCACCCACCTGCAAGAGGTATAGACCCTCATGAGCCCCCGCAGTTACCTCTTGTTGACACCACACTCAATCCATGTTCTTAAGACAGCTAGGGGTTTCTGGTGTTCAATCAGTTTGCAGAAACACAATCTGAGTCAGCTGGCACTGAACGCGTTAAACCTCCCGCGCACGAACACACACACACACACACACACACACACACACACACACACACACACACACACACACACACACACAAACACACACACAACACGCACACACACACACACATACACACGCACGCACTTGTGGCTGATTAGCTTTTCACTTGGTAGCCCTGGGGGCCTACCCAACTATTCAAACACTTATCATGGCATCATGGCCGTTCCAGTACTTGTCACCTGGCGACGTGCTTTAACGGATCAGCAGTTCTAAATTATGTATCGAAGATTGCAGACAATGCTAATTGTTAATAAAGCTGCATCACCAAAGTACAACAAACTGTCGCTTGCGTTGGAAGACAAAAGCCCTATTAGCTAAATAAACTTACCTGCGCGTCCGTCATGATTCCGGAGCAAATCTGACTTGGTGATGTAGTCGCGTGCGTCAGAGTTCAGCTTGAGCCATTAGATCTAATATTTGCAACGCGTACTTTCCATTACTTTAAAAATAGCCAACAAGATACGTGCTTATCTGTTATGCATATCAAGGACAGAGCCGCGCATGATTGGCGACTGAAATGATTTGTGGGATGTGTAGACACGCTAAGCATGGCAGTTGACACTACACAAGGAGACCAATCGACCCGTGGTTGTTTCAAGGTAGTGATAGTCTAGCGTTTTATGTGGATCTAGGCTTATATCGCATCAGTCTTGACAGCTTAGAAGTGTTGTTCAAGAGTAGTGCGTGAATGCAACTGCAAGAGGTATAGATCCTCATGAGCCCCGCATGAGGATCTATACCTCTTGCTGAAACCAATTGTATCTATTTTAATTTGACGACTGAGAGTCTTTGACGTTGCACTTACAATGAATTCAAAAGCTCAGTCCACGTAAACACGCGTAGAAAGGAAGAGAAGTGACACGATAGTGTTCCGATACGGGTTGAGTGGGTTTGGTGAGCAAGATTGACAAATTCTCCAATAACTGCGATAGCTACATGCCTATGCAAGTGGATCGTGGTACGCTGGGAAAGAGCACCTAACTTTCTGTGTGCTTCATCAGGTTATACTCTCAGTCTTACATTCTGGAAGGGGTGTCCACGCATTAGGCCTTCTGGGCAGTCTCACTCACTCGCGGCTTTGCGCGCGGGCGTCTTGCTCATGTGACTATCAAATCTAGAGTCTTTAAATGTGACAAAGTATTGCCTACAATATGACCATTCCGGAAATACCTACTTGAAAAACCGTTGGTGAAGGTCATGGTCGCAAAAGGCCATTGATTGTGCCCCCCCCCCCCCCCTCCCCAGCAAAAACATAAATAAAAGAATCGTCGTAGAACCCATGCGTATGTCCGTGTAGGGAGCGAGGGGTCGCGGTAGGGGCGGCGGGGCAGAGGGTGGGGTTAAGCGGGCCAGGGTCATGTGTTATCCAGACACCTCTACCTGAACTGTGAACTATGAACTAAATCAACAGACACTGCACTCACACATGTTAAACGAGTCGACTCATAACTGATAGAACTTGTTTAAGGGTAGTAACAGTCACAGTCTTGTGTCTGTGACGTGTGACTCTAAGCTACTACTTGTACGGCATAGGATCATTGCTGAAAGTTCAACCGTGGTAGTTCAAGAGTAGTGCGTGATTAGCGCAGCGCCTGACACTATATTCTCCCCGAGCGGGAAAGCAGTGTCATTTCGGATACTTTGCAAATTGCGTGTTGATCTGTGACTTCAATAAGTATAGATTTTCATGAGCCCCCGCAGATGCGGGGGCTCATGAAAATCTATACCTCTTGAAGTCACAGATCAACACGCAATTTGTAAAGTCACAGTGCGGGGGCTCATGTGGCTCTATACCTCTTGCTGAAACCGCGTGCTCAGTACGAAAAGCAATTCTAATCTAAGGCACATTTTGTCGCCCACACAAAACAAATGTACAGAGTGCATGTGTTGATAAATTATGTTTATGCGAAGAAAGGAATACATTTGTTGTCAGTCCGCCGACTCAACCACCAAGAAAGAATTAACACACTTGGGGATGATGAGGCTCAATAATGCTTCGATAGGACTCGAGTGGGTTGGAGAGCAAGGTTGACAAATTCTTCAGCATCCCACGACAGCCCTATGAGCTAGGTGCCTAAGTACAAGTTGATCGAACACGCAGGACAAAAGCACCAAACATTCTGAGATGCTTCATCAGGTCATACTTTTTCATTCTGGAAGGGGTGCCCACGCGTTAGGGCCTTCAAGTTGCCTTCTGGTCGAGTCACGTGCTATTTCTTATTTTTAGGATGATACATGAAACGTTAAAAACACAGCCCCGCTTACTCTTTTTAGTCGCGTCTTGTTCGACAAAAATCAGACCTTGAGTCTCTAAACTTGGCAAGAGTATTGCCCACAGAACGGCCTTTCTGCTTGATTGAACCTTGTTGAAAGTCAACATCACAAAAGGCCATCGATTGTGCAAAAAGAATATATATGCAATTTTACTTTTTACTTTATTTTCANTCTTGTTCAGTCGGGTATCACCAGTGATACACGCTTTGTTTGCATGCTGTGTCGAAAGGTATTTTCTAAAAGAATAATATGTACAATTCTTTTGATTTTGTACACATTTTGCTACAAATAGAGCGCATGGGTTTGCTTGCTTTTTCTAGGCTAGGACTTAGTATCAGCGTAGAAACACTTAATCCCAAAATAAAACATTGAAATGTATGTGTAGCAACGAGCAAATGAAGAGAGTACGTGCATGGTGATGATGATGTTGGATAACGTTGTGGGGATTTCATGCTCGCGCTGGTAGAAAGAGGAAGACGAACTACCCTGCAGTCCTTGATTCCATATTTATTGCTGTAGTGTCGTTACTTTTTGAAAACTAAGAAACATTGTCTGCAAATAAAATAAAACACACTATACAAACGCTATTAACCTCTTTACTCCGAGAAAAACGTAAACACGATCTAACTGCAAGATGCATAGATCCTCAAGAGCCCCCGCAGTTGCGGGGGGTCATGAGGATCTATGCCTCTTGCTGAGATCAATTTGTATCCATGTTTCTTGGACGGTGTTGGTTTTTTGTCGTTTCATGAAGCAAGATTTCAGGAACAAAAATACACATACAGTATACTACACTTGCAGGGAAGGGGATCAGGGGCGGATCTGGGTGGGGAGAGGGTTCCAGGGATTCGGGATCCACCATCGCAACCCACCCACCCCCCCCCCTCCCCCCGACCCAAAATTCTTTAAGATGGTATAACCAAGTCCCTTTTTGGGGTGTTTGGAAGCAAGGTCTAGAGCCGGTGAGGCCTTTTGTATGAGGTTGAAGGGAAAAGTTGGGACCCCCACCCCACCCCTCCCTCTCCCTCGAGGTAACTGATCCGCCCCTGGGGTTAAAGAAATAAGCAACGACGTGAGAAGTAGTCCGTACAGTCATTCAACAGCTAATAATATAGCAGTCTGACACAAACAAGTTCCCGACAAAACGTACCGGCTGACACAAAGGGAACATAATAAATGCTAAGCAAGTAACTGCTGACAGTATGATATCTCGCCAAGATACACTTACAAAATAACACTCAGAAAACTGTATAGTACAGTGGCGTAGGAAGATAATTTTCATTGATGGGGGTGGGGGAGAAAAAAAAGGGGGGGGGGTTGCAACGTGCCTCACATGTTACTTTTCAGTCTCCAAAATATCAAACGACTGTTGTCATTCTCCCAACGATTGTTTCTCTCTAAATTTATTGGAAGGGAGGGGAGGGAGCATGGGATACTCTGCCCCCCCCCCCCCACCTACATTTTCGCGGGAAGGGGGGGGGGGTGAGGCCTTCCACCTCCACCCTTCCTCCCTCCGGTTTCTACGGCTGAAAAGTGTTGCCATCAAACCTGTAAGGAACGCTTAGATTGTTCAAACCCGCCAAGTGAAGCACATGAGGCCGGATCAACAACAAAGAGCAGAAACTAAATCAGTATAGTAAAGCAAATACAGACACGTCACAAAGTACACTGAGTATGTCATCCAAAACTACAAACTAAATGACAATGTACAGAGTACAAGTTAAGCGAACGTTACGAACAGAAACATGGACCCTCAATGGACGGATAGAAAAAGCAGACACGCGTCACATCTTACATCGGGTCACTGCGTCAGTGACCGGATGACCATGATGCGCGAGCAAAGAAAGTTTTACTCGACCACTCCTGAAATGACCACGACGGGCAAACAAACCGGTGGAAGTCTCGACTGTACAGTTCGCGAATTTTCTTTGAATTAACAAAGAGGGCTACGCGAGCTCTCTCAGTTACAAACATAGTACTAAAATCAAATTTCAGACGACTGTTAGAAAGACCTAACTCTGCAAAATCTGAAACAGTTTACGGTTTGTAGTAAATTACTGCATTCACGATATGTTAGGTTGCAAACCCGTACTGAAAAACAACAAGCAACACATACAGAAAACGCAGTTAGCGCTCAAGCACAGAGGTTATTTCCCTTGACGTAGAAGGGACACACACACACACACACACAACATTAATGCAGACATATGATTGATTGTATATTGCTTAACGTCTCGACAGTATCAGGCATATGATAAATCCTCGTCCGATCACATATTAAAGCCTCAGTTCCATACATTGTATTCATTGTCAAACAGCACGAAGGCCGTAACAAACCAACCAGAACTCAAAACTCATGCTTATTTACGTCTAACTAGTCTCTTTCATACAATTAAACAATACGTTAGAAAGCCATGAACGTCATCTGATTAGATTAATCCATTGAAGAATGACAAAGCGATACAAGAAAAATTACAGTCACAGAAAAAAACCCACTACGAATGTTATACAAAAGTTTAATATTCATTCAAAACGACTCAATAAACTAGATCTCAAAGCAGATTACAAAGACAATATGTACAATGTGTTAAGGTAGGTCAGCCTTGATATCACGTACATCATTTTATCCGGCGAAAACTCTGATGCAAAGAGGACAGGTCTCTGATAAAAAGGGTCATCGGGCCGACGTAGGCCTTAGTTGTCCCGTGCACATCCGGAGGACCTTTTTCTTTGCAAAGGACCACGTTAACGCAAATGAGAGTGTGGCATTCAGCTGTCGCGATAATTATACGGATGCCGACTGCTGGAAAAAAAAGGTGTGTTGCTAATCTTTTTTTTTTTGGTACTAATCACTCTCACAAAATATGAAAGAAAGAACAATAAGATTAGAATTATTTTCCTTCAGTCAACCCGTTCGGTCCCCGTTGACGGGAACTGTGTTTCTGCAGTCTTCGTCATTTCAACATGGACAAGCCCTAGCTGTCCCAGGAACATGGATTCAAAGTGGTGTCAGCAAGAGGCATAGATCCTCATGAGCCCCCGCGACTGCGGGGGCTCATGAGGATCTATTCCTCTTGCAGGTGGGTGTTTTCAAATTTTCTCGGTACTGAACGGGTTAAACAAACAAACAAACAAACTGTAGCTGTCATTTAAGCAGAGACTGAAACGCCTAATGTCGACGCTTTTGTTTTTGTGACGTCAGTTTTCATTGCCAAAGCAGAGGACGATACCAGTACTCACTAACAAATTTGACGAGTGCATCATGCTTTTCCGCAACTTTATGGACAACTCCGAGTATCGCGACTTTATTTGCAGTGTCGTCCTCGACATATTTAGCCACACCATGTGACAGTAATTGCAAACCTCTTGCCAAATCATTTAAACCTGTTAATATTTGTGTCTTGTCGGATTCGTTCGCAATCATGTAAAGCACAGAGATCAGAGACACGAATCCAAAAAGAAACAATAACAAATTGTAAGGGTTTATGTACTTATTTGTTGGGCACAAAATGTTCTTTGCAATGTTGGCACCACCATTCTGCTGATTTTCCTCAGTGCTGGGGTCTTCCGTGATCATGATGACCGTATCGTCGGGCGCCACTGTCGCTTCACAGACATTTCCAGCCTTGAGACACGAACTGGCGTGACTGCTGACGGACTTTCGCGTGGCGATCGAGCTGTAGGTGGAGGTGGGCATGTTGGTTTTAGAAGTGGCCGAGGACCGGGTCAGGGAGAATCTAGTCTTGCGCAGCCAGGAGCCAACCTGTAACAGCATTAGCATCAGTGACTTTCTAAAGTGTTCTTATTTATATACCATTTATTACAGAAAATAATCTATAAATACACCTCTTTCAAATAGTTTGATTTTTTTTTTAACCATAGGGTCAGATGTGACCATATTTCAATCTCATTAATGATGGACACAGTGACGTCACTCAGGTCAAATGATAGAAACTTATTTAACCCCTTCGCTGCAGCGATCACAAAATGCGCGTCAGAAACGACTGCACAGTCGCCGACATTTGCGTGAAGAACACAGATGTAAATGGGACAAAACTAGTCATAAAGCACGTAGGACTAACAAGAGACATAACCCTCACTCATGAGAGTCTATGTCTCTTGCAGCTGGATGGCGTTCACCTTTGCCTCGGTAGTTAAGATCAAGGGTAGTGCCAGATTAGCTTGGCGCCTATCGGCGCCAAGCTAATCTGGCACTACCCTTACGGGACTGACAGTTGATCAAGTAAAATTACGTCAGTATGCCAGCAAGCTGACAACAGTAAAGGATGTCTGCAAAGGACGAATATGGTTACGATCTAGTGAGAGGAATGGAATCTGGCTGCAACAACGGCTTTTGACGAGACACGTATAGAGCATGAAGACACGTAAACCTTGTCGGTCACACTCACCTTTTTCTGAGGGACTGAGGCAGACACCGGAGGCGAAGACACAGGACTTTCGCAGGTGCAAGGCAGACCCACAGTGACTATCTCTTTCAGGCTGTCGTCGGCAGGGATCTTCATGTGATAGTGGTGAAGCAGCTCCCGAAGTCCACCCATCAGTGTTTGAACCTCACACTCCGTCCGCTCGCAGAATGTGCTGAAGATGGACTCCCACACAGGATCTGCCTCGTAATTGCCTGAAATGATGTCACTGTAAGAAAAAGAGAGGACGAACTACAAATTAATTTTCAAACAGAGATGTAAATTCCCTTCCCCTCTCCCAACGCAGAATTAAACAAACATGTAAACCAAAATAGATACACACCCTAACCGATCACTTCCGGTCAAAGATGAAAAGAATTAATACCTAAACCCTGTCCGGTAGTCGCTCTGACAGGACAATCAGCTCTGCTTAATTTAAGACAAAACAGTCCATCTCGCAAAATGCAATTAAAAGTAACCAGCAAAGAAATAACATGCTTAAGAAAGATTAATTCCAAGAAATATTATCTAAACTTTCAAGTTATTTGAAATCGTTTCCAACAAACAAGGATTACAATTCACGACTTATCTTTCTGTTCGCTACTTATTTTTCTATTAAATTTATGTTACCAACTGATCGCCCACAGAAGAGATAACTATCGCATTGTTTGTTTTGTCCTCTTTTTTTTTTTTTTTGTTTTTGTCTACCGTATAGAAAATACGGTATACTTTGAGATGGGGCTGGTCGGAGCACGTTCCGTAGCATGTAAATGACGAACATAGACGGGCACACATCAGACTCGGACAGTGAAGTAACACGATACAAATTTCGTCATGCCTAGATACGCCGAAACTCGCTGTTGAACGTACATTTGGGGTCAACGCCGTGTGTGTGTGTGTGTGTGTGTGTGTGTGTGTGTGTGTGTGTGTGTGTGTGTGTGTGTGTGTGTAGACACGCGTTTCTTCTGTGTCTGTTTACGTACAAGTCTGAAAATTTAGGATAATTAATGCTTTAAGATGTATCTCGGAGTAATTTTCAGCATTTTTAGATTGGCTTAATCCGTTAAAGAAAAATTGAAGGGTAAAACAAGTCGCTTGACCCGCATTTGAGTCCGTAATTTCTGTTATATTCATTTGAAATTTTTGAATACAGCTAGTTTCGAGGAAGGTATTGGATGCGTTCGTTAACTAGATTTGTATCTTTTGAATTTTTTTGAAAAAAAAATAATGCATCGCAGAAAAAAATGTCGACACGAAGAATCCTCGACTTCAGACAGTGACGGTGACGTAAAGCGCTAGCCACATTAAACAGTGTGTGTGTCTGCGTGTGTGTGTGTGTGTGTGTGTGTGTGTGTGTGTGTGTGTGTGTGTGTGTGTGTGTGTGTGTGTGTGTGTGTGACTGCTAAATTAGTCTTTCTGCTGATACCGTTTTGCATTTCAATTTTAATTAGGTTTATATATCACGCGAGTGTGAGTATTGTGTGAGTGAGCAAGGACATGATTGAAAAAAGGTCTATGTTCCTAATCATTTATTCTTGAGAAATAAAGCTTCATTTCATTTCATTTCATCTCTCTCTCTCTCTCTCTCTCTCTCTCTCTCTCTCTCTCTCTCTCTCTCTCGCTCTCTCGCTCTCTCTATCTCTCTCTCTCTCTCTCTCTCTGTCTCTCTCTCTCTCTCTCTCTCTCTCTCTCTCTCTCTCTCTCTCTCTCTCTCTCTCTCTCTCTCTCTCTCTCTCTCTGACAGTTTGATTTAGGAAGACCGCTTATAGAAAGTCGGTTTGACCCACATTTGAGTCCGTAATTTTTGTTCTCTTGATTTGGAATGCTGGATAGCTAGCTTTGAAATAGACATTGGGTGAGTTCGTAATCCAGCGTTGCCTGTACATCTTCAACTTTTTGAATAATAATTAATTCATTTTTGCAAGTTTTGGATACAGTATATACTCCCATCAAACAGTCAGCCCTAGCAAAGGCTGTGTGGAAGAAAACAGTCATCTCTGGAAGAGGCTGCGTGCCTTTTGGACGAGTGACGTGAATCATCAAATGCGTTACTGTGTACACAGCGTCGTGAGACTAGCGATGCCATGACGTCAAGCTTATTGTGTCATTGTGCTGCTTGTGCTATTTTTTTTTCTTCAGAATTCATGTGTCGAACCCACAAAGCGTACTAATGGTGGGACGCGCCGTGTGTTCGTCTTTATTTGTGTTCGCCGGCATGTATGTTGATCAAAGATTGGCTTACAGAGGAGGGAAATGGAGCAGAAGGATAAGATTAAAAATATGAACAACTCTGAATGTTCCTAAAAGGAAAACGCATGTGAGCTCTAAACAATACGGTAGACTTTGGGATGAAATCCTCATGTTATTTTTTCTTAAGCTTGTTTTTTTCTTTTCAGTTGGTTATATTTTTCCAGCACTGTTGGAATTCTGCCAGCGTTGTCAGCCCGAATCCCCCAATATAACAATAACTTCGAGCGAAAAACTGAAGCTGACTGGGGTATTTATGCTAATGCATGCTGACAGCAAATTGTATCCCCGATCCGGAATATTAATTTATGAAGGACCTTAGCCCTTTACATCATGGTAACTATTGCATGAAATAAATTTGACGATGATCGTTCACTGGTAGTGCAAAAATAGCTTGGCGCCCTGGTTGTTCTATCTCCAAATCTGTTATGTAGCCTTCATATCAAAACGGCACAAAGGGTAAATGTTACGAGTTCAATGTTCAAATACCCATAGTTTTCAAAGACCAGAAAGTTCCTGCTGTATAGCATGTCAGCCATAGAGGTTGTCCGGATTCTGCCCTGGATCGCGTGCCGCAGACACTTGGTTTTCTGACAGTCATCTCCTGTTGGCTCAAACGTGACTTTCAATCCAGCGTGAGCCACAAAGCGTGACGGAATGATGTGCGGGTACATCTTGCACAGCTCAGGGGCCACACTGGACATGAAGTCTTCTAGTTGAACCTCGTTCAGGATGAACCACAGTTTTCTGGCCTGCAATACATAAATAAAAGGCAAAATAATGTCAAAAAGCCAAGAACAAAGTTGACAGCAAGCACTGGAACATGCATTTATTAGTAGTCACAATTGTGGATACATGTTCCAGTCAAAACTGAGTAAAAAGAAAAAAGGGTAGAAAGTGGTTTAATAGTTGGAACATCCTTTTGTCTGTTGGAATACCTGCTATTATAGTAGAAATCAGTTCATCCGTCTATCCGCCTCACACATCACGGGACCTAGGTGGCTCGGGTGTATGAGCCGAAGGACTGAAAGGTCGCGTGTTTAACCCCTTCACTGGCGAGAAAACGTGAATACGCTCCAACTGCAAGAGACATAGATCCTCATGAGCCCCTGCGACTGCGGGGGCTCATGAGGAGCTATGTCTCTTGCTGAGACCAATTTGTATCCATGTTTCTTGAACGGTTTTGTCATTTCGGCGTTGTATGAACCAGGATTTCAGAAACAAAACTGTACGCAGTGGCATGGAAGGCGTAAATCCCGCTTTACTTCTAAATTTATTCAGATCCTTGTCTCTTTTAATAAAACTCAGCTTCGGAGAGACTAACTATTTTACTCTAAATTTGTTAACGCTCAGTCACACCTACTTATTACATGAATGAGTCAACAGATGTGGTGAATGAATGAGTATATTTCTGGAAAGGAAATCAAATGTAAATCTCGTCTTATCTCACGCCCTGCACTACCTGGTCCTTTCTGTTGAGCACGTCCTTGCCGGACAGCGACTCGTTGTCCGTTTCTGTCAGCATGTAACTGGCGTACAGTGAGTCCAGCAGGCCGTCCTCACGGGGGTCCACCACGCGCACAAACTCCACCAGCATCTCGCGCATCATCTCACGCTTCTCCTCTTCTGTACCTGTCAATACAAAATGTGTGCTTTGAAAACAATCAAACTACAGAGATAAGCTCGTGGACAGTGATCAGTACAAACGAAATAAGTGAACAAGAACAAGATTTGTGGCCGAAGAAACAAGGCAAAGAAAACAAAACAAGAAAATCAGAAAGTGGGGTGGGGAGGGGGGACAGCAAAACTCATAAATGAATATATACTCACGAATATTTAATGTTATGGTCCTCTCTGGCCCAGGACTGTTTAAATCATGGTGAGACGTCATGTTTTACGGTTGACCACAAATCGAGCGACTTTGACTCTGAAAACAGAAAGCGGTCAGATTTGAGAACAATGCACATATCACGCCATTTACCAATCAAGTGAGTAGCTGCACTTTCGATCGAATCTGCGATAAGTAATGGGCGATCTTTTAAGATTTGCAAACAGGCTATGTATAAGTCTACTCTTTCGCTCTTTCATTGTGAATGAAAGTGTGAGTGTATTGTGTGTATATGCGTTCATGCGTGCGTGCGTGTGGTTTGAAGGAGTTGGGGTTAGAGGGAGGGGGCCGGTGGGAGGGGAAAACGAATGTGGATTCGATTTGGTATTTTCGGTTTCAGTTTAGTTTACTAGGAAAATGTATCGCAGCTGTCACAAATGTACCCTAACAGCAGTTACAGCGAATTTACGCATGATAATGAGACTAGTCAGGTTCTACCTCTGCGGAAATTCTCGATTGATTAGACGTGGCCGTAAAGTTAAAATCACAGACCAGCACACAAGACCGCCATTTGAAAAACTGTCAAAAAAGCAAACGCTAAAAAGTTGTAGTTGCTCAGCACACTTTCACCTTAGTTAGTCACAAAGACATAAAACACTAGATCGATCCTCGCTTGCAATTACTATGATACGTATCACACCGACAATAAATAAATAAAAAATGCACATTCCCATTTAGGAAAGGTCCTCTGGTCCACGACGGCCGCAGTGGGCCCGCGCACGGCCGTGCGCGGGCCCACTGCGGCCGTCGTGGGCCCGAGGACAGTTTGCTACTGTGGTTTATACTAAAGCAGTTCCAATAGTGCTGAGTTGCGAAAAAGCATAGCAGGTTCGAGATATAACGGCACTACACACAGCAGTCTAACTCGGCACGCAAACAAATACAACAATAATAAATAATAGATCGCAGTAGTAATTCGCCTTCCTGGGCATGCTATTTGTAAACAGTGTATTGTAAACAAACAGGACAAGCTAAAATGTAGCCTTACCTGTCTGTTGTGATCGCGAAGCAAGGCCCAACTGCGCTGAAGTCAACTCTGCCGTCTAGCTGTTGCATGCAACGTTGGTCGGATGCTTTTCATTGCATATTTTCCAACAACCTTTTAAATAAACACAAATACGCGGGTATGCGCCTATGGGGTGGGTGCTGATCAGCACAGCGAGCCTGCAGCTAGTCGGCCACGTATCATACACTCATTGGATATGACCTACCCGACTAGACAGGAGTGTGGGGGTTTTAGGGGTAGGGGTGAGCGGCTTGGAGTTGCAGGTTGTGCAGACGCCGTAACCAACACAGTGTATACAATGTATGAATTTGGCAGCTCAAGGTTAATCTGCCGTATTAGAGTGACACATGGGGAAGTCAGTCTGGCACTACCCACTAGGGAACTGCCGTGATAGTTCAAAGGCTAGATAAAGACAGCAGTGACAGATGTGTAAATCTGAGAAGAAATGCACACATACAATAAGGTTCAGGATATTATTTTACTTGAATGTATGAATGTAATTTAAGGACTCTTCACTTCTTTGTAATTTTATACCAAGTAGATTTAAAGACTGCAAGTCTTTTGCAAGTCTTTCGCAGAGGTGTAAATTTCCATGGTTCGTCAACTTGACAGCGATTGACATAAGCATTCAAACTGTCCCCGTATCAGGGGCAGATCGGTGTTACTTTCCTACGTATGAAGACGAAGCAAACCGTAGTGAGCACAAGGTCATTATGTCGATGTCAGCATTAGTTCGCCTGCGCACAGCTGCTTATTTGGCTAGTTAGGGGTTTAACCCCTTCACTGCCGAGAAAAAAGTGAACGCGATCCAACCGCAAGATGCATAGATCCTCATGAGCCCCCGAGAATGCGGGGGCTCATGAGGATCTATGCCTCTTGCTGAGACTAATTTGTATCCATGTGCCTTGGACGAACGTGGCTTTTGGTCTCTGAAAAAAACAGATTTTAGAAACAAAATATGCGTCAATGGCATGGAAGGGGTTAATGTCCACGGCACAGGAGAGATAATCAACGGCCCTAACCGGCGACCCGTTATGGGGGACGGGGCAGTTCACAGCGCCCTGCAACTGTGCCTCTTTGCTTGACTATAACCTTTCACTGGACATGCTATAATAGGAAAGGATGCTGCTAGCAACTGTAAAGGCACATGCGGACGTTACTGCAGAAACCAACGACAGAGGTTTAAGGCTCCTGGAATTTACCAGCTCAAATGATCTAAAGCTGATGAACACGTTTGACCCACACAAAGCATCCAGAAGGTGGACATGGCAAGCCCAAACGGAGAGCACCATGACCAATTGACTACAACATGGTAAAGAGACGCTTCCAAACCAGTGTGAACATTGCCAAGACAAGAAGTTTTCCAGGAGCAGACATTGGAAGTGACCATGACTTAGTGATGATGACCTTTCGACTCCGTCTAAAGAAGGTCAACAAGCAGGGTCCACCAGAATCAAGTTTGACCTCGAGAAGCTGAAAGACCCAGAGGTAGCGGGAGCCTTCCAGGCAAAGATGGGAGGTAAATTCGCGCCACTGCTACTTCTAGATGCAAAAGTAACGGACGTGGACACACTGATTGACACATTTAACACTGTTGTAACCCAAACAGCCAGTGAGATCCTTGGCAAACACCGACAAGCAAAGAAACCTTGGGTTACAGCTGACATCTTTGTTCTATGTGACAAGGGTCGAGAATAAAAGAAAAAGAAATCAGAGGTAGAAGGAGCTAAACAATACAGGGAAATTAACCAGGATATCAAGAAACGCATGAAAAAGGCAAAGAATAAGTGGATTAACGATCAGTGTAAACACGTAGAAGAAGGTCTGAACAAAAATAATAGCAAAACAGCATACCAGCTGGTGAACCACCTGACCAGTGTAAAGCAAGGACGCTCCTCGGTCATTCAAGATAGTGAAGGGAACTGTCTTACGGAAGACCAAGACATACTGAAAAGATGGACAGAGTACTGCTCAGATTTGTACAACCACCGAGCTAGAGGGAACCCAGGCTTACTTGTCAACCCACCAGTGACCAACAATGGCAACTATCCCATCCTCCGAGAAGAAGTAGAGGCTGCAGTGAAGTAGCTGAAAAAAACGAAAGGCAGCAAGAGCAGACAACATCCCCCCAGAGCTAGTCCAAGAATGGGGATAAGACATGATAAGCGCCCTACTAACAATCGGCAATAAGATCTAGCAGTCAGGGGATTGGCTCACACCATGGACCCAATCACTTATAATAGCTCTCCCCAAAATGGCAACTTACATCAATGCCAGAATTATCGCTCGATGAGTCTTATATGCCACCCAAGCAAAGTCATGTTAAGATCCTACTGAACAGGCAGAAGCCACAGGTAGAGGAAATCATAGCTGAGGAACTGGCAGGCTTCAGACCACAACTGAGCAGATCTTCAACCTGAGAGTTCTATGTGAGAGGTACCTCCAGCACCAGCAAGACATCTTTCATGTCTTTGTGGATTTTGAGAAAGCTTTTGGCAGGGTGTGGCATGTAGCCCTTTGGTCCACCATGAAGCTATACAACGTCAATGACAACCTAATCAAAGTTATAGTAAACCTTTACAACAAGGTCACTAGCGCAGTCTGCTTTAACGGTAAAATAGGAAACTGGTTTAGGACTACAGTCAGACAAGGCTGCTTGCTCTCACCTACTCTTTTCAACATCTTCCTGGTAAGAATCATGACAGACGCTTTGAAAGACCATGAAGGAACTGTCAGTACTGGAGGCAGAACAATCACGAACTTGCGCTTTGCGGGCGACATTGATGGCCGTGCAGGAAAAGAGAAGGAGCTAGCTCAGCTGGTGGAAAAGCTGGACAGTACAGCCATTGCGTATGGGATGGAAATCAGCGCAGAGAAGACCAAACTGATGACCAATAACACCAGTGGCATTGGCACTGACTCATCATTGGAAGCCAAAAACTGGAAACAGTTAATATATTCAAATACTTATGATCCATTGTGACAGATGAGGGATCAAAACCAGAAATACTGTCCAGGATTGCGCAGACAACAACAGCACTGACAAGATTGAAGAACATAAGGAAGGACAGAAACATCACACTCTGCTCCAAGATCAGACTGATGTGCTCCTTAGTCATGTCAGTGTTCTTGTATGCCTGCGAGTCATGGACCCTCACAGCAGACACTGAAAGGAGAATACAAGCCACTGAAATGAGATGTTTTCGAAGGCTGCTTGGCATTTCATACAGAGGTCACATCACGAACGAGGAAGTGGGAAGCAGAATCAGAAAAGCCATCGGGCCCTATGAAGACTTATTAGCCATTGTGAAAAAAACGCAAACTTAAGTGGTATGGGCATGTCACGCGTTCAGCAGGGCTTGCCAAAACAATCCTGCAAGGCACTGTGCAAGGAGGACGAAGGAGAGGAAGACAGAGGAAACGATGGGAGGACAATATCTCAGAGTGGACAAGACTGAAGCTGGGCGATACGCTAAGAATGGCAGAGAACAGAGAGGAATAGAGGGAGCTGGTTGCCAAGTCATCAGTGGTGCCCCAACGGTCGGCAAGACTACGGGATATAGATAGAGAGATAATAGGGCAAGGCTTTTTGGTTCTTTGTTGTGTTTTTTGTTTGTTTGTTTGTTTGTTTGTTTGTTTGTGTTTTTTTGGGGGGAGGGGAGAGAGTTGTGTGTGCTTTTGGGCCTACGGCCAGCGGCTTCTGTGCGCAGCTCAGCTATCACTGTCGTCGACCCAAGATGATTTCGCTCACTACGACAGGTATTAGACTATGTAATAGGTTTGTTTCAATTCTTGTGCGGTTTTCCATTGCATTATACAGTCAACTCCGAATATAACAAACACCAGGGGACCCAATTTTTGGTTGTTGTTGCTATAATATATTCGAAGTTTGTTATTAGCGATGTAATTTACTTAGAAAGATGCCTGTCGGGACCTTTACAAAGTGTCGTTTATCCGATTTGTGTTATATCCGACCTTGTTATGAGCGGAACATACTGCACATGTATGCACAGCAACCCAAGATCGGTCCAAGATCTTTTCGCTCTCTTGGACCTGTATATACTCATTCAGCCCGACACACCACAGCAAGAGATGGATCGAGCATGATAGTTCAAGGGTGGTGCCAAAATAGCTTGGCGCCCATAAGTGCCAAGCTATTCTGGCACCAACCTTGAACTATCCTGCTCGATCTGTTTCTAAAATTGTAATACAGTCCTTCCAAATTGGGGGATTTCGGTCCTGGTGTGGAATCGCAGTGCTTCCTCGTTGTTCCTTACTCGTATGCTGTTCTATTATCAGTAAAGCTGGCGGGGTGATAGGTAGAACACAAGATACTTTGAACACACTGTACAACAGACGGATTACGAACACACTGGCTGACATTCGTGATGACAAAACACATTAACTTGATGAATTTGACAGTAGACGTATCAAAGTGGCAGACATCGAGTATCCAAACGTAGTACACCACTAAATGCCAACTCTTTTGTCACTCAGGCTGATACCCTTTTTAAACGTAATACCAGAATATAGTGTCTGTCGACATTCTTTAGATGTTTAGTACTAGCCCATTTAGTAGCAACATTGTTGACACCAGAAGCACAGGGGGCATAAACCATAAGTGTTTCTGATGCCAGGAGAGAGAGAGAACAATAGAGTCCCGATAGACAATGAATTCAATAGAGCCGCATCAGTCATTAATTTACATCATTTTTTAATATATTTTTGACCCCAATTTTACCCCCGTTAATTCTGAATCAACCCGTTGATTTTAAAAACTGACAAGCATGACTGATGCGGCCTTATTGATCTGATTATCTTTCGGGACTCTATTGTTCTCTCTCTATAACTATTGTCTCTGTCAACACCTAATGACCTTAATTAATTACTAATTACGGTCATTAACTTTTACATGACCGTTTCTCTCAATACTGCCAGAGTCGATTTCCGAAAAACTCACATGCTATGTCCCACACATATCATTTCAGTTCACGCATGACAAGACTCAATGCCAAACCCTCTTTCAATGAGTTGGGTAAAAGCTTTCACAGCGCCATTCACACGTCACGCGTCAAAAGGCCTATAGAATTGTGTTGTGCAGGGGGGGACCGCTCAGTGCAAACACTTGGCTCTGTATATACAATTGGCTCTGTTTAAGCACGACTCTGAAACATAACAGTCAAATATACGTGCACACGCACAAGCACAGACACGCCAGTTGCAAACCAAGATAATTCAAGGGCAGTGCCAGATTGCCATACAAGTTATATACACAGGCATACATACACACACACACACATACCAACACATAAACACACGCACATGCACACGCACGTACGTACATACTAGCATAAACACGCATATACTGACTTGAATACATGAGTGCACACGTACATGGTGCTTTGAATCAACCCATGCGTGGACAAAAGCCTCGGCGTTTCTATGTACGCGAGCTTATCTGTGCTTGAAAAGAACGCACAATCCGAATGCACTGAGAAATTAATTACCTGCTTACATAGATCGATTTAATATAACCAGTACCCTGGTCAGGTCGGGACCAAGTGGAACTTTCAAAACACACACACACACACACACACACACACTGTCGCACACACTGACACTCTAACAACACAGACACACAAACACAACTTACCGGTTTACAGAGCTGACGTCATACATCTCAACCGGCTAATAGTCCAATGAATAAATTATAAAAAAAACAACCGGTCATTTTCAAACACTAACCGGCAAGAATAAGTCCGATCCGGCAAAACCTGATCCTAAAATCGATCTTGGTCTTTCCAAAATGTTATGTCTAAATGCGGAACAAGCCTGACGAGTCTTAACGCTACCCGACCAGACTTGTTGAGCAAGTTTTGTGAGCTGGGGGTTTCTGTATGTGTGTTGTTGATTTTCAGTTGCGGCGAGAAGTTGCAAGAACCCTCAGTCACACGCACGCGCACGCACGCACGCGCACGCACGCACGCACACACACGCACGCACGCGCACGCACGCACGCACGCACGCACGCACACACACGCACGCACGCGCACGCACGCACGCACGCACGCACACACACGCACGCACGCGCACGCACGCACGCGCACGCACGCACGCACAGACACACACGCACGCACGCACGCACGCACGCACGCGCACGCACAGACACACACAAACAAACAAACAGACGCATAATCAAACATACACACTCACTTACAAACACACTTACAGACACTCATGTCAGCACAATTTTACCGTAAGCCTGAGCTGCCGGCTAGTGTCACGGTTGATCGCCTTTTGTGTTGCCTCACGCCGCGCTATTAGCGGCCACATTCCATTCCTTTTCAATTCAGACACGAGCCGCATTTTGAAAAGGCTCTCACCCGTCAATGGCCTTTATAGCTATACCCTTTCAAATCGCTAAGTAATGTCAAAAGATCAACAAGGGGAACGTTATTATTTGAAAGGAGGGGGATCATTTACAAAACGGTTCTACATGTGAGGGCTTAGTACTCATGTCTGGTTTACTGACAAAGAAACAAATGTGTTTATAAATTATTTTTTTTAATTGCATTATAAAAATGAACACAGATGAAATATTATTATTAAATGATATTGGCGCTGTAGAAAACATAGACTTAGATTTGAAAAGGGAACGACTTTTATCTGTAGTGGTTTCTGGTCATTCGAAATCTTATCTTGGGAAGCTTTATTCAACTGAAGATATACTATCCCTCACGGCTGCTGATTTATTTAAACTTCATTTTAAATATGAACAGCACATGGCTTCACTAATGACCCGTGATTTGAGCAAATCAATTGTCTGCTTATATTCAAAAGCTGTGAGTTACGCTCTCCCTGTAGACATTGAAAATCTCACAAATGACCTCGAGAGTAACCCCATTGTAACGAGTGCAATTGGTAAATTAGCTTGCCTTTTATTCTACAGATTTGGTAATTTGCTGGCTCCTCTGGTAACATTAATTGTAACTAGCAGCCATATCAATTTCACGAAATTAAATTTTTTTGCTGATAAAAATGGACGACCAACAGACGACCCCCCAAACGACCCCACAGATGAACCCTGCCCCAGACCCTGCCCAGACTCAGATTCACACAGTGACAAAAATTAAAAACCCAGGCAGAATTCAGTCTGGTAAACGTTTAGCCGAATGGAACAAGCAGAAAAAGTTACAGCTACAGGCGCTAACAGAAAAGGCTCATGTAAGTGACCCGCCGTCAACACCGTCAGGACCGTCAGGACTGTCGGAACTGACAGGACTTTCAACACCCCTGTCACACCCACATCAAAGTGAAAGACCTTCAACCCAGTCTAATTCTGAAACAGCAAAATATGTAGTTGCCGCATTTGTTGTCGGATCTGGTTTTGTAGCTTACCAATTATACAAAAAATACAAGCCGCACACTCGTACAGTGACCAAAAAATTAAACACTCCATCATCAAAAACAGAAGTCGCCACATTACCAACAATACCCAAAGTTGTCGACCCATTTCATATGCAGTAATAAATTTATTATTTTAATTTTTTCTTGCCTAAGAAATGAATGACACAAAGAACATAATGAACCTTGTGTATCACTCTGCCGTAATCAGTGGATTAGCAGTAGCTTATTCTATGCTGGGGAAAAGTCTACTCAAAATGAAATCAGCAGACCTCAGTAGACTCGATTTTGAAGACAGCGCTAAGCTAATTGTAGTTGTAACAGCGTCAATCGCCACGAAAGACCTTCTTGTTAAACAGGGAATTATTCCCGAAAATATATCTATGTAAATAAAAAAAAATATGGCGACGATAGCTATTATGGTGGGAGGAGCGATGGTCAACGCCCTCGCGTTTAGCGGATCAAACTATCTCTTTTCTAAAATGGGTAGAGAACAATCTGCAGAAGAAATAAAGCGTCATAATGAAGCGTCAGAAAAATTAGCGCAGGCAGAACAGGCGTATGAAAAACAAAGAATTGAGAAACTTGATTTCATCAATGAAAAACTCAGGCTAGAAGGTCACGCACAACATACGTTTTCAAATACAGACGAAGCAATCCGTGAGTATTTTTTAGTCACGGGTGAAGACATGTCTATACCGAAACCAAAACTAAGTGACTACTATCAACCAAGCCCAGAACAAAGAAACGGGGAGATAATCTTTGTTCTAGTGGGAATGATATTTGTTTATTTTACTGGAGTTTTCATTGCTAGAAAAAATGGCAGCCGAAAATAAACTATCGAAAATATATTACTCACCATCAGGGTATTATAAAGGAGCAACCGCTATTCAGAAATTACATGCCGCTGTGGGCGGAGATATAACACTCAATCAAGTCAAGCAATGGTTACAGAGACAGGCAATTTGGCAGGTATATCTCCCTGCTCCAAGAAAGATAACAAGGCCTCATTTTGAGAACACAACACCTAATGACACGCACCAAATGGACCTTTTGTTCTTACCACATGACACAATAAGAAAGAAACGATACAAGTACGCATTAACTGTCGTAGACATAGCTTCAAGGTACAAAGACGCTGAACCCATATCTGACAAAACTGCCAGTACAGTTGCTACTTCTTTAACAAAAATATATGGTCGAGGCCCTTTAAGATACCCCAGACTAGGGCAGGTTGATGATGGATCAGAATTCAAAGGTGCTGTTAATCAGTTATTTGCTAAGCATGGCGTACTGGTCAGACGCGGTATTCCAGGTGTACACAGATCACAGGCAATTGTAGAAAATTTCAATAAACAGTTGTCAGAGAGACTTTTCAGTTACCAGTATTCTAAGGAACTCATGCATGACACCCGTAACACTGAGTGGGTAAAGAGATTACCACATGTGATAAAAGCAATGAATAATGAAGGACACCCAAAACCTGCTGATGCTATTAAATTGAAAACAATTACAGAGCCAAAAACAGCCCCAACCCCACCTCCAGACACAAGTTTATTTACCAAACAGGTGAGATATTTATATCAGCCAGGGGAGGCTGAGAACGACGACAGACGCAGGGCAACAGACCCCATCTGGTCAACGTCCGTTCATAATATAAAAAAAATAATTCCCGGCGCAGACGCAACAATATATTATCTGTATGACCCTGCACCCCAAAGGGCATTTGTCAGAGAAGAATTACAGATTATTCCCTCAGACACCGTTACTCATTTCAGTAACTAACTCATCAATTAATTCATCAACCAGTTCATCACAAATATCTTCAGATAACTTGAGCCTGTAATGTCCAGGTGCATAAGCTTTTTCCTTAGTGTGAAACACTCTTTTCGTGTCTCCTACTGCAAGTGACTTTTTATGTGTTTGAATTATTTCAAGATTGTGTTTGTTTGATCTCAGTGACTTGTTTGGATAATCAGGCATTAATGCACCATCTAACACTTGCTTGTAATGTTCATGACGTATGTCTTTATTTTTTATTGCTGTTTTCTTGATACCTTTGGCTTTCGACTGACTACCTTTCTGGTGCAGTATAGAATACATTTTTGATCTCAGTCCAACGTACTCAACTATTGGCACACCATTCAGTTCATCCTTAAACTTACCAGGCACTTTTTTGTTTTGTGTGCTAAACAGTGGATGATCTTTAGGATAGTCAGACGTGTCATACATGTGTAACTCTGTTTTCATGTCTTCATAAAAGTCTTCAGTACACACATCAATGATCATAGAGTCAGTGTCAGTGTATAACAGACGGCACTCAGGATACTTCGGTTTGAAGTAATCATAATAAAATTCAAGCATCAACAGTTTTGACAACTCCAGAATTGCCATACCAATGAATACTGGCTTGTCCAGTTTAACAATCTTTTTTTTGAGTGACACAGCATACAATGATGAATGAAACTCTTTGTACCCAGTGTACTGAGGCTTGCCTGTAAGTTTAATTGCGCCCAATTCAGTTGTGACCAGTCTCACATCTTTGCGGTGATGAGGATTTTCCATTGTCTTGCCAAAACAGGCATTGTTCATAAGCTTAAAGAAGTCTTTGTCAAATGCAGTGTTACCGTCCCTGGCACGCAATGTTGTGTTCTTCATTATGTAATCTTTCATGAAAGCACTCTGATCAAATTGAATTCCTCTGTGAACTTTCTTTAGTACTAACCCGTGTCTGATGTAAAACTGCAACAAGCGGTAGTGACAAACATAATTGAATTTATCATTCAGATTAGGCACAAGTTTAGTGTCTTCTTTTTTTCCTGTCATACTCATTTTCTCAACTGCTAATGGATAATCATTGTGGTAATCATGTAGATGATGTGGGTACTCCAGGTCGACTTCAAAGATCCAACCCTTCACGTCGTTTCGGTCAAGATTCATAATATAGTTTGCTAACCCTGACTCTGTTACATCATACTGTGACAAATCATGCAGACAAAAGTTTTTCAAGGGCAATAACTCACACATTGCCCAGCCATACAAATTGTTAGCGTCAAGGTACGTAATGAATGACCTTGACCCCGGGCTCGAGGGGTCAAAACCCTGACCAAGGACACCATGACCGTCCAGATATTTATTGTTGGCTCTGGCATAGTTGTTTGAAGCTATACTAATGCCTCCCCTCAATCCACGTTCCACCATTTCACCCATCGTACGATCAGACAACAGGTCTATAAATATCTTACTGGATTTCAAAAATGCATCCCATGTCATGCCAGGACTAGTTATGTAGCAGGCTGGGTCAAGTTTGTAGTGTAACAAACCCTTCTCACGGTAACTTTCAAATACGTCTGCTAGTAAACAAACGTCTGCTTTCAAGTACTGATCGTGGTAGTCACCAATTGTCTGACACCCCAACTTCCCCCACGCATCAAGTGCATGTTGATATTCAGAGTCAGAAATACCTTTTCCAGTTAGTGTAGAATAAAATTTCTCTTTTGGTGGCAGTCTTGTTTCCTCAAACACAACCCAGTGATCAATGTACTCATATGGATAGACACCTTTCTTAATCAAGTCTGGCTCAAAATATTTACTCGTTATTGGATACTCAGTCAGTCCTTCTGCAAGACTAGCCAATCCTAAAGACAAATGTTGCATGGAGTCATAAAATGCTAATTTATCTAACCTAAAAGTCAAGTACTTCTCAGTTGTCTGGGCAATACAACTTATGTTTTTGTACGACTCATCTACAGCCTGCATGATAATGTGTGAATCATATCCTTTGAGATTGTGGAAAAAGATTGGTAACTTATATGTCTTGGGATCTGTTTTTAATAATAAGTTACAATTGTTATGTGCAGCACCTCTGTAACGTCCAGTTATGTGATCGTGGTCACGAACTTTATCACCCCCCAGAGGTTGTTCGCAAATCCAACACGTCTCAGCTGTATCAAATTTCAGTTTGTCTTCTTCTGTCATCACCAGAGGCATCTGGCATGTTGTGAGATATTGTACTACCTGACTATACAGATGTCTCATTTCTGTTAAAAACAGGCATGCTGCATTTTCACCCCTGTAGATAACAGGTTCTGAATGCAGACCGTCTGACCTAACAATAATGTATCCAAAAGAACACACCACTTGGTCACTCAGTTTTATAGTCTTTGGTAATGACTCTGGAACTGGACCCTCATATGGAACAACGAGTGATTCAAAATCTGCGTATACTACAAACGGCAGCTTTTGCTGATTCCCATAGTTTTTAAAATACACTTGACTACCAGGATCTGGGTACTTAAGTACAGTTTGAATGTCATCAGCTGACCTGCAGTGTAAAACATGTTTGTGTGCCACTGCAATAGAGGAAAACCTCTGTAAACATCTATTACAAAATTCCTGTTTGCCCTTGTGTTTTGTTGTATGATTATGAATTAGACGTGACATATTCCTAATAATTGTGTAGTGAAAGTTATTGTTATCACCGATTAATAACATGTCAACATGTTTATCTTCTGACTGCCCATATGTTGGAGCCAGTGTTGATACTCTAATGGGTTGTAACTTGTCAACAGACACATTATCCCACACAAACACATTTACAGATATGCCAGGATTTAATTTTTCAAACAAATCTATGTCCTCTATTTTAACAGGGAACTCAATGCCACTAAAATCGAGTTCCTTTACAAATTTGGTGTAGTTAGATACACGTTCAGGTTTTGTCTTTATAAAGTGTAGTTTAGCAAGCACACACCACATGAAACAATAGTTGTCATTGTTCTGTATGTTGACGACAGCCTTCTTGTTTGCTACTTCTGTTGGCAGTGGCAACCATGCTTTACCTAATATAGGATGATACCTAGACTGCTTTAGTTGCAGTTCATGTACATGTCCTTCGTGCCAACCAGACCCCTTCATTCTTGCACTGTCAATTGCCTGTAGAAAGTCTGGTAATAGTCTGTCTCTAAACACGTTTTCCAATTCTCTTCTTGTGTTAACTGTGTGTTGTCTTGTTGATATGTACGAAACAATCACCTCACCGTCGACCCTAGTGAATTCGATTTTTGCAACAATTTGAATCTTCACACTGCCTGTAAGAAGATTTTGTTGTATGACAGAAAAAGAGTTTTCTATTGATTCATAAACATTATTAGTATTTGATATGGGTAAGTTTGTTGTGTGAAACACGTTTCTTAAACCAGATGAGCCAGGGTTTAATGGGCCAGGGCTTTGTGAATTGTCCGTCATTTTTATTTGACCGACAAAATAATAAATAAAAAATATTAACGTTAACTCTGCTGGCTCACCTTGTGTAATACCACTTTATTAACTGTAACACTGTCAATATAAACATTTAGTTTGCGTAGTTGTTTAAATATGCTATAACAAACTTCCCCTAACCAACCATAGTCGGTATCATTAACTTTAAAAGTAGGTGTCTTTAAATCAACTGTCATGCACTCCACATTTGGATGCTCATCGACATAATCCAAAGTCACACTATATGTAACATATATTTCTGATGGTGCTGAAAGGCTTATGTAAGTCTGTTTGGGTGTTATTAAGTCAGTAAAGTGCATAACATCTTTGAAAAGGTGTGTGAGATCAAGCACTTGTATGATTTGTCCGTCTGTCATTTTTATTGGACAATCAAATGTATAAATTAATTTACATCAATTTACTAACCCATACCCTGTGGGCTGATCTGTCTTTAAAATGAGCTTTAGATGCTTAGTTGATTTCAGTTTATTTTTTACATCATCTCGTTCATGCTTATTTGGGATGACATCATTCTCTCTGAGACAGTCTTCGAAGCTGTCACGATCCTTACAGTAAAACAAACAGATAAACTTTAACTGTTCTCGAAAATCTTTTAGTACAGCATTATATTTTTGAGTGAGAATCCATACACTGACATTTGCGTGTCTGCCACTGAAGGCAAGTTCTGCTAGAGTGTTTCTCTTCTTGACAATGTCTTTCTCTGCAGAACAGTCATCAACAATAAACAAGGTTGGCTGTCCTTCAAATTGCTTGTAAAAATATTGTAGGTAGTCATTCAGTTTTTTCTCAGGGTCAACTAAGTATATGTTGTTGTCAGTCCAAATGAATAAACGGTTGTGATAAGCTTTGTTGTGTTTGATCGTAGGACAAAATATTACAATGTTTTCAAAATGGTGTATGTATCTTGTTTGTAAGAGGTTAAGAACAAATTCAGTTTTCCCACACCCTGTGGCGCCACAAAACAATCCACAGTGTGGGTCAAGGGTCATTAAGCTCCGGTTCATTTTAATACACAATATAATTTTAATATATGTGTCCACTCAGTCTGCTTTCTGCAATATTGAGTTGTGCGTCATAAATTAGATACAAATATATGTTTATGGCTGCAGCAGTTTCAACCTTCTTTTGTATCTGAATTGTTATTCCGTCACTACCGTTCTCGACAGTTCGTCCTGACCCATGAAGGTAATCATCATCTGTACTACGAAGGTCTAGCCACAGTGCATACTTGTTTGTAAGGTATTGTCCAATCCTAACGTCATACAGATGTAGATCTTTGCACGCAATGTTTGCAGGTTTATCTCTAATCCTTCCACCCGCAAAATACTTTGTGGTTTCGTCATAGTGTTGATAAGGTAACATTCCTGAAGCGTACACTTGATTAGGGCGGCCTTCGATTGTACAGGACAAATGTGTAATCTTAGGATTGTAGAATTTTTCTGAATCTCTTTTGTATGGACTCACCGGTTCAACAAACAACATAAGAATACCTTTCAGTGACCTGGCAGGCGTGTTCAAGTTTATGTTCCACATTGGGTCGCTTTTGTCTTTGGGTATTAAACTATGCCTAATCACACGGTCATAATAAATTGGAAGTCTTGACTGATACTGATTTTGAATGAGTCTGGCTAGTTCAGTATGTGTAACAATTTCATATTCCAAGGAAATGTTAGAGATCTTGTATGTTGCATCTGCGGCAGATGATTTAATGACTTTGGAGTAGTCATTGAAAGTTAGTTCAAAACTTAGACGGTCATTCAGTGCTCCTTGATAATAAGGCAAATGAGCTGTGAGGATTTCAAACTCAAGTGGAATGTAAAATCTGGTTCCATATGTTTCTGCTATAATAACGTCATTGGCTGCTGACGTTGATTTATCTCCGGCATTGATTCGAAGTTTACCAACATTATCTGGCTGTATGCCTTGATAAATACGGTCCTCTCGTTCTTCTCTTGTGAGCCAAAGGTCTTTGTAACAGTAGAATACATCTGAGTCGTCAAGACTAAACACTTCCTGTCCTTCAAGTTTTACTTTAATAGTTCTAACAATTGCTCTGCCAAGATTGCCAACTAGAGTTCTGTTTACATCTGCGTCTGATGAAAGTTCAATATTAAATGCAAGGCGTGCAGTGCCAGGAACAATAACGTCACTGGGTCCTAGGTTTGGAAACTTGACTGTAAGTGTTTGGTTCTGGTCTATGGTACTTGGATTGTTTGTGATGACGATTGATTGTCTTATGCCCTTAACACCCAGGGGCTCACGTAGTTTTCTGTATGGGTCTAACTTTGATCCGTAAGACTGTGTCATTTTTATTATGCACAATAAAAAATAATAAATTAATAAAACAATGGCAGCAGGAGGATTTAATCATGAAGATTTTGAAATGGATGACACGTATGATTTTGGTAATACAACAGATATGACAGATATGACAGATATGACTGGTACAAGAAATATTTACAGTTTACGTCATGAACTTTTAGAAACCAAAGTGAACTCATTTTATGATCATGTTGGTGGCCGCCCAGACAACGTAGACCCTAATCAGTTTGAACTTGATGGCAAGGGTCATTTATATTTAAATACTGTTGACAAAGGAAAAGTACTATTGACTAACAAAAAAGACCCTAGTAGGTTTAGGGCTTTAAGTACAATAAAAAATGAAGGTGGTGTTGGTGCCTTGCGTCAACTGGGTATTGGTGGGTCTCCTGTCATGCCAAGACTGGTTAGTGTTCTTCACGACACGCAAACAAAGTTGCCAACAGGGCAAGAGATTGAAATGGCACCAGTAACAAGCCTACCAGAAATAGCAAACACTGTGATACAAGAAACCTCATTTACTGAAGGACAATTAAATGATGCTATGAAAACAATAAACGACCCACCTTTGTCAATGAGGGAGATTATGGGATTGGATAAATCACTGCAGACGATAAGAGGTGAGATGGTTAATAATCTTGCCAAACTGGGAGAGCTTGATAAACACATAGAACGTGAAAAAGAGAAACTGGCTACAGCAGACAATGGAAATCTTGACACAGAAATAAAAGAAAGAATCCAACACAGATTAAATGATTTGCAGATAGAAAGATCAGGACGGTTAGAAACCATTAGTATTGGAAGACAAAAACTGAAATCACAGGTCAACAGAATTAGAGAAACTATTCAAAAAATACTTCACGAAGACACTACTCTGGCTGAGAGACTAAAAACACTTTTCAGAGAACAGGGTATCACAATTGCTAGTTTAATTACAGCTCTGGGATTTATTATCAGTACTGTTGTATTAGCTGTCTCCGGCAGTGGTGGTGGAGCACCCCCGGCACCAGCAACACCAACCCCGGGCCCACCGGCTCCCACAGATCCAAAAGATTTACAGTCATGGGTAAAGAAACAACTGTCTCACATTTCAGACTTGCTTAAAAAATTGGCTGTGAAAGCAGTGGACGCTTTGCCTGGCATAATTGGCACTGTTGTCAGTTGGCTGATTAGTACAGCGGCAAAGGCAGTAGGGTTTATGGCAGAGCATGTGTGGGTCTTTTTGGTTACAGTAGGAGGGTTGATGGTGGGTTATTTAATGAAACAGATAAAGAAGTAAAACCCCTAATCCTGTTAGACCTATTACCAATGCAGTTCTTTCCGACTCATGTGTGTCAGGGGTTGGTGTTAGATCTGGGGTTGATTGTATGAGTGCCGGTGTTGGGGCCGGGGCCGGGGCCGGGGCCGGGGGTGTTACCGTCTGTAATGATTTTAATGACTGTACATGTGTGGTTGTGGCCCCCAAGTTTACAGATTGATTGAGACCTAATTTTTGGTCACGACCTGCAACAATGATTTCATTATTATAATTTGTTATTGTTCCCATTTGGAGTTGAAGGTCAGATGGTAACATGTATAACCCGATGCCAACTACAAAGTCAACTTTTGATCTGGCATATCTGAGAACGTCTTGATAGCGCTGTATGCTTGATGGGAGATCTACTGTTGAATTGATTGAATCTTCTAGATTTGCTAGAAACTGTTTTTGTGCTTCAAATTTGCCACTTCCATTCAAAATGTTTGATTTTGTTAGTGATTGTGCTCCTAGTATACACCAGACATATGTTCTGATAGACTCATTGACGCGCTCGACTCCCGCTTGAGTAAACCCGTCAGATTTATCTAAAATAAATGTGGTCCAGGCGTTAGACTGTTTCTGCTCTATTGATCCTAACCAGACTTGTGATTTTGATGAGAATGAAGTGTAACCAGGGTAATAATCTTGAGGGTATTGTCTGTGACTCATAGCATAATACAATGTGCCCATGCCGTGGTGATCATCAAGTTTTTGTGTAAAGTCATACTTAGTGCCAGGGTTAATGTTAAATTCATTACAGATGCGTTCAAATGCTTTCATATCCATGGGGTTGTTATACCTGTTGAAACTGGATTCAGTTGGCAGTGGTGTATGAAGTTCTGACAGAATACGTCTAAGCTGGTAATAAACATGGAAACGATACACAGATCTAATCAGTTTGTTTGAGTGATTCAAGTGGTCTGTAAATGAAACACCACAGCCTGTAGTTGAGCATAGTATTGCAAAGTTGAGTTGGTTTTGAAACATCTGTAGTGGACTTGAGGACCACTTTCTTGCAGTTGAGTCATCTGTTATTGGAGGGTTTAGGTAATGGTCAAACGGATTCGGTACTTTGACTTGAAATAGATCTTGTACGCTTGCGTCAGACACAGCTATATCCAGTTGATTTAGTTGAATTATCTTCTGTTCATAAGTAGGTGCAACATTATATTTGGCATTCACATTAAATTGAAATGCGTTTGTAGTGGTAATGGTTGGTGATTTAAATTCCATCCTTTTTATATGAGATAATAAAAATGTTTATTACCTTAACAAATCTTGACACAAGCAAACCAGTGTGGTTAACTAATGGGATTGATAATCGGGATGGTAGCAAGGCTGCAGCTATCCATGAAATGTTCTATACAGTAAAATGGTTTAATATAGAAGATGATATATATAATAAAGTAATTTTTGGTGGTAAGACGGAAGCTTTACCGCCTGGGTATTATGACTTTTGTACTATAGCTGAATGGTTTCAAAGTAATTTTAAAATTAAAGCAACTTTAAATCCAGCTAACCTACTTGTTACATTAGAATCTCCGACACAAGATTGGCTAAAGATCTCAGATAGATTTGCATATTTACTTGGATTTTATACTGATGAAGATTGGTGGAGAACAGATGATTTAGGTGAATTTAAGTTTGGTATTATAACAATGAAGACAAAAAGACTTAAAATAACTGGAAAACGCCCTGTCAATTTGTCAGTACACACAGTGCTAAATGTTTATTTGAAAGAACTAAACACATCTGAGAATGTTCACAATGGAAAGCCTTCAACTTTGTTGAGATGTTTACCTACTGGAACTGCTCCGTATTGTGAAAGTGTAGTTGTTAGATTTCCTAATTTGCAGTTTAAGAAATTAGGTTCCAGTTTCTTTGAGTCACTGAGTATATCTGTAACTAATCAGGATGACAAACCAGTTCTTATGCATGATTTTAGTGTTGTGTTGGAAATTAAATAATTTTATTTTTGTTTATAAAAAATGAGTGGTGGTCCAAAGTTGAGAATCATACCAGTTGCATGTCCAGTAACAGAATTGAAAGATTTGGCAGACGTACAGGATTTTGAGAAGGAGGGGGATGTTGGAGAAATATATGGTTTTGAACTTGATTCAAATGGCATGTACAAGAGGAAAGTAATTGTTGACATGAAAGACGGTGAAAAACAGATTCCTAAACTTGGTCAGCTACGTGATGTTACTGTACCTACTCCACCTGTAAATAATTCGCCCTACAACTTAATACATGTGGGAAATAAGTGGGTGGTTTCACCTGTACCTGTTCCACCACCCACAATTGACTGGGACATAAAGTTGGAATTTATTAGTCCTTATGTATACACTGATGATGAAGGCGCCTTAGTGTTTAGGAAGGTTGTTAATTCTGGGCCGCTTATTGTAAGTCTTGTTCCAAGCTTTGCCCCAGACAACAATAGCAGAGAAAAACTGAAAGTTGAAAATTATGAGAGACGGCGGTATCTTCTTACAACTAGAAAGGGTAGATCAGATACTTCTGTTGTGTTTATGCCAGCAAGCTTAGTCGTGGCTAGAGAAGCGACAATAGTATTTGAAATTATCATGAAATCTGTTGCTACTGCTAAAGAGGCTCAAATTGCACAAGGAATTAAACTTACATGGGATGAAACAGTAACAGAATCATCAAAGGTCTTTATTGCTATTACAAAAAATAATGATGTTATTAATGTTTCGAGCAGTGTTCCAGCTGTCAAGGTGGTGGTCGACAAAACAACTTTTGTTCGTCTAACTTACATAAACCTTGAACACATTGATCTTGTTGCATTTTATTATGCCAGCAAATTGTATACTTTTGAAGAGTTGCAAAATGTAATTGCTGATTAAATAAAAAAAAATATTTGTCAATAAAAAAAATGGTAAACTTCTATCCGCAACTACCAACGCTTGATCCGACTGAAACAAATGTGATGACTAAAACAACACTTGCGCCTGATCCACATATGCCAATTGCTTCAGATAAAACATTACAGGCAGATGCATTCAGATTAAATAATATTACAGAAGCTTTGAAATATTTGGAGAGTGAGGAGGCTAAGTGCTCACGGTGCAAAAGACGGTATAAGACCGTTTTTAATTCTGTTCAAAACACTTCTATGGCTATTGGCGCAGTTTCAGCTTCATGTTCTGTGGGGGGTATTGTTCTGTTCGCCACAGGAATTGGAAGTTTGGCTGGAATAGCAATTGAGGGTGTTAGCGTTGCTACATGCCTGGCTTGCTTTGGTTTGGAGGCCTTGAACAAGAGGTTTCACACAAAATTACAGAAACATGAAGCATTGAGTACGCTTGCTGGTGCAAAGCTGAGCAGTATGAAACTTATTATCAGTAAGGCATTAAACGATAATTTTATTGATGATGAAGAATTTAAGCGAGTCCAGGATGATTTAAATAATTACAAGAAACAGAAGTCTGAAATACAGAATAAGATGCGTAGTCAATCTCCTGTGAATGTTGAAGAACTTAAGGCCAGTTTTTTAGCAGAGGGAAAAAGGATAGGGGTACAGGAAACCACAGAAAAACTACACAATCTTTTAAACAAATAAAAATCAGATTTGGTAATCAATCAATATTTTTGTCATATGCTTCGCAGAGAGATGACACGTCATTTACACCACTTGTGCCTGATTATTTAACCCCATCAGCACCACCACCTGAGTATTACTGAGAAAAAAAGTTTTTTTATTGTCCTTGTATCTTGATAAATCTGTCTCAGTGTCTTGGGACTTGAGTCAAGTTGTTGTAAGAACTTAGGGTAAGTACTTGTAAGAACTTAGGGTAAGTAATTAATAAGTTCTTATGGCAACACACTTAAAGGTTACCTCTGCAGGTTCCTAAAAGTTAGTTGCAACTTGTTAATAAGTATTAAGTTTCACTTGGCATCACTTTATCAGGTAAATGATTAGGTATTGACAGAGACAATAGTTATAGAGAAAGGAAGTATGAGTCCCGATAGATAATCAGATCAATAAGGCCGCATCAGTCATGCTTGTCAGTTTTTAAAAATCAAAGGGTTGATTCAGAATTAACGGGGGTAAAATTGGGGTCAAAAATATGATATTAAAAAATTATGTAAATTAATGACTGATGCGGCTCTATTGAATTCATTGTCTATCGGGACTCATACTTCCTTTCTCTCAGGAGTGTTGCAAAGGTAACAGTACATTTATTACAGTTCATCTCTTTAACTGAGAGTTATAGGTTATTTAGTTAATTGAATGAGTGAATGATGGTGCCATGTGTTGTATGGGGAGAATGTGAATTTCACCATGAGGGATTAATAAAGTATTATTGTATTAAAAACCCAACACACAATGTGTTCGTCACCACATTGACGTGACTTGACATGTACTAACCATGATTTTCTATCTGCGGGAATGAGATGTGTTTGCCTGATTGCGATTTTGGAGACTACCGATCAAAACTCTATGGCTGTAGGACTTAATTCATTCAAGGCGCCCTGCATCAATAGTTACGAAAGTGTCCCATAGCGGCGTTGCCGGCGACAACCCTATACGCCACTTTCGCAGCTACTAACGCGGGGCGCCGAGAAAACTTAAAAGGTCATTTTTACATAACAGCACCATTATAACGTCGCCAGCAAGGGATACTGAGGAGATGTGTGTGTGTGTGTGTGTGTGTGTGTGTGTGTGTGTGTGTGTGTGTGTGTGTGTGTGTGTGTGTGTGTGTGTGTGTGTGTGTGTGGAGAGAGAGAGAGAGAGAGAGAGAGAGAGTGCATTATCAATTATCAGTTAGACGTAGAAGTAACTGCGATGCAGAAAACATATGTTTTATCAGAGGTCGGGTCCCTTATTCCTTTATTTTGAGTGCGTGTGTGTGCGTGTGTATGTGTGTGTGTGTGTGTGTGTGTGTGTGTGTGTGTGTGTGTGTGTGTGTGTGTGTGTGTGTGTGTGTGTGTGTGTGTGTGTGTGCAGGGGCGGATAATCATTTTAGTTCAAGGGCAATGCAAGATGAGCTTCACGACGCTACAGGCGCCTTGCTAACCAGGCACTATCCTTGAACTATCACGATGAACCCTTGGCAACAGAAAATGATCACCACCCAAATGCAAGAGGAATAGATCCTCATGAGCCGCCGCAGTTGCAGGGGGTCATGAGGATCTGTGCCTCCTGTTGAAACCACTTTATATCTGTGTTTCCTTGACGGCGGCGGATTTTTGACTGAATTTCACAATGATTTGTAAAGCACAACCTGCGTTCACTGACAGGAAGGGGGTTAAACTCTCTACTGCTACATTGCCAAGGCTGAAATGTTACAGTGTGAAGGTCAGTACTACTGACACGTCTAGGGTTAACTCAATCGAGACGTGCCGCCTCTGAATACGCGGAATGAGCCGCGTATCCGGAGGTGGCACGTCTCGAATAAGTTAACCCTCACCCATCCAACATCTCTCCATCCATCACCCACCCAGTCAGCCGACCAGCCAGCCAACCAACCAACGAGACAAACAACCAAGCTGGCGTTAAGAAGTCACTTTTATTCAAGTAAATTGACAGCCACTTCATAAGCTACGAAAGACCAAAAAAAAATGATCTAAATATAAATAAGTAGTTAGAATACATCCTATATTTTGAATACATTTCCTTTTGTTTTTTCGAACTCAGCAGAACTGATTGAGATATACGTGTTTATAACTGCTATATGATGCAGCGACTTCAACGCCAGAGTGGGCCAAGACTCTGAAGCCTGGAAAGGAGTCCTCGGCAAGCATGGCGTTGGGAACTGCAATGACAATGGTCGCCTACTGTTGGAGCTCTGTGCAGAGCAGCAACTTGTCATCACCAACACTACTTTCCAGCAAAATGACAGTCGAAAGACCACCTGGATGCATCCTCGCTCCAAGCACTGGCACCTTATCGACTATGTCCTAGTGCGTCAGAGGGACCGCAGTGACGTCCTCCTCACCAGAGTGATGCCCAGCGCAGAGTGCCACACTGACCACCGCCTTGTTCGCTGCAAACTCAGGCTCCGCCTCAAGCTGAAACCCAAGAAATGGGGCCCCCCCAAGAAAAAGCTTGATGTTGCCAGCCTTCAGTGTGACGACAAGAAAGCTGCCCTTCAGGCCGATTTACAGCGCATGCTCAAAGACACAGATGATCCAGCAGACTCCTCCCCTGAAACACTCTGGGAACAACTGAAAACTGCTATTGTAAAATCTTCTGTGGAAGTCTTGGGCTTTGCTAGAAAGAGGAACAAAGACTGGTTTGACGAAAACGACGTAGAGATCCAGGAACTTCTAGCAAAAAAAAAAGAGCCGCCCACCAGGCCCACCTAGCCCAGCCTTCCTGCCCTGTGAAGAAGTCTGCCTTCCGCCTCATCTGCAGCAGTCTCCAGCTCAAGCTTAGAGAGCTCCAGAACGAGTGGTGGTCCAGACTCTCACAGAGGACCCAGCTCTGCGCTGACAACGGTGACTACAGGGGCTTCTACGAAGCACTGAAAGCAGTGTATGGCCCTAGGCACCTGGTACAAAGTCCCCTGCGAAGCGCTGATGGACAGGCACTCCTCACAGATAATACCTCCATCTTGAACCGCTGGTCGGAATACTTTCAGGACCTCTTCGGCGCTGAGCGCACTGTTCAAGAAACAGTCATCCTCCAAATCCCACACCTTCCACTAAAGGTTGAATTGGACGAACCGCCCACCGCCGAAAAGACCCTCACAGCCATCCACCAGCTCAAGAGTGGCAAAGCAGCAGGCATTGACGGAATCCCGCCAGAGATCTGGAAACATGGAGGCCCAGCACTGCACAACAAGCTCCACGACCTCTTTCTCTGCTGCTGGGAAAAAGGAACACTACCAAAGGATCTCCGTGATGCAGTCATCATCACCCTGTACAAGAACAAAGGAGAGAAGTCTGCCTGCTCTAATTATCGTGGAATTACCCTGCTGTCCATTGCCGGGAAAATTCTCGCAAGGTTGCTCCTGAATCGGCTGGTACCTGCCATCGCTGAAGACCACCTCCCAGAGGGCCAGTGTGGCTTCAGAGCCAACAGGAGTACCACCGACATGGTCTTTGTGCTGAGACAGCTTCAGGAGAAGTGCCGCGAGCAGAACAAAGGGCTGTACGTAACGTTTGTCGACCTAACAAAAGCGTTTGACACTGTGAGCAGGCAAGGTATGTGGCAGATCCTGGAGCGACTAGGCTGTCCCCCAAAGTTCCTCAACATGATCGTCCAGCTCCACGAGGACCAGCAAGGCCAGGTCAGACTAAACAGTGACCTCTCAGAACCATTCCCCATTCGCAACGGCGTGAAGCAAGGCTGCGTGCTGGCACCGACCCTCTTCACCATCTTCTTCAGCATGATGTTGAAGCAGGCCACAGTGGACCTCGACGATGACGACGCAGTGTACATCAGGTATCGTCTCGATGGCAGCCTGTTCAACCTCAGACGACTGCAGGCCCACACGAAAACCCTAGACCAACTGATTCGTGAGCTGCTCTTTGCTGATGACGCTGCTCTCGTTGCACACACAGAGAGAGCCTTGCAGCGCATTACGTCCTGCTTCGCAGATGCCGCCCAGCTCTTTGGACTTGAGGTCAGTCTGAAAAAGACAGAGGTCCTTCATCAGCCGGCACCCAAGGAAGAGCATCGCCATCCCCACATCACCATCGGCGAGTCCGAACTGAAGTCTGTACACCAGTTTACTTACCTTGGCTGCATCATCACGTCAGACGCCAAGCTGGACAAGGAGCTGGACAACAGGCTGGCAAAAGCGAACAGTGCTTTCGGGCGACTATTCAAGCGGGTGTGGCACAATCAACAGCTGAAAAAAGGCATCAAGATCAGCGTGTACAGAGCTGTCGTCCTCACCACCCTGCTGTACGGTTCCGAGTCCTGGGCCCTCTACCGCAGCCAACTACGACTCCTCAAACGCTTTCACCAGCGCTGCCTGCGTACCATCCTGGGCATTCACTGGAGTGACTATGTCACCAACGTCGAGGTCCTTGAACAGGCGGAAACTGTGAGCATCGAGGCTTTGCTGCTGCGGACACAGCTTCGCTGGGCGGGGCACGTCTCCAAGATGGAGGATCATCGCCTACCCAAGATCACTCTGTTCGGCGAGCTCGCCACTGGACACCGAGACAGAGGGGCACCAAAGAAGAGATACAAAGACGGTCTCAAGAAGTCACTTAGTGCCTGCCAAATCGACCACCGCCAATGGTCTTCGCTTGCTGCGGACCGTGACACCTGGCGCTCCACCATTCACAAGGCAGCCGTCTCCTTTGAGGACTCTCGCAGAGCTAACCTTAAAGACAAGCGGCTCAGAAGAAAAAAAAGAGCTGTCGTAACTCAGAACCCTGACCAGACCTTCCCCTGCAGCCACTGCGGTCGAACCTGCCTGTTCCGGATTGGCCTCCGCAGCCACGAAAATGCCTGCAGACGACGTGGGCAAGCCCTATAGAATCTTCGTTCGCGAAGTCAAGCCAAGAGATGATGCAGTACATAAAAATTTAACATAATTATGCTTTGAATAAAAAACCACAGCTACATGTTAGCTGAATGACAAGCAAAATATTCATTCAGATGTAATGGATATTGTACTTACATGTATAGATATTTAAACCAGCAGATAAATCGGGTAAACACGGCAAACTATGAATCATTTATGACACTACCATGAAACACCATTAAAGTAAGCATTGTATTACAAAAGTTTAACTTGGCACAAGCGTGTGTTAGTAAGTAATATGTTTAGCCACAGATCCTAACAAATTTACAGTTGTAGATCAGTTGCCTGTTGCATTAACCCATTCACTGCCAAAATAACATCTCTGAAAGCACGGCGAATTCAACACCGAGGCAAGGAACAGATATGAATAGGGTCAGAAAGAAGCAAAGAACCTCATGGGCCCCAGCAAATGCGGGGGCTCATGAGGTTCTTTGCCTCTTGCAGCTGGGTGTTGTTTGCATTTTTCTGGCAGTGAAGGAGTTAATTACACTTCAGATGGTACAGCTGGATGAAGAATCCATCGTTAAATTGTAGGAAAATGATTCTTTTGTTAAATTTGACTGAGGAGGCCAAATGAGAGAATGCTTACGAAGAATGCAGTAAATGTAATCTATTCCGGATGCAGTGCTGAATATTCGATTTGAGAGCGCGTTGAAGGCAAGAGATTTGGCCAGCATGTGAAGTAGCCCCACAACGATCATAATAACGATCACAACAGACCAAAAAAAGTGCGGATTCTCAGAAACTAACGGGAAGTGAACAGCGACAAGATCACTCGTTTTATTTATGAAAGTGCCAACAAACGAGTTGTTATTAGAGCGAACACCGGCAGCTTCAACTCTGTTGGTTTCCACATTCTCTGATAACCCGCCAACCGACGGAGCTGCAACCACAGCCGCTGGAAGACCTGCTCCAGCCTGCAGAACTGGCGTTTCATTGCCGGAGACCGACTTTCGCGTATAGCTGTAGCTGCGAGTTGATGGCGGCAATAGTGTGGTTGAGGTACCTGAGGACCTGCTGCTCCTGTTCCGCAGCCACGATCCCACCTGCAACAGAATGGATGATTTCCGGAAATACGAAGTGGGCCCAAACTGCACACGTGTTTCAACGCTAACAATGGATAGAAAGCTCCGATATCGAATGTTCGTCCAGGCGGCGTTTTAACTCACTGTACCCCAACACCGAAATCCCAACATTTTGCCGTTGTCCTCTGAAGACTGCATTGCAGTGCAGGACACAGATCGACCATGATAGTTTAAGAGTGATGCCAGAATAGCTTGGCGCCTTTGGGCGCCAAGCTATTCTGGCATCACCCTTGAACTATCATGGTCGATCCTTATTTTGCTGTGGTGTGTCTGGGGTAGAATGAGTTAATTTAGTTTTCATCTAATCGCGTGCAGTTTTGAGCTACTTCTGATTTCCGGAAATCGTCTATTTTTAACCGGTATCATTCGGAATACACCAGTGTGTGAAATAAGTTTGACTAAAATAGTTCAAGAGTAGCGCCAAGGAGCGTGGAGGCGCCAAGCTATTGTGGCACCACCCTTGAACTAAAGCCATTGGTCTGTATCCTTATCTGTAATTACTGTAATGTAGCTTGCATATGGCGGTGTACAAATTTGAGGCTTTTCGCCTCCGTATGATGTGGGTTAACCGCAAGCAGGGTCCAAAAAAACGTGTAGTTTTTTTTTCGATCTGTTGATGTACAGTGTTGATCTCTTCTGTTCCATTATAAATAATTTCTAAACACTAGCGTGAACCCGTGCTGCGCACGGTTATTCCTCAGCATAAGGGTTATCTTTGATAAGCAGAAAGAAACAAAGAGAGTTATCTCCTTTAGACCAGGAAGGCTTGGGAAAAATCTAATCGTTAAACAAGGCGATATTCGATGGAGACTAACTTCAAAAGCACATTTTTCACTCAATGTCTTTATTTTTTCCCAAAATGGTGGATTCTCGTCATGGGCTAGAAGGGTTCCCCTCTGCAAGCAGGCAAGTACACTCTTCCAGCAATTTTGTAGAAGATGGGGAAATTTCAAAAATATTAAAATAATAATTATATAGTGTGGGGGGTGACCGACGACGGCCCGATGACAATTTGCGACTTATTATCAGAGCGGGCACCGATAGCTTCAACTCTGTTGGTTTCCACATTCTCTGATAACCCGCCAACCGACGCAACTGCTCCAGCCTGCAGAAGTGGCGTTTCATTGCCGGAGACCGACTTTCGCGTGAAGCCGGAGCTGCGAGTTGATGGCGACAATAGTGTGGTTGAGGTACCCGAGGACCTGGGACAGCTGTTCCGCAGCCACGATCCCACCTGCAACAGAATGGATGATTTCCGGAAATAAGAAGTGGGTCAAAGCTGCACACGTGTTTCAACGCAAACAGTGGATGGAAAGGTCAGATATCGAATGTTCGTCCAGGCGGCGTTTTAATTCCACTGTTTTCATCTAATCGCGTGCAGTTTTGAGCTACTTCTGCTTTCCGGAAATCGTCTATTATTAACCGGTATCATTCGGAATACACCAGTGTGTGAAATAAGTTTGACCAAAGGGTCCAAAAATCGTGTAGTTTTTTTTCAGTGTGTTGATGTACAGTGTTGATCTCTTCTGTTCTATTATAAATAATTTCTAAACATTAGCGTGAACTCGTGATGCACTAGGTTATTCCTCAGCATAAGGGTTATCTTTGATAAGCAAAAAGAAAAAAAGACACAAAGAAGGTTATCTCCCTTATACCAGGAACTCACGGAAAAAAGCTAACCGTTAAACAATGCAATGTTCGATGGAAACTAACTTCAAAAGCACATTTTCATTCAATGTCTTTATTTTTCCCAAAATGGCGGATTCTCGTCATGGGCGAGAAGGGTTCCCTTCTGCAAGCATTCAAGTACACTCTTCCAACGATTTCGGGGAAGATGGGGAAATTTCAAAATATTAAAATATATAGTGTGGGCCAACGGCGGCCGACGACGGCCCGATGACTTTTTGCGCATCGAGGTGTACCTTTGTCACTGTTTCTGGGATAGCGCCGACGGACGGGCAGGAGACGGGATTGGCACACGTGCACGGCAGACCCAAGGACACGGACTCTTTCAGTTTGTCGTCCGGGGGGATGTGAAGATTATAACGGCGGAGGAGTTCCAAGAGACCCTCTGTCAGCGATTCAGTCTCAGCCTCCGATTTCCCGCCAAATATTCTGAAGATGAACAGCCACGCATACCGTGCCTCAGCCTTGCCTGAAATGATGTCTCTGTGGAAAACCAAGATCCATAATACTCCATAATAGTCTAGCAGCTGCCCTTCATAGACGATCAGCCGTTTACGAGATAGTGATTTTCTAGAGAGTAACAAAGGTTTAGGTATATCAAAATGAAGTCTAGTATGAATAAAAGCAGTGCGCACTCGTTTTAAACCGCCGGAGGATGGAGACATTTTTCTGTAGCACATTTTGTTTCCAGTATGGCTGCAGACGAAACCAGGACCTCCGCGGCCATGTTTACAGGGGATCAGTAGTTTACACGGGTCTCATTGTTCCTGTATTCAGTGGTAGTATGCACTATATGTCACTTAAAAGGATTTCATTATTTAAAGTAATATTTTCACACTTAGATATATTAAGAGAAGAAACAATTACGAAAACGCTTGCCTTGAACGCAAAATTAATATCGTTTCGCAACAATAAGGTATCCCAAAATCACGTGATCAAAACATCACGTGATGCCGTCTCCGCGGACGTGAATTTCTGTCTGCCGACGGGTTCTTTTTTATTTGTTCTACATATGCTTGTTTGTTTTAAAAAAAAAAAAAAAAAAAGCAAACGTGTCAAGTTGCTGTGTGCATTTTTACGGCTTGATAAAGGTTTGTCACGTTTATTTCCATTCACTTTACCATCGCTTTGCCCGTTTCATTTCGACAACACAGCACCAAAACAAAACGTAACCCACAACACAAACGCTATCTTCAAAACCTATGCTGCATTCTGTAAAAGAAAAAGAGTGCCACACCACTTGGTTTTAACTGTCATGGCTGAGCGAAGTTTCGGAACTTGATTAATTATTTTATGCAGCAGTAACATTTATTTTAATCAGTTGCACTGACAAGCTATGTTGTGATGTGCGATCACTGCCAGTGCCAATTTTGCAGTCTCAGTGATCACTGATGGTACAGTACACTTCACACTGAAAAAAAAAAAATACACAGCACAATGTGAACACGCTTGGAAGTTCATGCAATGCTTTGTTTAAAATTGAACCCTATCTTGCTAGCAGTAGCCTACTGCACAAAAGAGGAACTTATTTTGCTGCTGTGTTATTTGCAGTTTGTCTGCATATAGACATTTGCAGTTCGCTGCAAGGATTCTTAGCAGCTGACATTAGCACTGACATATTGGGATTAAAACGAGAAAGAAAACGGAGAAAGGTGACACAGAGATGATTTAATAAATCAGTCAAGTGATCAAATGAATGAGATATCTATGTTTTATGATAAACAGCTAGTTATGGGGGGGGGGGGGAGGAGGCACATACTTTATAATGTACACGTACTATTTCTTTCAGTGTTTCCATCACCCACTCATAACACCATTAGACTCGATGAGTTGTCATGTTTTGAGTGGTTTACAAAATACATGTACTTGTTGCTGTTACATTATCTTCTTACTGGTTTTGACATTTCGCTGTAAGATTTACAGTCACATACTTTAAGCGTGTTCCCCCTAACGCACACAGAGGTTGACTGTATCATTGATATGTGTGTGTAGGTAGCGTTTGGTTTTGTTTGAGGTGGCAGTTTTGGCCTCACCTTTAAGTTTGGTGCCGCTGTGCATGTGGCCACCAGTACTATTTACAGAACTGATGACTGCATGTGCAGGCTAGTTCACGGTATCAAAATGTGAACTGGGCAGCCTATTGTTTGAAGTGATCAGTGGTAGCAACATCCATGATGTATGTGTGCATTTGGCCACTGGTACTGTTTACAAAGGTGCTGTTTACAGAACTAGTGGCTGAGTAGGCATATTATTATTAGTATTGTTATTGTTATCAGGTGTGGCCTTATCTCTAAGTTTTGGTGCCCCTGTGCATGAGGCCAACAGTACTTTTCACAGAACTGATGGCTGCATGTGCAGTGTGGTTAACTGGACACATGAAATTTGTAGGTGGGCAGCTAAAATACAGGCAGTCAATACAAGCCACTTGCTTAACCTGAAGTCTCTATATATAGATTTTACAGTTCACTAATGCCCATCAGTATACAATTGTGCATGTCTTTTGTGGGTATTCTGTGGTTTTGTACGTGGGCTGGGGTTGAAAGTGGGGCGGTATGGCACCTATTACTGTGTATGTACAAAACCTTCATTACAAACAAACATAAATTAATAATTTTAATAAATAGTTATTTGGGTTTAACGCCGCGCGGTAGACTACGGCCATCTCATGGCAGTTAAATAAATAAGATAAAGTAAGTCAAAGATACCTGGGACATAAGAATGCTAAGTAAAGTATAGATTATGATCATGCACAGATGTACATTGGTGGATGTTCTGCGGTTTTGTGTGTGACTGGATTGGGGTTGGGAGCGAGTGATACTGCACCTATTACCATGTACGTGTATAAGACATAAGACATTTATTCACCAAGTAAAACGTTACAAGGATTTTTGTGTGGCATGGCGACAGTAAAATATGTCCTCACTTGTAGGGCATTCATCATGTCATACACTTAGTTGGCGATCATCCTATATACAGCACTAAAAGATAGATAAACACAATATTAAACACAAATCAGTCATGTCACAAATCATGGAATCACGTTGTTCCGTGCATGGTGATGTATTGAGGACAGCTTCTGGAAAAAAAATTGCATCTGAATCGAGAGGTTCTGGCTTTAAAAGCACGAAACCGCCGGCCAGAGGGCAGAAGCTCGAAGAGATGATTGGCTGGGTGTGACAGATCTGACAGAATAGTACTGGTGGCCACATGCACAGGGGCACCATGGTGTATGTTCTTGATCTGTATGCTGATGTGTATGTACAAAACCTACATTACAAACAAACAAAACAAAACAAACAAAATAAATAAATAATTTAAATAAATAAGATAAAGTAAGTCTAAGGTACCTGGGACATATACATGCTAGGTAAAGGATAGATTAAAAATTATGAACATACACAGATGTGTATGTCCTTCTTTTGGTAGGTGTTCTGCGGTTTTATGTGTGTATTTAGGTAAGGGTTGGGAGCAGGCAGATGGCACCTATTACCATCTATATATGTGTATATTTTCTTGTTTGCTGATGCCCCCACCCGGGTCTGCCCTGGGGGACTTGGGTGGGGTTAGGTACTTTTTAGTTCCCAGGGTCACCCTGGTCAGCCCCACAGGGTGGGTTTCCTTTCTATTCTGGGGCATGTGTTTCTGTCTACCCTTGGTCCATTCACCTGTATTTGTCTTTTTAAAACTCTCCCAACTGTCTGCACTACCTGTAGCTCTTGATGTTGGATGTGTGTTGCTAGACAGTCTTAGCTTTATTTAGGCCCCATGTTGTAGGTTTATTTAACGTATTTGACCGGCTGGCGACATACATTCAATTTTCTGTTTAGTTTTTTTTTTCACAAGCAGTGCAGGCACGTCCTGAAAAAGCCTTGTTGCTGTCGGGACGTTAACCAATGTACAATCAACCAATCATTGTTTGCTGATGTGTATGTACAAAACCTTCATTACAAGCAAACAAAATAAATAAATAATTTAAATATATACTTATTTGGGTTTAATGTCGAGCAGGCGACCAATGCCATCTCATGGCGGTTAAATAAAAAAGATAAAGTAAGTCAAGATACCTGGGACATATGAATGCTCAGTAAAGGATAGATTATGAACATGCACAGATGTAAGTGTCGTTTGGTGGGTGTTCTCTGGTTGTGGAGTGGGGTTGGGAGTGGGCAGTATTACCATATATGTGTATGTGAACATCAGCATATGAACAAAACCTACTTTTCAAACAAATAAAAATAAATAATAAATTTAAATAACTAGGACATATGAATACCAAGTAAAGGATATATTATGAACATGCACAGATGTTTGTTCTGTGGTTTTGTATGTGGGGTGGGGAGCGGGTGGTATGCACCTATTACCATATGTGTACATGTTATGTTCACATCATATATGTGTATATCTATGTTCTCATCTTGTATGCTGATGTCCCCCACCCAGGTCTACCCTGGGGGACTTGGGCGGGGTTAACTACTTTTTAGTTCCCAGGGTGACCCTGGTCAGCCACACAGGGTGGGTTTTCCCCTCTATTCAGGGGCGTGTGTTTCTGTCTACCCTTGGTACAGTCACCAGTATTTACATTTTTTAAACTCTTCCTACTGTCTGCACTGCTTGTAGCTCTTGATATTGGATGTGTGTTGCTAAAGGGTCTAGTTAGGTTTATTTAGTGTATTAGACCAGCTGGCGACATACATTCAATATTCTGTTTAGTTTGGGTTTTTTTACAAGCAGTGCAGGCACGTCCTGAGAAAGTCTTGTTGCTGTCGGGACGTTAAACAATGTACAATCAATCATTTTATGCTGATGTATGTGCAAACATACATCACAAACAAACAAACAAAAAAATAATAAATTAATAAAATAAGTTGGGGATACCTGGGACCTATAAATATGCATGTTAAGTAAAGGATAGATTATGAATATGCACAGATGTATGCATATTGAAAACAAATTTTCTCTCCTTGGTGACCACTACCATACCACTATAGTGATCATGTGCATCAAGGAATTCCTTCCATCCATAATTAAAAGGATAAATAATAAATAAATATGTAAGTGAATACATACATGAATCAATAAAAATAAATAAATAAAACATGTAATATAATAGAGAGGGCTACTATCTGTATTGTGTCTCATGCAGTCCTGATACAGCTTAATCATAAGAGTCCTTGTGAGTACTTGAGTGCGGATTGGTTGAATTGGTTGCAAAAACTAAAATTTTATATTTAGGTGTTTAGCTGAACATGGTGATTTTGATGGAAACGGTTCGGAGATGGATTTCACTCTGCCTGGCTTGTGCTTAAGACCAGTCGGATACGAGTGTGCTTGACCAGTTAAAAATCCCATCTCCACTAATAAAATAAATTTAAAAAAAGAGCAGACCTGCACTTAGAGCCGTTAGGCTGAAAAACAGACGAACAACATGCATGTTGTATCCGGCCAAAGAATGTTGAAGATGGTCGGCAGACACATTGCACAACATGCACAAAGGGAGTTTACTTTCGATATGCTTTCCTCCCACAAAAGACCGAGTTCTATGGAAAAGGCTGTTTTCAAGACCAGGAAAAATAACGTATTTGACGTTGATAAGATGTTCAAATCGAAAATAATCTCTGTTTCAATTCAGGAGCAAAGTAAAGCTTCATCAACCGTGCGCGTCTGATTGACTTCTTTAGAAGGCTTCTCGCTGACCGCCATTTTGAAACTAGCGACGCGACTATGCTTACCGCATTAAAAATAATACTTTTAAACTTATTTTATCGTATATATGTATGCATGTTTACTTGCTGATGATTTTAATTTACTCACTGGAATAAACTTGTAACTTGTATGCTTGAAATTTTCAATGTTATGCACAAAAAAATGTCTTGCATCTTATCCGGGCGGTGTACGAGGACTGGTTCCCTCACATCGAAAAATAGCTTTCGAAAAACACTTCTACAAAAATGTCTCCATCCTAAGGACAAATATTGTTGCCATGCATAAACTATATGGCATTAGTACTTTCGTTTCGTACCTGCAAACCATTGTTACTCTTTTGACGAACTACTTAGTCTGCAGAAATTGCGAAAAGCTGCTGGACTATAAGCTAGGAAGGTCTACCGTGCACCCCCCCCCCCCCCCCAGTACTCAATAAGATGGGTTTCAAAGTGTTCCTTAATATGTCCTGAGATGTTTAAGCCATGTTCCCCAAAACTCCTTAGGAACACACCAGAGATATAGCCGATGGCGCAAGGGTACCCCCATTCACGCTCTTCGCAAGTGCTAAAATGAGGTTGATAAACAATTTTCCTCTAAATAAATCAGAATTCATTCCAGAAGCCCAAATCAGGCAATATTATGTTAAGGCACACGTTCTGCAGCCTCTGCAAAAAAACACAATGAAAAATATTGAATCTCTGGCTTACAGTGAAGGTATTTGTGCACCCAGCAAACGCCCATTTCCGCGAAATCGCAAAAAAGACAAAAAATAATGTGTCAGATGCCTTCAGACATTTTCTATAGCGCTGGCAGTCCATTTTCAGGCTTACATCATTAAAACAGGATGTCACAATTATTATAAACTTGACTAGGTGATGCTGTGATCACTGTGAGTGCCACAGTGGTTGATTTTGTATCCCTACCCCCAAGTTGTAAAAATACACAAAATTAATTAGAAAAAAATTACTAAAGTTATTCCATTTTATTTTGACCTCTCTTTACCTATTAAGTTTTAATAATGTGAGCATAAAGTGCAAGAAAATAAGGAAAGTCGGCATCCTTTACGGTACATTCGTGGTAAATGATAGCTTTTTCCCATTTAAAATTGCCGAATTGGGAAATGTACGTTGTTTCCGATGCCCTCAGAAATTTTGTATACAACCGATAGGTCTTTGTTAGGTTTTATTGGTTAGGATAGAGTAGCACAGTTACTCCCAACCTAATTTTGTGATGCTGTGATGCATTTAGGGGCCACAGTGGCTGAATCTGCTGCCCTACCCCCATTTTACCAGTACGCAAAGTAACGCAAAATAATCATTAAAAATTGCTTACGTCATACTCTTAAATATTTTTTGTTGCCAGTTTTTTTTTTAAGTATGCATATTGAGCATAAAAAGTTGTGATCATTTCATTAATTTCAATGTAACCCATCCATTTAATTGTAACTATTTTTAACTGGCTGGTCTTTTAGGTGATATTTTACCTAGCGTAAGGCGGGTCTAGTAAGGTCTCCCCTTTTCCTTTCATTTATTTTCATCTAGAAATGTGTAAATATGAATATGCGTAATAAAGTTTAATGTTTCCTAATAGCCAAAACAATGTTATCAAATACTTAGTTTCCACATGTCGACCACAAGATCTCCACTTCCACCTTCTGCAACGTTCAATTTTTTTTTTTATGGCCGTCTTTAAATCTTATATTGTTCTGGCTGCCAATAAGTGAGCTGTCAAGAGCTAGGCAGCATGTTTTCAGAGTTTGGTGTACAGGGGCGTGTCTTCTGGTCAGAACTGCCAGCAGACCGCTTCTCTGTATGGACATGTTTGGAGAATGTGCTAAGGAGACTGATTTTTTACGCCAAATTCGCATAGGGCTGTTTCCGCATGACCCAGTCTCACGAGGTGAGTTAAGCAGGGTCCTTACGGTCTGTGAACATTTGTGAAAGTTGTTAAAAAATGACAAGGTTTTATTCAGGGCCCTGGAAAGTCTGTCAATTTCAGTCCTTTTCCTTAAAGTCTGTGAAAGTTTGTAAAAATGACAAAGTGCTGGCAAACTTTTGTCTACTTCTTTTTTTTTTTTTTTTTCTCCCCCAATTTGTGACTATTCCATTGCAAACGATCAAGCTGACGCTTGTTGCAAGTGATCTATATTTAGCTCTGATCATAAAGTGACTGCATGGCCTTTCTGCTGAACATTCTGATTGGTTGTTTACGCTTCTACCGAAGTCCGCCATTCGCTAAGCGTTCTTTTATTTTGGTATCTCTTCATGCATTAGGCACGGAAGCTTCAAATAATTACTGATACAGAATGATCTGATTAAAGTGTCTAAACCTTCACGCTTCAGTTTGGGTTTGTGAAACGTTCCTGCTTTTCTGTACGGACCCAGTCCAGAGTAATCAGTGCATACATGAAAGATGGTGGCCTGGCTCTCCCTGTTCAGCTTGTTGATGTCATCTGCCCACGGGCTGCAGCCGCCATTCTGCTGTTGCCAATCACTTTGTTGTTGCAGTGTCTCCATTCCCAGCTAGTCCAGAATGCACTGGAATCCACTGCAGCACTATTTTGTGGACAGGGCATCCAGTCTATCTTGAAGCTGGTGAGATCAGTGGATCAAGCTGCTGCCTTTCCCTAGCTAGTGCTCTGCTGCTGTGTTGAGCACCTGCAGATCTGTATGATAGTTGGAGCTGCTGCCACCAGCTGGTAAGGAGAGGGAGGTAGTAGTGCGGTCTGCACAACAGATGTACACGCCACTTCCTTCATTCCGCACTGCATCTTGTGTGGTATCACAGCTGCTGTGAGGGTAGCGCTTGTGCACAACCTCCAGCACGATGGCTTTGTGCAGTGCAGCAACCTTTGGCAAAGAGTCCTGGAACTTTGTTTATGTTGTTTTGAATGCTCTTTCGAGATGTCCAGGTATCTGAAGGGAGCTGTTCACACATCTTTGGGTTTGGTTCTAGGACATCAGTGTTAGCCCTTTGCAGGACCTTAAGTTGGCGGTTCAGACTTGGCCATTTCTGACGGTTCTTGGTCTGCTCCTGTAGTCTCCCATGCTGTCGGTGTTTAGTAAGTCTCTTCATCGTGTGTGCTGTTCTGCATTCCAGTGGCTCCAATGTCCTCCATTTCCTAAATTGGGGTGCTCCAGATGGCTTTAAGAATGTCACTGTATCATGAAAATGACCGATGTTCTGCATCTTGTCAAGCCTGGCTTTTTGGGTTTTGCAGGCAGTGTTTCATGTTGCCGATGTATCTTGGTACCGCACAACTGGTCTGACCGAGCAGGTGTTTGCTTGTGCCAGGATGCTGTAATTTGCGCCAATGTGGTCCCCACCAGTTTCTTCATCAGAGACTTTTTTTGCAGCTCTAGCTTCCGTGGCTTCGATGTGAGGCCTCCACGTGAATCCAGTAATTTATTTGTTGCCAGTAAAGTTGGCCTGTCTGTTTTTGGTACTGGAAGGTGTCCAGTTTTGAGGTGACCTCTTCCGTCTGATTGAAAGAGATGGTCTAGCTCAGTTTGAGTGGCCTCTTTTAGTCCAGCTGCTGACTCTATTGGCAGCATCCTGGATTCTGGAGGATGCTATTTTTTGATGTTCTGCTGCGCTCCACACTGCAAAGTCATCCGCATGGAGGATGTTGGAGAGGAACCTTGGTACTGTTGTACTGATGTCATTAATGTAGACCAAAAACAGCATCAGTAACAACATCTCCCTGAGGTACACCTTCCCCGAGTTTGACAAGAGTGCTGAATGTGCAGACGGTAGAAGCTTCAGCGGCAGCCCCTGTTAAGTATGCCTTAAATAAAAAGAATTACAATTAAATTGATGGGTCACATTGAAATTAATGAAATGATCACAAATGTTTATGCTCAATATGCATATTTTGTTAAGAAAACTGGCAACAAAAATATTTAAACAGAGGAGCAATTGTTATGATCATTTTTCGTTCATTTGCATACTGGTAAAATGGGGGTAGGGCAGCAGATTCAGCCACTGTGGCCCCTAAATGCATCGCAGCATCATAAAATCAGGTTGGGAGTAACTGTGGTACTCTATCCTAACCAATAAAACCTAAAAAAGACCTATCAGTTGTATACAAAATTTCTGAGGGCATTAGAAACAACGTACATTTCCCAATTTGGCAATTTTAAATGGGAAAAAGCTATAATTCACCACGAACATACCGTAAAGGATGCCGACTTTCCTTATTTTCTTGCACTTTATGCTCACATTATTGAAACTTAATAGGTAAAGAGAGGTCAAAATAAAATGGAATAACTTTAGTAATTTTTTTCTAATTAATTTTGTGTATTTTTACAACTTGGGGGTAGGGATACAAAATCAACCACTGTGGCACTCACAGTGATCACAGCATCACCTAGTCAAGTTTATAATAATTGTGACATCCTGTTTTAATGATGTGAACCTGAAAATGGACTGTCAGTGCTATAGAAAATGTCTGAAGGCATCTGACACATTATTTTTGTCTTTTTTGCCATTTCGCGAAATGGGCGTTTACTGGGTGCACAAATACCTTCACTGTGAGCCAGAGATTCAATATGTTTTCATTCTGTTTTTTGCAGAGGCTGCAGAACGTGTGCCTTGACATAATATTGCTTGATTTGGGCTTCTGGGATGAATTCTGATATATTTAGAGGAAAATGTTTCTCAACCTCATTTTAGCACTTGCGAAGAGCGTGAATGGGGGTACCCTTGCGCCATCGGCTATATCTCTGGTGTGTTCCTAAGGATTTTAGGTGAAAATGGCTTAAACATCTCAGGACATACTAAGGAACACTTTGAAACCCATCGTATTGAGTACTGGGGGTGGGGGGGGGGGGTGCACGGTAGACCTTCCTAGCTTATGGACTATAACATTGACTGATCAACCCTTTAGCTGTCCCTAGCGTTATTGTAGCGCTCATTCCTGCAGAAATCATCGCGACAAAACCCTACCGGCAGCCAATGGGTTAAGAATAAATTTATTTACCTCCCCCCCCCCCCTCCCACCCCTCCGCCGCCGCACCGGATCATTCGACACCAATGGTCGACAGCTGAAAGTGTCTTCTCCTGCTGCCGTGCGGTGTTGCTGCTCTTATAAGGGGAAAGATCACTATTCTCGGTGTCTTAGGTGATAGTTGTTCGTGTGCATAGGCTTCACTACTCGCGCTACACTACAGGCCGCTGGTATATCGCTCCTAAACTCGGTGCCCGATTGGATGACACAGACTGCGCAGTAAACCACATTAACTAATCCTACTGTGTGATACACCAGATGAAAACGAAAGCCTCAGTGTCAGTGAACAGAAAAACGACATACCCGTGGCATGCAGTATGTCGCGAGGACCAAAGATAATGTGCACGGACAGGGATCAACTAAAACACTGAGAATGTCGAGTTTAGCCCCTACTGTGTTTACGCCACCTAGCGGCAGCAGCAGTGAGCTAAGTCGCTCATTAAGAATTCGCTGTTGATCTATGATCTGAGTGGCAGCATTTGATTCGCTAACAGCCATATGAAAGAAATCATGCTCCACAGTTTTTGTTACTGATACAACGCAATTGTGTATAAACCGGCATGCTGTGAAAAAAAAAATAAACTGAAAAAGAAAACCAAACAGGAAAATAAAGTGGATATGTTATGCCCAAGTCAAATAGAGTGTCAGTTAACCTAAATATATCAAAGAATAAATTAATAAAGTAACAAGAAAATAAGACAAAACAGCTTCCTATTTAGTACCCATAGTTCTCCAGGTCCAGAAATTTCCTGTAATACAACATGTCGGCCATGGAAGTCTCCCGGATTCGGCCCTGGATAGCACAACGCAGACACTTTGCACAATCATCAAGCTCCGCGTAACCCACAAAGCGCGGCGGGATGATATGGGGGTACAAGGCGCACAACTCCGGCGCAGCTTTGCGCATGAACTCATCCAATGGAACTTTGTTAAGGATGTACCACAGTTTTCTCGCCTGGAAAACAGTAAGGGGAGGAAACTTCGTAGAGCACAGAGAAGTGTATTCGTCAAACTATTTCATTTGAGGATTTAGCAAGTGTTTTGTAACCAATGCGCAAAATGCCATCGGGCCGACGTCGGCCGTCATTGCCCGCGCACAGCCGGGCGGGCCGACGGCGGCCCGATGGCCTTTTGCGCATTGGGGTAGATTGTCATTCGTCGCTATCATCGTCATTACCACTACCACCACCATCACAGCTACCATCCCCACCACCACCGGAATGTGGCCTATTGGACACGACCCTGCTCTGACAGTCCAGAGGTCACGGGTTCGAGTGCTTATTGTGGGCGAGAACGGAATGGAATATTGATATTTCCGTCATGCCAAATTCGCTCGCTTAACGAAGATTGGTCTCATCTTCTTGTGTCCAACAGACATAAATAGTGAGGTTTTGTTTGCGACGGGCGACTCCCAAGAACGAACTGGAGTGAAATCACGGCGGTTAACCAAACTCAACCACAAGCAGAGACAAACATCTCCAAGAGGATAGATCCTCATGATCCCGGATGGCTCATAGCGATCTATGCCTGTTGGAGATGTTTGGAATGTTGCCCGTGCTTGTGGTGCGAGCTGGTTATTTGCCATGACTTTGCTCTCGTTCACTGTTGGGAGTCATATAGTCCAAACCTCTCTAATATCGACAGCTCGGTTAAATATTCCTCTCCACTCTTGGAAAATTCGTGGCCAATTTGGGCCAATTTAATGACAAGCAGAAGTATAGCCAAAGTAAGAAAGCACATATTTTGTAAATATGTCAGATTATTTTACTCAAACTGCGTGAGGGATCATTTCAAATGTAAAAAAACAAAATTCCAAGCTCCGTTTTGTTTAATTTGTTGGACATACAATAGTGACGCCAAGTAAGAAATGAGCGTGCATCAAAATTACCACAAATTTGGGTATATTGTTTAAAATAAATTTTTTTCAATTAGATTTTTATTATTTTATTTTGAAATTGGTGTCATTGTGTGCGGAAAGAAATAAACTTTTTTTAAAGTGTCATATGTCTTTCTTCCTTGTGAGAGGAGCTAAAACGTTTTGCTAATTTTCCATCCGAAAAGCCAGAAATTCCCTGGCACTGGAGGTTTAACACCTATATTTAAAATATGCTGGCACTGAACGGGTTTTATTTTAGTGCGTGACTGTACATCTGCTAGGAAACGCCATACCAGTACCTATGAAAAACACCAACAGCCATGAACAAGACCTTCACCAATGTCTCACCTGATCTGTGCCTGTGCGGACGTCCTTGCCTGAGAGTGACTCATTGTCCGTGTCTGACAGCAGGTAATTGGACAACAGCGTGTCCAGCAGGCCGTCCTCACGTGGTTTCACAACACGCAGGAACTTCGGCAACATCTCACGCAGCAAATCACGGCGATCGTCATCCGTGCCTGCAACAGTTGGACTGATTCCTCACTTAGAAAATAGTATAAACACCATCGTACTTGAACCATACGTGTCTATACTGATTTTCTAAGTAAGTCTTGTAGTCTCACACGGCCTTGTCAGACGGTACAGTTTCTGAAAACAGTTTTCTAAAACAAGAGTTTTCGAAAAACTGTTTTGCTTCGATCATGTCACACGGAGAAACAGCGTTCGTTGTTGCGTGTATACATTTTCGTTTCCCTTTGGCGATCTTTTGGTGAAGGGAGTTGTAAAAGGTTCTTGTTGTGTATCAGAATGGCAGAATCAAGTTCTGACGACGACATCATTTTGATTCAACCAGCACAAAACAAATAGTCATCGAAAGGCGAAAGAGAAGAGAAAGGGGATGGTGGGTGAGACCTTGGGTCAATAGAAGACGCGTGCATGATGCATGGTCGTCACGTGATCTTTTGTTTCACGTCGATTATTTCAAGCAGCAGTGTTTTCCGAAACAGTTCCGAGATTTTAGGATCAGTTCTAAATTCTGGAAGCAGTAGGAAACTGTTTTCAAAAACAGTTTTGTGTGCCATGTCACACGGCTTGTTTTCAAAACAGCTGTGTTTTTGTTTTAAAACTGTTTTCAGTCCCCGTCTGACAAGGCTAATGATGCAGTTTCTTTGAGGCACAATGACATAAGTGATATTTAAGCAAGAGGCATATTATTATATGTATTACGAGTTAGACTTTGCCAGTGGTTCTTGTCGCCTCGATGGTCCGGTCAGGGAGTCAATGTCAGATGTAAGGGTCGAGGGCTTTAGCCCGAGACTCCTACCCTCGACAAAGACCCCCCTGTTCGGACCCGAGAGGCGACAAAATTACTTGTATTACGAGTTAGGCTTTGCCAGTGGTTCTTGTCGCCTCGAGGGTCCGGTCAGAGGAGTCAATATCGGTAAGAGGTAAGAGTCGATGGCTTTAGCCCAAAACTCCTACCTCAGACATTGACCCTCCCTGACCGGACCCGAGAGGCGACAAGAACCACTGGCAAAGCCTAACTCATAATACAACGATTTTGTCTAAAACTGTAAACACTATTAACCCATTCAGCCCTGACGCACTACAGCAGGAGATGGGTCCACCATGATAATTCAAGGGTAGTGCCAGATTAGCTTGGCGCCTGTCGGCGCCAAGCTAATCTGGCACTGCCCTTGAATTATCATGGTCGATTCATCTCCTGCAACTGGTGCATAGTCATTAGATGACGCCTCCAAAGTTTGGGAAATACGTCCGTCTGGCTGAATGAGTTAAGTGCGATGTATAACCTTGAAAGAACCCCACGCCTCGTGCGTGTGAAATAGAAATGCAGAGTACGCAAATCTCAACACTTTCGACGGTCGGTCAGCAACCACGCGCGAACTGCATTCGGCCGGAATTTAGGTGTTTTTAAATTTAACACATTTTCAGTCATTCTTTTGCTTGAAATTCGTAATATAGGCCGAAGACAACGCGTGCATATAGTTGTTTTGTTGCATAACCCCCCCCCCCCCCCCTCCCAATTTTTTATTTATCTAGCTGTTTGTTTCTTCGCCGTTTCGATTACGTTCAGTAAGGCAGTGCATAGGGCCTTCGGTTGACTTTTCCTGTCGTTGATAGTATCTAATTATTCAGTTATTTTTTTAATGAAACTGATACCAGCGGTATCAAAAAGAACACTCTCTAGTATAGCTCTTTTTGTTGTGTAACCCTATCATTGTTTATTTATTGGCATCATTTTTTTTAAAGGTTTGACTGAATGAAGATTTGGGTATGTTTGTACTGAGCAAGATGTGATCGGTCAAAGACATATCTGGGTGATAACGTTTTGCTCAGCAAATAACGTTGTCATCGTAACATGCAATGAATATCACATGTTACCTTTGTAACATGTGACAGAAAACTCCCTTTGCCTTTAACAGGGGGGGGGGGGGAGGGGGGGGGGGGAAGTCAAACATAGCCAAGTCAACGTTAAAAAGCTTAAAGAGACTGAAAGAAGACCAAAAGTATATAGTTGTTTTGTTGCATAACCCCCCCCCCCCCCCCTCCCAATTTTTTATTTATCTAGCTGTTTGTTTCTTCGCCGTTTCGATTACGTTCAGTAAGGCAGTGCATAGGGCCTTCCGGCGGTTGACTTTTCCTGTCGTTGATAGTATCTAATTATTCAGTTATTTTTTTAATGAAACTGATACCAGCGGTATCAAAAAGAACACTCTCTAGTATAGCTCTTTTTGTTGTGTAACCCTATCATTGTTTATTTATTGACATCATTTTTTTTAAAGGTTTGACTAAATGAAGATTTGGGTATGTTTGTACTGAGCAAGATGTGATCGGTCAAAGACATATCTGGGTGATAACGTTTTGCTCAGCAAATAACGTTGTCATCGTAACATGCAATGAATGAGTCTTCTTATCACATGTTACCTTTGTAACATGTGACAGAAAACTCCCTTTGCCTTGAACAGGGGGGGGGGGGGGGGGGGAAGTCGAACATAGCCAAGTCAACGTTAAAAAGCTTAAAGAGACTGAAAGAAGACCAAAAGTATTGACCCAAAGAGGTTAGATTCTGAGCAGTTGTAACATTTGGGAATGACCCGCCACGCGAGACCGCCCAGTAGACAGTTGCGCGAACAATGCCCAGGCAAGTCTGCATAGTAATGTTACAACAATTCTTCAGCCGGCCCATTCAATTCCTCTTCGAACTCTGACACAGTTGTCGTTCTCTCCTACGCGAAACTGACGTGGTGTATCATGCGTTCGCACTAAGCGACTTAATCGGCTGGACTGTGTATGGTGCATCATTCTTGTATTACACCACAGGGGGAGAAAAGCAAAGTATGGTAGTTGTGGCATACGTTGCGTGCCCTTGACTCGGAGCGTCATATTGACGCTCCGAGTCAGGGGCACACAACTATTGCCATGACTGCCATTATTTGATTTTCTCCCCTGTGGTTATACCGGACCAACACATACATGGTGATTCATCATATCCCGGTCTCTTGCAGTTGAGTGTCTGGCTGTGAGTCCACAACGGTGAAAATGTTAACTCATTCGAGAATGTGTCGCCTCCGGATACGCGGCATAAGCCGGTGATCCGGAGGCGGCACGTCTCGAATGAGTTTAGTTAATACATAAAAACAATCGGACTTGTGGGAAACAGCCAATGAAGCAGATAAAGGCAGGCAAACAAAACAGAAAAACGATGATTAATATTCTTACGTATCTTGAGAGTAATTAGGGCTTGGTTCGGGCCAGGTGCATTTTGCTCGTTTGTCAACGCCATGGTGTTTACATCAATAACTGGTGACTGATCTGTCACAACAAGAACAAATTATTATTATTATTATTATTATTATTATTATTATTATTATTATTATTATTATTATTATTATTATTATTATTATTTTAGTATTACTATTATTAGTATTATTATTATTATTAGAGTCATCAGCATTATTATTATTATTGTTAGAACAACACGTTCTAACAACAATTAACTGTTAACACTGGCTCTCTGTGATTACGTCACTGTTCTTCTAACAAGACCAGACAAACCTTCCCAACCTAAAAGCCGGTAGGCCTACTCTATTAAAAATTCCCGATTCTCTCTCAAAGTTCATCAAGTCTGCCTCTATGGGATTTCCCAATTTCTAGATTTACTCTGGTAGCGTAGCAACAAGTCAGCTTGTTTATCTGAAATAGGTCAGACGACATCTCCATACGAGGGACAGCTCGGTCGGCAAGAAGCATATAATTATAGGTAACTATGAGACCGTACGCCTGCGCAAGAGACTCACTAAATCTAAACCGGCCTGCAAATGGATTGAAAAGGGTTCAAGCGTGTTGCGCGCACGCCACACACGCATGCACGTACACACGCATGCACACACACACACACACACACACACACACACACACACACACACATAAACACACACATGCACACACACACACACACACACACACACACACACACACACATACACACTCACACACACACACACACACACGGTTAGCTCTTCGTTTGGAAGCGCAGATTCAAATGGCATATTTTCTTTATCAACATATTCTACCCCAGTACCGAAATCCCCAAATTCTGAAGCTGCCCTCCAAGGACTGTATTACACAGAGCATGACAGTTTAAGGGTGGTGCCAGAATTGCTTAGCGCCTATGGGCGCCAAGCTATTCTGGCACCACCTTTGAACTATCATGCTCGATAATGTCTTTCTGAGATGTGTCGGGGCTGAATGAGTTAATGTACCTCATACTTCTTTATCATTATTACATTTACAATGGCTTTCAAGTCTGCACTCGCTATTTGCTAGACTTGTGTAACGGATCAGCAGTTCTAATTGTGTGTCGAAGCATTGACGACTGGAAGTAAGGCCCGGCTATGCATGGCTACTTGCCGCAATATACAACTCTGACAAAACAATTGCGTGCATCGGAAGACAAACGCCTTTATTAACCTATTAACCTAAAACAATGTAAACGGCCTTACCCCTGTGTTGTGATTTTGAAGCAAAGCGTATCTGCGCAGTAGTCGCTGCCAACGCCGTTCAGCCCGAGTCATTGATCTAATTGTTGCAATCGCGTACTTTCCCAGGACCTTAAATAGCCATAAAAGCGGATGCACGGTTGCTGCATGGGTATGCATGCATACATTAAAGACAGCGACCTCACCTAGACCATCGTAGAACCCTTGCATGTGTGCGTTGACTGTAGGAGGTAGGGGGGGAGGGGGCACGGGAGGGGGGGGGGGAATGCGGGCCAGGGTCAGTGTTATCCACACACTCCAGCCTGAAATGTGAACTATGAACTAAATCAACAGACACTGCACACACACACACACACACACACACACACACACACACACACACACACACACACACACACACACACATAGTAACAGTCACAGTCTTGCGTCTGTGACGTGAGGCTCTAAGCTTCTACATGTACTGTACAGAATCACTGCTGAAAGTTCAAGAGTAGTGCGCGATTAGCGCAGCGCCTGAAACTATAATCATGCTCCCCGAGCGGGAAAGCAGTGTCATATCGGACACTTTACAAATTGTGGGTTGATCTGTGACTTTAAGAGGTATAGGTTATCATGAGCCCCCGCAGTTGCGAGGGTTCATGTGGAACTATACATCTTGCTGAAACCACGTGCTACAAAAGCAATTCTAACCCAACGCACATTTTGTCAGTCGCCTTCAAAAAATGTACAGAGTGCATGTATTGATAAATTATGTTTATGCGAAGAAAGGAATACATGAAATGTGTTGTCAGTCTGCCAACTCAACCACCAAGAAAGAATTAACACGCTTAGGGATGACGGAGCTCAATAATGCTTCGATCGGACTCGAGTGGGTTGAACAGCAAAGTTAAACAAATCTTCAGCATCCCACGACAGCCCTATCAGCTAGGTGTCTAAAGTACAAGTTGATCGGACACGCAGGACAAAAGCACCAAACTTTCTGAGGTGCTTCATCAGGTCATACTTTTTCATTCTGGAAAGGGTGCCCAAGCGTTAGGGCCTTCTTGGTTGCGTCACGTGCTATTCCTATTTTTAGATGATACATGAAACGCTAAAAACACAGCCCCGCTTACTCTTTTTAGTCACTTCTTGCTCGGCAACTATCAGACCTAGAGTCTCTAAACTTGGCAAGTGTATTGCCCATAGGAAGGCCTTTCTGCTTGATTGATCCTTTTTGAAAGTCAACGTCACAAAAGGCCGCCGATTGTGCAAAAGTATATATATATATATATATATATATATATATATATATATATATATATATATATATATATATATATATATATATATATATATATATATATATATATATATATATATATATATATATATATATATATATATGCATTTTTACTTTGTACTTTATTTTCATCTTTTTCAGTCGGGTATTTCCAGTGATGCATGCTTTGTTTGCATGCTGTGTCGAAAGGTATGTACGATTCTTTTGATTTTGTACAAATTTAGCTACAAATAGAGCGCATGGGTTTGCTTGCTTTTTCTAGGCTATGACTTAGTCCCAGCGTAGAAACACTTAATCCCAAAATAAAACATTAAAATGTATGTGTAGCAACCAGCAAATGAAGACTACGGTGCATGGTGATGATGAAGGTGGATAATGCTGTGGTGATTTCATGCACGCGCTGGTAGAAAGAGGAAGACACATTTCTTTGCAGTCCTTGCTTCCATATTTATTGCTGTAGTGTCGTTACATTTGAAAACTAAGAAACATTGTCTGCAAATAAAACAAAACACACTATAAACATAGATACATTGTTAGTTAGTTATTGGGGTTTAACGCCGAGCAGACGACTAAAGCCATCTCACGGCGGGAAGGGTAA
>BTPG01000003.1:119221318-119278265 GCA_036245525.1 Semisulcospira habei | reverse complement strand
AAATCTGGTCAGCCAGACTAAAAGAAAGGTCTTAAGACATGATGTAAATATACCTTAAAAATATGTCAGGCTAAAATGTCGCACAGGTCTTTAAAGAAAACGTCGAAAGACTCTCAAAAAGGTCAAAATAATAGAAACATCATAATCTATAAACGCTCAAATCTTATTAAAAATATGGCACTCTCTAAGAAAACTGAAGATCGTGTCCGGGGGCACATCCCGGAACAAAACCTTCAAGGAGTCTGCCGTGAAATGTTTATACCTTGTGTCGATTAGATCAGCACAAGACAACAAAAAGTGTTGAACAGAGTACTGCTCGTCGCAGGCATAACACCATGGACGCTCCTCCTGTTTAAGTAAATAAGAGTGCGTAACATACGTGTGGCCAATGTGGAGCCGAGCCAGGACAGTTTTCTCACGGCGGCTGCCGCAGCGATAAGGTAGACTGTCGGACAACTTAGGAAGGGCTTCATGCAGCTTGTTAGCTTCCTCTTTGTCCCACTCGGACTGCCACTCACGGGCTATGTACGCACTAGCCACATGTCTAAAATCACTATAAACAGTCTGTGTGTCAGGGACAGGGTCATTGCGGGCATCGTTGGCAGCAGAATCTGCGATCCTGTTGCCTTCGATGCCCACATGCCCTGGGACCCAAATAAAAATGATATCATAATATTCCTTCATCAAGTCCGCATGGAGCTCTCTGATCTGCACCAGCAGTGGGTGGTCATTTCCCGTGCCCTGAAGGGCCTGCAGGGCAGAAAGAGAGTCAGACAGAATCAGGAAGTTCTTTTCTCTAGATCGATAAGCATGCTTGAGTGCCAGCAGAACCGCCTGCAGTTCTGCAATAAATACAGATGAGTGGTCTGGGAGGCGGTGCTTAAATGGGCGTCTAGGATGGCGAGAGGATACTGCGGCCGCAGCCACTCTCCCATCCTCAAACTTTGACCCATCCGTGTAGATACGACAAAAGCCAGGAAAAATTGAAAGCAGTTCATTGAGGCTCTGTTGGTATATGGCTGGTGGAGTAAGTCTTTCTTGTGGGCAGTCAAGTCCAGCAAGATGTCAGGAACTGGTAAGAGCCAGGGTGGAGTGATGTGTTGCAAGGATTCCGAAACTCTGTCCAGGTCCAATCCGGCCGCCTGCAGATGAGGTCGGACACGGAAAGAAAGTGGACGGACAGCTCCCGGATGGGTATCATAAATCTCTGCAAACGATCGTTTAAAAACACAATCATAGGCAGGATTGTCTGGATGGGCCTTCAGTTTCAGAACATAGCTGAGCATGAGGCAGATGCGGCGGAGCTTGAGAGAAGGCTCCCCTGCCTCAGCATACAGACTAGGAACTGGAGACTGGAACTGAAGGCCCCAAGACATATCCGCAGACCCTGATGGTGAATTGTGTTCAGACGCTGCAGCACAGACTTGGAAGCTGAGCCGAGAGCCACAGAGCCGTAATCCAGTTTGGACCGAACAAGGGCCCGGTACAGTCAAAGCAAGACAGTACGGTCCGCACCCCAGTCAGTATGACCAATGACACGAAGAACGTCGAGAGCCTTCTGACAAGAGGTTCTGAGGTAATTAATATGGTTGCGGAAGGTCAGTCTTTTGTCAAAGATGATCCCCAGAAACTTTGCCTCCCAGGCCAGCTTAATTGGCACTCCAGCAATGCTCAGGCTAGGTTCTGGAAAAAAATTTCGTCTGGTTAGTAAAATACACAGACTGTCTTGGAGGCCTCGCGCTGGGACCATATGGCGTTGAGGCGCGTCCCCTGGGTGGTGGATAGGGGGTCCCTCGTGAGAGGGGTGCACCGAATGAAATAAGGTGCCGTGAACCAACATGGTCTAAGGGAAGGTGACCCCGACAGAAAACCCCTGGTCCTCCTAGTAAGGGGGTTGGGCGTGGGGGTAGCTTCCCCACCCTGCAAAACAGGAAATAGCTACAAAAACGCCGACGGGTGTCTGCTGTCTCCGTTCCTCTTCCTACTGGCCATAGACTGGGTCATGAAGATGACCACAGAGCACAGACGAAGTGGAATACAGTGGACACTGTGGACACAGCTTGACGACCTCGATTTTGCAGACGACTTGGCATTACTGTCCCACACTCATCAACAAATGCAGGACAAGACCACGAGGCTTGCTGACATCTCGTCCCAAGTGGGCCTCACCATTCACAAACAGAAAACAAAGACAATGAGGCTGAACACAACCAGGGAAGAACCAGTCTTGCTTGCTGGCACCCCGTTGGAGGAGGTGGAGTCCTTCACCTATCTCGGGAGCATCATAGACAAAAAAGGCGGCACTGATGCAGATGTCAGAGCACGAATCGGTAAAGCCAGAGCAGCCTTTCTCCAGTTGAAAAAAGTGTGGAGTTCCAGAGAGCTGTCACAACACACCAAAGTCCGGATTTTCAACTCCAATGTAAAAGCAGTTCTCCTATATGGAGAAGAGACTTGGAGATTGACAAAAACCACAGTCAACAGAGTACAGACCTTCATGAACAGTTGCCTTAGAAGAATTTTGAAAATCCACTGGCCAGAGAAGATCAGCAACATCAGACTCTGGGAGAGAACAGAGCAGATAACAGCAGAGAATGAAATTGGACGAAGAAGATGGGGATGGATCGGTCACAGTCTGAGAAAGCCAGCTTCCAGTATCACTAGGCAGGCATTGTCATGGAACCCCCAGGGAAAGAGGAAAAGAGGTAGGCCGAGAAACTCCTGGCGTCGAGACCTCCAAGCAGACATCAAGAGACTGGGAACCACCTGGAGTAGAATCGAAGGAGAAGCACAGGACAGGAGTTGCTGGAGGTCTCTCGTCGACGGCCTATACCCGGGTAGGGGTGACAGGCGTAAGTAAGTAAGTAAGTCTTGGAGGGCGAGAACTTGAATCCATTGAGAGACACCCACCGCTGGATGCGATCAATGCACAGCTGCAAGCCCTCTCAAGGGACGCAAGTCCTCGACCACGTGCACACAAAGCAAAGTCGTCAACAAACAAAGAGCATTCAGAATCATCCTTGACAGCCTTTACAATGTTATTAATTTTAATACTAAATAAAACAGGAGATAGAATGCTGCCCTGCGGGACACCCATCTCCTGTTCAAAGGAGTCGGAGAGGGTGGAGCCCACACGGACATGGAACGACCGGTTAGTCAAAAAATTGTGAATAAAAACGGGCAGATGCCCTTTAAAACCCATGTCCAACAAGTCAGACATTATGCCATACTTCCAGGTAGTGTCATATGCCTTCTCAAGATCGAAGAAAATTGTATAGACATGCTGCTTGTTGACAAAAGCATCTCGAATAAATGATTCAAAGCAGACTAAATGGTCAGTTGTACTACGGATTGATTGATTGATTGATTGTACATTGCTTAACGTCCCGACAGCAACAAGGCTTTCTCAGGACGTGCCTGCACTGCTTGTGAAAAAAATAAAAATAAACAGAACATTGAATGTATGTTGCCAGCCGGTCAAATACATTAAATAAACCTAACACATGGGGCCTAAAGAAAGCTAAGACCATTTAGCAACACACATCCAATATCAAGAGCTACAGGCAGTGCAGACAGTAGGGAGAGTTTTAAAAAGGCAAATACAGGTGAATGGACAAAGGGTAGACAGAAACACATGCCCCAGAATAGAGAGAAAAACCCACCCTGTGAGTTGTACTACGGAAGCGCCGGAAACAGCACTGGAGGTCTGTGAGGAGACCCTGTGACTCAAGATGCCACACCAGGCGGGTGTTGACCAGGCGCTCCATATTTTTACATAAACATGATGTCAAAGCGATAGGCTGGTAGTTGCCCGGGTCGGAAGGATTCTTACCTGGCTTGGGGATCGGTACAACCACAGCCTGGTGCCAAGACGGCAGAAAATGGCCAGTTCTCCAGATATGGTTAAAGGCCTTGAGAAGTACAAGGAGTGACCTCTCAGGCAGATGCGTTAGGAATTGATAGTGGATGGTATCTAGGCCAGCAGCTGAGTCATTACATTTCTGCAAGTCTTGCTGCAATTTTGATAATGTAAAAGGGGCATTATAGTCTTCTGAGTGATCGGACTTAAAATGAATTTTTTTTCTAAAATGTATTTTTTTGAAAAATACTTACCGATGGCATTACTATCTGGAATACACTCAATTGCCTATAGATTTCAGCCAAAAAGTTGTGTAACCCACACAACTGGAGAGGAGACACCGGGGATCCACGCACCGGGGCCCCGGGTGGCCTCCCCTTACTACCCTATCCCGGCATTTGTAGGGCGACCCCGTCAGTTTCACACATAGCGAAAAGAGGCAAGCGGGGCAGGTGGGAGGGCAGTCTGAGTAATGCCATCGGTAAGTATTTTTCAAAAAAATACATTTTAGAAAAAAAATTCATTTGTTTTTTCAAAATACATTACTGATGGCATTACTATCTGGAAGAATGTCGAACAGGCGGAGGGTGCCGTTCCTATAACCGCAAACCCAACCACCCATTGGCCCAGAGAGAGAGAGAGAGAGAGAAATGAAATGAAATGAAATGAAATGAAACTTTATTTCTCAAGGATAAATGATTAGGTACACAGACCTTTTTTCAATCATGTCCTTGCACACGCAAGAGAGAGAGAGAGAGAGAGCACTCCCGACGATTTCAGCTATGACGTACCTAAGATGCCAGGGGCGCGTGGAGGGAGTGCTGGGCCGCGGAAATGTCGCCCACCCGTGCCAGGGAGTCACGTTGGCTGGATAGGTCTCTGAGATAAAAGCGGGCGAATGTGGAGTCAGCTCGCCAGCCAACCGCCGTAACAATATCTTTGACCGAGCAGTTGCGGTCCAGGGCAAGACTGGTGGCCACTGCTCTTACTTCATGCGCCCGGATGTGAAGAAGCCTATCGCCATCCGGGGAGAGGTCCTGGTAGGCCGACTTAATCACCCACCGCAGCCAGGACGACACTGTCTGGGCTGAAATATCTGGCCTGCCTGCGGACAGTGGGAGGAAGAGGCGAGAGCGCCCCCGGCGTCACGGCTTAGAGCCAGCAGAAAACATGCCTTCCTGGTCAAATCTGAGAAACTAGCCAAAAGCAGAGGTTCAAAGCGGTCCGTGTTCAGCCACGTTAGTACCCAGGCGAGATCCCACCGAGGCACTAGGGACCGAGAAACTGGTCGTCGGAGCTCAAAATGTGCCAGCAAGTCCGTCAGATCCTTGCAAGCGCCTGGGTCTGGCCGGCCCAGGTGGCGGTAAGTGTCCGCGATCATGGAGCGATAACCTTTGATGGTAACGGGTGCTAAGCCTTGTTCTTCAAAAAGCCACAGGAAGAACTCCGCCAGCTCCGGGGTGGCTAGATATGTGGGAGGGAGACTTCTGGAGGCGCACCAGGCCTGAAGGACCCTCGACTTGCTCTCATATACCCGCCGCGTAGACCATCTGCGGGCTGTTGCAATAGCCGCCACCGCCGCATCCGAGAAACCTCTAGCGGCGAGGGCTTGCCGGACAACCTCCAGGCGTGAAGGAGGAGGCGCTCTGGGCACGGATGGAAAAGCTGCTGGCGGGGCTGCTTGAGCATCATAGGAGGTGTAGGAAGCTCCAGCAGCGGGTCCGTCGCTAGCTCGAGTAGGTCCGTGGTCCAGCTCTTGGTCCAGTTGAAGGGGGCCACCAGAAGGAGGACTGCGGAGCAACCCAGAAGCTTCCGCAGAACCTTCGGAACGAGGACTGACAGGGGGTAGGCGTAAGCGATCAGACCGTCCCAGGGGATGGAAAGCGCGTCTACCGCCCAGGCGAGCGGGTCTGGGACTGGTGAGACGTAGACCGGGAGCTGTTTGTTCCACCTGGTGGCAAACAAGTCCACTAAAGGAGTTTCCCACCGGGAGCAGATCAGGCGAAAGATGTCCGGGCGTAGGGACCACTCCGTGTGGAGCAGTTGTCCGCGGCGGGACAGGGCATCCGCGATCACGTTCAGGTGGCCGGGAATGTGGCGAGCTCGTAGAGTAATGCCCCGGTCCCTGCACCATAGGAGGAGATGGTAAAGGAGAATGCACAGGGAGGGCGAGTGAGTGCCCCCCCTGGTTCTGTATGTAAGCCACCACCGTCGAGTTGTCTGAGAGAACAAGAACGTCCTGGTTGGTCAAGGTCTCCTGCCAGAAACTGAGGGCCAGCCAAACTGCCTTCAGCTCCAGCCAGTTGATGTGTTTGTCCTCCAAACCCTGCGGCCAAAGGCCCGAGGCCGAGACAAAGTCCGGTAACAGATGCGCGCCCCAGCCAGCCTGACTCGCGTCGGTGCAGAGAGACCACCAGGGCGGAGGTGAGTGAAGAGGCACGCCCATAGCCAGCCAATCGATGTCCGCCCACCTCTGGAGATGTGGACGAGCCAGAGGGGTAACTGGTACAAGATCCGCAAGGGAACCCGACGAAGGACACCAGTGTAGTAGGAGATGTAGCTGCAACGGGCGGGCATAAAGCCTGCCCAAGGGAAGCAAGTCCGCAGCCGCACTGAGTAGGCCCAGAAGTTGAAGCCAGACCCTGGCTGAGAAGGAGGACCCTACCTCCATCGAAAGCGCTAGATCGACGATCTTCTGCCGCCGGGCCAGAGGCAGGCGGACTAGATTGAGATCAGTCAGGAATTTCATCCCCAGATGTAGAAAACGCTGAGAAGGGGTAAGATCCGATTTGCCCAGATTGAGAAGAAACCCGAGACGACGCAGGAGGGAAAGCAAGGTGTCTCTGTCCTCTTGGAGCGCCGAGGCTATCAGATTTCGCAGTAGTAGGTCGTCCAAGTAATTGGAGGCCGGGCTCAGGGATCGTTGGCGGAAGTAGGCCATCACCACATCGAGGATCCTCGTAAAAACCCACGGACTGATGTTGAGGCCGAAGGGAAGGGCGCAGAACTGGTAAACGACTCCCCCAAAGGCAAACCGCAGGTACCTGCGAGACGACGGATGAATCGGGACGTGAAGATAGGCGTCGGACTGATCGAGGCTGATCGCGAAGTCCATAGGTCGGACGGCCGCTCGGAGGATCCTGGCTGTCTCCATCCGGAACCGAGGGGCCAAAATGAACTTGTTTAGCGCCGACAAGTCGATGACTGGGCGCCACTTGCCTCCTGGTTTGGGAACGAGAAAGAGGCGGCTGTAAAATGCTGGTGAGTCCTGACGCGATACCACCTCCGTCGCTGCTTTGTCGAGGAGAGCCGAAACTTCTCTGCGCAGAGCGTCCGCCTGAAAGGTGTCGAGTGGAGACTGGGTCCACAAGGGGGACCTGCGAAGAGGTGGAGGGGACCAGAAAGAAAGCTGGAGGCCTGTAGAAACCGTGGAAACGATCTAGGGGTCGTCTCGTAAAGAGACAGCCGCCCGCCGACTGGAGACCCGGGAACTGCTGACGGGGGCGAGAGAGGGGACAAGTCAGCGGGCCCGGCCGCGCCCGGACCTGCGGGACCAAGAGGGGCGGGAGGCGGGGAGGGGCCTGAGGAGGGTGAGCCTACCTCTGGCCGAACCGACTGGAAGCAAGGAGGGTCTAGAAGACCGCCGGGCACGACCCCCGGCCGGGCGGGGGCCGCGAAAGCAAGTCGCTGCAGGAGTGGAGACAGGTCTGGGCTAAAGGTCCTTGGACGAGTCCTTAACTGACTGCCACGTGTCCCCGAAAAGCTGAGATCCACCTAGGGGGGCCTGTCGAAGCTGGTTCTTCACTGACTTCGGGAGATCCGCGCAGAGATGCAGAAGGGTATCCCGTCGCCAAAGATCACAATTAGCGGCCGCCGCCATGGCGTTGGTGGAGGAGTGGTAGGTGGCCCGGTTGGCCGCTATCAGGATGGACTGCACATCGCGGAGAGGGGACGGCACCTCCAGATCCCAAGTTCCCTCCAGGCACTGCAAAGCCGCCTGGGTAGCCAACTCCAGGAACCCTGAGCACGCCAGCGAATTTCGCACTAAGGAAGCGATCCTGTCGAGCAGACGAGGCCAAGCTTTCAAGACACTTCTGCGGCCGCCCGCCTGGACTAGGGCTGCCGTATCCACCGCTGGGAGAGGGACGGCGAAGGCTTGAGAATGTCCCGCGTACCAGGCCTTGCGGAAGCTCAAGTTAATCCCTGCAGGCCACCGTGAATCGGAGAAGAATCCTGCGTCGCCGAAGTTGTCTTGTCGTAACTGGTCAGAGAACGCATCTGTGAGGTCCTGGAAGCCGGCCGGTTGAGGCAGGGACTTGCGGTACTTGACGTGCCTTTGTGCGTCGACCATAGCGGAAGCCTGTCTCTTCCTCGGGGGTGAAGGAGGACAGAAGTCGGGTGGGAGAAACTTCGCAATAAGCCGGGAGGCCTCATCCAAGGCGCTGATAGTCTGCGATCCGAGCGAAGGGCCGACGACGTCCAAGGAGGAGGAGGCCGACAAGAACGCTGACAGGCGGGAAGGGGATCCCACCGCCGGATCCCGCAGGAAGATGGCCGAAGCCAAATCCGTAGGATGAAGGCTGAGGACATCCAGTTCCGAAGAACTAGACCGTCCCTCTCGTGAAAGCTCAAGGGGGGACCGGCTCCGAGAGAGCCGCACCGCTGCGCGAGAGATAGACGGGGCCGCCCGCGATGCCCGCCGGGCGGAGCGTCGCGGGGACAGAGGGACCGCGAAGGAAAGACAGTCAGCAGTGAAGCTAGATACTGCACGCTGGTGACGGAGACCACTCTCCGAACGAAACCGATCAAGCGACGTAGCGGTCTGGTCACACCGGGCCCGCCTGGTCGGAACGAGGCAGGGGGGGTGGGGGGGGGGGGGGGGGGGGGGGGGGGGGGGTGGGGGGGGGGGGGGGGAACCGTAACGAGTCACGCCTAAGCCCGCTCAGGAAAAAGCGGATGTGGGGAGGGGACAAAAAACGTGTATGCGGACATAGTGGTTTAGTGACATACATTGAAGCGTTGACACAAAAAGGAATGCTAATTTGTTTTGTGTGTGCAGAGAGAGAGAGAGAGAGAGAGAGAGAGAGAGAGAGAGAGAGAGAGAGACACTATTTGGGCATAGAAGACTATTGTTTACAATGGTGGTATGAACAGGAAGTAGACACTATTTCTCAGGAAGGCCAACTCTGACAGCATTGAGTGGTGGGGTGTGGGGGTGTGTGTGTGGGGGGGTGGGTGGGTGGGTGGTGTGTATTTCTCGGGAAGATATTTTAACTAGCCTTTTGTTTCCAAGGGGTTGGGGGACCTGACTGGGCAGATAAATCTGTTAAATGAATTTGGTCAAGTGCGTTTGTTTATTTACGGAAAGGATTAAATAAATCAATTGTTTCTTAAATGGGTGGGGTTGTATTCTCCTATATTGTATCTCTCATGGGAAAGTCAGTCTGGCGCTACCCACTAAGGATTTGCTGTGATAGTTCAAAGGCTAGATAAAGACAGCAGTGACAGAATTGTAAATGTGAGAAGAAACGCACAAATACAATAAGCTTCATGATATTTACTTGAATGAATGAATTTTATTTAAGGACTCTTCACGTCTTGGTGATTTTAGACCAAATAGATTTACTTTCTCTTTCGCAGCTGTGTAAATTTCCATGGACTGAAAATTGGACAGCGACTGACGTAAGCATTCACATTGTCCACGTGTCAGGGGACAGATCGGTGTTACTTTCCTGCAAGGCTGAAGACGAAGCAAACCGTAGTGAGCACAAGGTCATTATGTTGACGTCAGCATTAGTTCGCCTGCGCACAGCTTCTTGTTTGGTTAGTTAGGGGGGGGGGGGGTCTGACCCCTTCACTGCCGAGAAATGTGAATGCGATCCAACCGCAAGAGGCATAGATCTTCATGAGCCTATGCGACTGCGGGGGCTCATGAGGATCTATACCTCTTGCTGAGACCAATTTGTATCGATGTGCCTTGGACGATCGTGACTTTTGGTCCTTGAGAAAAACAATGGCATGGAAGGGGTTAATGTCCACGGCACCGGAGAGATAATGGACGGCCCTAACCGGTGGCCTATGGGGGACAGGGCATCTAATTCCTATGGAGTACCACCTGAACATTGGTCAATCCAGGTGCATTGCAACTGTGTCTCTTTGATTAACTCATTCAGCCCGACGCACGTATTTCCAAAAGTTTGGAGGCGTCATCTAACGATCAAGCACCTGTCGCATGAGATGGATCGACCATGATAGGCGCCGACAAGCTAATCTGGTACTACCCTTTGAATTATCATGGTCGATCCATCTCCTGCTGTAGTGCGGCAGGGCTGAATGGGTTAACCATGACCTTTCAAAGGACATGCTATAATAGGGCAAGCCTGGTTTTCTTTTGTTTGTTTGTGTGTTTGTTTGTTTTTTTTGCGGGGGGGGGGGGGGGGGTAGGGGGGGAGGGGGGCTTGGGCCTACGGCCAGCGGCTTCTGTGCGCAGCTCAGCTATCACTGTGGTCGACCAAAGACGACTTCGCTCCCTAGGACAGGTATTAGACTATATAATAAGTTTGTTTCCTTTCTTGTGCGGTTTTCTATGGCATTATACAGTCAGTCAACTCCGAATATAACACATCACCAGAGGACCCAATTTTTTTGTTGCTATATCGCAAGTGTGTCATTAACGATGAAATTTACGTAGAGAGATAGCTGTCGGGACCTTTAAAAAGTGTCGTTATATCCGACTTGTGTTCTGTCCGACCTTGTAATGAGCGGAAAATACTACACATGTATGCACAGCAACCCAACAGCGGCCCAAGATCCTTCCGCTCTGGAAAGGACCTGTATTTACTCATTCAGCCCCGACGCACCACAGCAAGACATGGATCGAGCATGATAGTTCAAGTGCGGTGTCAGAATAGCTTGGCGCCCATAGGCGCCAAGTTATTCTGGCACCACCCTTGAACTATCATGCTCGATCTGTTTCTAAAATTGTAGTACAGCCCTTCAGAGGGCAACTTCAAAACTGGGGTATTTCGGTCGAAGCACATGGGGCACAAACCATAAGTGTTTCTGACGCCAGTAGTGTTACAAAGGTACCAATACGTCTGTTACTGTTAATCTCTTTAACTGAGAGTTATTTAATTAATTGAATGAGTGAATGACTGAATTTCTCCATGACGGATTAATAAAGTATTATTGCATTGCATTGTATTGTATTGTATTGTATTGTATTGTATTGTATTGTATTGTATTGTATTGTATTGTGTTGTATTGTATTGTATTGTATTGTATTGTATTGTATTGTATATCATACATTAAAAGTATCCACTTATTTGTCAAGATTCCGTCATGGAATACTACTGACAAATATCTATCAAAGAACAGCATCAAGTGACACTACCGCAGAAATTTTCCGTGACGTCAATTATCAATACTGACGTCACCATCCAGATGAAGAAGACTTTATTATCGAATACGACGGAAAATATCCTTCAAAGAACAGCCTCGACAATCGATCGCTGAAAGTCTCCGTGACGTCAATTGTCAAGACTTACGACGCCGTTCAGATGACGAAACTATTCAATTGTGATATCCGGATGCAGGACACCATTCAGTGTGCGTGATATCGCGGTGCGGGCCAACGTCGGCCCGATGGCCTTTCGCGAACAGGGATCGTCTGTTTAACTGTCCTTGTCGCCACTACTGAGATGGGCAGGAGTCCAGCAGCTCCCGGAATTCTGTCAGAGCGCGTGTCTCGTTATGTATTTGAAGTTTCCGATTAAGGTGGCAGGACTTGCTCTGCAATTAAACACACAAAGAAACAAAGTAACAACAACAACAAAACATCAATATTCAAGAAGCATGTTATTTCCTTTGTCATCCTTCATGAAAATAGAGGCAACAACTACAAGAACGAAAACAACACCAACACTAACAACAACAAGAACCAAAGGTCATGATTCAAGAAGCATGCTTCTATACTGACAAGCAAAAGGAATGGGACATTTTTGGAATCTTATGTGTTTCCGATGGTTTCAAAAATGTCTCATTTCTTTAGCTCGTCAGTGTATGTTATTCCTATGTACCTTTCATAGACAATAATAATAATAATAATAATAATAATAATAATAATAATAATAATAATAATAATAATAATAATAATAATAATACATAGTTCTTGTATAGCGCTGTTCTCAGGAAAACACTGGACTCGCTGCGCATGCATAACAGCACATTCACTCTCTCAGACATAAGCACAATTATACACTACTTTAAACCACCCAATTTCTTCCCAACACCTTGCATTCACTTCCTGTAGGATCAGAATAAAAGGCAGTCAACAGCTAAAGATGAGACTGAGAGATATAGAGGAGACTGCAAACAAAACTGAGAAAATGCTTGTAAAATACGTGTTACCCAATCATATGAGCCCCCGGCCTCATAAGGATCTATGCTTCGTGAAGATATTTGGAATTTTGCCTATATGCTTATTGTAGAAGCTGGTTATTCGCAAGGATGTCCTTCTCGTTCGTTGTTGGGAGTCGTTCGTTTTAAACGAAGCCTCATTAATGGGTTGTAGAAAATTACCTTAGCTCTCAGTTCGTTACATTTCACTAATGGGTTGTAGAAAATTACCTTAGCTCTCAGTTCGTTACATCTCAATAATGGGTTGTACAAAATTACCTTAGCTCTCAGTTCGTTACATCTCACTAATGGGTTGTAGAAAATTACCTTAGCTCTCAGTTCGTTACATCTCACTAATGGGTTGTACAAAATTACCTTAGCTCTCAGTTCGTTACATCTCACTAATGGGTTGTAGAAAATTACCTTAGCTCTCAGTTCGTTACATCTCAATAATGGGTTGTAGAAAATTACCTTAGCTCTCAGTTCGTTACATCTCACTAATGGGTTGTACAAAATTACCTTAGCTCTCAGTTCGTTACATCTCACTAATGGGTTGTACAAAATTACCTTAGCTCTCAGTTCGTTACATCTCACTAATGGGTTGTACAAAATTACCTTAGCTCTCAGTTCGTTACATCTCAATAATGGGTTGTAGAAAATTACCTTAGCTCTCAGTTCGTTACATCTCACTAATGGGTTGTAGAAAATTACCTTGGCTCTCAGTTCGTTACATCTCAATAATAGGTTGTAGAAAATTACCTTAGCTCTCAGTTCGTTACATCTAAATAATGGGTTGTAGAAAATTACCTTAGCTCTCAGTTCGTTACATCTCAATAATGGGTTGTAGAAAATTACCTTTGCTCTCAGTTCGTTACATCTCAATAATGGGTTGTAGAAAATTACCTTAGCTCTCAGTTCGTTACATCTAAATAATGGGTTGTAGAAAATTACCTTAGCTCTCAGTTCGTTGCGTCTCGTTCCATTCTTATCGCACACAGACTGCAGGCATATTTCAAACCACTCGTAGCTGCCGTGGGGGTTTGTCAGTCCACGGGTGGTAACCAATGTAGCATTTGGCTAGAACCTCCTCGATGAACATTGGTGCGCAGGTTCTGGTGGCACGTGTCTGGTTGGCGCAGGTTTTGTAGTAATTGGCTATGTTGTAACAGGTGTGTCTGAAATTACAGACGCAAACAAGAAATGTATGGAAACAAAATCCGTGCACAATCTGTACGTTTGAAATTGCAGTGCACATTCATGGAAAGATAAGACCGTGTGGTAACCGGTTATGTTGTAACAGAAATTGTTACATTAACCCTTGTTCGCCAAGAAGAAGTAAGCATGATCCAACTGCAAGAGTCTTAGATCCTCATGAGCCCCCGCAAATGCGAGGGCCCATGAGGATCTATGCCTCTTGCTGACAACACTTTGAATCCACGTTTCTGTGACAGCTGCGGCTCTTTGGGGTTAAATCAACAAAATATTTCACAAACAAACAAAAAACAGTCTGCGGCAACTGACAATGAAAGGGTTAAATGTTAATAATTAAAAAATGAACTAACAAATGCGTCCTGGACCTGAGCCTTAAGGACCGAAATCGAAGAAAGACACAAAATGAAATAAATAATTAATGTTGTGAAAAGAGTTCCAACGTATTTGCCTTGAAAATTGTCCAGTTTTTAGAAAAGCGAGATTTTCATGGTATCCAATGAAAATCTCGCTTTTCTCAAAAATAGACATACTAGCCTTTAACAATTCACATAGATTACGGTACACGATCTGGGGTTCCTTGGCTAACAATTCACACAGATTACGGTACGCGATCTGGGGTTCCTTGGCTGACTATTCACATAGATTATGGTACACGAGCTGGGGTTCCTTGGCTAACAATTCACATAGATTACGGTACACGATCTGGTGTTCCTTGGCTAACAATTCACATAGATTACGGTACACGATCTGCGGTTCCTTGGCTAACAATTCACATAGACCTGCGTTCATTGTTAGTGAAGCGGTTCACCCCTTCACTGCCGAGAAAAAAATGAACACGCTCCAACTGCAAGAGACATAGATCCTCATGAGTCCCCGCGACAGCGGGTGCTCATGAGGATCTGTGTCTCTTGCTGAGACCAATTTGTATTCATGTTTTTTTTTTAACGGTGTTGGCTTTTGGTGGTTGAATGAACCCAGATTTTAGAGAGAAAAAATGTACGTAGAGTGGCAAGGGAGGGGTTAAACAGTGCCCTGCGTAGCATGAGTTAAATGAGTGCACTATGTACCCGATATTTTGGTTCAGTATCGCCCATGTGAAGAGCTGGGATTTGTCACGGAAGTGCACCTCCTCCGTCAAATTTCTGAAGTGAACGCTGCCTTCAGCGTCAACTGTTACGAACATAAAAGAAAATAATAATAACTGCTAAGATAAAAACCAACACACAAAGTGTTCCTCGCCACATTGACGTGACTTGACATGTACTGACCATGATTAACACTTATGCAGAGTTCACCACTACACACGGCTTTATACGACTATTAGTGGTGACATTTGGTAGTGCGTTGGCTCTGCAGACCTCAAAGATAGAGTGCCAATGACCCATACAAGCAATGTCAGCAGTGTCTGTTGCCAACAGTTTTCCAGACTGTGTTGCGAAGCTCGATCCAAAGGATCCTAACTTTAACTATAAACTCATTGAACTAAATAACTTCCATTCTATAGAATGGAAGTCATTTAGTTCTTGCAGTTTTAAGATTTAATAAATCCATCCGTCCATGCATCCATCTTCTCATTCATTCATCCATCCGTCCGTTCACCCACCTATCCACCCATCTGTCTTGACGGTTCATCCATCTATCCATTCGTCCATCCATCCTTCTCTCCCTACCTCTGTGTATTCATCCTTCCATCTATCCATCCACCCATACATTCATACATCTAGTTTCTCGTCACGTACCACACAGAGAGTCCGGAAAAGGTTGAGATGACCTCAGATCGTGACACAGCACGTGACTCGAATTCCGTGGTTCGTGTCATTACTGGCGCTGAACTCCACTTCAGCCACGTCCTCAGTTTGTACCTCCACTGACGGCTGGGCAGCGTCGAACTCAGAGGTGATGTTTTCGTCAAAAGCTGCGCCAGGTTGCAAATCCCAGACGTCGCTGCCATTCACACTGTTTTCTATCTGCGGGAATGAGACGTGTTTTACTGATTGAGGTTTTGGAGACTACGGGTCAAAATTCTATGGCTGTAGGACTTAATTCATTCAAGGCGCCATGCATCAATAATTGCGAAATTGTCGTAGAGTGTTGCTATACGACACTTCCGCAGCTATTGAGGCGGGGCATCGTGAAAAGTGAAAAGTCAGTTTTACAGAGCCCCGCGAAAAGTTAAAAGGCCAATTTTACAGAGCAGCACAATTAAAGTCGCCAGCAAGGGATACTAAGGAGATGTGTATGTGTGTGTGTGTGTGTGTGTGTAATTGTGTGTGCGTGTGTGTGTTTGTGTGTGTGTCTGTTGCGTGTCTGTGTGTGTGTGTGTGTGTGTGTGTGTGTGTGTGTGTGTGTGTGTGTGTGTGTGTGTGTGTGTGTGTGTGTGTGTGTGTGTGTGTGTGTGTGTGTGTGTGTGTGTGTGTGTGTGTGCGCGCGCGAGAGAGAGAGAGAGAGAGAGAGAGAGAGAGAGACAGACAGACAGACAGACAGACAGAGAGAGAGAGGAGAGAGAGAGAGTGTGTGTGTGCATGCGTGCGAGTGTGATGATTCGTCAAAAAGACATGCGATTCTGACATTCAAAACATGAAGTCTTGTAAAGAAACATTAAAACCTTAAAAGCAACAATAGATCGAAGTGTCGAACTAGCGAACAAACTGTTCGCTCCATGCTGAATGCGACAAACATACTTTGACGCATTAACCCCGTCACTGGCATTGGTCGCAGATTTTGTATCTGAAGTATTTGGGGGTTTTACGCCAACGAACCCCAGCCGTCCAGGGAACGGGGATACGCAATGTTGTTGGCAGGGGACAAAGATCCCCCGATTGCAAGAGACATAGATCCTCATGAGGCCCCGCAGACGCGGGGCCTCATGAGGATCTATGTCTCTTGCACTTGGGTAATGTTTAGAAGTACCCAACGGAGAAAGAAACACGCTTAGAAAAGACGGGTACAACACAATTTATTAATATTTCGGGTAAATACCCTTTGTCAAAATAGACAAACAAACAAACATAGAGATTAGCCGCTACTTATCTTCAATGGCAGAAGGAATGTGGCAACGCTTGGCAGTCACCTTTTTGGTCTGGATGGGTGATGTTTGCTTTGTCCCGGCAGCGAAGGGTTAATCAAGAAACAGTCTGACGAGCAAGCGAAGGGACCAACTAAAACTCTTTCAAACTAACCTACCGCGTCTCTGTGGGTCTCGCCTCGCCAGTAAGGATACGGGTCTCCCTCCTTCAGGCAGCTGACGCGCAGAGCGAAGGGAGAGAACCTACTGTTGTCCGGCCGGTCCACCACATTAGTGCCCACGACCAGAAAGTGGTAATCGCCGCACATCATGTCAGCTATGCGGTAAGCGCAGGGAATCTCCACAAAGCGGCCAGACTGGTCCGGGTTGAAAGGAGTAAGTTCTCCGTATCGCCGCACTGAGCACTCCGCACTGATTTTGACAGCTGCTGAAAACATGCCAAAAAAAGTGTGATGGCGTGTCTGCTGGCACTTCAGCTGTCAGCATAAAGTCGGCGTAAATCCCATTTTTGTAGATCTACGTGTTATCAGTAGAGAATTAATTCATAGATAAAGAAACAAAATGTTTGGCGTAATAAGACAGAGGGAGATAACATTTAGTGGAAATCTATGTTTACTTAGTTCAGTTGGGGTTTTTTCATCCCATTGTACCCCAAGACCGAAATCCCCCAATTTTGCCGTTGCCCTCTGAAGACTGCATTGCAGTGCAGGACACAGATCGACCATGATAGTTCAAGGGTGATGCCAGAATAGCTTGGCGCTTAATTTGGTATTAATTTTAGTCCACTAAATCAAAATTTCAAAAATATAAAAGGATTAAAATTTCCAAAAATATTCCAGTAGCTCGCTTGAGCTTGCCCTTAGCACCACGTGAATGTTCTGTGTTTATGTGTTCTGTGTTTATGTACAGTGTGTGAGGGAATGCGCGTGATTCACGTGAGCGTGCTTATTGGGTTCAGTTCGCGGCTACATCTTGCGCGTTGAGTTATATTATTAATATGAGAAATGCGCCATATAAATACTATGTATTATTATTTTATTATTATTTAACTATCATGGCCGATCCATATCTTGCTGTGGTGTGTCTGGGGTAGAATGAGTTAACTCCTAAGTGCGCGGCGCACAACCTGCGTTCATTAAAGAACCATTACGCAACTGAAGACATATTTCAGCACCATTTGTGTTTCTTATGCCTTGTCGATAATGAACTTTAACAGCATTTTAGACACGCAGCAAAAGCACGAGCGTAATGGCACTTGATTATTCTTCGTTGCCCTTAGCGAGAGATAGTAACTATGGGCGGAAATCGACAATTTATATCTATCCCAAAATTCCGGGATTTTGAGACCACAAACTTCCACGCCTTCACGCCGCCCATTTTTTTTTGGTTTCTCCTTATTTTTTTCAGTAAAATAAAGGTTTTCAAAATCAATGACATTAAAATTAATATTTTTTATTATAAAATGAATCAAGACGAATTACTTCTTCTAAATGATATTAATGCTGTAGAAAACAAAGACTTAGACTCGAAAAAACAGCGCCTTCTTTCTGTAGTTGTGTCAGGCAAATCAAAGACTTATCTCGGAAAACAATACATGACAGAAGACATAGAATCCCTCACCGCTGACGAGCTAATCAAACTTCATGCTAAATATGAAAACCACATTGCTTCACTAATGACTCGTGATTTGAGTCGATCTCTTGTATGTCTATACACAAAAGCAGTGAGTCACTTTCTACCTGTGGATAGTGACAGCCTATCACACGACCTTGAAAGCAATCCTATTGTTTCAAGTACAATTGGCAAATTAGCATGTGTCATGTTTTACAAGTTTGGAAATTACCTTGCACCTGTGGTAACTTTACTTGTTAATGGGAGCCATATTGATTTCTCAAAAATAAATTTTACTGCAGAAGAAAATGGACGAAACCCAGACGACTCCACAACCGAACCCCAGTCCAGTTTTGACACAGGTTCAAACTGTGACGAAGACTAAAAGTCCTGGCAGGGTTGAGGCTGGAAAAAGATTAGCCGAATATAATAGGCAAAAAAAAATTACAGCTTAAGGCACAAACAGAAAAGACTCATGTAACTGATCCACCATCAGGATCGTCAGGACCTGTGTCAATACCGTCACTCTCTCATCAAAGTGAGAGACAAACAACCCAGTCTACCCCTGACCCTGACCCCGAACCTCAATCAACAAAATATATAATTGCCGGATTTGTTGTCGGATTTGGTTACGTAGGTTATCAATTATACAAAAAATACAAACCACAGACTCGTACAGTGACCAAAAAATCAGACACTCCAAAAACAAAACCAGAAGTCGCCACATTACCAGTAACACCCAAAGCCGTTGACCCATTTTATATGCAGTAAATTAAAATATTATTTTAATTTTTCTTGCCTTAAAAAAAGAATGACACAAAGAACTTGATGAACCTTGTCTATCACTCTGCCGTGATAAGTGGACTAGCAGTAGCTTATTCTATGCTAGGAAAAAGTCTACTCAAAATGAAATCAGCAGACTTGAGTAGACTCGATTTCGAAGACAGCGCTAAGCTAATTGCAGTCATTACAGCGTCGATTGCGACAAAAGACTTTCTCGTCAAGCAGGGAATTATTCCAGAAAATGTTTCTATGTAAATAAAAATAATATGGCGACGATAGCTATTATGATTGGTGGGGCAGTTGTTAACGCATTGGCTTTCAGTGGCTCAAACTATCTCTTTTCAAAAATGGGTAGAGAAGAATCTGCAGAAGAAATGAAACGTCACAATGAGGCATCTGAGAAACTTGCTCAAGCCCATCAGGAATATGAAAAGAATAGAATTGAAAAACTTGATTTCATCAATGAAAAATTGAGGCTTGAAGGCCACGCACAACATACGTTTTCAAATACAGATGAAGCAATCAGGGAATATTTTCTTGTCACAGGTGAAGACATGTCTATCCCAAAACCGAAACTAAGTGACTATTACAAACCAAGCACACAACAAAGAAACGGGGAGATAATCTTTGTTCTAGTGGGAATGACATTTGTTTATTTTACAGGAGTTTTCATTGCTAGAAAAAATGGCAGCCGAAAATAAACTATCAAAAATATATTACTCTCCATCAGGCTATTGGAAAGGACAAACAGCTATTCAGAAATTACATGCCGCTGTGGGCGGAGATATAACACTCAATCAAGTCAAGCAATGGTTACAGAGACAGGCAATTTGGCAGATATATCTTCCTGCTCCAAGAAAAATAACAAGACCCCATTTTGAAAACACTACCCCAAATGACACACACCAAATGGACCTTTTGTTCTTACCACATGACACAATAAGAAAGAAAGGATACAAGTATGCACTGACTGTTGTAGACATTGCTTCAAGGTATAAAGACGCTGAACCCATATCTGACAAAACAGCTAACACTGTTGCGACTGCTTTATCTAGTATCTATAAAAGAGGCCCTTTAAGATACCCCAGACTTGTACAAGTTGATGACGGATCAGAATTCAAAGGTGCTGTTAATCAGTTATTTGCAAAGCATGGTGTACTGGTCAGACGAGGCATTCCAGGTGTGCACAGATCACAGGCAATTGTAGAGAACTTTAACAAACAGTTATCAGAAAGACTTTTCAGTTACCAGTATTCTAAGGAACTCATGCATGACACCCATAACACGGAGTGGGTAAAGAGATTACCACATGTGATAAAAGCAATGAACAATGAAGGACACCCAAAGCCTGCTGATGCTATTAAATTGAAAACAATTACAGAACCAAAAACAGGACCAACCCCAACCCCCGCACCAGACACAAGTTTATTTACTAAACAGGTGAGATATTTATATCAGCCAGGGGAGGCTGAGAACGATGACAGACGCAGGGCGACAGACCCTATCTGGTCAACGTCTGTACACAATATAAAAAAAATAATTCCCGGTCCTGACCGTCCTGACGCAACAATATATTATCTGTACGACCCTGCACCCCAGAGGGCATTTGTCAGAGAAGAATTACAGATTATTCCCCCAGACACCGTTACTCATTTCAGTAACTAAGTCGTCAATTAATTCATCAACCAGTTCATCACAAATATCTTCAGATAACTTGAGCCTGTAATGTCCGGGTGCATAAGCCTTTTCCTTACTGTGAAACACACGTTTCGTGTCTCCAACTGCCAGTGACTTTTTGTGTGTTTGTATCATTTCAAGATTATGTTTATTTGATCTCAGTGACTTGTTTGGATAATCAGGCATTAATGCACCATCTAACACTTGCTTGTAATGTTCATGACGAATGTCTTTATTTTTTATCGCTGTTTTCTTGATACCTTTGGCTTTTGACTGACTTCCCTTCTGGTGCAGTATAGAATACATTTTGGATCTCAGTCCAACGTACTCAACTATTGGCACACCATTTAGTTCATCTTTAAACTTACCAGGCACTTTCTTGTTTTGTGTGCTAAACAGCGGGTGATCTTTAGGGTAGTCAGACGTGTCATACATGTGTAACTCTGTTTTCATGTCTTCGTAAAAGTCTTCAGTAGGCACGTCTATGATCATAGAGTCAGTGTCAGTGTATAGCAGACGACACTCAGGATATTTCGGTTTGAAGTAATCATAATAAAATTCAAGCATCAACAGTTTTGACAACTCCAGAATTGCCATACCAATGAATACTGGCTTGTCCAGTTTAACAATCTTTTTTTTGAGTGACACTGCATACAATGATGAATGAAATTCTTTATACCCTGTGTACTGTGGCTTGCCTGTAAGTTTAATTGCGCCCGATTCAGTTGTGACCAGTCTCACATCTTTTCTGTGATGAGGATTTTCCATTGTCTTGCCAAAACAGGCATTGTTCATAAGCTTAAAGAAGTCTTTGTCAAATGCAGTGTTGCCGTCTCTGGCATGAAGGGTTGTGTTCTTCATTATGTAATCTTTCATGAAAGCACTCTGATCAAATTGAATTCCTCTGTGAACTTTCTTTAATACTAACCCATGTCTGATGTAAAACTGCAGCAAGCGGTAGTGACAAACGTAATTGAATTTGTCATTTAAATTTGGTACAAGTTTGGTGTCTTCTTTTTTCCCTGTCATACTCATTTTCTCAACTGCTAATGGATAATCATTATGATAATCATGTAGATGGTGCGGGTACTCCAGGTCTACTTCAAAGATCCAACCCTTCGCATCGTTTCGGTCAAGATTCATAATATTGTTAGTTAACCCTGACTCTGTTACATCATACTGTGACAAATCATGCAGACAAAAGTTTTTCAAGGGCAATAACTCACACATTGCCCAGCCATACAAATTGTTAGCGTCTAATTAGGTAATAAATGACCTTGACCTTGAGGGGTCAAACCCCCGGCCAAGGTCACCATGACCCGGGCCGTCCAGATATTTATTGTTGGCTCTGGCGTAGTTATTTGCTGCAATACTAATACCTCCTCTCAATCCGCGTTCTACCATTTCACCCATCGTACGATCAGACAACAGGTCTATAGATATCTTACTGGATTTCAAAAATGCATCCCATGTCATGCCAGGACTAGTTATGTAACAAGCAGGGTCAAGCTTGTAGTGTAACAAACCCTTTTCACGGTAACTTTCAAATACGTCTGCTAGCAAACAAACGTCTGCTTTCAAGTACTGGTCATGGTAGTCACCAATCGTCTGACACCCTAATTTACCCCACGCATCAAGTGCGTGTTGATATTCAGAGTCAGAAATACCTTTTCCAGTTAGTGTAGAATAAAATTTCTCTTTTGGTGGCAGTCTTGTTTCTTCAAACACAACCCAGTGATCAATGTACTCATACGGATACACACCTTTCTTAATCAAGTCTGGTTCAAAATATTTACTCGTTATTGGATACTCAGTCAGTCCTTCTGCCAGACTAGCCAACCCTAAAGACAAATGTTGCATAGAGTCATAAAATGCTAATTTATGTAACCTAAAAGTTAAGTATTTCTCAGTTGTCTGGGCAATACAACTTATGTTTTTGTACGACTCATCTACAGCCTGCATGATAATGTGTGAATCATAACCTTTGAGATTGTGGAAAAAGATTGGCAGTTTGTATGTCTTGGGATCTATTTGTAATAATAAGTTACAATTGCTATGTGCAGCGCCTCTGTAATGACCAGTTATGTGATCATGGTCACGAACTTTATCACCACCTAAAGGTTGTTCACAAATCCAACACGTCTCAGCTGTATCAAATTTCAGTTTGTCTTCTTCTGTCATCACCAAAGGCATCTGGCATGTTGTGAGATACTGTACTACCTGACTATACAGATGTCTCATTTCTGTTAAAAACAAACATGCTGCATTTTCACCTCTGTAGATAACAGGCTCTGAATGCAAACCATCTGACCTAACAAGAATGTATCCAAAAGAACACACCACTTGGTCACTCAACTTTATAGTCTTTGGTAATGACTCTGGAACAGGACCCTCATATGGTACAACCAATGATTCAAAATCTGCATACACTACAAACGGCAACTTTTGCTGATTCCCATAGTTCTTAAAATAAACCTTGCTGCCAGGATCTGGATACTTAAGTACAGTTTGTATGTCATCAGCCGATCTGCAGTGTAAAACATGTTTGTGTGCCACTGCAATAGAGGAGAATCTTTGTAAACATTTTTTACAAACTTCCTGTTTGCCATTGTGTTTTGTTGTATGTCCATGAATTAGTCGTGACATATTTCTGATAATTGTGTAGTGAAAGTTATTGTCATCACCGGCGGGGCCGATTAGCAACATGTCAACATGTCTATCTTCTGACTGTCCATAGGTTGGTGCAATTGGGGACACTCTAATTGGTTGCAACTTGTTCTCAGATTCATTATCCCACACAAACACATTCACAGATATACCAGGATTTAGTTTTTCAAACAAGTCTATGTCTTCTATTTTAACAGGGAACTCAATGCCACTAAAATCGAGTTCATTTACAAATTTGGTGTAGTTAGATACACGTTCAGGCTTTGATTTTACAAAGTGTATTTTAGCAAGCACACACCACATGAAACAATAGTTGTCATTGTTCTGAATATTAACAACAGCCTTTTTGTTTGCAACCTCTGTTGGCAGTGGCATCCATGATTTACCTAATATGGGATGATACCTAGACTGCTTTAATTGCAGTTCATGCACATGCCCTTCGTGCCAGCCAGACCCCTTCATTCTTGCACTGTCAATTGCCTGAAGGAAGTCAGGTAATAGTCTGTCTCTAAACACGTTCTCTAATTCCCTTCTTGTATTAACTGTGTGTTGTCTTGTTGATATGTACGATACAATCACCTCACCGTCCACTCTAGTGAATTTTATTTTCGCAACAACCTGAATCTTCACACTGCCTGTAAGAAGATTATCTTGTATGACAGAAAAAGAGTTTTCTATTGATTCATAGACATTATTAGTATTGGATATAGGCAAGTCTGTTGTGTGAAACACGTTTCTTAAGCTTGATGAGCCAGGGTTTGATGAGCCAGGGTTTTGAACATTGTCCGTCATTTTTATTTGACCGACAAAATAATAAATGAAAAAATATTACCGCTGGCTCACCTTGTGTAATACCACTTTATTAACTGTAACACTGTCAATATAAACATTTAGTTTGCGTAGTTGTTTAAATATGCTATAACAAATTTCCCCTAACCAACCATAGTTGGTATCATCAACTTTAAAAGTAGGTGTCTTTAAATCAACTGTCATGCACTCCACATCTGGATGCTCATCGACATAATCCAAAGTCACACTATATGTAACATATATTTCTGATGGTGCTGAAAGGCTTATGTTAGTCTGTTTGGGTGATATTAAGTCAGTAAAATGCATAACATCTTTGAAACAGTGTGAGATATCAAGCACTTGTATGATTTGTCCGTCTGTCATTTTTATTAGACAAACAAATGTATAAATTAATTTACATCAATTTACTAACCCATACCCTGTGGGCTGATCTGTCTTTAAAATGAGCTTTAGATGCTTAGTTGATTTCAGTTTATTTTTTACATCATCACGTTCATGCTTATTTGGGATGACATCATTCTCTCTGAGACAGTCTTCAAAGCTGTCACGATCCTTACAGTAAAACAAACAGATAAACTTTAACTGTTCTCGAAAATCTTTCAGTACAGCATTATATTTCTGAGTGAGAATCCATACACTGACGTTTGCGTGTCTGCCACTGAAGGCAAGTTCTGCCAGAGTGTTTCTCTTCTTGACAATGTCTTTCTCTGCAGAACAGTCATCAACAATAAACAAAGTTGACTGTCCTTCAAATTGCTTGTAAAAATATTGTAGGTAGTCATTCAGTTTCTTTTCAGGGTCAACTAAATATATGTTGTTGTCAGTCCAAATGAATAAACGGTTGTGATAAGCTTTGTTGTGTTTGATAGTAGGACAAAATATGACAATGTTTTCAAAGTGGTGTATGTATCTTGTTTGTAATAGGTTAAGAACAAATTCAGTTTTCCCACACCCTGTGGCACCAACAAATAAGCCACAGTGTGGGTCAAGGGTCATTAAGCTCCGGTTCATTTTAATACACAATATAATTTTAATATATGTGTCCACTCAGTCTGCTTTCTGCAATATTGAGTTGTGCGTCATAAATTAGATACAAATATATGTTTATGGCTGCAGCAGTTTCAACCTTCTTTTGTATCTGAATTGTTATTCCATCACTACCGTTCTCGACAGTACGTCCTGACCCATGAAGATAATCATCATCTGTACTACGAAGGTCTAGCCACAGTGCATACTTATTCGTCAGGTATTGTCCGATCCTAACATCAAACAGATGTAGATCTTTGCACGCAATGTTTGCTGGTTTATCTCTAATCCTTCCACCCGCAAAATACTTTGTGGTTTCGTCATAGTGTTGATAAGGCAGCATTCCAGATGCGTACACTTGATTAGGGCGGCCTTCGATTGTACAAGACAAATGTGTAATCTTTGGATTGTAGAATTTTTCTGAATCCCGTTTATATGGACTCACCGGTTCAACAAACAACATAAGAATACCTTTCAGTGACCTAGCTGGTGTGTTCAAGTTTATGTTCCACATTGGGTCGCTTTTGTCTTTGGGTATTAAACTATGTCTAATCACACGGTCATAATAAATTGGAAGTCTTGACTGGTATTGATTTTGAATGAGTCTAGCTAGTTCAGTGTGTGTGACAATTTCATATTCCAAGGAAATGTTAGAGATCTTATATGTTGCATCTGTGGCAGATGATTTTATAACTTTGGAGTAGTCATTGAAAGTTAGTTAAAAGCTCAGATGGTCATTCAGTGCCCCTTGATAATAAGGCACATGAGCTGTGAGGATTTCAAACTCAAGTGGAATGAAAAATCTGGTTCCATATGTTTCTGCTATAATAACGTCCTGGGCTGCTGACGTTGATTTATCTCCAGCATTGATTCGAAGTTTACCAACATTATCAGACTGTATGCCTTGGTAAACACGGTCTTCTCGTTCTTCTCTTGTGAGCCAAAGGTCTTTGTAACAGTAGAACACATCTGAGTCATTAAGACTAAACACTTCCTGTCCTTCAAGTTTTACTTTAATAGTCCTAACAATTGCTCTGCCAAGATTGTCAACTAGTGTTCTGTTTACATCTGCCTCTGATGATAGTTCAATATTAAATGCTAGGCGTGCAGTGCCAGGAACGATAACGTCACTGGGGCCTAGGTTTGGAAACTTGACTGTAAGTGTTTGGTTCTGGTCTATGGTACTTGGATTGTTTGTGATGACGATTGATTGTCTTATGCCCTTAACACCCAGAGGCTCACGTAGTTTTCTGTATGGGTCTAACTTTGATCCGTAAGACTGTGTCATTTTTATTATGCACAATAAAAAATAATAAATTAATAAAACAATGGCAGCAGGAGGATTTAATCATGAAGATTTTGAAATAGATGACACGTATGATTTTGGTAATACAACAGATATGGCAGATATGGCAGATATGACTGGTACAAGAAATATTTACAGTTTACGTCATGAACTTTTAGAAACCAAAGTGAACTCATTTTATGATCATGTTGGTAATCGCCCAGACAACATAGACCCTAACCAGTTTGAACTTGATGGCAAGGGTCATTTATATTTAAATACTGTTGACAAAGGAAAAGTACTATTGACTAACAAAAAAGACCCTAGTAGGTTTAGGGCTTTAAGTACAATAAAAAATGAAGGTGGTGTTGGTGCATTGCGTCAACTGGGTATTGGTGGGTCTCCTGTCCCCCCAAGACTGGCTAGTGTTCTTCAGGACACGCAAACAAAGTTGCCAACAGGGCAAGAGATTGAAATGGCACCAGTAACAAGCCTACCAAAAATAGCAAACACAGTGATACAAGAAACTTCATTTACTGAAGGACAATTAAATGATGCTATGAAAACAATAGATGATCCACCTTTGTCAATGAGGGAGATTATGGGATTGGATAAATCACTGCAGACGATAAGAGGTGAGATGGTAAACAATGTTGCCAAACTAGGTGAGCTTGATAAACACATAGAACGTGAAAAAGAGAAACTGGCTACAGCAGACAATGGAAATCTTGACACAGAAATAAAAGAAAGAATACAACACAGATTAAATGATTTGCAGATAGAAAGATCAGGACGGTTAGAAACAATTAGTATTGCAAGACAAAAACTGAAATCACAGGTCAACAGAATTAGAGAAACTATTCAGAAAATACTTCACGAAGACACTACTCTGGCTGAGAGATTGAAAACACTTTTCAGAGAACAGGGTATCACAATTGCTAGTTTAATTACAGCTCTTGGGTTTATTTTCAGTACTGTTGTATTAGCTGTCTCCGGCAGTGGTGGTGGAGCACCCCCGGCACCAGCACCACCAACCCCGGGCCCCCCGACTCCAACAGACCCAAAAGATTTACAGACGTGGGTAAAGAAACAGTTGTCTCACATATCAGACCTGCTTAAGAAATTGGCTGTGAAAGCAATGGACGCTTTGCCTGGCATAATTGGCACTGTTGTCAGTTGGCTGATTAGTACAGCGGCAAAGGCAGTAGGGTTTATGGCAGAGCATGTGTGGATATTTTTGGTGACAGTAGGAGGGTTGATGGTGGGTTATTTAATGAAACAGATAAAGAAGTAATACCCCTAATCCTGTTAATCCTATTACCAATGCAGTTCTTTCTGACTCATGTGTGTCAGGGGTTGACTGTACTGGTTGTATGAGTGCCAGTGTGGGGGCTGGGGCCGGGGCCGGGGGTGTTACCGTCTGTAATGGTTTTATTGACTGTACATGTGTGGTTGTGGCCCCTAAGTTTACAGATTGATTGAGACCTAGTTTTTGATCACGACCTGCAACAATTATTTCATTATTATAATTTGTTATTGTTCCCATTTGGAGTTGAAGGTCAGATGGTAACATGTATAACCCAGTGCCAACTACAAAGTCAACTTTCGATCTGGCATATCTTAAAACGTCTTGGTAGCATTGTATGCTAGATGGGAGATCAACTGTTGAATTAATTGAATCTTCAAGATTTGCAAGAAACTGTTTTTGTGCTTCAAATTTACCACTTCCATTCAAAATGTTTGATTTTGTTAGTGATTGTGCTCCTAGTAAACACCAGACATATGTTCTGATAGACTCATTGACGCGCTCGACTCCTGCTTGAGTAAACCCGTCAGATTTATCTAAAATAAATGTGGTCCATGCGTTAGTCTGCTTCTGCTCTATTGATCCTATCCAGACTTGTGATTTAGATGAGAATGAAGTGTACCCAGGGTAGTAATCTTGAGGGTATTGTCTGTGACTCAAAGCGTAATACAATGTACCAATGCCGTGGTGATCATCAAGTTTTTGTGTGAAGTCATACTTAGTGCTTATGTTAAATTCATTACAGATGCGTTAAAACGCTTTCATATCCATAGGGTTATTAAACCTGTTGAAACTGGATTCAGTTGGTAGTGGTGTATGCAGTTCTGACAGTATACGTCTAAGCTGGTAATAAGTGTGAAAACGATACACAGATCTAATCAGTTTGTTTGAGTGATTCAAATGGTCTGTAAATGAAACACCACAGCCTGTAGTAGAACATAGAATAGCAAAGTTAAGTTGGTTTTGAAACATCTGTAGTGGACTTGAAGACCACTTTCTTGCAGTTGAGTCGTCTGTTATTGGAGGGTTTAGGTAATGGTCAAACGGATTTGGTACTTTGACTTGAAATAGATCTTGTACGCTTGCGTCAGACACAGCTATGTCGAGTTGATTTAGTTGAATTATTTTCTGTTCATAAGTAGGTGCAACATTATATTTGGCATCCACATTAAATTGAAATGCGTTTGTTGTGGTAATGGTTGGTGATTTAAATTCCATCCTTTTTTATATGAGATAATAAAAATGTTTATTACCTTAACAAATCTTGACACAAGCAAACCAGTGTGGTTAACTAATGGGATTGATAATCGTGATGGTAGTAAGTCTGTAGCTATCCATGAAATGTTCTACACAGTAAAATGGTTTAATGTAGAAGATGATATATATAATAAAGTAATTTTTGGTGGTAAGACTGAAGCTTTACCGCCTGGTTATTATGACTTTTGTACTATAGCTGAATGGTTTCAAAGTAATTTTAAAATTAAAGCAACTTTAAATCCAGCTAACCTACTTGTTACATTAGAATCTCCGACACAAGATTGGTTAAAGATCTCAGATAGATTTGCATATTTACTTGGATTTTATATTGACGAAGATTGGTATAGATCAGATGATTTAGATGAAGCTATGTTTGGTATTATAACAATGAAGACAAAAAAACTTAAAATAACTGGAAAACGTCCTGTCAATTTGTCAGTACACAGAGTGCTAAATGTTTATTTGAAAGAACTAAACACATCTGAGAATGTTCACAATGGAAAGCCTTCAACTTTGTTGAGATGCTTACCTACTGGAACTGCTCCGTATTGTGAAAGTGTAGTTGTTAGATTTCCTAATTTGCAGTTTAAGAAATTAGGTTCTAGTTTCTTTGAGTCACTGAGTATATCTGTAACTAATCAGGATGACAAACCAGTTCTTATGCATGATTTTAGTGTTGTGTTGGAAATTAAATAATTTTATTTTTGTTTATAAAAAATGAGTGGTGGTCCAAAGTCGAGAATCATACCAGTTGCATGTCCAGTAACAGAATTGAAAGATAGGATTTTGAGAAGGAAGGGGAAATTGGAGAAATATATGGTTTTGAACTTGATTCAAATGGCATGTACAAGAGGAAAGTAATTGTTGACATGAAAGACGGTGAAAAACAGATTCCTAAACTTGGTCAGCTGCGTGATGTTACTGTACCTACTCCACCTGTAAATAATGCGCCCTACAACTTAATACATGTGGGTAGTAAGTGGGTGGTTTCACCTGTACCTGTTCCACCACCCACAATTGACTGGGACATAAAGTTGGAATTTATTAGTCCTTATGTATACACTGATGACGAAGGTGCCTTAGTGTTTAGGAAGGTTGTTAACTCTGGGCCGCTGATTGTAAGCCTTGTTCCAAGCTTTGCCCCAGACAACAATAGCAGAGAAAAACTGAAAGTTGAAAATTATGAGAGACGGCGGTATCTTCTTACAACTAGAAAGGGTAGATCAGATACTTCTGTTGTGTTTATGCCAGCAAGCTTAGTCGTGGCTAGAGAAGTGACAATAGTATTTGAAATTATCATGAAATCTGTTGCTTCTGCAAAAGAGGCAAATATAGCACAAGGAATTAAACTTACATGGAATGAAACAGTAACAGAATCATCAAAGGTCTTTATTGCCATTACAAAAAATAATGATGTTATTAATGTTTCAAGCAGTATTCCAGCTGTCAAGGTGGTGGTTGACAAAACAACTTTTGTTCGTCTAACTTACATAAACCTTGAACACATTGATCTTGTTGCATTTTATTATGCCAGCAAATTGTATACTTTTGAAGAGTTGCAAAATGTAATTGCTGATTAAATAAAAAAAATATTTGTCAATAAAAAAAATGGTAAACTTCTATCCGCAGCTACCGACGCATGAGACTGTGTCATCATTTGTGCCTGATCCGCATATGCCAATTGCATCAGATAAAACATTACAGGCAGACGCATTCAGATTAAATAATATTACAGAAGCTTTGAAATATTTGGAAGGAGAAGAAGCGAAATATTCACGGTGCAAAAGGAGGTATAAGACCGTTTTCAATTCTGTTCAAAACACTTCTATGGCTATTGGCGCAGTTTCAGCTTCATGTTCTGTAGGGGGTATTGTTCTGTTCGCCACAGGAATTGGGAGTTTGGCTGGAATAGCAGTTGAGGGTGTTAGCGTTGCTACATGCCTGGCTTGCTTTGGTTTGGAAGCCTTGAACAAAAGGTTTCACACGAAATTACAGAAACATGAAGCATTGAGTACTTTGGCTGGTGCAAAGCTGAGCAGTCTTAAACTTATTATCAGTAAGGCATTGAATGATAATTTTGTTGATGACGAGGAATTTAAGCGCGTCCAGGATGATTTAAATAATTACAAAAAACAGAAGTCTGAAATACAAAATAAGATGCGTAGTCAATCTCCCGTAAATGTTGAAGAACTTAAGGCCAGTTTTTTAGAGATGGGAAAACAGATCGGTGTTCAGGAAACCACAGAAAAACTACACAATCTTTTAAGCAAATAAAAATCAGATTTGGTAATCGTTTATTAATGACATACACTTCACAGAAAAATGACATGCCACCTAACTATTTAACCCCATCAGCACCACCACCACCACCTGACTATTACTAAAAAAAAGTTTTTTCATTGTCCTTGTATCTTGACAAATCTGTCCGAGTAAGTTGTGACTTAAGTTGTGACTTGAGTCAAGGACTTACAATTTGTTATGTTTAAGTTCTTATAAGTTCTTGACTAAGTCACTTAATAACTAATTATAGGTTCTTAAAAGGTTACCTGTAAAGTTATTTGTCAGTTATAAGTGACTTTGGAAATTTGTTATCAAGTATCTGTAGGTAACTTAAATAATTTGTTATCAAGTGCATATAGCAATGTGTTTTTTTTTTTGTTTGTTTGTTTGTTTGTGTGTGTGTGTGTATATATGAATATGTGGACATTGACTAAAAAAAAAAAAAATGGTATAAATGGTATTGGAATGTATTTTTTTATATCTCTAATAACTAATTAATATGCACACGTATAGGCAAACAAAAACACAGGCACACACACACAGACAGATAGACATGCACACATACATACTCAAAAACATGCACTCACACACATACACGCCTACATACGCAAAAACATGCACTCACATATAAACACATGCACACACGCACGCATACACACACACACACATGCACTCACACACACATACACGTACGCACTCGCACACGCATGCACAAAAAATACACACACTATGGGTTGCAACCATACAAACTGGAGACGTGCCCCGTTTACTGAAAGTCCCCAGTTGTGGGTGTATGACCCATGTGTGTCCCCGGTTTACGGGATTTGAATACTCACACACACACACACACACACACACACACACACACACACACACACACACACACACACACACACACACACATTACAGGCAGGCGCATTCCGATTAATATAATACACACATGCACTCACGCACACACACACACACACACACACACACACACACGCACGCACACACACACACGCATAATCATGCACACGCATAATCACGCACACGCATAATCACGCACAGACAGATAGACATGCACACATACATACTCAAAAACATGCACTGACATGCACGCACATACGCACGGCACAGTCATACAGACACACACACTGACAAAGACAGACAATCAAAGGCAGACAGACAGACATAACCACAGACACATGCACTCGCTTCACCTGTTGTATGTCACGCGATGCGCAACGTCTGTATACTCAATTAGTCACAGCGCCGCACTTAGTTTCGTTTTCGTTAAGACGCTACGTCATTGTATACGCTAGATACAACATCACATGAGATTACACAGCTTGCTAAGACCCTTGTAAACAGAGACATTTAACTCTGTGTTTTGTGATAGCAATGACTAAGATTGAAAAAATCAATCTTCTGTTAACACAGTCGTTTGCTTTCTGCTCATTTAGCTGGATATCATGATCGCATGAGATAGTTACCGTCCTTTGTAAACAGAATCAGAATTCCGAATTGCTCAGACATTTCTTAGCTGGCAAGTGATAGCATGCCACAGATTAAAGCTGATATCATCAGCAGGTTATTTTAATAAATAAACTTTTAACAAAAGTCCCGTCTGTCATCCATTTCCCAATCGGCCTTTTCAAGAGGGAGTCAAACATGCCCCCTTGAAGAGGCATTGGGAAATGGATTGGCGTTCCGTCGCCCAGACGGGACAAGGGAAGGTACGGACAGACAGACACACACACACACCCCACCCAACCCCCCAACCCCCCCTTAACCCCTTACCCCCCCCCCCCTTTATTCCCCTACCCCCCTTTCCCTTCCCCTTATCCACCCCTTTTTACCCGTGCGCACACAATTTGTTTTATTTATTTGCCGGCCCGGTAATTTTTTAGTTTCTAGGTCCTAGAGTTAATTATTTATTTATTTATATTATATTATATTTTATTTGTTCTGGTAATTATTAGATCGTCACACCCCAGTGGAAATCTCACAGCTCAGACATTTATCGAAACGAAAATTTCTGAGATTTCGAGGTGATTCGAACCGCGACGCCGCACACGTACCTAGTAAACTGGCCCAAGGTCTACTCGGTACATGCGTGACGGAGCCGAAACCACCAGGCCAGTCTCGGCCCAAGATAATGTAGTTATTCTTATCTATATAAATATAAGCAGATCAATACCGGAAGTTGTGCAATGGGTCTTTTCCGGCGACCGGTTCTGTATTGATCGATTTACAGGTCTGTGGCGCTAACTAATCATATAACCGATTGAGCTGTACATCGTTAGCAGTCAGATTAACCTTGTTTAGTTGATTGTTATAGATAAGTGAGTAATTATGTTTTTCTTTTCTCAGAAACTGGAGCGGCAAAAGCCGTAAGCCGCTACAAATAGATTTCTAAGGGAAGGGAACTACTGTTTTGGTTATAACCAAATCGGAAATTCCCGAAATACACCACACATAAGCTACGCAAATGGTCCGCGCTGATTAACTGCATTTTAGTGTGTAAATGTTTACATAACCGATGGATTAATTAGCTCAGGTGTTAACCCCCTGTTGGTATTACTCTGTTGAGAGGTACATAAAATGGTGACTGTTCAAATAATAATGCAGTGGCGGCATGTTCAGTAGCGGACGATAATTTAGATAAGCATGCCGAGGCGCTGAAAAAAACGGGCGGAGTAAAGGTGTGGTAATATGTGGTCCAAAAATCCCGGAATTTTGGGATAGATATAAATTGTCGATTTCCGCCCATAGTTACTATCTCTTAGCGTGACAGTCTATTTTTAGCTCTTTCTCGTACTAAAAGCGTTGTATTTCTAGAAATGAGTGGAGTTTTATTCAGGTTACTTGATATAAAGACGACGTGTGCTGAACTGGATTGTCCTGTGTCTAAATGAACTATAACTAGACCTGTGTGTAGCGTTTCGTAACCATCTGTTACAGACGTGTATCATTGTACAGTTACGGCGGTAGTGGGCCTTCAAAGAAGCAATCGATAGCTTGTCGACATAATTTCATTCTTCGGCATACATTTCGTCTACCGACATAAAATCCGTTTTCGACATAACTACACTGCTAATAATTATTAACTAGATGTGATGCATCAGCCCATAGTTGTTCCTGTTTTTATCATTCTGATTCTGATCCATCTCTTTCCCCATTAAACCACCATGCACTCTGACTCACGCACACTGACACACGCATTCAAAGACGGACACAACTCACACAGTTTGAAAGACGGTCACTAGCGCTGGACAACGGGTGCTTGAAAAGAGATGGTAAAAAAAATAGTAATACTGATCCGCCAAGCGTAATTGTTACGCAAGTCCGGTTTTGCAGTGCTATTTGAAGAGGTGAGGACTGAGATAATTGTTACACTTGACCTGAAACCAACACTATCAACATGCGTACTCAGCCCCCTAAGTACAGTGTACTGAGTATTTACACACTACTACTACTAATGCTACTACTGCTACTACTTAACCAGTGCCGAAATAATTTCACCACAACCCAAATGCAAGAGGTATAGATCCTCATGAGCCCCCGCAACTGCGGGGGCTCATGAGGATCTATGCCTCTTGCTGACACCACTTTGAATCCTTGTTCCTTGTACGTCTAGAGTTTTTTTGGGGTCTTGAATGAACGAAGATTGCAGAAACGCAGTCTCCGACACCGAGCACTGAAAAGGTTAAACTGCTCTATCATTATTGCTATTATTATTATCGTTATTATTATTATATTATTTTAAGTCCATTATGCTTATAACAAGGTCGAATATAAAAAAACGGATATAGCAACACTCTTTTAGAGGTCTGGACAGCGCATGTAAATGACTTCGCTTATGACAGTCTTCGGTTATAACAAGAAAAGTTGGGTCGCCTGGCGATTTGTTATATCCCAAGTTTACTCTGTTAGTAGCAGCAGCAGTAGTAGTAGTAGTAGAAGTAGTAGTAGTGTTGCTGTTGTTATTTATTATTATTATTATTATTATTATTATTATTATTATTATTATTATTATTATTATTATTATTATTATTATTATTATTATTATTATTATTATTATTATTATATTGCTATTAGTGTAGTAGTAGTAGTTGTTGTTGTAGTAGTACTTGTAGCCGGTAGTAGTAGTATTGTTGCCGTTATTATTATTATTATTATTATTATTATTATTATTATTATTATTATTACTGTTGTTAGTAGTAGTAGTAGTAGTAGTAATGTTGCTGCTGTTATTAATATTTTTTAAATTATTATTATTATTATTATTATTATTATTATTATTATTATTATTATTATAACTATAATTATTATTATTATTATTATTATTGTAATTTGAGGAGGGCAGTTCCTCGCCTGACACTTGAACCTGCACCGTCTGCTCGTGTATGACCAAAGATCCGTGCAGCTCAACCACGACGTGAACGGAGTAGGTTCCAGAGTCCAATGACGTCACGTTTTGTAGACGGACACCGGCGTTAGCAATGTACTGCGATTTGTTACCAGGAATCCGGAGCCTCCAAAAACTCGCCCTCCACCAGTATGGCCAACAGCGTCACATTCCCCCCTGCAAAAATTAACTCATTCGGCACGAGCCGCATACGAAAACGCGGTAAAATGCCCTACATCCGTATGCAGCACTTATGGAATGACTTAACCCCTTCACTGCCGATGAAAAAAAGTGAACGCGATCTAACAGCACTGACAAGGCTCGCGGTCCGACGTCGGCCGCAGTGAGCCCGCGCACGTATGTGCGCGGACCCACTGCGACCAACGTCGGCCCGAAGAGGGTCTCTGATTCCTTGGTTGTGCCAAGTTTTCGTGAGTAACCTATACCTGGTATACATGTCTGTGTAACAGGCAGGTTCAGCGAACAGTTGCGGCGCGGCTCCTGGTTTCCACCAACCATGCAGAGGTATTGTCCCTCGTGTGGGTTCAGAATGGTGACAGTCACGTTTCTGAAAGATGCGTCTGTTTTGACGACTGATCTTGTAGTCCAGGGTCCGTATGCATGTAAAGCCATTATCCGTGCTAATGAGCCATTTTGGTTAATGGTGACAAATCTGCCTTTTTATGGAATGCATGACCTATTTTAGCTGTCTAATGATTCATTAAATTTAATGCCGCTGTACCCCACCATTAGCGATCCTAATGGGCGATTACTGTGCGGTTTCAAAATGGCGGTGAATGTTTGGTCAGTTCACCAAAGAAGAAATATTTGGCGTCGTAACAGAATTTTCCGTGACCGAACAAATCCTTTGGATCGCTATGACGATGTGGAGCTGTATGACAAATTTCGTTTTAGACGGCAGGACATTCTGTCCTTGACAGATGACATTATAGACGCTATCAAAGTGTCAGATCGACGACGCACTTTATTGCCAGTGCTGCAAGTTTGTCTTGCCCTGCGATTTTTCGGCCACTGGCACTTTCCAAGATGTTTGCGGCGAACTGATTGGTGTTCATCAATCGACAGCATCCCGAGCTATATGTCGTGTCACTGCGGCTCTGCTTCCTCTGGCTCCTCAGTGGATTCACTTGCCAGACCAACGCGAAGCTGAGCTTAGAATGAATATACAGACTCCCATCAGCTGATTCAATCTCTATAGGGTTCATAGTGATCTATGTCAACTGCAATTGTACTGGTCTGACATTGTTTCCAGCCAAACTGAAGAGGGGACAGAAAAGGAGGGGAACGTGTTGCTTCGGTCGATAACGGTCAATTGCACAAGATAAACATTGGGCAGCTCCGCCGCACCAACGTGAACGGAGTAGGTTCCAGAGTCCAATGACGTCACGTTTTGTAGACGGACACCGGCGTTAGCAATGTACTGCGATTTGTTACCAGGAATCCGGAGCCTCCAAAAACTCGCCCTCCACCAGTATGGCCAACAGCGTCACATTCCCCCCCCCCCCCCTCAAAAATTAACTCATTCGGCACGAGCCGCATACGAAAACGCGGTAAAATGCCCTACATCCGTATGCAGCACTTATGGAATGACTTAACCCCTTCACTGCCGATGAAAAAAAGGTGAACGCGATCTAACTGCAAGAAGCATAGATCCTCATGAGCCCCCGCGACTGCGGGGGCTCATGAGGATCTATGCCTCTTGCTGCGAGCACTTTGTGTCTTTGTTCTTCGGGCAGCTGCGGCTTAGCTTCGTTCGGTGAGCACAGGGTTCAGAACCACTGAAATTTCAAAAGAAACAAACAACAACAAAAATCTACCGAGCTCTCTTTATCCCACACACAGTTTAATTATATACATGTACATGTCAAATTCCAAATTCTATCGGCACTACATGTTATCAGCTGGGTTTAGAGTGTACATCGCGTAGTGCAGCAAAGGAAAACGTATTTCTATTGCTGCTCAGTATACCCTCAACCCACCTGATGGCGTGTAATACCACTCCACATGGACGATTCTCAACGAATATTCATGAGGTGTGTCACGTAACGGATGTGACATGTTTTTTTTTTTTGTTTTTTTTTTTTTGCCAAGTCGTTTTTTTGTTAATAAATGTAGGTCGCCGACCTCTGTAAATACCCTTAGGTTAGGGAAGTTAATAAATGTAGTGTGAGCGTAAGCGTAAAGCCCGTGCAGCCAGCTTAACGGTGAGCGAGTACAGCGGTTGCACGCTTTCGCCGGGTAGCGTTAACCGAGGAGTGTTCAGAGTAAAGTTAAACTGCGAGGTAGCAGAGGCGGATATTACAGTCAGTCAGCGGAGTTAGCTAGCGCAGTGAGAGTCTGGGTCAGGGTGCGGCCTCGTTTGGAGCCCTTGACAAGCTGTGTGAGGGTTGTGTTACCCTCCCTGCAAGACCACCGCCAGTGTTCCTGGATGTGGGTGTCCGACAGACTAGTGACCACGGCTGCTACTCAACAGAAGACCCCTCCGGTTCGTGTTCGTCTTGTTTGTCTCGTCCTGCCGGAGGACTCACCAGTGAAAGGTAATTATTCATGCCATTTTTCTCAGTTAGCTGCTGTGCTCTCGGGTGTGTGAATGTGTACATAGGTTCGGAAGGGTATGTTCGTCTAGTTTTTTAGTGATGTTTTAATCGAGTCTTTAACCATGTTTTTTAGGTTGGGTTGTAATGTGGTGGGTGTCGGATTTAGTTGTTTATGTTCGGCTGTCGCCGAGTGAGTATATTTAAAGGGCCATGTTGTCAAAATGAATTAAAGTGGGTATCCTTTCAAATATATTTGTATTAAGTCCTAGATGTAATGTAATAAGATTGTCACGTGGGGTGGTTGCTGGTGATTATTTGATATCTTTGTATGTACATGTGGATATTTTGATAATGTTGGTTTTAGCAGTGGCAATGTTATTATACAAAAGTAGTTGTGCTAGTTTAATGTTAGTGTAATGGAATAGTGCAGGCCTGGTAAATGTGGAATGTCCATAGGAATCTTTTTTTATCCATGATTGTATATTTAATATGGCCAAGGCGGGTATTAGGGTGAGATGAGACACAACTCACGTGGTTTGTGAGTAGATGCGTGTTGGGCTAGAATTAACTGTGTTGGCACTTTGACTGACAATGCGCCCTTTTCCAGTGCACTTCGAAGATTTCGTCGTTCTTCGATCTCTTCATCTTCCATGACCAACGGTGACGCATCATCGGGAGCCGGAACGCCTTCGCTAGCCAGTCCTGTTGGACAAGTACTTCGACGTTGGGCTACAGCAGGCTGATTCTACGTTCTGCGCGTCGGTCACAGGCGTGCGTGGGCAAGCGCGGCTACGGTGCTCTGCGGTGTAGGGGTAGTACTCTTACGTTACGAGCCACCCTGTCTAGTGTGGGACAGAGGACACTGTACAGAGACAAAGTACCCGCCTTGTATAGCCATTGGCCATTTTCACCTGTTAGTCATTTTCGCCTGTTAGTCATTTTTCACCTGCTAGCCATTTTTCACCTGCTAGCCATTTTTCGCCTGTTAGTCATTTTCACCTGTTAGTCATTTTCGCCTGTTAGTCATTTTCACCTGTTAGTCATTGTTATCTGTTAATCTTTTTCGTGTGTTAATACGTTATATGAGTGCATGCGTGGGTATGTGTGAGTGTGTGGGGCGTTAGTGGGTTGGGGTGGGGGTTAGAGTAAGAGTAGGTAATAAAAGATTTGTTGTTTATCACTGGCGTTGTGTGATTTATTTAGAGTGGGTGGGCTTCTCGAGCGTTAGCGCTTACATTGTCCACGGCGCCCTGACTCCGTCAGGCGTGTCGTGACAAGGTGAAGGTCGCATCGAAAGCGAGGCTATATGGGGAACATGTGGGAGGGGCAGACAGTACTTTCATGGTGATAAAGAAGGAGCAGTCGAAGCGCAGATCGAAACACCATTGCGTTGTTCCTGTGTGCACATCCTGTGAGCACAGAATATTGAAAACGTGAAACTTTTATTTCATACTTTTACTCCCGGCAAAAGCAACCGAAACTCAACGGAGGAAGGCCGGAGTGGTTGATCCGAATTCATCTGCTCGTGTGTGGGTGCATGTGCAGTGTGTTGGGTGTGAGACAAACTTGCATGTATAGACTTTATGGTCTACAGCAAAAACTGTTTTGAGCGACCATCCTTACAGCAGATCCCCTGTCTTTACAGACCAACATTTGGGTGGCTGCAGCCCGGGTGACACTGTTTGCCCTACAAGACCTCTCTTGAGAGAGCATGAGATGTTTAAGGCCACTTTCTTCTAGCAAAAATGGTGATTGCCAGAACAGGTTCTGCTGTGTTAACATTTATTTTTGTTGTTGTAAAATTTAAGTTAGGTGCCTGTTCTCACGTGTGTATGTGTGCGTGTTTTGCTATAGAATGTCATTGTATTAAAGTTTTGGCTTACAATCTTGATTCCAAGAAAACAGGGGATCAGCTGTGATAGCTTAAGGGTATTGTCTGATCAGCTTAACACATGAAAATGCCATAGCACTACCCTTCAAATGTCATAGTTGATCCCTTTAGATGATTGAGTAGTGCTGCCACACTCGCACACACACACTCACACACACACACACACACGCACTAACACATACACACACACACACACACATACACACACACACAGAGTGATGAATGTCATATATTTTATTCTGCTGCAGAAATCTAACTTCGACAATTTTAACCCTTTAGCTGTCAGCAGCGATTTGGTTGAAATGATGCCTGTGAAAAATACTTCTGAAATTGCTACCAACTGCGAAATGGCCCAAGAGAGGACAAACACTTGTAGATAGTGTTAACCCGCTAGCTTATTCATCTTCCTGACGCACACCGACACATGCTTGAATTCACCAAACTGGAAACATTCAGAAGGGGGGGGGAGGGGGGCAGCATGGGACAACACCAAGTAGGTCCGCAACCGACAATTGATTCAAACTGTGTTGTTTTTCGCTGGCTAAATTCACAAAATATAACCGAGTTGACCCCTCCAACAATGTTAATGTGCTGTCAAATGTTTGGGAAAAAAGTTTGCACTCGGTATGTTACAAGTTCCGTGTAAGCTTTGACAAAACACTCATATATCTCAAATGTGTAGAAGAAAATCCTAAAATCACAATCTTCTGAATGCTCAATCTGCTGACCAGTTTCTTCGAACACAATTCAATCAAGCTTCAGTGCGAATGGCTGTGCGGATTGGTTTACAGGGGAGTGATTTTTATATGTGGTCAGATATTTGCTAATGCTCAAAATACAGTATAATTCTAAGGCCTCGACGTTCTGCGCTTTCACTCGCCATGTTGCTATCGCGCGTCTAGCCCCAGATAGCCTCGTTTTCGCGCACGCGACCTTTTGACCCCAAGCTCATTAAGAATCGTCCATTGTGCAGATGTTCTGATGGTTCCGCCGTGTCACGTAGCTCCAGGCTAACGTCACATCCTGCCCGGGGCCTGCTGGGATGGCCGTTCCGTTAGGTAAACTGCCCGCGGACGTCCACTGAAAGGCCCCAGAGACTATAAATAAATAAATGAGTAAATTAATAAATAATGCCTACGTAGTAGAAGAATTTAGACCTTAGTTTGGGATTGCTTCTCAGATGTTGTACTTTAGGAGAGTTTTATCGCATACACCCCCCCCACCCACCCACCCCACCCCCCATCCCCACACACACACACACACACACACACACACACCCAACCCCACCTCACCCCACCCCCACCCCCCAAAAAGAAAAGAAAAGAGAAGAAAAGAAAAAGAAAAACAACAACGATCAACCAAATACATGGGTACTCGACGGTTTTCACTCCTGTCAGCTTTTCCACTACCAGCTTTTTAGTCAGACGGAACAGTCCTTCAGAAAGCCTGTTCCATCTCATAGAGGCATACATTCTCATGAGCCCTGCATTCACAGGGGCTCATCAGAATGTATGTCTCTTGCTGGTATGGATCCACATTTATATCCGCAGATGCTTGACTCTACCACTGAATACAACACTTGTGTGTATATACATGTCATTTGTACCATAGTGTCATGAAATACTGATTATACTGTAGACTGTGGGACTGTTTTTAGTCATTTAAGTTTTTCGCACTGTCACCCATGCAAACAACAAATGCAGTATAAGAAGAACCTGTGTAAATCAGGCATGCCGCGTGTGCTCACCATGGAAGAGAACAAGCGTCAAGCCGGCACAGGTGACGGGCCTTCATGTTACGTCTCGCTTCGCATCAATCACTCGAAGCCTGTGTTTCAATTACTGTCCACAGGTCAAAGGTCACTGGGCGTGAACACAGGTCACGGTCGAGACACTGTTTTGCACGATTTCAGGGGCGGATATGAGAGGAGGGGGTTCCAGGGGTTCCGTAACTCTCCCCCACCCCCACCCCAGAAGCGCACTCCCCCCCCCAACCCCCCCCCCCCTCCCCCGCAGGCCAATTTTTTGGTTTTTTAAATGCTGTAACAAATCCCCCTTTTGGGGGATTAAAACACACCAGCCCCCCCACCCACCCACCCACACACCCCCTCCCCGCCCCTCCACCAACCTCCCAATCCCACCTCCTGCTGTTCCAATATTTTGCGTGTGGCGAGAAGATAGAGGAACCCCGTCCCGCCCCCCGCCTCCACCACCCCCCCCCCCCCCCCGCCCCCCCGGCACCCACCCCCCCCCGCCCCCCCCGACACCCCCCCCCCCCCCCCGCCCCCCCCCAACCCTTCTCCCCCAAGGTCTAGCGTCGGGAGGCCGTTTTTGTCAGGTTGAAGGTCCCAAACAACATTAGAAACCACGCTCCCTCCTACCCCCCCCCCCCCCCCCCCCCCACTTTTCCCCTAATCCACTTCGAGGTAACTGACCCGGCCCTGATTTCAGACGTGTCTTTTTTTTTATCAGCCTCTTTCGTTTTATTATCATTAACTAACAGTGCAATTCTCTACCGTAAGGCATGTAGCCATGCATCACGACACATTCTAACCCCAGGACCGAAATCCCCCAATTTTGAAGTTGGCCTCTTAAGGACTGTATTACAATTCGAGAGTCAGATCTAGCATGATAGTTCAAGGGTGGTGCCGGAATAGCCTGGCGCCTATAAGCGGCAAGCTATTCCGGCACCACCCTTGAACTATCACGCTCGATCCACGTCTTGTTGTGGTGTGTCGGCGCTTAATGAGTTAAAGGCAAATGGTGCTTTTCTCATGCCGATAGCAAAATGAGATAACCGTTTTCACCACTGTTCAGTGCCGAGAAAATATAAACGCAATCCGAATGCAGGAGGAACAGATCCTCATGAGGCCCCCGCAGATGCGGGGGCCTCATGAAAATCTATGCCTCTTGCTGACACCACTTTGAATCCATGTTCCTGGGACATCTTAGGATTTTTTGTGTGTTTTTTTTAATTAACCCATTCATCCCTGACGCCCTACAGCGGGAGATGGGTCGACCAAGATAATTCAAGGGTAGTGCCAGATTAGCTTGGCGCCTGTCGGCGCCAAGCTAATCTGGCACTACCCTTGAATTATCACTGTCGACCCATCTCCTGCAACAGGTGCATAGTCGTTAGATGACGCCTCTACATTTGGGAAATACGGCCGTCGGGCTGAATGAGTTAACGAAGATTGCAAAAACACAGTCTGCGTCAGGTGGCGCTGAAGGGGTTAAACTATAACCGACACGAGGGGCAAAATATGGATCGTCCAAGCGCCCAAGCTGCACTGGCACCACCCTTGAACTACTCCATAGTCGGTGCACTGCCGACAACTTTGGGTCTAACCCCCTTTTGTTACCAGTGATCACGAATTTCGCGTCTGGAACCATTCCACACTGACCGATAGTCAGTAAAATTATATATATATATATATATATATATATATATATATATATATATATATATATATATATATATATATATATATATATATATATATATATATATATATATATATAAAATTCTAATCTGAATGGGACCAAAAATAGACAGACAGAACACGGGACTTACAAGAGATATAAATCCTCATACTGGTTTATGTCCCTTGCAGCAGGTCTAGCGTTCGCCTTGCCAGGCAGCTTTCTACATCTGACTTAACCCATGTCATACTGAGGCTAAAAGCTTCAAATTTGTACACTGCCATACATGCAAGCTACATTGTAGTAGTTACGGTTAACGACTTACAGATAACCGATGGCTTAGCCTTCAAGGGTGGTGCCAGAATAGCTTGGCGCCTAGAGGCGCCAAGCTATTCTGGCACTACCCTTGAACTATTTTAGACTAATTTATTTCACACTCTGGTGTATTCCGAATGATGAGGGTTAACAGGCAATTAACATTGAAGCGATCTAGATATACAGTACAGGGAGAGAATATAGCCTACAAGAAGAGGCATAACCCTATACTATTTTGCAAGCCTTGCCTCCCTTCCTTACAGTCCACTGGCCTGTTTTTCTTTTTTTCTTTTTTTCTTTTGTGTGTGTGTGTGTGTGTGTGTGTGTGTGTGTGTGTGTGTGTGTGTGTGTGTGTGTTTAATGTTATGCCGTCAAGTTGTTTAACTAGGTCACTGCCAGCAACACCCAGAAGAGGCATACATCTTCCTTAACCGCCGCAGGTGCGGGGACTCATGAAGATCTGTGCCTATTGCTGGCATCGTCCACGTGTCTCCAACACACACACACACACACACACACACACACACACACACACACACACACACACACACACACACACACACACAAACACGCACGCACACACGCACGCACACACACACTCACACACACACACACACACACACACACACATACACACACACACACACACACACACACACACACTTCTTGTTGTTTTTGCTTTGTTCAAATATTAAGTAGTACGCCTAAGTCGAAAACGCAAAAGTTGAAAACGATTAAATCGAACAAAATATTTCCCAGCCAAACAACTGCTCTTTCTACGACTAATTTTACAACTTATCTCAAGCTCGCTTTAGTGGAACTTTGGATCAGGTATCAGTGGAACGAATATTAAACTATCAGTTTTGCTTCACCTTAAACCATTGTTTCTTTCTTGTGTGTTGCTCTGTTAAACTCGTATTATACATTCAAAGCAGTCTTTTATTTGTCAAGATTTTATCATCGAATACGATAGACATATATCCTTCAAAGATCAGCCTCGAGTGACAATCGATCGCAGAAAGTCGCCGTGACGTCAATTGTCAAGACTGACGACGCCATTCATATGACGACACCATTCAGTTGCGCATGATATCCCGGGGAGCAAAAATCCATCGGGCCGATTTGGCCGCCGTTGGCCCGCGCACGTCCGTTGCGCGGGCCAACGGCGGTCAACGTCGGCCCTACGGCCTTTTGAGCACCGGGATCGTCGGTTTGACTGTCCTTGTCGCCATTACGGAGATTGACAGGAACGGAGCAGTTTCCGGAATTGTCTCAGAACATGTGACTCTCCCTTGATTTTAAGTTGACAGGACTCGGCCTACACACACAGAAAAATCGTCTATGTTATTCCGGTGTCTCCCTTCAGTGGTACAGAGGAAACAGCAAACAACAATAATATTAACAACAACAACAACAACAACAAAAGGTCAAGATTCAAGATGAAAGCTTCGATGTTACTCTCATGTCCCTTTCTGTGGTATAGAGCAACAACAACAACAACAAAAATAATGAAAAAATGTATGTAAAATACATCTGAATCAAACTTTAACAGGAAGCATCATTGCACGTGACCCTCAAGACGAGCACAAATAAGCAAAAACTTCATTCTATAGCATTACCTATTGCGCACATTTTACAAGCAGTACCGGCTGTAAAAGACAAAATAGATGTGTTGGTGTGTGATTCCCTACAACACGACCTGACGCCTATAAAGGCCCCGCTTCACATGCCCGGTTTTGAGGCCGATTCCCGATCAGTTTCGAATCGGTAGGTGATCGGGCCGGACTAAAAAAAACGTGTGCACTGCCACACATTTCCCGACTTGTTTAGCCGACCGGTTTGAACCGAAGATCAAAGTCGTACCTGTTCTGCAAAATGGCTGCTAGCAGTTTTGACAGGGATGATGATGCGCTTGCATTATCAGCAGTTTTGCATCATATTCGGGAAGAGGTGTGCGAAACATCAGCAACGGCGGTGGTACTGATCACAACAGGCGTGTTCCGCCATTTGCAAATTGAAACGACGTGCTTTGCGAGACGCGCTCTGATTGGTTGAAGCTTACAACCGGGGCCGATTCGGATCGGAAAAATAGAGCAGGTTCTAGACACCCGATTCCCAGCCGATTGGGACCGGATCGGATAATTGACGTCATCCGATCGCAATCGGATCGGAATCTGCTTCAAAATCGGGGCACAACCGGCACGTGCGGTGGGGCCTTAAGGCCAAGTATAAAAAGGTGTAACCAAACTGTTTTGATCTGATGTTAATTGATGCATATTCTTTTGTGTATTTTGCAAAGTAATAAACTATTTAAACCAACCAAACTGGCCATGCAGTGAGTAGAGCAGGTAAGCTCCCTCAGCCAGCCCAGGATTTCCACCCAGTGCGCAAAGGCCATCGGGCCGATGTCGGCCGCCGTTGGCCCGCGCACGGCCGTGCGCGGGGCAACGGCGGCCGACGTCGCCCCGATGGCCTTTTGCGCATTGGGCATGCTGCTTGCAACTGATTTCATCTCTTTACCTTGACCTTCAGTTCGTTGCATCTCGTTCCATTGTTGTCGCACACAGCCTGCAGACAGTTCTCAAACCACTCGTAGCTGCCGTGGGGGTTTGGCCACGGGTGGTAGCCAGTGTAGCATTTGGCCAGAACCTCCTCGTTGAACATTGGTGCGCACGTTCTGGTGGCACGGGTCTGGTTGGCGCAGGCTTTGTAGTAATTGGCCATGTTGTAACAGGGGTGTCTGAAATTACAGACACAAACAAGAAATACACGTTAATATTATCCATGCAAAATGTGGACGTTTACAATGGCAGCGCACGTTCATAGGAAACTCGCACTGTGTAGTTGTGTTACAGGGCGTTTGTCATCGGAGCGCACAACGTTTTTCGCAAATATCTTCGTGAAGAACCATTTTGCTATTATAGCATAGAGGTGGAGTGGAGTGTTTGTATACTATCATGTCTAGACAGACTCGCGACTCCCATTCTCAAACTGTCTAATTCATAGCCACCGAGAGCGAAGCTAAAGCTCTCGGTGACTATGAAGCAAACAGTTTGAGAATGGGAGTCGCGAGGTCTGTCTAGAAATGATAGTATACGAACACTCCACTTCTATGTTTTATAAAATCTTTCACAACATGAATCCAATCACCAAAAACAAAACAAAGCAGACGACAGTTTAGCTTTAGCCTGTTTGTCGGCTGCGCCGGTCTGAGCCGCTAATCGCTGATCTGTTTTGTTTTGCTGTTTTGTAGAGCAAAAAATGTTAACGTTGGATATCTACAGCAGTGACGATGAATCGTAAAGGTTTGTCTGTTTAACTTTCAGTTGTTTTATCGTTTTCGTGAGGAGCTCGATGTCATTGATTCTAGTGTAGAGTAAGCCGTGATTGTCTTGCCGCCTAGAGGAGTGCTATGGATCCCAGAAAGCACCGCGCGGTAAGACTATGACATATGGTGTGGGGTTAGTTGTTACAAGTGGTCATGAAAGGTTCTATACCAATCTAAGAACAAATATAATTAGTACCAGTTCAACTACTACGATTTACTTTCAAGAAATGTGAACAATGTGTAAGTTTTGATGTTCAGTCGTACAAAATGTGAATTGTTTCATGAAATGACTGATTTTAGATCCCTAAATGTGCCCCAGATATATTTAGCCCAGTATGAGAAAGATCCATTTCCTCGCAAAAGAGTAAGTTGACCAAGATTTTAAACCTGAAACAGCACAAGAGCATACAAGAAGTCGGCAGGCTTTAAGTCGATATTAAAAGCTGGCCGTTTTCCGCGGGGGCTTTATAGGGGTATTGAAAATGGCTTTTCACAAAATTTTTGTGACTGTACAGCAAAACCAACAAATTGCGTGAGTTAACTCATTCTACCCTAGACACACCACAGCAAGATATGGATCGACCATGATAGTTCAAGGGTGATTTCAAAATAGCTTGGCGCCCATGGGCGCCAAGCTATTCTGGCATCACCCTTGAACTGTCATGGTCGATCTGTGTGCTGCACAACAGTGCAGTCTTATGAAGACAACGGCAGAATTGGGGGATTTTGGTCTCGGGCTACAATGAGTTAAGTAAAAATAGCCCATAATAGGTCGAAAGGCACTAAATGATAATTGTTCTTATATTGGTACAGAAAAGTGTTTCTTTGCAGAGATATCTGGACAAAAACGTTGTGCGCTCTAGTGTCAAACTTCCTGTGTGTTATGTTGCAGCAGAATTGTTCAACCTAACCCTTGACTTTCAGGAAAAAGTCAGCATAACTCAGCTGCAAGAGACATACATCCTCATGAGCCCCCGCATTTGCGGGGGCTCATGAGGATCTATGCCTCTTGCTGAAACCGCTCTGCATCCCTGCTTCTTCGACGGCTGGGGACCTTTGGCTTTAGATTAACCCATTCAGCCCTGACGCACTACAGCAGGAGATGGGTCGACCATGATAATTCAAGGGTAGTATCAGATTAGCTTGGCGCCTGTCGGCGCCAAGCTAATATAGCACTATCCTTGAATTATCATGGTCGATTCATATCCTGCAATAGGTGCATAGTCATTAGATGACGCCTCCAAAACTGATTTGGGAAATACGGCCTTCGGGCTGAATGAGTTAACAAAGATATCTGAAACACCATCTGCGTCCGATAACTGTGAAGGGATTAAACAGTGCTTTGCATAACTTGAGTAAAATGACTGCATAATTATTAGCCTACCCAATGTTCTGGTACAGTATCGCCCATGTAAAGAGTTGGGATTCGTCATAAAAATGCTTCTCCTTTGTCAGCTTTCTGAAGTCCACGCTGCCTGCAGCGTCACCTGATAGGAACAGCAGAATGCAAATGTTAAGATAGTAGACACAAAGTGTGTTGTCATCACAGACTAATATCTAACAAAGGCAGAAGAGATGACGTCCATTCGATCTCTCCGTCTTTCCGTCCATCCATCCTTTAACTCTTAAACTCCCATAACTAAATGACTTCCATTCTATCGAATGGAAGTTATCTAGTTCTAGGAGTTTAAGAGTTAATAAATCCATCCATCCATCCATCCGTCCTGACGCTCCATCCCTCCGTCCGTCCGTCTGTCCAACTATCCATCCGCCTATCCGTTCCACATACTTCATTCATTTCTATCCATGATTGTCGCGACAAACACCATCTTTTCATCAAACCATCTTTTCAGCCATCTGTCAGCCCAACTCTCATGACCGCCTATCAATCCATCCATCTATCCTTCCATCCGGCCGGTCGACCGGCCGGCCGGCCGTCCAACAATCCATCCATTCATCCATCCATCCATCCGTCCGTCCGTCCATCCCTCTGTCCATAACTCAATTAGCTCATTCATCCGTCTACCCATGCACTCATCCATTCATTTTATTTTTCTGAATACATACCACAGAGAGAATTCGGGAAAGGTCCTGATGACCTCAGATCGTGACACCGCACGTGAATCCCGTTCTTCGTGTCATCTGGACTGGCGCTGAACTCCACTTCAGCCACGTCCTCAATTTTCACGGTGACTGAGGGCTCGGCAGCGTCGAACACAGAGGTGATATTTTCGTCGAAGACAGTTCCAGGTTGCAAGTACCAGAGGTTGTCATAGTGCAAGTACGAGATGGGGCTGTTGCCGTGTGCCCTGTTTTCTATCTGTGGGAACGAGATGTTTGCGCTTGTCTGTGATTTTGGAGCGTGCGTCTATAACACTCTACGCCTGTATAAGACTTTATTTAGGTAAGGTGCCCCGCATCAATAGCTGCGGACGTGTCGTATAGCGTTGCCGGCGGCAACGCTATACGACACTTCCGTAGCTATTGATGCGGGGCGCCTTGAATGAGTTTTAAGGGCAGTTTTAAAGAGCAGCACACATGGTTATAAAGTCACTTTCTGGCAAATAATTATGAGGATCTATATCTGATGCGGAGTTCTTGTATTCTTTTGCTTGCGCGTGTGTGTGTGCGCGACCTCGCACGTGTGTGTGTGTGTGTGTGTGTGTGTGTGTGTGTGTGTGTGTGTATGTGTGTATGTATGTATGTATGCGTGCGTGTGTGTGTGTGTGTATGTGTGTGTGTGTGTGTGTGTGTGTGTGTGTGTGTGTGTGTGTAGGCTATGTGTCTGTGTGTGTAGGCTATGTGTCTGTGTGTGTAGGCTATGTGTCTGTGTGTGTAGGCTATGTGTCCATGTGTGTAGGCTATGCGTGTGCGTGCGTGCGTGCTCATTTTTATGCTAGTGTGGGAGCGCGTTACATAGATAGTAAAATTACGATGAATCGTTCCATGTTGGGTAAGACACACAAAAAAAACATGATACCTTTAAAATCAAAGAAAGAGCGAACTGGCGAGCGAATAAACTATTCGCTCCAAGCTGAATACGTCGAACAAACTTTGAAACATCAACCCCTTCACTGCCCGTGGACGTAGATTGCGTTTCTGATATGTTTGTTAACCCTTTGTAGCAGGAATCATCGCCACCAAATCCGCTACCCGCACCCATAGGGTTAATTTTACACCAACGAACCCCAGCCGTCCAAGGAACGTGGATGCAAAATGGTGTTGGCAAGAGACATAGATCCTCATAAGCCCCCGCTTCAGCGGGGGCTCATGAGGATCTATGTCTCTTGCACTTGGGCGATGTATGCTTTTCACGGCACTGAAGGGGTATAAACACAATAAGCAAGGGACTCACTAACTAGAAATTGAATGGAGCAACTAAAACACTTTCAAACTAACCTACCCAATCTCTATGGACCTCTCCTCGCCAGTATGGAAACGGATTGCCAGCTTTCAGAAAGCTGACATGCAGGACAAAGGGCGAGAACCTGCTGTTGTCCGGCCCGTCCACCACGTTAGTGCCAATGACGTCAAAGCTGTAATCGCCACACCTCATGTCAGTTATGCGGTAAGCGCAGGGAATCGCCACAAAGCGGCCAGACTGGTCCGGGTTAAAAGGAGTCAGTTCTCCGTATCGCCGCACTGAGCACGTCTTGGTACTGGGCGCTATAAGGAAAGCTTTAGTTTATGTCAGCATAAAGTCGGCATAAATTCCTTTATGGAGGGGTAGATCTACACATTATATATCAATTTTATGTACCCACTCCATAAGGCTGTTCCTTCTTTGACACATGTATTGATATGTTGTATAAGAAGCAAATTAAGATTCGTGAATTTGCTTGATATGCTTTCCTTTCCAAAATCACTTGCACGCCAAGAAGATTCAATCTTGATGATACTTGCATTTTTTTCAAAAACGGAAACGCGACTTATGCTCACACTGCAACATTAACAAGCTTCTTATAATTAGTAGTAATAAAATACATCTTAGTGTGTACGGACGCTCGAAATGGCTACACACACACACGAACGGAGAATAGTGTGTACGGACACTCGAAATGTATGTCCTACATACACACACGAACGGACGGAGAACAGACGCCAGCAAACGTGCGAGTCGCGCGCTGCACTAGTGAAATTGAGATGTCAGCTGGCGATATCGACAACCTGAGACTAAAAGAATGAATAAACAAAGCTGCTGGCATTTCCGCCATTGTACGTGATCTAGTTACAAGTTACAAGTAACATGCACAGTTATACAAAGCACAGACGAAATCTACGGGCTGAGTCGACAGTAGAGCTATGCTGTCCTCTGCCATTCATGTGTTTTGTCTGAACACCGCAATCAGACGCAATGTGAATGACGCGAGGCACAGTTTTGTTTTGGACTGGGTACATACAATTATGCTGAGCTACATTTTGCTTGATATAGTACTGATAACCGACAGATGTGATTACTTGACCCGAATCAACTTGTCCTCGTCTGACGACTCGGACATTTTGATTCGGGTCTCGTGATCACATTTGCCAGTTATCGGCACTATATCAAGCACAATGTTGCTCAAAATAATATACTATCAGTTATTTATGGATAACGAAACATTTGTTTGGATTTTACGACAACAGCGAGATCCCATTTCGAGCAAAGAAATTTTTATCTAGTTTAGTCTTCTAAAGCAGTCGATAGCTTACATCATAAAATCCGTTATCGTCATGTTAGTATAAAAAAAATTGATACATAAGATATAAGATGGTGTCGGCAAGAGCCATAGATCCTCATGAGCCCACGCGACAGCGGGGGCTCATGAGGATCTATGCCTCTTGCAGTTGGATCATGTTTACATTTTTCTCGGCAGGGAAGGAGTTACGAGCGTTTAATTAAATGCTAACTTACAAGATGAGGCGGAAGTTTGGCAACCAATGACCAGAAGAGTGAAGAAGAATGGAAGAAACGTTGTGATATCCATCGCCTGTGTTCACGCTGTTGTCTTATGGCAAAACAGAGCACTGTTTTTTTCTCCCTGTACAGGTGGCAGACGTAGACGGTATGTACAGCAGTACGCTTATCTTGCACTCTCATCACAGGGGCCAGGAAATCTACAAGAGTTGTGTGCCTTTGACAACTGCTCTGAACGTCTGCGTGAATACCTGTATCACTGTTGTCGTGACGCTCGTAGTCGTTGTCAGGGTTACATTACTCGCGTAGATTTCCTCGCACCTGTGCTCTTAATGGTGAAAACAGTTATTTTAGTTTTCCTAGGTAAGAACTAAGATACATTTATGACACGAATCAGACTGGTTCTCTCCCCTGTAAGAGTGGTAACATTAGACGATACATCATTTGATTTACCTTGAATTATTATAGCATTTAGCATTTTGTACACCTTCTATTCTCAAAATGAACACACTTCGTTTCGTCTTAAATAAGACTTTATGGTCTTTCATTGAAGGCCCACTGCCGCCGTAACGGTTCAAAGATGCACTTCTGTAACGGTTACGAAACGCTACACACAGGTCTAGTCATGGTTCATTTAGATACAGGGCAATCCAGTCCAACACACGTCGTCTGTATACCAAGTAACCTGGCAATGACACCAATCCGTTCTAGAAATACAACGCTATCAGTGCAAGAAACAGCTAAAATTAGATTGACCCGCTAACAGCAGCGCAGAATAAATAAGTGCTATTACGCGTGTGCTTTTGCTGAGTGTCAAAGTTCACAAAGTGTGTCGACAAGGTATAACAAACACAAATGGTGCTGAAATGTGTCTTCAGATTTATGCGTAATGGTACTTTAAGGTGACTAGAAGTAATGCTTTTGACATAATGCCTAGAATTTTTGATAAATATTTAAACTGCAGTACAATCTATATGTCAGCCAATGGCAGATTTCCTTATGCGAGACACCTAATTAAGTGTGTGCTGCTCTGTGATATTAGGCCGTACGGCCGACGGCCGTAAGGTCCAGAATGACAGACCAGCACGCACGAAATGTTGTCACACTTTGATAATAATGCTCACTTAATCAACGACCTTTTTCTTGAACACGAGATCACCTGAGGTGGCTCTAAAGCAGATCTACCGTTGTTCAACAGCTTGCCAGGGTATATCAAAAGTATCTAGTCACGTGGCTGTAATGACACATTGGAAACGTGTCTGAAACGAACTTCGATTACTCAGGCCTACTCAAAATGTTGTTTACAAGTATAAGCACTGGCCACACATAACAGAGGAGGCATGGGGCGTCACCGTCACGTTGTGTCGGTTAATAAGTTACTCGCCTTAGTTCATCGCACAGTGGCTCCGTCACAGACAGCCATTTAAGCTGGGCTTCACAGCCAAACGAAAAGACAGCGCAAAACATGAAGACAGTGTAGTCGACACGGCCAAGACCTCAAGCCTGACAATAGAGATGGAGGTGGTCACTCACGCTCTGAAATGGGTTTCAGCGCTGGCTGAACAGCCAAAGCAGTCACGTCATCATTCTGCTGCAAAAATCGACGCAGGAATGAGAAGCCAATGGCCGACATACACCTCCGAAGACTCCAGAGCAATGATCGAGCAGGCGCCTTCACTGGCAAGGCAGATATCACACAGGGCCTACAGATCAGCATATCAGACGTGGTGAAAAACCTGATCAAGCTTTTCCAGAAACGGAGTCAAAGGCACCATACAATCACTCGCCTTCGTTGGCCAGACTTGAAAAGACTTGAGTCTGAGCAGCCAGACCAATATTGGCACGATATCAAAAACAAAACTCTGTTCGGTGTGATGGCGTGAGTATGGGCCTTTCCGAGGAGCAAGATCCCATCTTGACCGTTCTGAACTGAACTGAACTAAATTATCTTTTTCCTTCTCGTTTGCGTGGGCTGGTGATTTGGTGGTTTGAGAACTGGAAATTTCGATAAAATCGTCTTCAAACTTCACCCATATCCCACTCATCGGATTTTTTCCGCAACATGATGCACCGTGTTATTCTCCCTAAGATTCTCCCTGATAAAGGATTGTTATTTTCAGAGCGCATATGTGGGCGTTCTTGGGTGTTAATATTAGATATGGCTTCAGTTCAGATTCATCACAGCTGGCGTATCATTGATCTACCATGGTGTGCTGGTCTGCGATTTTGGACCATACGGCCGCAGGCCGTAAGGTCCAAAATCACATACCAGCACACACGTGTAGGCCCATCATAAATATACAGCCAACGTATGCTTGTCTGAAACAATATATAGATCGGTTATGATAGATTAAGGGTGATGACATATTAGCTTGGTGTTTTCCCAGGTGCCATGCTAATCTGCTACTGCCCATAAACTATCACGGCCGACTGGCGTGTAGCGTTCTGGGAAAACTCTGCGAAGCAATATAAATTAGTCAGTGACAGGATGAAAGACACAAATTTATGAACCTTCCCGTCAGCCTTAGGTAAGACAATAAGGTGTCCAGCCACGCAGACACACACACACACACACACACACACACACACACACACACACAAACACACACACACATCAACACACACACACACACACACACACACAAATGACAATGACACAGCCTCACACTCCGAACGGAAGAACAAAGATGAAGACAACTCAAATTTTTATTTTAGGTTTTCATCAAGCCTAATCGTCGAAAACATTCTTTAATTCCTTAAACTAAGTACCTTGACACTATCTCAACATAAAAATCTAATTATTCAACCAAAACAATGATTAGCTACACACACACACACACACACACACACACATGTACATACACACACATACACACAAACACTCCACACACACACACACACACACACACACACACACACACACACACAAACACACACACAAACACACACACACACACACACACACATGATGCAGTACCGCACACACACTGTTTACAGCGCCACACACAACTGTTTACAGTACGGGTGGCTGCATGTACAGAGGGTTAAGATAAACTGTCTTTGATATCACCTCACGGTGGGAAATCACGGTGAAGGCGTTGCCAAAACTCAGCAAGGAGGTGACTGAGATACTCGAAAAAGAGCCGGAGGTTATCAAGGAAGTGTCGGAGGTTATCAAGGAGGGGCCGGAGGTTATCAAGGAGGGGCCGGAGGTTATCAAGGAGGTGTCGGAGGTTAAAGGAGGTGCAGAAGGTTATCAAGGAGGTGCCGGCGGCTATCAAAGGAGGTGCCAGACGTTACCCAAACGCTTGGAGAAAGTAAACCACTGCAGCCATCATTCTCGCAGTACGGCTGGTACGTCTTTTCTTCCACATGCGGTGTTACTGATGACGTAATCTGAACATTTCAAAAGATTTGTTTTTTAACATGTACGTAGTCGTTACCAAGACCACTGACAATATAGAGATTAAATGATGGCAGACTTCTTATTAGGCAATATGAATCACATCTGCTCAGGTCGACTGATAGAATGCGAACATTACATCCAATGACCTGAGTACGAGCGATGTATATTGCGTCAAAAGCAGTCTGTTATCATGTAATTTATTAATACTGCCTTAATACTGAATAAGATATCACTAACGTTCGGTGTCAGGTCACTGTGCATTCTTACCTCACAGTGATGAAACAACGAAATAAAATGGAAAGTCTTCAAAGCAAGAAAGAAAATGTGCTTTGGCATTTCAATACAGGTTATCCTGAACTCATTCAGCCCGGCGCACGTATTCCCAAATTTTGGAGGTGTCATCTAACGACTATGCGCATGTTGCAGGAGAAGGATCGACCATGGTAATTCAAGGGCAGTGCCAGATTAGCTTAGCGCCGACAGGCGCCACGCTAATCTGGCACTACCCTTGAATTATCATGGTCGACCCATCTCCTGCTGTAGAGCGTCAGGGCTGAATGGGTTAAACCGTTGACTGCAGACAAAAGTGAACATGGTCCGACTGCAAGAGACACAGATCTTTATGAGCCCTAGCAGTCGCGGGGTCTCATAAGGATCTATGCTTCTTGCTGACACCACTTCGTGTCCACGTTCTTGGGACGGTTGGGGCTCTTTGGCGTGTGACGAACGAAGATTGTAGAAACACAATGTACGTGCATTGGTAGAGAATGGGGTAAAATCAGACTTACTTACTTACGCCTGTCACCCCTACCCGGGTATAGGCCGTCGACGAGAGACCTCCAGCAACTCCTGTCCTGTGCTTCTCCTTCGATTCTACTCCAGGTGGTTCCCAGTCTCTTGATGTCTGCTTGGAGGTCTCGACGCCAGGAGTTTCTCGGCCTACCTCTTTTCCTCTTTCCCTGGGGGTTCCATGACAATGCCTGCCTAGTGATACTGGAAGCTGGCTTTCTCAGACTGTGACCGATCCATCCCCATCTTCTTCGCCCAATTTCATTCTCTGCTGTTATCTGCTCTGTTCTCTCCCAGAGTCTGACGTTGCTGATCTTCTCTGGCCAGTGGATTTTCAAAATTCTTCTAAGGCAACTGTTCATGAAGGTCTGTACTCTGTTGACTGTGGTTTTTGTCAATCTCCATGTCTCTGCTCCATATAGGAGAACTGCTTTTACATTGGAGTTGAAAATCCGGACTTTGGTGTGTTGTGACAGCTCTCTGGAACTCCACACTTTTTTCAACTGGAGAAAGGCTGCTCTGGCTTTACCGATTCGTGCTCTGACATCTGCATCAGTGCCGCCTTTTTTGTCTATGATGCTCCCGAGATAGGTGAAGGACTCCACCTCCTCCAACGGGGTGCCAGCAAGCAAGACTGGTTCTTCCCTGGTTGAGTTCAGCCTCATTGTCTTTGTTTTCTGTTTGTGAATGGTGAGGCCCACTTGGGACGAGATGTCAGCAAGCCTCGTGGTCTTGTCCTGCATTTGTTGATGA
>BTPG01000003.1:119123818-119216318 GCA_036245525.1 Semisulcospira habei | reverse complement strand
GCGTGACATGCCCATACCACTTCAGTTTGCGTTTTTTCACAATGGCTAATAGGTCTTCATAGGGCCCGATGGCTTGCCTGATTCTGCTTCCCACTTCCTCGTTCGTGATGTAATCTCTGTATGAAATGTCAAGCAGCCTTTGAAAACATCTCATTTCAGTGGCTTGTATCCTCCTTTCAAGGTCTGCTGTGAGGGTCAATGACTCGCAGGCAAGAACACTGAGATGACTAAGGAGCGCATCAGTCTGATCTTTGAGCAGAGCGTGATGTTTTTGTCCTTCCATATGGTCTTCAGCCTTGTCAATGCTGTTGTTGTCTGCGCAATCCTGGACAGTATTTCTTGTTTTGATCCCTCATCTGTCACAATGGCTCCTAAGTATTTGAATTTATTAACTGTTTCTAGTTTTTGGCTTCCAATCATGACGTCAGAGCCAATGCCACTGGTGTTATTTGTCATCAGTTTGGTCTTCTCTGCGCTGATTTCCATCCCATACGCAATGGCTGTACTCTCCAGCTTTTCCACCAGCTGAGCTAGCTCCTTCTCTGTTCCTGCAAGGCCATCAATGTCGTCCGCAAAGCGCAAGTTCGTGATTGTTCTGCCTCCAATACTGACAGTTCCTTCATGATCTTTCATAGCGTCTGTCATGATTCTTTCCAGGAAGATGTTGAAAGAGTAGGAGAGAGCAAGCAGCCTTGTCTGACTCCGACTGTAGTCCTAAACCAGTTTCCTATTTTGCCGTTGAAGCAGACTGCGCTAGTGGCCTTGTTGTAAAGGTTTGTTATGACTTTGATCATGTTGGCATTTATGGTGTATAGCTTCATGGTGGACCAAAGGGCTGCATGCCACACCCTGTCAAACGCATTCTTAAAATCCACAAAGACATGATAGAGGTCATGCTGGTGCTGGAGGTACCTCTCACATAGAACTCTCAGGGTGAAGATCTGCTCAGTTGTGCTGCGCGCTGGTCTAAAGCCTGCCTGTTCCTTAGCTATGATTTTTTCTGCTTGTGGCTTCAGCCTGTTCAGTAGGATCTTTACAACAAACCAAGGGGAATTACTCAGCGCTGGACAACAGTTAGATAGGATCTTTAACATGACTTTGCTTGGGTGGCATATAAGACTGATCGTGCGATAATTCTGGCATTGATGTAAGTTGCCTTTTTGGGGGAGAGTTATAAGTGATTGGGTCCATGGTATGGGCCAATCCCCTGACTGCCAGATCTTATTGCAGATTGTTAGTAAGGCGGTTATCGTGTCTTCTCCCCTTCTTGCACTAGTTCTGCAGGGATGTTTTCTGCTTCTGCTGCCTTCCCTTTTTTTCAGCGACTTCACTGCATCCTCTACTTCTTCTCTACTTCTTCTCGGAGGATGGGATGGTTACCATTGTTGGTCACGGGTGGGTTGACAAGTTTGCCTGGGTCCCCTGTAGCTCGGTGGTTGTACAAATCGGAGCAGTACTCTGTCCATCTCTTCAGTGTGTCTTGGTCTTCCGTAAGACAGTTCCCTTCACTATCTTGAATGATCGAGGAGCGTCCTTGTTTTACACTGGTCAGGTCTTTCACCAGCTGGTATGCTTTTTTGCTATTATTTTTGTTCAGATTTTCTTCTACGTGTTTACACTGATCTTCAATCCACTTATTCTTTGCCTTTTTCATGCTTTTCTTGATATCCTGGTTAATTTCCCTGTATTGTTTAGCTCCTTCTACCTCTGATTTCTTTTTCTTTAATTCTCGACGCTTGTCACATAGAACAAAGATGTCAGCTGTAACCCAAGGTTCCTTTGCTTGTCGGTGTTTGCCAAGGATCTCACTGGCTGTTTGGGTTACAGCAGTGTTAAATGTGTCGATCAGTGTATCCACATTCGTGTCTTCTGCATCTAGAAGTAGCAGTGGCGCGAATTTTCCTCCTATCTTTGCCTGGAACGCTTCCGCTACCTCTGGGTCTTTCAGTTTCTCGAGGTCAAACTTGATTCTGGTGGGGACCCTGCTTGTTGACCTTCTTTAGGCGGAGTCGGAAGGTCAGAGTACACGGGTCACCTACATGCTCTTCTAAAAGCGCGTCGATGTGTTTGTGCGTGTTAGTGCGTGCGTGCGCGCTCGCTCCAAACATCTCCAAGAGGCATAGATCCTCATGGTCTTGGAGGGCGCATGAGGATCTATTCCTCCTGGAGATGAGCGCATGCTTGTGTGTGTGTGTGTGTGAGAGAGAGAGAGAGAGAGAGAGAGAGAGAGAGAGAGAGAGAGAGAGAGAGACAGAGAGAGAGAGAGAGAGAGAGAGAGAGAGAGAGAGAGAGAGAGAGAGAAAGAAGTCATATTTAGAATATTATGTCAGTGTCTGCGTGGTGACGGAGTTGCCTCTTTTACGTCACCACCACTGTCTGACTTTGTCTAGAAGTAAAGTTTTTTTGTGTGTGCTTTTATTCTTTTCTGAAAAGAATTATTTTTTACTGAAAAAGTTGAAAGGATACAAAGCTGGCTAACGAACTCATCCAATGTCTTTCTTCAAACTAGGTAAATGCAAAAGTGCAAAGTAAATATGACAAAAATTACGGACTCTAATCTGGGTCAATCGACTACCTATAAACGGTTGTTTATGTCTTCAATGAGACATTAAATTACAATATACTCTGAGTCTCCCTTAGCCACCCACTTTAAGAAAGTATTCCGACAAGTTTCAAGCTTGTGTGTACGGAAATATTGGAGATTCTCTTGTTTACATACATACGCACACACATACAGACGCACATGCATACATACATACATACGCACATACGGCGCTTCGCGCCAAATGTACGTTCAATTCAATTCAAATAACTTTATTTATCCCTTAAAGGGCAATTACATTTGTGTAAACGGGGGGAACTGACAATCAAATAAAGTCATTCAGTAAACATTAATTAATATCAGGACATTCTAATATCCCATTTGTACCTGATATTAATATGCTAAATCTGTAATGCTTATAATACTAATATTAAGACATATTAAAACTCTAAACTAATACAATTACTAAAACATTATTTAAAACTTAAAGAGCATTATTAACGACATTATCAGCAAACACATTAATGTCTTACTTTCCACTCACACCCTTTACAACTATCCAGGCCAGCGAAACCCACGCGATGAAACAGCTTATAAAACACACACACACACACACACACACACACACACACACACACACACACACACACACACACACACACACTTTTATCAGCTGTGTAGATTTACAAAATATTTCAGAGTCGGACGGCAACAGGGATGAAAGACAGTTTCCTGCGTTTGGTTTTACATGATGGTTGTCTGTATCGGCGGCCAGACGGGAGCAATTCAAAGAGACTTTCATCACTAGCCAGGACGGAAGTAGCTTTTCTTACAATCGGACGATTAGCAGCGAGGTTAGCGTAACTAGACATGACGTAGGTTTTATCTTGTTACTTCAATTTTAAGAAGTTTAGCGTGCCCGCCTTTGACATCATGGACTTGCTATTAAATTCGCCCCAGCGCGACCCGTCCTAAAAAGTCCCTTCTGTTATATAGAAGTGGCTCAAAAACATGCCAACGAGGAAAGAAATACGCTTGCAATAGACAGTCACAACACGTGTTTTACTATTTCGGGTTTCCATAGTTCTAGATGTCTTGTAATTGTCTAGTGAACCCTTAGTCATAGTGGACATACTAACAAGTATCCAACGTGCTACTTATCTTCCCTGATCGGAAGTGTCATCCGGTCTGGATTGGTCTTTTGGGTCTGGATTTTGTGTTTGTAAACTTAAGTCTCTTTTAACTCATTCTACCCCAACATCGAAATCCTTACATTTTGCCGCTGTCCTCTGAAGAGTGCATTGCAGTGCAGGACACAGATTGACCATGATAGTTCAAGGGTGATGCCAGAATAGCTTGGCGCCCATAGGCGCCAAGCTATTCTGGCATCACCCTTGAACTATCATGGTCGATCCTTATCTTCCTATGGTGTGTCTGGGGTAGAATGAGTTAACAAGGACGGATAGAACAAAAAGCCGACTATAACAAATCCGCGCGGTGCTGTCCACTTCGTTTATAACAAAATGTGACCTGATGAACAGCAAAGTAAACTGGAGAGTGCTCCGGATTTCACAAAATGTACGTGTTCCTTCTTGTTGACTTGAACTTGCCATGTATTGAGGATCTGCTGCTGCTACTTCGTGCATCTCCTCCTCTTGTGTATATCGATGTCCTCTTGTACATAACACGTTGATCTAAGTCTGCACTTTTCAAACAGGTCACAACTAATACCGAGGTTGCCATTTCCCCCAAACTAGATCGCACTCTAGCACGAGAGGCGAGAAAGCGCAGGCTGCTGCGGGCAAAGACAGCGCGTCACTATGGACAACGGCAGGGCGAGCTGAAAACAAATACAGAAACAAAAAAGTCCGTGAAATAGCAGCGTTTACATGAACAAAATGCATCCACTGCTGATATAACAAAACAATGCGGAAACCATTTCCAGAATGATGAAAATACTAAAGAAAATGTCCTTTGATCCCGTGCTGTTTTTTCTCTCAGAACTAATGACTGTAAACGATTTTGAAGAACACATGTTATTACATGGGGCTGCATTTTGTGTGACAGTGTATAATCAAAACCCTCGAGCGCAGGTCAATCTCAGTTTGACTTTTTAGTGCAAAAATGGCTGACCTTTTCAAATCCGTGGCTGTTTGTAACCCTTCAAACACGCACTTCGTTTTAAGCATGCAGACAAGAAATACTATATTTTATGGTCAAAACACAAAAATACAAATCTATACTTGCGTTTTTTAAATGGTAAGCCTGGGTAGGCATCGTATCGAGTCAGTGAAGGGCTGAGACCCTGAAAAACTTAAAGTATATTCCCCAGTATCAAGCATCTCAACACAGTCAGAACACTGGCTGCAACAGATACTCTGACAGTATGTGTATGGGTCCTTTGTGTACTATCTTAGAGCTTTATGATGTAAGTACAATGCCAAATGTGAAAAATTCATCGTTTGAAGGGTGCATTGTTTTTGTACCCGAGTCGCGGATTTATAGTCTGCATCGGCCTTGTTTTGAATTAATATGCATATTTATGAGCGTGCGTCACAATGCAGAACCCGGCCGATTATCAGTGTATCGCAATACTGCAGGTCACGAGGTCATCGGTGTGGTGTACACATGTGTCAGTGTACACGTGTACTGATGTTCTCCAACATCCCTTTGACGTAATTTTTAACAAGAAAGTAGAATAAACGTTCCATACTCGCTGTGCTGTCAAAATCACATTGCGGGCTCCCATCGAGCTGCTAGTATTTACTAGTAACGATCGTGCGTACAGTAGTGCACCGAGGGCGTGACCTTTGAACCTTTACGACTCGGAAACAAGAACCTCCTTCCATCATTAAAACAGAACATTGGTATTTATACCCACTTTCTTCACTGCAGTCAATTTCACATCTCACACATCGAAGTCTACGTAACTGAAAACATCATTGAAAACGACAAATGCACCATCCCAGCAGAAACACTACCTCTCTGAATCGAGTGAACAAGAGCCCGCACAGACTGACAATAACATGTTAGGGGCCAGCGATGTGCAACTTTGACACACACCGTAGTTTTTAGATCCCTGCAGCATAAAATGTGATAACTAGCTCGCAACTATATGATAAAATAGGTTTTAAAATCTTGCGAAATCAGTAGGAGATAAGTTCTACTGAAGATCCTGAATTCTGAAATCACTAACGCTCGCGGAACTATAAGAAGATCGACAAAGACCTAGAGGCTGATAAAACGGCTGATATTGCATTCGTGTGTTTTGTTTGTTTATAAATGCTAACTTGGACATACGCACACCAAAACGCTGAAATTTTGGAGCTGAAAGTTTGTAGATATTTCTATGGATATTTATGTGGCCTATGATAGTCCATTGGCGTCATGTTTTTCATGTCGCAAACTATCCCAATACACCGTTTGAAATCTTCTTTGGTTTTTGGATCGCACACACACACACACACACACACACACACACACACACACACACACACACACACACACACACACGCACGCACACACACACACACACACACACACACACACACACATAAGAAATGTGCTTCCGGGCATGCACATGCGTCTGCTTTATCTGTAAGAGGGATGTCCCTAGTCACTGACTGAAGCTACTGACACTCTGGTAACTGAAACTGTGGCTATGTAGCGGGAGGTATGACTTAAGCGCTGCCGGGGGAAAGTTAACACTACCCAAATGCAAGACGCATAGATCCCTCTGAGTCCCCAAATACTGGGGCACATGAGGTTCTATTCCTCTTGACGGCTGTGTTTTGTAGCCGCCGTACCTTATGCGGATGAGATAGTTACAGACGTTTGACACATGAGAACTGAACAGGATTTTCATATTTTCTGCATATTTTCTGACAAAATCATGCAAATCAACGTATCCAATTGTGCTGTAATTGAAACAATTTTGCAGTTGTCAACTTCCAGTTTACAGATTACGCAGTTACCAATCCCATGCCTATATAAGCTGGGCATAGACGACGGAGCGACATCCCGGTTTGTGGTCTCCCCTGGTTTTGAGGTTCCGACTCCACACAAGAACGACACCACAATGGTAAGCACCACTCCTCTTCCTGACTACTTCAGGACTTTCATTGCCTCTCCAAACTCGCCTGTGCTAAACGCAGTCTCTGTAGAAAACTGCGTACGACAGAATTCTTGTACCATTCATGGTCCATAGTGCTCTATTTTAACTCATTCTACCCCAGACACACCACAGCAAGATAAAGATCGACCATGATAGTTCAAGGGTGATGCCAGAATAGCTTGGCGCCTATGGGACGACTTCAAAATTTGGGGATTTCGGTCTTGGGGTAGAATGAGTTAAGCTAAACTGATGAATATGGTTCCTGTAGGTATCATCGCGACAAAAACCGCTACAGACACGCAAAGGATTAAAGAATAACCACACCGCTTCTTACCGTTCTCTCAAACGTTTCAGCGTTCACTCTGCTGCCACTGCCAGTCTCGAGCTGATACCAAACAGATTCAACAACAGCACATACTCCGTATTAACCCCCTTGTACATGCAGTCACCAACACTGATCACAATACCATATTTATATACGGTGTTTATAGTACAGGCCTTACACAAAGTGTTTATAGAACCATATACACACTTTTACAGTACCATATACACACTATTTACAGCACCATATACACACTGTTTTAGCGTTTACGTATCATACACACTGTTTAGTGTACAACACACACACACACACACACACACACACTGAATCAGTACCGCACACACACTGTTTACAACACCACACACACTGTTTACAGCACCACACACACTGTTTGCAGCACCACAAACATTGTTTATAGAACCGCACACACTGTTTACAGCACCACACACACTGTTTGCAGCACCGCACACACTTTTTACAACACCACATACACTTTTTGCTGCACCACACACACTGTTTGCAGCACCACACACACTGTTTACAGCACAACACACACTGTTTACAGCACCACACACACCGACAGCACCACACACAACTGTTTACAGTACGGGTGGCTGCATGTACAAAGGGTTAAGAGAACCTGTCTTTGATATCACCTCACGGTGGGAAAAGACGCGACAACTGACATCTGTTTCAGAAACTGTTCCTTCTGTCCTGTCTGGTGGGTGTGGCCGTGGCCCAGTTTTATACTGGAGGTTACAGTCCAGGTGGTTGGAAACCTCCACCAGGAGGTGCCGGAGGTTATCAAGGATATCCCGGATTTTATCTAGGAGGTGCCGGAGGTTATCAAGGATATCCCGGATTTTATCTAGGAGGTGCCGGAGGTTATCTAAAAGCCAGAGGTTATCAAGAAGGTGCCGGGGGTTATCAAGGAGGCGTCGGAGGTTATCAAAGAGGTGCAGAAGATTATCAAGGAGGGGCCGGAGGTTATCAAGGAGGTGCAGAAGATTATCAAGGAGGGGCCGGAGGTTATCAAGGAGGTGCAGAAGATTATCAAGGAGGGTCCGGAGGTTATCAAGGAGGTGCAGAAGGTTATCAAGGAGGTGTCGGAGGTTATCAAGGAGGTGCAGAAGGTTATCAAGGAGGTGCCTGGGGTTATCGATGAGGTGCCAGAAGTTACCCAAAATCTTGGAGAAAGTAAAACCACTGCAGCCATCATTCTAGCAGTACGGCTGGTACGTCTTTTCTTCCACATGCCGTGTTACTGATGACGTAATCTGAACATTTCAAAAGATTTGGTTTGCAAAGACCATTACCAATATAGAGATTAAATGATGGCAGACTTCTTATTAGACAATATGAATCACATCTGCTCAGGTCGACTGATAGAATGCGAACATTATATCCAATGACCCGAGTACGAGCGATGTATAAGCAGTCTGTTGTCATGTAATTTATTAATACAGCCTTAATACTGCCTAAGATATCACTAACGTTCGGTGTCAGGTCACTATGCATTCTTACCTCACATCAATAGCGCATCAATGAAACAACGAAATAAAATGAAAAGAAAGAAAAGAAAAAATTCAAAGCAAGAAAGAAAATGTGCTTTGGCATATCAATGCAGGTTATCCTGAACTCATTCAGCCCGACGCACGTATTTCCCAAATTTTGGGGGTGTCATCTAACGACTATGCATCTGTTGCAGGAGATGGATCGACCATGATAATTCAAGGGCAGTGCCAGATTAGCTTGGCGCCGACAGGCGCCAAGCTAATCTGGCACTACACTTGAATTATCATGGTCGACCCATCTCCTGCTGTAGTGCGTCAGGGCTGAATGGGTTAAACCCTTGCCTGCAGACAAAAGTGAACATGGTCCGACTGCAAGAGACACAGATCTTCATGAGTCCCAGCAGTCGCGGGGTCTCATGAGGATCCATGCTTTTTGCTTGTCACCACTTCGTGTCCACGTTCTTGGGACGGTTGGGGCTCTTTCGCGTGTGACGAACAAAGACTGTACGCGCATTGGTAGGGAATGGGGTGAAGACAGAGAAGTAGGTTACAATTGCACGGACTTCAAACATTTCCAGCATATATCCAGACCGCTTTATCTGCAAGAGGTGACTATTCTTCTGCGGCTGCAAGACCTCGTGAAAATACACGCCTCTTGGTCGCCAGGAGTTGCCTCCTTGTCATCCCCAGTTTGAGGTACTAATCCTGGATTAACAGTACCACTTCTACGATGCCGCATGCCATAGGCGATCCAACGAAACGGTCCACAAAATCCTTACGATAAATGGGCGCTACCTTCTGTCTTTTATTACTACAAAGGGCCTCAGCCTAACGTCTTTGACCTGATTCTGATTTAGGAATAACTCCGTATCCATGATCATTTCCAGTGGAATGCGTTTGTTTGTATTTGTATTTTTATTTTATCTCTTTTTTTTACGTTTGTCTACAGCCATCCAGTGCATTCTGACTATTCGCCAAGAACAGAAGAATACTGCTCTCCGAATGACGTAGGATGTCTTCACTTTTCCGTTGCGCTATTTCAGAATAAAGAGTATTGAGCGTTGACAGGTGTGACATGGTGAAGTCTTTTTTATTACCTGAATCGGCCGGTCTGTGTGTCTGTCTGTCTACGGGACTGTCTGTCTGTCTCTCTGTCGGACGCCACAGGAGTTATATGCAATAGATAACGGCTCTGAGCGTCAGTAGGAATTCCCAGAAGTTCCTATTGACCCCCGGAGGCGTTCCTCGCCCGTTGCAGCCTCTCTTAAACACACACACACACACACACACACACACACACACACACACACACACACATACACACACACATGCACGCACGCACACACGCACTCACACACACACACACACACACACACACACACACACAATCATCATTATGCACACTAAATTGTAAAAGTATAGTCAACTCTGCTTATAAGAGGGTCAGATATAACGAAATCCGGATATGGTAACATTTTTGCGAAGGTCCCTGCAAACGTCTGTATATAAAACAAGATGGGATGAACCATAACCCAAAAAATCTTTCTATATGAGAGCTGTCCTCGCTGGCAATGGCCTGATTCTGATGTTGAAGTATCTCCTATTGAAAAAGTCTCGCAGATCTGCAAATGCGTCAGTGAGTTTTATAAGGGGCGCAGGACATAATAATAATAATAATAATACCGTTATTATATAGGCGCTTTTTCTCAATTTTGGGGAAATCGACTCAAAGCGCCGCGCCTGAAACCCAACACACACACTCACGAAACAGACACGGATTTACGCCATTTAAGACAAACACAGTACAAGACAAACGAAGGGCCAGTCAGCTACTGAAGTTACAGAGATTTTTGATCGCTTGTATTTGAAATTTGTAAAGTGGCCTGAGACCGGTACCAAAGTGTGGGAGGTGGGGGGACATACGCGTCATTTTATATTTTACGTGATATGATTTTCACTTTCGCTTCATGGGCTTAAGAAAATGGTGACAAAACTAGAACTTCACGGTACAGTTTCAGTCTTGCTATAATTTGTGTGAAAGCAGGTTGACTTTATCTAGCTACATGATATACTAAGTACACGGGTCACCTGCATGCTCTTCTGAAAGCGCGTCGATGTGTGTGTGCGTGTAAGTGCGTGCGTGCGCGCTCGCTCCAAACATCTCCAAGAGGCATAGATCCTGATGCGCCTGGAGAGCGCATGAGGATTTATTCCTCCTGGAGATGAGCGCATGCTTGAGAGAGAGAGAGAGAGAGAGAGAGAGAGAGAGAGAGAGAGAGAGAGAGAGAGAGAGAGAGAGAGAGAGAGAGCCGCGCGCGAGAGACAATAAGAATAAGAGTACTTTATTATCTCGAAAAGAGAAATTCGGTTGTGGTACATTTATAACAAATAGTACAAACAAGACATAAAAACATTATAGCATAATTATGAACATTTTCTCCCTGCACTTGCACAGCTACAAATTCCAAATGGATAAAGTAAACACTACAAAATCTTTACACATAACTCTTACACATCTCACACAAACATCTTTTATGGACTGAACTGAGCGGCACTTATACATTCACACCCACCTCTACATATGCATACATAATACGCGTGTTTCAACCTAGTCCTAACCCTCACTACTTATTATACAAACGTCTCAGTACATTATTACACATTATTACACACGCTGCATAATTAAAGTCTACCATAATAAAATAATTAGTGGGTAAACACTCAGTAACAACAATCCCAGTATGTCCATGTTCACCACCAAATGAAACACAATATAATCACTTCATATGACGTCATATTTAGAGTATTATGTCAGCGTCTGCGTGGTTAGTGTTTTAATTATTTTCTGAAAAGAATTAATTTTTACTAAAGAAGTTGAAAGGATACAAAGCTGGCTAACAAACTCATCTTATGTCTTTCTCCAAACTAGCTAAATGCAAAAGTGCAAGTAAATATGACAAAAGTTACCGACTCTAATCTGGGTCAATCGACTTCTTATAAACGGTTCTTTATGTCTTCAATGAGACATCCAATTACAATATGCTCTGAGTTTCCCTTAGCCACCCACTTAAGAAAGTATTTCGCCAAGTTTCAAGCTTGTGTGTACAGAAATATTGGAGATTCTTTTGTTTACATACATACGCACACACATACAGACACACGTGCATACATACATGCATATGCACATATGGCGCTTCGCGCCAAATGTACGAATCAGCAGCGAGGTTAGCGTAACTATAGACATGACGTAACTTTTATCTTGTTACTTCAATTCTTAGAAGTTTAGCTTGCCCGCCTTTGACATCATGGACTTGCTATTAAATTCGCCCCAGCGCGACCCGTCCTAAAAAGTCCCTTCTATAGTAGAAGAGGCTTAAAAACATGCCAACGAGGAAAGAAATACGCTTGGAATAGACAGTCACAACACATGTTTTACTATTTCGGGTTTCCATAGTTCTAGATGTCTTGTAATTGTCTAGTGAACCCTTATTAATAGTGGACATACTAACAAGTATCCAACGCGCTACTTAACTTTCCCTGATCGGAAGTGTCATCCGGTCTGGATTGGTCTTTTGGGTCTGGATTTTGTGTTTGTAAACTTAAGTCTCTTTTAACAAGGACGGATAGACAAAAAGCCGACTATAACAAATCCGCGCGGTGCTGTCCACTTCGTTTATAACAAAATGTGACCTGATGAACAGCAAAGTAAACGAGAGAGTGCTCCGGATTTCACAAAATGTACGTGTTCCTTCTTGTTGACTTGAACTTGCCATGTATTGAGGATCTGCTGCTGCTACTTCGTGCATCTCGTCCTCTTGTGTATATCGATGTCCTCTTGTACATAACACGTTGATCTAAGTCTGCACTTTTCAAACAGGTCATAACTAATACTGAGGTTGCCAGTTCCCTCAAACCAGATCGAACTCTAGCACAAGAGGCGACAAATCTCAGGCTGCTGCGAGCAAAGACAGCGTGACACTATGGACGACGGCAGTGCGAGCAGAAAACAAAATACACAAACAAAAAATGTCCGTGAAATAGCAGCGTTTACATGAACAAAATGCATCCACTGCTGATATAACAAAACAATGCGGAAACCATTTCCAGAATGATGAAAATTCTAAAGAAAATGTCCTTTGATCCCGTGCTGTTTTTTTCTCTCAGTATCAATGACCGTAAAAGATTTTGAAGAACACATGTTATTACATGGGGCTGCATTTTGTGTGACAGTGTTTAATCAAAACCCGCGAGCGCAGGTCAATCTCAGTTTGAATTTTCAGTGCACAAATGGCTGACCTTTTCAAATCCGTGGCTGTTTGTAACCCTTCAACACGCACTTGGTTTTAAGCATGCAGACAAGAGAGACTATTTTGTCAAAACACAAAAATACGAATCTATACTTACGTTTTTTTTAAATGGTAATAACGAGTGTTACGAGAGCTAAGCCTGGGTAGACATCGTGTCGAGTGAAGGGCTGGGACCCTGGGAAACGTAAAGTATATTCCCCAGTATCAAGCATCTCAACACAGTCAGAAAACTGGCTGCAACAGATACTGCTGACAGTATGTGTATGGGTCAATTGTGTGCTATCTTAGAGATTTATGATGTAAGTACAATGCCAAATGTCGAAATTCACCGTTTGGAGGGTGTATTGTTTGTGTACCCGAGTCACGGATTTATCGTCTGCATCGGCCTTGTTTTGAATTAATATGCATATAAATTTTATGAGCGTACGTCACAATGCAGAACCCGGCCGACTATCAGTGTATCGCAATACTGCAGGTCACGAGGTCATCGGTGTAGTGTACACATGTGTCAGTGTACACGTGTACTGATGTTCTCCGACATCCCTTTGACGTATTTTTTCACAAGAAAGTAGAATAAACGTTCCATACTCGCTGTGCTGTCAAAATCACAATGCGGGTTCTGCTCGACCTGCTAGTATTTCCTAGTAACGATCGTGCTTACGGTTGTGCACCGAGGGCGTGACCTTTGAACCTTTACCCCTCGGAAACACGCACCTCCTTCCTTCATTAAAACAGAACATTGGTATTATACCCACTTTCTTCACTGCAGTCAAGTTCACATCAACCACATCGAAGTCTACGTAACTGAAAGCATCATTGAAAACGACAAATGCACCATCGCAGCAGAAACACTACGTCTCTGAATCGAGTGAACGAGAACCCGCACAGACTGACAAAAACATGTTACGACCAGCGATGTGCAACTTTGACACACACCGTAGTTTTCAGATATCTGCAGCATAAAACTAGCTCGTAACTAAATAGGTTTTAAAATCTTTTGAAATCAGTAGGAGATAAATTATACTGAAGATCATGAATTCTGAAATCTCTAGCGCTCGCGGAACTATAGGAAGATCGACAAAGACCTGATTACTTTACGCGATGCCACATGTCCATACTCCCTTGTCCGATGTCTGCTTAAGGGTATCTTGTCTCTCTTCCTCTTTCTTCTCTTCAATTCCGAGTCTGTCATTGACGGCGCGAGTCGATGATACTTTCTTTGTTTCTTCGCTGCTTCATCCGCCATCTTGTCTCTGATTGCTTATAATTAGGCAGATGACGTAAGGTCGAATAGTATAGTTATGACGTCAGCTACCATCGCCTATCAGAAGCAATCTTGTCACGTATCCGTCAGAAGATTCCGGTGGGCCTCTTTTCGCATTGAACGGACAAAAGAAAGCATTTGGTGGGACAATGGTGTGGTCACTGTCTGAGTGGGTATGTATACTGAAGCCCAGTTACAGCTTTTTGCGAACTGAAGCCTTGAAAAAGGGCGGGCGTGCCCCTTTAAAGAAATCATTCCTAAAGATTTTTCATAGATTTGAAATTTCCGCAGCTACTGATACTGGGCGCTGTGAATGAATTAAATAGTCGCCTAGTGTACACACACACACACACACACACACACACACACACACACACACACACACATACGCACGCACACGTACACACACACACACACACACACACACACACAAGCACGCACGCACACACACACACACACACACACACACACACACACAATTTTAGACTAAGTGTTTTCTTGCATTACCACAAAATTGAACTGAAAATATGTTATGTCACTTTAATAGCAATATATCACGTTAGTCATATCGTAAATTATATCGTAAATTCATATCAAGCAGTTTTCGAGACATTGCCTATTTTCGACCGTCAATTTTGGACACTGCCTGAAAACATGTCCCACAACTTGACGTTTTAAGTGTATACCTGATTTTTGTGCCGCCGTACTCCTTTTTACTGAAACTACAAACTGTGCGTGTCTGTGAGGCACCTCACGTTTGCAACAAAAAGGCTGATATTGCATTTGTGTTTTGTTTGTTTATAAATGCTAACTTGGACATACGCACACCAAAACGCTGAAGTTTTGAAGCAGAAAGTTTGTAGATATTTTCTATGGATATTTCTGTGGCTTATGATAGTCCATTGGCGTCATGTTTTTCCTGTCGCAAACTATCCCAAGATACCGTTTGAAATTTTCTTTTGTTTTTGGATCGCGCACACACACACACACACAAGAAATTTGCTTCCATGCATGCGCATCCGTCTGCTATATCTGTAAGTGGGATGTCCCTTTATCACTGACTGAAGCTACTGACACTCTGGTAACTGAAACTGTGGCTATGTACGTTCAAGCGGGAGGTATGACTTAAGCGGGGAAAAGTTAACACTACCCAACTGCAAGACGCATAGATCCCTCTGAGTCCCGAAATACTGGGGCACATGAGGTTCCATTCCTCCAAACTAGATCGCACAATAGCGCGAGAGGCGACAAAGCGCAGTGGGCTGCGGGCAAAGGCAGCGCTTCACTATGGACGACGGCGGTGTGAGCAGAAAAACAAAGAAACAAACAAAAAACAACTTTGGAACGTGTTCATTTTGGTCTCAGTAGTGAAGAGGTTAATCTGTTGTAGCAGAAACAGATATTCGACTTGATCATTCCGTCAACAGCGTATTGTAACACTGGCGATGAAAATCAGGCTTGTCACAAAAAGGACATACTGGCATTTGACAAATCAGGGCTTAGTTAGTCATCGGATCGTGCTTGGCTTGTAAATCTCGGACGCATGCGTAGGTCTACAGAAGAACAGTGTTGAGCAGTTTCAAAGTTTACATTTAAAGATGATTAACTCATTCTACCCCAGACACACCACAGGAAGATAAGGCTCGACCATGATAGTTCAAGGGTGATGCCTATGGGCGCCAAGCTATTCTGGCATCACCCTTGAACTATCATGGTCGATCTGTGTCCTGCACTGCAATGCAGTCTTCAGAGGACCAGGGCAAAATTTAAGGGTTTCGGTGATGGGGTAGAATGAGTTAACTGAATCAAGGCGGGTCGCTGAGGGCAACGCTGTACGACACTTCCGCAGCTACTGATGAGGGGGGCTGTGAATGAGTTAAAAGTCGCCTCGTGTACACACACACACACTCACATACACACACACACACATACACACACACACACACACACACACACACACACACAAACACACACGCACAGGCACGCACGCACGCACACACACACACAAACACACAGGGCGCTTGGCGCCAAAAGTACGATGTGCTTTTCAGATAATTGGAGACCAAGTGCATGAAAACATTGCCCAAAACTTGACGTTAATCCCCAGCCCGTTGATCAAAAGTATTATGTCAGGCACGGTGCAGCTTCAGACCCCTCCCCCTCCTCACGCCCACCCGTTCGATCACGATAATTTAAGGGTAATGCCAGATTAGCTTGGCGCCATCAGGCGCCAAGCTTGACTGTCACTACCCTTGAATTATCACGGTCCAACCATCTCTTGCTGTCGTGCGTCGGAGCCAAATGGGTTAAACTGTCTTGTGCTCTCCTCTCAAAGCGTGTTTCTTTTATTCTTGGTTATTTCCTTGCATGTTGCACGCCGTGTCAGTCGCCTTTTAGTCTTAGTCTGGATTTTCAATTCTATTAAATCTCAAAATATATGAAAATGACAGTCAAACATGTTGCCAGACTGCAGAGGGATAGACTGTATCTGTGCCGTACTTCATGTACTTTGTGATCATTGTTTTTATGTCATCCGTTTTTTTCCATTACCTTTGGAGCGTAAACAATGTGAACATAACACGACTGTACATTTGTAAAGTTTGCGTTTCCAAGAAATTTTTTTTTTTTCGCCTCTGCTAAAGTGTAACGGAACTGAAACAACCATAATTATGCGCGTCAGTGCGCGTGTATAGAGTCCCGAAATAGCGTCGGAGCAGAAGATCGAAGGAAATCGCCGGGTCGTGGGTTCGAATCCCGTCCCGGCCCCGGTAGTTGGACTCGAAATCCAGGGGGGGGGGGGGGAGAGACGGGCTTGTTCAATGGCATGTCCGTTGAAAGGTCCTGGTAAATCAAAGTGGCACAGCTGGAGTGCTCCTGAGTTGGTCAGTGTTTAAGACATTGGCAATAGATTTCCCTGTCCCCCATAACCCGCCTGTCAGGGCCGTCCATTATCACTTCGGTGCCGTGGACGTTAAACCCCGAATTAACCAACCAACCAAGTGCGCGTGTGTCTTTCCGAGTTATAGCCCATATGCGTGTGTGTGTGTGTGTGTGTGTGTGTGTGTGTGTGTGTGTGTGTGTGTGTGTGTGTGTGTGTGTGTGTGTGTGTGTCGGTTCGTGTGTGTGTGTGTGCCCGTGCGCGTATGTCTGTGCGTGTGTGTCTTATGCGTCTGCAGTGCGTGCGCGCGTGCGGGGGGGGGGGGGGGGGGCAGAGGCAAAACAGACAGACAGACGTATAGACAGACAACAGAGTCTGTTAAAAATAAAACACGTCAATGTTATAAAAATGTCCATGTTGATTTTTTATTTATTTTTTCCTATCTGCCTAGAAAATGTGAACACGATCCAACTGCAAGAGGCATAGATCCTCATGAGCCCCCGCGACTGCGGGGGCTCATGAGGATTTATGCCTCTTGCTGAGACCAGTTTGTATCCATGTTTCTTAGACAGTTGTGTTGTTGTTGTTTTTTGTCGCTGAATGAACAAAGTTTCATTTTAAAAATCAAAAAATAAATTTTTTTTTTTTTTTTTTTAAAAACATGCATGCGTCGGAAGAGTAATGTTCTGAACTTCTCGTGAACCTGTACGTCATTTCAGCCGTATGGCTCTGTGTGGTAACTCATCATTCGAGACGTGTCGTCCTTGTGAATATCTAAACGGAAGGCTACGATCTATGTTAAATGAGGAGGAACTCACAAAATGCCAAAGTGCGTGTGCTTTGACTTGCGTTGTGAAGGGCAGCAGAAGGCAAAGTTTCAAAGACTGATGTCAGGGCCGGATCTGGGGGGTGGTTCCTGGGTTCCGGACCCCCCCCCCCCCCCCCCTGGCCATCCGATGTACCTCAGAAAGAAAAAATATATATATATATGTAGTTTTTTTAAGCTCTTAATTAGTTTATTGGTCTTCGAAAACTATTTTAAATTATGAACAAACCCCAAGGTGATAACCTCCTCCCTGTCTCCGGCAGCACAAGTCACACGCTGCGCTATCGGGGAACCGATTGCCACACCGCAACATATCATCTGCGCTATCGTGGAACCGATGTTTCAGCCACAAGGGCTCGCTACTGCAAACTGTGAGACATGAGTGCTCTCCCTTCCATATTTCCGCTTGGCGAAGAGTAAACACGTGTTTTCAATCACTGCATTTCATTCTCAAATTCGTTAATTTTTCAACTCAGCCTTTCACTGGACAACTGTAGGCAACAAAATGCCAAGGAAGAAACCACTGAAGGTCGCTGATGCGAGTGGAACAAGGAATATTCAGTCCTTTTTCTCTGCACATCCCTCGAGCTCAGCAGCCGAAACTAGCGAAACTGGCGAAATCGAATGTTCTGGTAAGTTGTGTGTTGATTTTTTTTTTTAATTTTATTATTTATTTATTTTTATTTATTTTTTTTTTTGGGGGGGTGAGTGGGTGGGAGGGTGCCCGTGGGGGGGGGGGAGCGTCTGATGAACATTCTTTTGCCACTCTGTTGTCAGAACTCTGCATCTTTTGGTTTTCGTTGCAAATTCTAGTCTTTGACTCGGGGTGGGGGGGGGGGGGAGCTGGGATTACGCCTTACGGTACGGAAAGACAACTTTCCTAAACATTTCTTTAAACAAAAGACAACACACATGGATACTCTTCCCTGACGAACTCCCCCCTCCCCCCCCCCCCCCCGTCCTCTCTCTCTCTCTCTCTCTCTCTCTCTCTCTCTCTCTCTCTCTCTCTCTCTCTCTCTCTCTCTCTCTCTCTCGCTCAGATGAAAGCGAAAGTAGGGTTCATCTCAGACTTGCCTGTTTGCTATCTGCTATACATCTGACTGTCTTATTCATTGTGTTCTTTGTGCAGGGGACACACCTTCAAAGAAAAGGAAGGTGGATCAAATTACTCCAGGCAGTCCAGCAGATTTTGAGTCCCTGGACCTGGCTTCTACATCTGAAGTGCCACTCCCAGTGCCAGCCAGCTCCGAGGAATCTTTTGGTATGTCAAGGGCAATAAACAAAAAGATAGTATGGTTGTGGTAATGTAGTAAAATAACTTAGGTAGTGATAAGTAGGGATGTGTATGTTTCTTTGTGCGTTTTCTCCTCTCATTTGTTGTTGGTTTTTATTTTCTTTGGTCTTTTTGTCTAAAAATGAACTCAGGCTGAGGGATCAGGTTTGTCATCGGTCATTGACGCATTTAATTTTGAAATGACTTCTTGTTTTTTAAGTTGCCGGGTCACATGACTTATTGTTTTTATGACCAGTCGGTCAACCAAAGTAGCCATCTCTCCTTATTTGACCTGTTGATTTTCAAAATGACCTATTGATTTTACGTTCTTCTGGTCATATGACCTATTGTCTATTGAACCCAACCTGATGTCTATGAACTTTAATTTATAATGGTTCTTTTGCAGTGACACCAGCAGCATCTTGCAGTCAACCTCCTGTGTCACGTTCCTCGGACATCGCAGATTACATTGGCCAGGCAGTCAGCGAACAAGACAAACTACACTTCTTAACGGACTGGAGGCCGAGCTTACCTGTTGACTACAGTTTTCCTGTCACGCTGATTCACGGCAAGAACCGAAAATTTCAGAAACAATGGTTAGAAGCCAATCCTTGGCTCATTTACTCTCCTTCTGTTGATGGAATGTTCTGCAAAGTTTGTGCGTTGTTTGTCACAGATGACACTCTAGGCAAGTTTGTCTGCACGCCTTACAAAAATTGGAATAAAGCGTCAGGTGCCATGTCCTCACATAGTGCTCTCAAATACCACCAAGACGCCCTGGCAAAGGCAGAGATGTTCATCGACGCCATGAAGAATCCATCAAAAAACATTACCACTCAAATGGACACCAAGATCTTAAAGCAAATTGAAGTGAACCGGCAGGTCTTGGCCAGCATTGTCAAGATTGTTGTAGTGGCTGGCAGGCAGGGTCTGGCACTCAGGGGGAATGGAGATGATGGTGTCCTCCAAGAGAACAACATGAGCAATTTCAATGCCCTTCTGGAACTCCGCATCGACTCTGGAGATGAAGTTCTGCGAGAGCATCTTCAGACATGCAGTGCAAATGCCACTTACGTCTCCAAAACCACCCAGAACAGAATAATTGATATCATTGGTGACATCATTAGAGGCCAGATTATTGCTGAAGTGAAGTCTGCGAAACAGTTCACACTGATGGCAGATGAAGCCACTGATGCAGGAAATTGGGAACAACTGTCGGTGGTTCTTCGTTTCGTAGATAGCAAGAAAACCATTCGCGAAGAATTCCTTGCATTCTTACAATGCGAGTCGATCACTGGTGAGGCACTGGCACACAAAATCCTTCAGTGCCTGAATGAGTGGGGTCTGGATGCCAGCAACATCAGGGGCCAAGGATATGACGGAGCCGGCAACATGGCAGGGAAATTTAAGGGGGTGAAGGCAAGGATCTTGGAGGACAACGAAAAGGCCTTGTACTTTCACTGTGCAGCACATTGCCTCAGCCTCTGTGTGGTGAAGTCCTGTGAGATACCACAGGTGAGGAACATGTTGGGCGTGCTGAAGGATATCGCCATGTTCTTCAACTTTTCCCCGAAAAGGCAGAGGAAGCTGGAGGATGTGATCGATGCTGCACTTCCTGACAACAAGAAGACAAAACTGGTCAACTTGTGCAAAACGAGATGGGTCGAAAAGCATGCAGCGTTTGAGTCATTTGCAGCCATGTACCAGATTCTTTATGACTGTGTCGGACAAATGACAGAGGACAGGGAAGGATGGGATGCTGACACGCTGACAAGTTCCTCGGGATTTCTCCACTCCTTGTCAAATGGGGAGTTCCTGGTGGCATTTGTTGTAGTCCGCAAGTGCCTGCAGTATCTCAAGCCCCTCACTGTGACCCTCCAAAAACAAGCACATGATATTGTTGCAGCCTACACCCAGATAACTGATGTCTCAGACTGCATCAGTAATCTAAGATCGACCGTTGATACATGTTTCGCTGCCTGGTTTGCTGAGGCCAATCAGATGTCACAAGACATGATACGGGATGACATTCAGGCTCCGAGACGTGTGGGACGGCAGGTGCACCGAGAAAACCATCCTGCGGACAACGTCGAAGAGTTCTATCGGAGATCGATTGCCATTCCATTTCTGGATCATCTGTCCAGGGAGTTGCAGGAACGCTTCAAAAATGCAGACTTGGCAAGGGATGGATTGAATCTGGTGCCAATCAACGTGGTGCAGACCTCAAGAGGCTTCACAGCAGTTCCAGACGGTGTCAAATGCTTGGCAAACCTCTTCCTGATATCGATGGGATTGAACCAGAATTCAACAGATGGTGTGCCAAATGGCATCGCGAACAGGACAGTGAAGGCACAGTTCCAAGCTCTGCATCCGCTTTTATCCTAACCTCTACAAATTGCTGCAGCTGGTCTGCACCCTACCCATCACCACGTCAGAGAGTGAGCGCTCTATCAGTCGTCTGAGGACACTCAAGACCTACTTGAGGTCCACCATGGGTGAGAGCAGACTGAATGGACTCGCACTTATGCGAATCCATCGACACATCCCAGTTGACATTGGAGCAGTTGTCAATGCCTTTGCAACCAAGTACAGGACCCAAATGAAACTTCTTCCACATCACCTGCTGAATCAGTGAATGCGTGAGTGGGGCCCGCCCCCGCAGTTCAGTCAAGAGAGCGTTGGACTCGTTATCCTAGGGTCGTGGATTCTAACCGGGCATGGGACTATGTCAGACCCTATTTCAGTATTTGTTACCTCATATTATCGACAAACTTTTTGGTTGGTGTCAGTGTGTAATGTGATCAGCCGTCTCCATGGCTCCAGCCAATATGGGACATTAAACTCAAAAACCAACCAACCAACCAGAATGTGTGATGAATGGTGCAATTTACGAACATAGCAAAATTTTCCCACCTTCCGTCCGGCCCAATACCATCACTTGTAACCCCCCCTTCTACTTACCTTGATCCGGCCCTGGATGTGATGAATAATAATAATAATAATTCTGCGAATCGGCTCAAAGCGCCGCGAACTGCACCCAACACGCACGCTGACGTGACACACACGCATTCACTCTGAAGACAAACACAGTACAAGACAGACGCAGGGCATTCACGTGGTGCGAAGGGTCAGCTCAGCTACTGAGGTTTCGGAAATTTTGATCGCTTGTATTTGAAATTTATAAAGTGGCCTGAAACCGGTACCAAAGTGGAGGGGGAGGAAGAGCCGGAGTACCCGGAGAAAGAACCCCCGACGGTTCGCCCGAATTAACGGTGACAGTTACTGGAGGAGAAAATTCCGACGCCTGAACACGGTATCGGACCTCGCACCTTTAGCATTGGTGGCAGGCGCCTTAACCACTCCGCCATGGACGGAACGATGTGATGTGATCGTGATAGTGATTTCACAGATTTGTGTGTGTGTGTGTGTGTGTGTGTGTGTGTGTGTGTGTGTGTGTGTGTGTGTTTGTGTGTGTGTGTGTGTGTGTGTGTGTGTGTGTGTGTGTGTGTGTGTGTGTGTGTGTGTGTGTGTGTGTGAGGGGGAGAGAGAGAGAGAGAGAGAGAGAGAAACGGGCACAGGAAAATAGATTTGTGCCTTGTCATTGTAACACCGGCAAAAAGTCAGCATTGGTGAAAAGCCAGCTATTAAATTTTTTTTTTTTAATTTAAAAAAAAATAAAAATGAGGGTTGTGTTTACGCCGAACGACCCCAACAACAAACGAGAGTGAAGTTGCGGCGGATATCCAGTGTTTACCAGAAGCATAGATAACACTCCGAATATCTATAAGAGACATAGATCGTCGTGTGCCTCTCGGACATATTTCGGAGTGTTGTCTATGCTTATGGTACGTGCATAAGAGCCTGACGATGGTGCTTTGACTAACTGCAAATCCGCTGCGCCACCGCGTGCGCGCTACCGCATCTAGCTCAGTTCGTAAGCGCGCACGCGGTGGCGCAGCGGATTTGCACTTAGTCAAAGCACCAATCCATCGTCAGTCCTCTAGGGGTACGAGCTATGACTTCGCTCGAGCGATCTTTCAGCGCCCTATACCAGGGGATGGGAGAAAAGGGGACATTCTGCGCATTGAGTTATATTATAAATATGAGTAATGCGCCACATAAATACTATGTATTATTATTATTATTATTATTATAAGCCCTCACTACCTTCATTCTTGATTCGTGCGGTGGGGGGGGGGGATAGGGGGCAGAGGCAAGACAGACAGACAGACATATAGACAGACAACAGAGTCTGTTAAAAATAAAACACGTCAATGTTATAAAAATGTCCATGTTGATTTCTTTTCTTTTTTTCCTATCTGCCGATCCAATCATGATGTCAGTGCCAATGCCACTGGTGTTATTTGTCATCAGTTTGGTCTTCTCTGCACTGATTTCCATCCCAAACGCAATGGCTGTACTGTCCAGCTTTTCCATCAGCTGAGCTAGCTCCTTCTCTGTTCCTGCAAGGCCATCAATGTCGTCCGCAAAGCGCAAGTTCGTGATTGTTCTGCCTCCAATACTGACAGTTCCTTCATAGCCTTTCAGAGCGTCTGTCGTGATTCTTTCCAGGAAGAAAAGAGTAGGTGAGAGCAAGCAGTCTTGTCTGACTCTGACTGTAGTCCTAAACCAGTTTCCTATTTTTGCCTTTGAAGCAGACTGCGCGAGTGGCCTTGTTGTAAAGGTTTGCTGTGACTTTGATCAGGTTGGCATTGATGCTATATAGCTTCATGGTGGACATGCCACACCCTGTCAAAGGCTTTCTTAAAATCCACAAAGACATGATAGAGGTCTTGCTGGTGCTGGAGGTACCTCTCACATAGAACTCTCAGGTTGAAGATCTGCTCAGTTGTGCTGCGCCCTGGTCTGAAGCCTGCCTGTTCATCAGCTATGATTTCCTCTGCCTGTGGCTTCAGCCTGTTCAGTAGGATCTTTAACATGACTTTGCTTGGGTGGCATATAAGACTGATCGTGCGATAAATCTGGCATTGATGTAAGTTGCCTTTTTTGGGGAATAGTTATTATAAGTGATTGGGTCCATGGTGTGGGCCAATCCCTTGACTGCCAGATCTTATTGCAGATAGTAAGTAAGGCGCTTATCATGTCTTCTCCCCCTTCTTAGATTAGTTCTGCAGGGATGTTGTCTGCTCCTGCTACCTTCCCTTTTTTCAGCGACTTCACTGCAGCCTCTACTTCTTCTCTGAGGATGGGATAGTTGCCATTGTTGGTCACTGGTGAGTTGACATGTATGCCTTGTTTTACAGATGGTATTTATATGCGTCTCCCAGCATAGTTGTTCGTCAATCAAATATTCCAAAAAAAAATTTCGCTCTGTGACTGTTTTAATCGGTTTAGCGTTCAGTTGTAAATGTAACGGTTGTGGTCGGCGTTGGTGTTTTTGTCGTGTAATGATAAAAATACTCTTTGTTTTTTCTAGATGAAGAACCATACGATTCACTCTGCACCAGTTGGAAACCTCGCTGATACTACTTTGTAAGCTAAGGTTAATGTCAGCTGATTTTTTTACCTCAAAAATGGAAGGCTCGTATCGTCCACAAACAGGTTGCAGTTGACATCAGTGTTAGTAATATGCAAAGGCAAATCATTAATAAATATTATAAATAGAAGCGGTCCCAAGATCGACCCCTGAGGAACACCGTAGTTAACTTGTCCTTGTTTAGAGTATTTTCCATGGGTATAAACCTTTTGTTTTCTGTCTTTTAGGTATGATCTAAAGAATGCTATGGCAGTTTCGCTTATATGGTATGTTGCTAGCTTCTTTAAGAGAATGTCATGGTCGACAGATCAAATGCTTTTTTTAGGTCTAAGAAAACAGCTCCAGACATCAGGTTTTTATTTATTGATTCCAGCCAACTGTCTACATTGTCAGTGCTGACTGACATGAGTGTTTCTGTCTAAAGCCGGACTGATGAATATTAATTAAATTGCCCTTTTCTAGAAAATCGAGGAGGTGTTTTTGTATGTTTTTTTTTTTCAAGGGGCTTTGACAGGGCCGACAAAAGTGAGATAGGAAAGGTAGTTATTGATATATTCAAGATCTTTTGATTTAGGGATTGGAATTACCATAGCTTCTTTGAAAATAGTTGGAAACGTGCTCTGTTTTATACAGAGGTTAAAGATAGAAGTGAGTGCCTCTACCGTATATGGTAGTGACATTTTCAGAATTTCGTTGTTGATACCATCCATCCCGGTGGACTTTTTGTTCGGCATGCTAGAAATAAATTTGAGGACTTCAGTGACTGTAATATCAGGAATGATGAATGTCTGCAGTATAATTTTTGCCTCACAGTATTTTTCCAGTGCTCTGGTACTCTGCGCTGTACTTGTACCTGACTGAGCTAGTGTTTCAGCTGGCGAAAGGAAGTGGTTATTTAATATATCAGCTGACAAATGGGATGCAATTTCAGGGGCTGATTTACCCTTCGTTATAACGTTCAGGGCTTTCCAAACCGATGCTGTATCTTTTTGGTCTCAGGTCGTTTCCTGGAAGAACAGGTTTCTTTTTACGCTCTCACTAGGTATTTAACACGATTTCGTTGTTTCTTATAATCATCAAACTTTTTCTTTCTTAAGTTTGTCTTTAAGTGGCATGGCCTGTTTGATATCTAATAATAATAATAATAATAATAATAATAATAATAATAAAAGTAATTTTATAGCGCCTAATCACCAAGGTGCTCTAGGCGCTTTACAGTCACAGTAATGAAACAGTGAAGCAAAATACAAAAACAAGCACATACAACCAAAACAAAATACATTGATTTACAAGGGCAGAAAACTCACACACACACACACACACACACACACACACACACACACACACACACACACACACACACACACACACATGATGAGCCGGCAGACAAAATGGTCTTTACGTATATGCAACAGAGAAAAGGTGTGTTTTAAGCTTGGATTTGAAAATGGAAAGAGATGATGAGTGACGCACATCAGCTGGGAGTGCGTTCCATGTAGTAGGACCAAAATACGAAAATGCACGATGACCTTGAGTGACCTTATTACGTCTAGGGATACGGAAAACACGAGTGTCTGAAGCAGAGCGTAGTGAGCGGGACGGTGTATACAGCTGGACAAGATCAGATAAGTAAGGAGGGGCAGAACAAGAGAACATGTTGAAACAAATAACACAGACTTTATACTGAATTCTGTATGAAACTGGCAACCAGTGCAAATCAGCTAGTAGTTAGTTAGTTAGTTATTTGGGTTTAACGCCGAGCAGGCAACTAAGGCCATCTCACGGCGGAAATCAGCTAGTAGAGGCATAATGTGTTCACGTTTCGGTACACGAAAAATCAGACGTGCAGCCCAGTTCATGACTCTCTGGATTTGGTCAAGAAGATTTTGCGGAACACCGGACAAAAGATAATTGCAATAGTCTATTCGGGACAGCACAAGGGAGGTAACAAGTGTTTTGGTAACTTCAACAGTCAGCAGATGTCGAACAGTGCTGATCCTTCTGAGTTCAATGAAGGCAAGCTGGCAAACTTTCTTCACTTGTTCCTTCATTGTCAGCCTGTTGTCAAATGACACCCAAGTTACGGGCCTAGCTAGAAAAGGAGATGGCACTCTCGCCCACCATCATTGATTCAGGAAGATTAGCACTGCACGTAGAGGAACACGTCATTCGGAGGGCCCCCACCCGGGTCTGCCCTGGGGGACTTGGGTGGGGTTAGGTACTTTTTAGTTCCCAGGGTCACCCTGGTCAGCCCCACAGGGTGAGTTTTTCTCTCTATTCTGGGGCATGTGTTTCTGTCTACCCGAGGTCCATTCTCCTGTATTTGCCTTTTTAAAACTCTCCCTACTGTCTGCACTGCCTGTAGCTCTTGATATTGGATGTGTGTTGCTAAATGGTCTTAGCTTTATTTAGGCCCCATGTGTTAGGTTTATTTAATGTATTTGACCGGCTGGCGACATACATTCAATGTTCTGTTTAGTTTTTTTTTTCACAAGCAGTGCAGGCACGTCCTGAGAAAGCCTTGTTGCTGTCGGGACGTTAAGCAATGTACAATCAATCAATCAATCAGTCATTCGGAGGGACTCAGTTTTGTCACTGTTCAGCTGGAGCTTGTTCTGTGTGGTCCACTTCTGAACATCACAAATACCAGCCTCCAAAGACTGCACCATCTGATCAACATGTTCACGAAGGGAGTGTTTGTACAATTCTGTATCATCTGCATATAAATGATAAGAAACAAAGTGATGCTCAATGACATGCGACAGGGGCTGTGTATACAGAGTAAAGAGAACAGGCCCCAAGACCGACCCCTGTGGAACGCCACAAAGCAGCTCAACAGGGTGGGACTCAAATCCTGCCACTGAAACCATCTGCAAGCGACCAACGAAGTAGGATTTGAAAAATTTTAGTGCAGTGCTTTGAATACCAAACATATCTACTGTTAACCAAGGTGGCAGGGTAGAGTGCTTAACTCGTTTTTCTCGTATGGGCGCATGCTTACTTATGACCCCAAGGAACAGATCCTTCCAGCACCACAGGGCACTGTCAGGAGAAGTGTGGTTAGACACGTCACTGGAAGGAGTATTGCTCAGATCCCGCAGAGAGTCGCCGTTATTATTATTTTTTCAATATTTAATTGTTTTATGCCGCTTTTTGTTCTTTGTCTAGTTTCATGGAGACTGTGCAACATACTGGAGAGAGAGAGAGAGAGAGAGAGAGAGAGAGAGAGAGAGAGAGAGAGACTGTGTTTGAATGCTGGAAGAGATGTGGCTTAAATAGCCTTAGAGGAATTGCCAACGTTAAATTTTACCGTGGACGCCGGGCGACAGACGGCGGACGGACGGACGGACGGACGACCACTGGTCCAGTGCACAGACTCGCTTTTGCTATCGCACGTGAACCGATACTCGAGGGATCATATATCATCATGGGGTCGCTCCGTTCTCTGTTACGTGATCAACTTGGTGCCATTCACACAGAGGTACTGTGCCCTGCCAGATAACCCCTTAATTGCCGGGGCAATGCGAACGCTGCTCAGCTGCAAGAGACATAAATCTTCATGAGTCAACCGCAATCGCGGGGGCTCATGAGGATTCATGTCTCTTGTTAGTCCCGTGTTCTGTATGCCTAGTTTAGTCTAATTTGCGTCTGTTTCTTGACGCGAATGTTGGTCAGCGTGCCCTAGTTTCAGACGCGAGATTCGTGCGAGAACTGAACTGAACTGAACCTTTATTTTTAAAGGATAAAGACAATAGGCACGCAGCCCTTTTTGCACGTCTGTCCTTAATAACGTTTAACTTTTAAAATCAGTATAACAGTAGACAAATACAAGTAAAAAGTATTTCGCACACACACACACACACACACACACACACACACGCACGCACGCACGCACACACACACACACACAAACACGCATACACACACGCACGCACACAGGCATTCGGATGCAATGCAGCACGAACGTAATACAGGATATCATAGCCACACACACCGCAGGGGAGGGTGTGTGTGTGTGTGTGTGTGTGTGTGTGTGTGTGCGCGCGCGCGTGCTGGGTGGGTGGAGGGGGGATGGGGGTGTGGGAACCGAAGTTATTGCAGTCATGCACCTGACTCGGAGCGTCACAGGTATAGAATACAAATTCTATGCATGTGACGCTCCGAGTCAGGGACACAGCTCTTCACCTGACTAACATAACCTCGGTTTTCTCCGCCTGTGTAAGCATCAGATCTCGAGCAGCAGTCCATGTATACGTAAACAAACAATTATTTCATGAAGGCACAGATACTCATGTAGATGAGGGGCTCATGGTTCTATGTCTATTGCTGGCCTGCATTTGTATGCATGCTCCTTGGACGGAGGGGGTTATTTGGCGGTGATGGAACCTGCCATGATTTTAAAGGCACAGTGAAGAGGTTAATGTTTTAAATCCGCCATATTAGTTTTACTGTCCTCGATCTCGGGATTGAATTTTGATCACCATTTAACCCTTTGCACGTCCTGTAGGAATCATCGCGACTACAACCGCTACCGACACGCAAAGGGTTACAAGCAAGAGGCATAGATTTTCATGGCCCTGTGACTGCGAAGACTCATGAACATATATGCCTCCCGCAGAAGGAAACGATTCACGATGAAATCGTAAAACCTAAAAATCTGACAAAGGTCACCAAATGACAAAAAGTCAACTCAGTCGGAAGAAGTAAAATGTACTTTGCACAGACCGCTGGCAGCAAGTGGCATAGAATTACACAATCCCTTGAGACAGCAGAAGTTCATGAATATCTACGCCTCTTGCGCAGCTCTAAAAAGGCCCGTTGAAAAAAAAAAAAGGTTTGTTCTTCTTCTTCTCGAACGCCGTCACACTTGGAGTTTGGCTATCAAAATGGTCTTCTGTAGCGCCTCCACAGGCCCGTACAGTTTCTCTTGTATAGTGGCGGGTTTCGGCCATATCTCCTCCCTCAGCAGCTGGTGGTTCCCACAGTCCTACAAGGGCACAGATGAGATGGTCACGAGGTGGAAGCAACTGTGCAGGTGGAAATTGAGTAGGTTGTGCATGGTACTCAGACGAAAGATGGTCGCCTGCTCTTGTCTGGACAGCTGATGGGGTGAGTAGACAAGCGACAGTCCAACCTCCGGAAATTAAAACAACGAGAATTGGCTGCTGGAGGGAGACAGAGCAAGCGACTGTCCAAACACCGTAAAAATCACAATCTGAAGATTTATATTTTTTTCCCGAAATATATATATTTTTTGTATTATTATATTTACGTATTTATATATGTTTGTATCTCATAATATGATTAAGGGGGATACTTTGAACCTCTCACCACCCCACCCCCCACCCCACACCCCCCCCACACACACACACACACACACACACACACACACACGGGAGCGTCGACAAGCACCCGCAGTAGCAAAATGTCTTCGGGCCCACGACGGGCGCAGTGGGCCCGCGCACAGTTGTGCGCGGGCCCATTGCGCCCGTCGTGGGACCGAGGACCTTAGCGTACTGGGATATAAACAAGCACATCAACAAACCCTCGACAATGAAAAAGTGGTGTCTTGGGCGCCCCACAGCTCCTACGTCACTGCAAAAATTGGTCTGAGCCATGAGTGGCACGCATTATTAGGTTCTGAGAGTTGTTTATCGGTGAGCAAAAGGTCTTCGTGTTGATAAAAGACTTACTGGTCCGCGCTCTGTCTTTGGCGCGAGAACATTGTATCAAAGAGGAACTGCTTTCTTCTTTGACCAGAATAGTAATAACACCAGTACCAAAATGTCTTCCGTTGCACGACGGCCGCTGTGGGCCCGCGCATAGCCGTGTGCTGGCTCACTGCGGCCGTCGTGGGTCCGAGAACCTTTGCTGACTGGGAAGTTTTTGGGGTAATAATGTTTGCCACTGTAATGCAATCAGTTATAGTGTAGTGTGGTACAACAATAATAAAAATGCCACCCACAGGCATGGGATGAGCGTTGCGCATCGATCACCTCTTTTATACGGATAGAGGGAAATACTGTTAATAGAGATGAGCGATTCCATTACGATCATCTCATGCCTGTGATTACGCCCCGTTCTCCTATGACATTAGTGTTATTAACCAGACCTTACATAATCCATCTGCTGCAGCATACTGGCTATATGTGCTTTGACGAGGTGGTCTGTCATTGTGTTTTTCTCCAGTCATTGTCACAGCTGCTCTGGGATCTGTTTATTGGTCTAATCCAGACCATAACGGTAACTGCCAAGCGTGTAAAATGCAAAGAAGAACTCAAAGAAGAAAGAAACACGCTTAGAAAAGACAGTTATAACACAGTTTGTTAACAAATTGTGTTGTAACTGTCTTTTTCTGTCTCTTGCAGTGATTGCCGTGCTCACATGTGTGACATATGGCTGCTTTTGTGTATTTGTGAACTGAAGTGTAAATCTTTCTCGTGATTTTTTATAGTAGTGCTGTTTTATTATATGATACTGAGCCATATTTTTCTTGATAGAGTGCCGATAACCGGTAGAGAATAACCCAACGAAGATAGAAGAACGCGTAAAAAGACAGTTGCAACACAATTTAGTAATATGTCGGTTTAAAAACAAACAAACAAACAAAAATCCCAACTATTTTAAAATAGACAAACAATCAAGTAAACAATTGTCATTGCGAGGAGAAAGTAAGTGAGAAGTATAGGATGAGACGTAGTGTCGATAACCGGCAGATGTGAATACGGGATCCGGATCAAAATGTAGGAGGTGTTAGCCGAGGACATGTTTGATTCGGTCGAGTAATTATTGTCATGTTCGTTTACTGAGGGTTTTTCTGCTTGTTTTCTTTTTCTGCATAAAGAACCGTTGAAGATGTTTATATCCCTACTGGTGATGTGCGTTTGTGTGGCGGTAAGCAGCGCGTGCAGCTGTATCTCACAACGACAGAGCATTGACATGTTCTGCCACTATGACGTCAGTAAGTATTATTCCAATTCATCAATACATATGCTGTAAAATCCATGCGCGGGCCGTTTCAAGATACTGTTTGTGGATGTGCACCTGGTATTACAGGTATGTGGCGTAGACAAATTTATTTCTTGTTAACCCATTTAGCCCTGACGCCCTACAGCAGGTGATGTATCGGCAATGCTGTATCGACCATGATAAATCAAGAGTATGACAGATTAGATTGGCGCTGGATGGCGCCAAGCTAATCTGGCACTAGTCTTGAATTATCATGGTTGCTGTAAAAAAAAATGGTACATGGCATCTGGCAACTCCAAAAGTTGGGAAATGCGGCCGTGGGATTAATCGGGTTAGAGTGGGAGGATGGCTAGAGCTGACAACCCCGGAGAGGCGCCTGTCCGTTTTATCCTGCCGGTGGTACTCAGCACTAAGCACTACCTTATTCGTGCGGTTACGTTTGCAACGAACGACTGCCGACGACGAACGAAAGCGAATCAAGTTTAATCTTACTCCGTACGAATGATGTTTTCGTCGTCGTAGGTTTCGTTGTTGGTAGTCATTTGTAGCAAACGAAAACACACTATTGACGCACTAGGCTACGAACGTAAATGCGAGGTGGTAGATTCTTCTCTGTTGTCTTGATAATTGAGGAATGGATGGATGGATAGATGGATGGATGGATGGGTGGATTAGGGGATGGATGGATGGATGGATTGATTGATTGATTGATTGATTGATCGATTGATCGGTCGGCCGATCGATCGATCGATCGATCGATCGATCGGTTGGTTGGTTGGTTGGTTGGTTGGTTGGTTGGTTGGTTGATTGATTGATTGATTGATTGATTGATTGATTGATTGATTGATTGATTGATTGATTGATTGATTGATTGATTGATTGATTGATTGATTGATTGATTGATTGATTGATTGATTGATTGATTGATTGATTGATTTCCAGAAAAAGGAAGAAAAGTATGTCTCAGTATTTTGGGCGACTTTACTCGTAGTCACGGAATGTATCGGAGTTCCAGTACTGATCGATAACTCATTCGAGACGCGTATCCGAACGCAACACGTCTCTAATGACTAATGGAGTTAACCCCTTCACTGCCGAAAAAGGTTCACGCGATCAAACTGCATGAGGCATAGATCCTTATGAGCCCAGCGACTGCAGGGGACTCATAAAACTCTACGACTCTTGCTCAGACCAGTGTGTATTCATGTTGCTTGGACGTTTGAAGCGACGTGGTTGAATGAACTAAGATTTCAGAAGCGACAAAAATCGTCCAGTTGCAGGGAAGGGTTTAAGGAGGGCCACCCACCCACCCATCCGTCAATCCATCCTGGCTTTCATTCATTCGTTCTATTGTTCGTTTGTTCATTCGTTCGCTCGTTTCGTTTCGTTCCGTTTGTTCATTTATTCGTTTGTTCGTTCGTTTCGTTCATTGTGAGTGCTGATCTGTGAATATGGGCCTCACGGCCTGTCGTAGCAATGCCTGTCGGTCGTGTTGTCCAAAATCACAGACCAGCACAACAAATGATGACATGTGCAGTTGTACGAGGCGTGCCGCTAAACAGGACGGAGGACGAGGAGTGGACCGTTGTCTATAACTTTCAAGTTCAGGACGGACTGATTGTGAGTAATATGCAGCACTGACGACGCCCCCCCCCCTCCCCCCACACTCCCCCTTCCACACACACACACACACACACACACACACACACACACACACACACACACACACACACACACACACACCCCGGATCCCTCCCTCACCCCCAACGCATGTTAACACAAAGACACAACAACAACAAACTCAACAACAACAAACTAACTAACGAAAGAACGAACGAACAAAGAATCAAACAAAGAAACAAACAAACAAATGAAGAAAGAAACAAACAAACAAATGCAGCAACTAACAATAAAATCGCACAAATATACAAACTGTAGGCCTATACTTACAGAACACATCCCTCAAACGGGCAGCATTCACACAAACAACACTTTACTATTACACCTTTTGGCAACATTAGGTTTCTTTCTCTGACCTAGCATTATATTTCTATTTATTCTAGGGCTCTGAAATTGATGCGAATGTTTAGAACTCACCTTATAACTGTCAGATCAGAAAATACCTTACTACCAAAGCTGCCACCAAACTCGCTGTCTCTCTCATCTTATCTCGCATCGACTACTGCAACTCTCTCCTTTCCGGCCTTCCTCACTCCACCACTCTCACTCTCCAGCGCGTCCAGAACAATGCTGCCCGCCTCGTCCTCAGAAAGAAAAAATCCGACTACATCACTCCCCTGCTCAAGCTCCTTCACTGGCTCCCCATCCCCCAACGCATCCAATACAAGATTCTGTCTCTCTGCTACAAATCCCTGAACAACTACGCTCCTACCTATCTCTCCAACTTACTTCACCCCTACACTCCCCCCCCCCCCCCCCCGCTCTCTCCGCTCCGCCTCCGACCCTCTCCGCCTCCTCATCCCCCGCACCAAACTCAACACTTTCGGCCCCCGCTCCTTCTCAGTATACGGCCCATCCAAGTGGAACACTCTCCCACTCTCTCTCCGTCAGAAATACTCGCTCTCCTCCTTCCAGTCCGCCCTCAAAACTCACCTCTTTCAACAGTTCTAGCACTATATCAAAAAATCAATCCAGACCAAAAAGGTGACTGCCAAGCGTGTGAAATGCAAAGAAGTACCCAACGGAGAAAGAAACACACTTAAAAAAACGGTACAACACAATTTATTAATATTTCGGGTAAATACCCTTTGTCAAAATAGACAAACAAACAGAGACATTAGCCGCTACTTATCTTCATATGCAGAAGGAATGTGGCAACTCATTCCTTCTGCATATGAAGATAAGTAGCGGCTAATGTCTCTGTTTTGTTTGTCTATTTTGACAAAGGGTATTTACCCGAAATATTAATAAATTGTGTTGTACCGTTTTTCTAAGCGTGTTTCTTTCTCCGTTGGATACTTCTTAGCACTATATCACCACACTCCCCACCCCAAGCTGACCGTCGTAAGGTATTTTCACTATTTGTGTTACGTGAGTCATTGTCTAAAGCGTGCGCATGCGTGTGCGAGTTGTGAGTGCGCGCTTAGAGTTATAATTATTATAAGATAAGCGCATTATAAATACCGTAATTATTAATTATTATTTATTATAACTAAACTCTATAACTTAAAATAAAATAGACATTTTCTAGAAACAAAGCCACTGGATGGAGAAAAAAATGGGTTTCTACCAATAAAGTGGGTACCTCTCACATAGAAACTGGCATTACAGTGAAAATGGGTGTCTTCACAACATTAGGCGTTTGTAATAGGGTCAAGTTCATGGAATACTTCTTTGTTTACATTCATTTCTTTGGGGTTTTTTCAACTTAATGTGTATGTACTTATTAACATTTTTAACGTTGTATGGTGCAAAATTGAATGAACACTGACCCCTAACCTTTAGATTATGATTTTCATCGAGGAAATCTTTTAAACATTGCTACGTTTTGTAGCAAAACAGTTTATCATGGCATTTATGTGAGAATCAAGATAATGTATTCTGAAAATTAAGGGACATTCTTTTTTATGTACTCTGGAGTTTGAGACAAACAGCAACAGAGCATTTTGAATATAAACCCTTATCATTCGGAATACACCAGTGTGTGCAACAAGTGTGACTAAAATAGTCCAAGAGTAGTGCAACAATAGCTTGGCACCTCTAGGCGCCAAGCTATTCTGGCACCACCCTTGAACTAAAGACATTGGTCTATGTCCTTATCTACAAGTACTGTAATGTAGCTTGCATATATGGCAGTATACAAATTTGAAGCTTTCAGCCTCAGTATGATACAGGTTAAAAAGTGTGGAAAAATACATAAGATAGAAAAAGACCTAGACGAAGAAACTAACACTCAACTCATTCTACCCCAGACACACCACAACAAGATAAAGATCGACCATGATAGTTCAAGGGTGATGTCAGAATAGCTTGGCGTCTATGGGCGCCAAGCTATTCTGGCATCACCCTTGAACTATCATGGTCGATCTGTGTCCTGCACTGCAACGCAGTCTTCAGAGGACGACTTCAAAATTTGGGGATTTCGGTCTTGGGGCAGAATGAGTTAAAATGACAAAACAGAACACTGACATTAATTAATTAACTGACAACATAAGAAATCACTTGAAACTTCAGCCTTTATTAATCACATCAAAGGTGCATGCATATAAAAACACAGTAATTGTTTGTAAACACTTCAAATCAAGCAATCAAGAGCAGTCAAACCTTTTTCTGGCAACTTTGTGATGAGGAAAACTAGTTCTTGCCTTTGGCATGTAATGGGTTTGAGCGACTTATGTGCCTCTATTCATAAAATGGAGAGAGAAATATACTGAATTCTAGAAAGTGCGACAATAAAGTTTAGCTGGGTTGGAAAACTTCGTCCCGTCCCTAGGTTAAACACACCAGCGGTGCGAATGTTGCTATTTTGGCACCAGACTGGTTGCTCGGACCGGTCATGTGCACTCGATCGGTTTAGAGCGTGTGCTTTCTGCACCTGTAATGGGCAACCTCGGAGAAAGAATCAGGTGACCGTCATTTGATTGCTGCAGAATAACATGAATAAAGAATAAACCCTTTCCCATATGCAATCGGGCAATAATGCATCCATCCTTATGCTAGCATCACGAAACATTACGCGATTTGGCAGATTTGAAAAATAACTTTTTTCCGTCAATGGAGGTGATTTTGCGACATCTGCGTCGTTTGCGGCAGAAAGCACCATCATAGTTGAAGTTCGAGAGATGAGCGCACTACAAGTACAATGGACTTGATTCAGTGGCGTGGGGCATGACACAAGCCTCCACCATCTCTACACAAAACTGGCGTGTTAGGGGAGGTAAATGGCGCAGCTAAAAGTAAAACTGCAAACAAACCTTTTTCTTAACTGCGATCACAATCTTTCGCGTGAACGTACTACAAGTGCAGAAGCCAACCTGCACGCGCAGTTCTGGTGCACATGGCCGGTCCGAGATACTGGTCTGGTGCAAAAATAACAACAATGGCGCTGCTGGTGCATTTAACCTAGGTAGAGGGCCAGGTACACCAAATTAGCTAAGGTTTATGCTTCCTGTGACTTTTGAAACAATGCATAGTATGCAAAGTGTACTTTATAGTAACAAAATAAGTTACAGACATTTTCAAAATGATCCAGGCGTACATCAGATAAAAACAAGCTATACACACTAAAATAATAACACTCTTGTAATAAACCTTTATGGGTACAATGGTTTTCTTATCTTAGTATTGTCTTTTGTCCCCAGCCGCTGTTTCGTTTGCAAAGTCAAAATGTTATATAGTATACAAAATGATCCAGGCGGCCCAACCCCATAATAACACTCTTGTAATAAATCTTTATGTGGACAATGGTTTTCTTAGCTTAGTATTGTCTTTCGTCCCCAGCCGCTGTTTCGTTTCCAAGGTCAAAATGTTATACAGTATACAAAATGATCCAGGTGGACCAACGCCATTATAACACTCTTGTAATAAATCTTTATGTGGACAATGGTTTTCTTATTTTACTTTTGTCTGTCGTTCCCAGCCGCTGTTTGGTTTGCAAGGTCAAAATGTTATACAGTATACAAAATGATCTAGGTGGACCAACCCCATAATAACACTTTTGTAATAAATCTTTGTTGACAATGGTTTTCTTATCTTATTATTGTCTTTCATCCCGATTTGTTTGTACATTGCTGAACGTCCCGACAGCAAAAAGACTTTCTCAGGACGTGCCAGCACTGCTTGTGAATTAAAAATGAACAGAATATTGAATGTATGTCGCCAGCCGGTCTAATATGCTAAATAAACCTAAGACCATTTAGCAACACACATCCAACGTCAAGAGAGATACAAAAAAAATTAATTCAGACCAAACAGGTGACTGCCAAGCGAGTAAAATGTAAAGAAGTACCCAAAGGAGAAGAAACACGCTTAGAAAGATGGTTACAACACAATTTATTAATATTTCGGGTAAATCCGCTTGTCAAAACAGACAAACAAACAAACAGAGAGATCAGTCGCTACTTATCTTTATTTGCAGAAGAAATGTGGCACATTCCTTCTGTGAATGAAGATAAGTAGTGACTGATATCTCTGTTTGTTTGTTTATCTGTTTTGACAAAGCGGATTTACCCGAAATATTAATAAATTGTGCTGTAACCGTCTTTTCTAAGCGTGCTCCTTTCTCCGTTGGGTACTTTTTTTTAAGAGATACAGGCAATGCAGACAGTATGGAGGGCTTCAAAAATAAAAATACAAGTGAATGAACCAAGGGTAGACAGAAACACTTGCCCCAGAATTGAGAGGAAAACCCACCCTGTGGGGCTGACCAGGGTGACCCTGGGAACTAAAAGGTAGTTAACCCCACCCAAGTCCCCCAGGGTGGACCCGGGTGGGGGCCACTGTTTAGTTGCAAAGTAAGGTTAATGTTATACAGTTTACAAAATAATTCAGGCGTACATCAGAAAAAAACAAAGCTATACACGCTGAAAACAACTGAATATTAACACTCTTGTAATAAATCTTTATGTTGACAATGGTTTTCTTATCTTATTATTGTCTTTAGTCCCAAGCCACTGTTTCATTTCCAAATTATGTTATACAGTATACAAAATGATTCAGGTGGACCAACCCCATAGTAACACTCTTGTAATAAATCTTTATGATGACAATGCTTTTATTATCTTATTATTGCCTTTCGTCCCCAGCCACTGTTTTGTTTGCAAAGTCACATGTTATACACTATACAAATGATCCAGGCGTCCATCAGATAAAACAAGCTATACACGCTGAAACCAACCCGATAATAACACTCTTGTAATAAATCTTTATGAAAACAAAAATGCCGCGAGTGTGCTCTCTCTGAGAATCTCAATTCATTTCTTTTGTAACTTTTTCAGTCTGTTGAGGATGTAATCCTTAATGTTTGTCCAGCGCCTATGTCTAAGTGCGGGCTTTTCTGCGATTGCCTGCTGTATCTTGGCTTTTCCGGGAAGTTTGTTCAAGATGAGGTGTGTATGGAAATGAGTTTGAACAGCTTTTTCTTCAGCTTTGCCCCATGGTTTCCTTAAAAATCTAGCTTTCTTTCGAAAAGGAGCTGACGCAGTACTGTCTTCATCAAAACTATCTAGATTTTCATCAGGCTCTGGGCGTCTTTTCTCTGTCATGCTCATTGATTCCTGTGTTGTTGACTTGGTACTTGCTTCATTCACAGGTGCTGTTTTCCCCGAGACCTCTCTGCAAGTTTCTGACGTGTCTTCATTGTCAAAGTCAATCTCTTCATCGCCCAGCTTAGCTCTAATGCAACTCTCAAAATCTGTCGTCCCATTGTTAAATGACAGAAGAATCTTTGCCACTTTTACCTTTTGAAGGACGTCTTGAGGTTGGCGATAGATATGGCGATGTATCCGAATATCATGACCAAGGAAATCTGCCAGCTGATCCTGGTGCAACTCTGAGATGGCCATTGACTGAGCCAAAGTTGCAATCTGCTTCCGCAACTGAGTAAATGTGAACATGGCTGGGTTTGACATGTTTGCTTGCAGCGCGTGTGCCTTCAAAACATCATGGCCTCTGTAAGGCCTTTGACGAGAAGGTGTGGCAAAGATGTACTGGGAACCAGCGAGAGCTGGCACAGATTCCCTCATTTGAAGGATTCTGTCCACAGTTGTCATCAACTTCTTCGTCAGCAAAATGGGAACACTCCTATTAAACTTGCCTCTGATTTCCACTCGCTGAAAATGATTCACCATTTTCTTCTCAACCTCTGTGAGACCTTTCAAGATATCTTGATTGGTGATCGATCCAATCCTGGCATTCTGGAAGTCTGGTACCTTCATTCTCTGAAGCTCTCCCCCTCGTTTTCGATTGAAAAGTGACATAGCGCAAGAGTTGTTTTAACCACTGTGGGATAATCTTCCGAAACCATCCTTGTTTCAAGAAGTTCTTGGACCTTCCTCACATCTGCACATGATGGGATCAGCTTGGGTTTGTTCATGGTCATTTTCCTGACCGACTTGGCTGCTGTAGCTGACACACAATCATACCAGTCCCCAGTAAAGGAAGAGTCAAACCACTGTGCCTCAGAGAGCTCCTGTCGCCACCTGTCATCTTAACCATGCCCAAGCTGTTTGGATGCCTGTGACTATTTGATCTGTGAACATTTTTTCAAGGCATGGCCTATGCGCATTGCGAGATTGCCTTTTTTGTCCTCATCAAATTCTGCTAGTTCTTTTACAGCCAGTACAACATGATGAAAGCTAGCTGAATTGATCACAGCATTTAAACTTTCGATTTTCATTTCTGTCCTCACTCTGAGAATCTTTAATAGTCTCCCCAACTCCTGCATCCTGGAGCTGATTTGTCCAGCCGTGTGTTCTTCAATGTCCCTGCGGTCAAATAATCTTTTTCCATACTCGAGAAGCAAAGGGTCAGTTGTGATGAGACGGCTTATCTCATCATCTCTCTGTCTGGCTAATACCTTATGATAGAAGGAAGAGTCAACGTCTAAAGGTATTGGAAGCATTAGCCTCCCACGTCGTGCTGCGTCACCTCGTTTAGCGAACTGAAACTCTCCTGGTTTCTGACAGCAATGTTTTGAGTGTAGAGGGGTCACCTTTCTTTGATAGAGCCCTTTGCAATGGCTATAGGTGAGAAGGTCTTCAACGTTACAACAGTTGGTGCGATATTTAAAAATCAAACATCCTGGTTTCTTTTCAGGAACGGCAACGTTATGCATGTAATCACCCTCATCTTGTAGTCTGATCCATGCTTGACGTCTTTGCTTCGTCCCTTTTTTCATAGACAAAATTTTAGCAACGTCTGCCTCATCTGCATAGACATCTTGTGAGTGCGTGTTAATTTTCACGGCAAGCTTGCTACAGAATCTGCACGCATGTTTATTGTCCCATTTATAATTGCCTTTCCCTCTCTGTGACACGTGCACACCTGTTTCTTCTGTAAGCACTCTTTCCCCAACCCCAACGTCATGTTCCTTCTGCCTATCCACATTCTCATTGCCACCCCTTAATTCACCAGGTTCTGCACACTGCACCTTGCTGGTACTTGCTTCACTGACACCTGCCCACCCTGAACCTGCCACTTTGAAATCTAACATAGTCAATACAATACTGTCTGTGTCGGAGTTCCCAGAGTTTAATGGCGACCCACAGTCTGAATCCTATGAGCTCCAGCCAGGAACAAACTCCTCGTCATCACTGTCCTTGCATTGCGATCATCTTGCACTCTCAGGTCCATCCCAGGCTCCATTTGCCAACTGGAAAAAGAAAAGAAAAAGAAACTGCATTGGGACAGAAATAGCCCAATTTTGATTTAAGGGGCCTTGCAGAAGAATAAAAAGAGTAATCCCGTGTATGACAGATTTACATATATGTGTGACCTCGGTGTCAAGGGCTGGCTTCTTCAGCAGCAAAGTCCATGTTTTCTGAAAATGTAAGCATTTTCTACACATCTGTAAACCCCGCATGACCTTTTGTGAGAGGTTATTCAATCTGGTATGGTTACCAAGGTCTTGCCACAAAGTATCCTTGGGCCAAGCTTGAAGAATGTGGCTTGAATAGTCTCCGAGAAAATGCCACCGTTAAAGTTTACCACGGACGACGGACGGACGGACGGACGGACGGACGACCAGTGGCCTAGAACATAAACTCACTTGTGCTTCGCACACGAGCCAATAAAATGAGAATGATCATAGAATCACTTACCAGTTTGTAATTGGGGGCATTCCCGTGCCGTCTATGCACCCTCCTACCAGAGATACTGCATGGGCATTCAAGCTGACTAATTTTGCCATGGGCCTTGGTCATGTGCCTGTGGAAGAAAACAGTCAGCTCTGGATGAGTGAAGCCAAACTTTAAATTCGTCACTGCGTACACGGCGTCATGAGACTAGCGATGCCTTGACTTGAAGCTTATTGTGACGTCATTTTGCTGCGTGCTATTCTTCTCCTTCAGAATTCCTGTCGCTACAGGAGCCCACAGAGCGTGTGGCGGGAAGCGCCGTGTGTCCGTCTTTATTCGTGTGCGCCGGCGTGTGTGTTGGCTAGATCAGAGATTGGCTTAGAGAGGAGGGAATGGATCAGAAGGATAGGCTAAAAAATATGAGCAACTTTGAATGTTCCTAAAAGAAAAACGCATGTGAGCTCCAAAAAATACGGTAGACTTTGGGATGAAATCCTCATCTTGTTTTTGTTTTTTTAATTCAGTGCATGTGTACTGTGTCAGTGATTTTGCACTGCGCAGCCATTTAAGGTCTAAACCTACAGAAATATGTACGGTGATTACAGGCACATTAGAAAATACAACGAGGCGTAATTCGTTGCTACGAGGAGTAATTATAATTACTGCTAGTAGCAGTAGCCAATCGGGAGTAATTACGTAGGATCTAGGAGGTAGTTCGGACAAATCAGAGCCGGGGTATCAAGCGGCCATGGCAACTGCTTTGAGAAAAGCACACGTACCGCTGAAATAGTCGGAAAAATAATAGTATCTAGTCACGTGGTATCTACACGTTAGTTGTGATTGGCTGCAACGACTACTATGCTTACTTATTTACGCCCATACGCCGATTATTAGTCATCGTAGTAACTCCTTTGTGTGCCTGCTTTTGCAGATCATATTGATCAGCACACAACACTGCTGGCGGGCCTAATAAGTGTCATAAGAACAAAGTAAAGGTAGCTAACAGCTTTTTTAGTCCAAAAGTTATCCCGGTCTACCGTGCACCCCCCCACCCCCACCCCCCCACCCCAGTACTCAAAAAGATGGATTTCAAAGTTTACCTTAATATGTCCTGCGATGCTTAAGCCATGTTCCCCTAAAATTATTAGGAACGCACCAGAGATATAGCCGATGGCGCAAGGGTACCCCCATTCACGCTCTTTGCGGATGCTAAAATGAGGTTAAGAAACATTTTCTTCTAAATAAATCAGAATTCATCCCAGAAGCCCAAATCAGGCAATATTATGTTAAGCACATCTTCTGCATCCTCTACACACAAACAAAAAACCCAGAATGAAACAATATTGAATCTCTGGCTCACAGTGAATGTATTTGTGCACCCAGTAAACAGCCATTTCCTCGAAATCACAAAAAAGACAAAAATAATGTGTCAGATGCCTTCCGACATTTTCTATAGCACTGGCAGTCCATTTTCAGGCTTAAATCATTAAAACAGGATGTCACAATTATTATAAACTTGACTAGGTGATGCTGTAATCACTGTGAGTGTCACAGTGGTTGATTTTGTATCCCTACCCCAAGTTCGGTATTATTTTTAGTCCACTTAATCAAATTTCAAAAATATAAAAAACTATTCAAATTTCCAAAATTTCAGTAGCTCCCTTGAGCTTGCCCTTAGCACCACGTGATTGTTCTGTGTTTATGTACAGTGTGTGAATAAATGCGCGTGATTCACGTGAGCGTGCTTGTTAGGTTCAGTTCGCGGCTATGCCCTGCGCATTGAGTTATATTATAAATATGAGAAATGCTCCATATAAATACTATGTATTATTATTATCATTATTATTATTATTATTATTTTATTATTATTATTATTATTATTATTATTATTATTATTATTAAGTTGTAAAAATACACAAAATTATTTAGAACAAATTACCCTAGTTAACTCATTTTATTTTGACCTCTCTTTACCTTTTAAGTTTCAATAATGTAAGCATAAACTGCAAGAAACTAAGAAAAGTCGGCATCCTTTACGGCACGTTTGTGGTGAATGATAGCTTTTTCCAATTTAAAATTGCCGATTTGGGAAACGTACGTTGTTTCCGATGACCTCAGAAATTTTGTAAACAAATGATATGTCCTTTTTAGGTTTTATTGGTTAGTATAGAGAACCACAGTTACTCCAAACCTGATTTTATGATGCTGTGATGCATTTAGGGTCCACAGTGGCTAAATCTGCTGCCCTAACCCCATTTTATCAGTACGTAAAGGAACGCAAAATGGTCATAACAATTGCTTATGACATACTCCTCTGTTTAAATATTTTATTGCCCGTTTTCTTAACAAAGTATGCATATTGAGCATAAAAATGTGTGATCATATCATTAATTTCAATGTGACCCATTAATTTAATTGTAATTCTTTTTAGTTAAGGCATGTTTAACAGGGGCTGCCGCTGACGCTTCTACCGTCTGCACATTCAGCAGTCTTGTCAAACTCGGGGAAGGTGTACCTCAGGGAGATGTTGTGTCTGATGCTGTTCTTGGTATACATTAATTACATTAGTACAGCAGTACCAAGGTTTGTCTCGAACATCCTCCATGCAGATGACTTTGCAGTGTGGAGCGCAGCAGAACATAAAGAAATAGCATCCTGCAGAATCCAGGATGCTGCCATTAGAGTCAGCAGCTGGGCTGAAAGATGGCCACTCAAACTGAGCTAGACCATCTCTTTTAATCAGATGGACTAAGTCAACTAGAGACCTTCCAGTACCAAAGACAGGCATACCAACTTTACTAGCAACAAAAAAAATTACTGGATTCACGTGGTGGCCTCACATCGAAGTCATGGAAGCTAGAGCTGCAAAAAAAAGGCTCTGATGAAGAAACTGGTGGGGACCACATAGGCGCAAATTACAGCATCCTAGCGCAAGTAAACACCAGCTCGGTCAGACCAGTAGTGCGGTACCAAGATACAACGACAACATGAAACACTGCCTGCAAAACCAAAAACGCCAGGCTTGACAAGATGCAGAACATGGGTCATTGTCATGATGCAGCGACATTCTTAGAGCCATATGGAGCACCCCAATTTAGGAAATGGAGGCCATTGGAGCCACTGGAATGCAGAAGAGCACACACGATGAAGAGACTTACTAAACACCGACAGCACTGGAGACTACAGGAGCATACCAAAAACCGTCAGAAACGCCAACTGAAGGTCCTGCAAAAGGCTAAAACTGACGTCCTGGAACCAAGCCCAAAGATGTGTGAAGAGCCTCCTTCAGATACCTGGACATCTCAAAAGAGCCTTCTAGACAACACAAACGATGTTCCAGGACTCTTTGCCAAAGGTCTCGGCACTGCACAAAGCCATCTCGCTGGAGATTATGCCCAAGCGCTACCCTCACAGCAGCTGTGCTCACATCTGCACAGGCGGGTCCGCACAAGACGTCATGCGGAATGAAGGAAGTGGCGTGTACATCTGTTGTGCAGACCGCACTACTAGCTCCCTCTCCTTACCAGTTGTCGGCAGCAGCTCCAACTATCGTACAGATCTTCAGGTGCTCAACACAGCAGCAGAGCACTAGCTAGGATAAGGCAGCAGCTTGATCCAATGATCTCTTCACCAGTAAGCTTCAAGATAGACTGGATGTCCTGTCCACAAAATAGTGCTGCAGTGGATTCGAGTACATTCTGGAGTAGCTGGAAATGGAGAGGCTGACAGCTTGGCCAAAGCAGGCGCCAGACTACCTCAAGATCACAACCTCCTGTAAATAAACCAAGACACTGCAGCAACAAAGAGATTCGCAACAGCAGAATGGCGGCTGCAGCCCGTGGGCAGACGACATCAACAAGCTGAACAAGGAGAGCCAGACCATCATCTTTCATCTACGCACTGATCACTCTAGACTCACCATGCGAAAACAGCCCGATGCGAATGTAGCGTAGAAAATCAGTCTCCTTAGCACATTCTCCAGACCTGTCTATACAGAGAAGCGGTCCGCTGGCATTTCTTACCAGACGACACGCCGCTGTGCACCAAACTCTGTAAACATGCTGCCCAGCTCTTGACAGCTCACTTATTGGCAGCCAGAACAATATAAGATTTAAAGACGGCCATGAAGGAATTGAACGTTGCAGAAGAAGAAGGCAAAAAATGGGGGTGGAAGTGGTGATCTCGTGGTGGACATGTGCAAACTAAGTATTATGCTAACATTGTTTTGGCTGTTAGGACCCATGAAACTGTATTACGCATATTCATATTTACACATTTCTAGATGAAAATAAATGAAAAGAAAAGGGGAGACCTTACTAGACCCGCCTTACGCTAGGTAAAATATCACCTAAAAGACCACTCACAAACCAGATAGGTGAGACTAGCGCTGGCAGAATTGTACACATACCAAGGGGAATTACTCAGCGCTGGACAGACAAACAGTTAGATCTCCTGCCCCCGCCTATCAGGCACCCAATCGCCTGCCCACAGAGAAATACGCAGGTATAGAACAAGACGATCATCTACGTCCTCTAAAGGACCAGCCAGTTTAAAAAATAAAATTTAAAAAAAATAAAAAAATTATGGGTCACATTGAAATTAATAAAATGATCACAAATTTGTATGCTTAATATACATACTTTGTTATGAAAACTGGCAACACAACCGGCCGGATTTTCATGCACATGGACCCTAGTGACACTGCACATTGTTATGATCATTTTGCGTTCCTTTGCGTCCTGGTAAAATGGGGGTAGGGCAACAGATTTAGCCACTGTGACCCCTAAATGCATCACAGCATCATAACATCAGGTTGAAAGTAACTGTGGTACTCTATCCTAACCAATAAAACTTTTTTAAAAAGACCTATCAGTTGTATACAAAATTTCTGAGGGCATCCGAAACAACGTACGTTTCTCAATTAGGCAATTTTAAATGGGGAAAAAGTTATCATTCAGCACGAATGTACCTTAAAGGATGCAGACTTTCCTATTTTCTTGCCCTTTATGCTCACATTATTGAAACTTAATAGTAAAGAGAAGTCAAAATGAAATGGAATAACTTTAGTAATTTTTTCTAATTAATTTTGTGTCTCTTTACAACTTGGGGGTAGGGATACAATCTCAACCACTGTGGCACTCACAGTGATCACATAATCACCTAGTCAGGTTTATAATAATTGTGACATCCTGTATTAATGGTTTAAGCCTGAAAATAAACTGCCAGTGCTACAGAAATTGTCTGAAGGCATCTGACACATTATTTTTGTCTTTTTTACTGGCTGCACAAATACCTTCACTGTGAGCCAGAGATTCAATATTGTTTCATTCTGTTTTTTGCAGAGGATGCAGAAGGTGTGCCTTAACATAATATTGCCGATTTGGGCTTCTGGAATGAATTAGAGGAAAATGTTTCTCAACCCCATTTTAGCATCCTCGAAGAGCGTGAATGGGGGTACTCTTGGTCCATCGGCTATACATCTGTTGTGTTCGTAAGGATTTTAGGAAAACATAGCTTAAACATCTCAGGACATACTAAGGTACACTTTGAAACCCATCTTATTGAGTACTGGTGGGGGGGGGGGGGAGGGGCACGGTAGCTAGGACTGGCTTATGGTCTATCTGCAGCGTTGGCTAATTCCCCTTTCACTGCGAAAAGGTCTTCGGGCCGACGCCGGCCGCAGTTGGATTTCGGCCGTCGTCCGCCCGAAGACATTTCGCTGTTTGGGCTCATACTGTATCCATCACCGCTTACCCTGTCTATGGTATAAATTATTTTTTATTACGAACTGATGCCAAATATCTTTCATTAAATGTGAGTTAGTCTGTGATTTTGCCGCACTTCCCGGCTTTGAGAGGTAAGTCCAAAATGACAGACCAGCACACATGATTTGTATCATTTTTGCAGTGAGCAGACAGATTTTCTTTCTTTCTGACAGATGCCTAAAAAATTAAAGAGAGCAGCGACGATTCAGGTTTACACTGCAAGCAATGACGGATTGTGTGGAGCTGATCTTCCTATAGGATTTCCCATGTTGCTCTTCGGTAAGGGTTCGTCTTTTCCCGTAGCGTAGCCTTAGTGGCTTAGTATTAAATCTGACGGACAGACGGATGGATGGATGGATGGACGGACGGACGGGCAGACGGACGGATGGATGGATGGATGAATGGAAGGAGGAAGGAATTTGGACATGAGCTAGTTGACTCTTTATTTTCGGCAAGGAAAAATTTGATCTGATTGACTGACTGACTGACTGACTGACTGACTGATGGACTGACTGATGGACTGACTGATGGACTGATCGATCCATTGATTTATCGATTGATTGATTAACCCATTTAGCCCCGACTCACTACAGCAAGAAATGGATCGACCATGAAAAATGCGAGAGCAGTGCCAGAAATGCAAGTGTAGAGCTAATCTGGCACTATTCTTGAATTTATCATGGTCGATCTGTCTCCTGCAACTCCTACATAGGCGTTAGGTCAAACCTCCAAAATCTGGAAATGCGGACTTGGCATTAAATGGGTTAATTGGTTGGTAACGGATAAACAGGCAGGCGAAGAGACAGACGGATAGATATATAGATTGATTGACTGACTGACCGACTGTTTGCTTTCTTGCTTGATTGCTTGATTAATGGATTGATTCATGCTTGCTTGTTTGCTTGTTTGTTTGCTTGCTTGCTTCATTGCCTGACCGCTCGATTTGGCTGCTTGCTATAGGTTACTCGCGGGACGGTAAAGTGCAGACGAACCTCTGTACACCCAACAGCCCTGTACGCGTCCTGACCGAGATGGAAGTTGCGTCCCTCTCGTACTGTAAACAGCAAAAGGCCGCGGCAAACAACGCGTGATTAATAAAGCCTACTCCATTCAGCCCTGACACACAATAAGATCTGGATCCAATATGGTTCTTCAAGGGTGGTGCCAGAACAGCTTGGTGCCACCACCCTTGATCAGTCATGGTCGATCTTTCTCTTACACTGCATTAGTCAGCTCCAGGATGTTCTGGCACAACCCTAGAACAATCGTCTTCTGTTACTTCAACTGTTAAGTCTCTACGTCCTAAGCTAACCGGCACCACCCTTAAAGTAGGTCAATAGGCTTTAGAGGGCAATTGCAGTAGGATGGATCGACCGTGATAACTGGTTTTACAGAAGACCCGAATAAATCTCTGCATCTGTAAAAAGCTGTATTTCTTGGTCAGTGTGTGTGCGTGCGTGCGTGCGTGCGTTCGTGCGTGCGTATGTGTGTGAGCGTGCATGCGTGCGTGCATGCGTGTGTTTAATTACAGAAGTATGACCAATTTATTATTATTATTAGTATCATTATTATTACAAGTGAAAAACTTTTTAAAATCACGAAGTTTAACATGAAGACTGTCGGGGAGCATTCTTTCACCTTTTTAGCTGCCAAATGAATTGCGGAATCTGCCCACATTATCCCAGTTCAAAGTTCAGTTAAAGACTTTTCTTTTTTGTTCAGGCTTTTAACTAAACATGTAACTCACTGTTCTCTCCTAGCGAACTGCTAAGTGCCTTTTAATCTGATTCTGTGTCTATTGTGACAGGGAAGTGGGTGTAAGGTGTTGGAAAGGGATGGGGTGGGTTAAAGTAGTATGTAATTGTCCGTGTATCTGAGAGAAAGAGAGAGCGTGCTGTTGTACATGTGCAGTGAGTCCAGTGTTTTTCTGGAGAACAGCGCTATCCAAGAACTATGTATTGTTATTATTATTATTCTATTACACTACCCATATGTATTGCTGGATATATGAAGAAATGTTACACTATAAGTGTATACGACCAATATCACGGTCGGGTAATTTTATAATTTCCCTTGATATGAAAATAACGAGGGTATAATTAGTACCACGGGCTCACGTGGAGTTGACAAGTGGCCGGCCCTACTAAGCTCGGACTAATGAATGATAATTGCGAGTGGAAATACATCAATCTCACTTTAGCGGTCCCGAGGCGGGCAGTAGCGAACTCGGAGCTGGGACTAATGAATAAATAATGGGTTACTGGTCAGCGAGGATCAGAGGACGCCGACCACCATAATAGATGTGGAATAATTAGGAGAGACAGTAATGAGTTCCTGGTCAGCTAAGATCAGAGGACGCTGACCACCATAATAGATGTGGAATAATTATGAGAAACAGTAATGGGTTCCTTTGATAGCTAGGATCAGAGGACGCTGACCAGCATAATAGATGTGGAATAATTATGAGAGACAGTAATGGGTCCCTGGTCAGCTAGGATCAGAGGGCGCTATCCACCAGAGCAGATGGGGGATAGATTATGGGCGACAGTAATAGCTCCTTTGACAGATAGGGTCAGGGGACGCTGATCACCATGATAGATGGGGAATAATATGGGTGACAGTAATAGCCCCTTTGACTGATTGAGACAAAGGGGCGATGCCCTCGGCCAGAACGGGTATATATAGTGGGAGGAAACATCAGCACGAGGGAGCTCACAACGAAGGGAACGAGATAGAGAGAGAGCTCACAACGAAGGGAACGAGATAGAGAGGGAGCTCGCACAATGAAGAGAGAGCTCACAACGAAGAGAGAGAGTGAGATAGATAGATAGAGGGAGCTGAGAAGCGAGAGACCGAGCTCCGGTATTTTCGCCATTTTAGTATGCCATGCTAGTAGGTTGGTTGTGCCCAACCTATTAGACCCACAATGACCAAGAAATAAAAGACTCTTCTGGAAACACTCTTGTCTGGCTGCGTCTTCCATCTACAACACCTTGCGTGTGGCTGCGGTAGTGTAACACTACCTTATCTTCTTATTTGGTGCCCTGGACCAGGATCTCGGAACGGGAAGAAACAGAGGAACGAAGAAACAGAAAAACTAGACTATCAGCACCAAATCGACAGCCAACGACGCAAGGGTGGAAGAGCAGACCAGAAAGAGAAGAGAAGAGTGCAAGCCAACAACCCGAAGAGAAGAGAAGAGTTCGAGCCCACTTCAAGAAAAGCAGAGTTCGAGCCCACGTCAAGGAAAAGCAGAGTTCGAGCCCACTTCAAGAAAAGCAGAGTTCGAGCCCACGTCAAGGAAAAGCAGAGTTCGAGCCCACTTCAAGAAAAGCAGAGTTCGAGCCCACGCCAAGGACAAAACAGAGTTCGAGCCCACGAGACGTCTGCGACTCATTCAAGACCAACAGCCGAAAGGATCACGGGGTAAGTGACTTTTTTCGTTTAACCCTTGTTGAGTCTTATATAGGAGCCAGACCAGTTAGCTAGAGTTGTGTTGTTGTTACATTTAAAAAGAAACAAAAATGGCAGAGGAAGTGTTTAGGATTTTAGGCGAAAAAGTAGAGGAAATGAGTCAGGCGATTAACGCCCAGAGTATAGGGCAGATGGTAGGAACGTTTGACGGAAAGCCTACCAAATTTAGGGAGTGGATAAAAGAAATTGACAAATATGCAGTGCTAATAAAAGCCCTCAACAGGCGCCCCGTCATTGCTTATCAAGCAAGCTCGGGGGTGGTGAGTGATTTTATCCATCGATTCTTACAAACGGAAGCGGCAGGGGATTGGGATGAACTGAAAAGGCAGCTAACCGTAAGGTTCGGCGAAATCGCCGATGAAAATCATGCTTTTGCGTTGCTACAGCGGGTGAAACAAAACCCGAGGGAAAGTGTGCCTCTGTACGCAGAGCGACTAATGACTCTGGCCGGCGAAGCCTTCCCGAGTCAGATGGGCGCTGCTGTGGTACAACGGCAATTAACAAATTTCTTTGTTGACGGATTGGCGCACGACTTTCTTAAGATGAAAGTCCTGAGGGACAACTCAAATACGTTAGATAGGGCCGTGCAGGTGGCCATGCAAGAAGAAAACCTCCACCAGAGGTTTGAGCTACGCACGATAAACAATCGGCCATTTAGTCAGCCGAGAGCAACAGCTAGGGGTGGAGAAGAGACTATTGAAGTAGACCATGCTCGTCACCGTAATTGTTTTAAATGCGGGAGAGTAGGGCACCAGGCAAGAAATTGCCGAGTGATAGGGGCGGTTGGTCAGCAAACAATGCGTCCCCCGATTCAATGCTGGAAGTGTGGGGAACGAGGTCACATTCAGCGGGAATGTAGAAAGGCCGGAAACAGACGGCCACAAGGTCAAAGAAGGTTTCCGCCGAGGCAGGAAAACTAGAAGGTTCTGCGGCACACGAAGCCGTTACGCAGGACCGGAAAAGTAGAAAGAGTCAGTTGTTTAGCATTAATGTAGCGGGTAGCCCTAAGTGCATAGTGTTCAAAATTGGGAAGCAACGATTTCGTAGCTTGATCGATACGGGAGCAGAGGTGTCTTTGATTAGCAAGGGGGCTTACGATAAACTCAGTCATAAGCCAAAGTTAGGAAAGGGAGATGTGTCGTTACAGTCAGTTAGTGGAGAAGCTTTACAAGTATTGGGGAGTTCAGAATTAGAATTTACGGTAGCGGGGCAAAAGTTTAAACATAATGTGAACTTGTGTGCCCGGGTGTTTGTGGGTGAATAGGTTGGGGAATATATACGAAGTCGAAGCAGAGGTCGCGTTGACGTACTTTTATTTGTCGTTAAAACAAACAGAACAGCACCTAGGACAAATACAACAAAACATATTATCAGAAATGGTACCAGAAAGTTGCATCATACAAATACTGTATTCACTAAATGAACCAACTTATTAATTTGAGTCATAACTTAAGGCTGAAACGTCATGTTGGCACTAAATTATAATTAAAGCCAAAAGATCAATATAAGGCGTCACATAATCATCAAAGATACACATGATCAACCATACCACACATCATGATATTAAATGGCAACGAAGCATGAAATCAGCATGCAAATCAGGGCATTTAAGGCATCATGACCATAGAGTAAGCAAATCATACAAACACTAACAGTAACCGAACATGTAGTGAAATGGGAAACGACTACAACACAACCTATAGCAGGTGCAACCATTTATCTCTATAAATATATAGTCTTTCCTAAGTATATAAGGTAACATAAACACAACAGTCCTTTTGGTCGCTTTTACAACAGTCACACCGCAAACACAATCATACGCATCCAGCGACACATAACAACAAACTAGGTAGCCTGTACTCGCATCACTTTCAATCTAACCCACTTTGTACTTCTGGCTCCACAGTCGTACACAGACTCTCACTCATCCATAAAATGGGTACACTAGGGACAGGGACACTTGTGCGCGCACAGTCATCCTACCTACTAGCATTCACACCACGTTCATACTCAGACCTAGCTATATACACAACACATCACATACATTCCTTGGGCACAATCAAGTGGGAAGAGATGTCACATACTTAAATCAATAGTCGCTCTCATTCAGTGTGTGTAGCACAGAACAAAGGAGGAGATAGGCAGAAAAACTTAAGTGTAGGTTGTGGCTTACTTGCATGTGCAAAAGTAGTTACCTAAGTCTATGCAAAAAGCAACAATAATAGACCTAATGCAAACAGGCATCAACATGCAAAGCAAAGCAACCTCAATAAACAAATCAAAAGAATACGTCAAACAATATATTATAAACAAACAGAAAGTTCAAGGCAGGGAGAGTGAAAGGAAAGAAAAGAATAATGTGTCATACACAACTAGTGGCCACAGGAAATACTGTGTGTTGTTCCTGTGATTCCGGACCCAATGGCACCAGGCCATAGAATGCAGTATAACAGACCAACTTAGATGTCGCACAACCTAGCATGCTATAAGCTCAGCTCATGTGTCGGTCTGCGATTCCGGACCCAACGACACCAGGCCGCAGGATGCAAAATCACAGACAAACACTACACTGGAGTTACTAAGTGACGCATAATGGCCAAACACTGTGTCAATCTGCAATCCCGGACCAAATGACACTAGGCCATATAATGCAGAATCCCAGACCGACACAACATGTGAAAGAGAGAGAGCGAGAGAGAGAGAGAGAGAGAGAGAGAGAGAGAGAGAGAGAGAGAGAGAGAGAGAGAAAGAAATCTGCATCTTAAAACATGAACAATTAGTGTGACATCAAGAGTGTGGATCCGGACCTTAAGAACTTTTACTAAAACAGGCTGCCGGTGCCTTTAACCCCTAGTCACATAATATACATATAAGGGGCGCCATGTGCGCATACGTCGAACTCACTAATAATTACTATGCGCTAAGCCGTAGAGAAAAGGATCATTTCATAGGAGTGTGCAACCGACTACCCAGAAAATCAGCGAGTGTTGCCACTTGTTGTAACAGATCAAAGTAAAAGCCTTCACCAGTTAGTTGAATGTATTTAACGTTATAATCAAACACTGCCGATCATACACTAAATTTGGAAAGGTAGAAATCTATCGCATTACTCTGCTCGACCCAATGTAAACAAGCAGACGACAAATAGCGGGTCAAGGTCAGACCAAGATGGCTGTCTATTTTAGCACTCGTGACGTCACACGTATTGCCTGAGTGGAATTCACGCGGAACTAAGCATGACAAGGTGAGAAAGGATAGCAGCGGCAAGAAAGCCCAATTAAACATGAAATAAAATGCATCAAGCACACAATACAAATAACGTATCAAAATCATATATGATCTCAAAACATTCGATGGCAAATCAAACCAAACAAATGAATCAAGCAAAACTGAACAAGCACTGAAAGCATCTTCGATCAGTACAACAATCAAGCTTGCATAAAAATAGCTGTCATGTTGTTTTGCCCTGGTTATAGTCTGAGCTACTGATCTAAATACTTCTTTCAGAGACGCAGAGTGTTACAAACAAACTTGGCACAGTGCCAACGAAGCGAAATGAAAGTGTGCGTCATACTGCAACGAACTGATCACTCAGTCCTGCCATAAATTCAGTGGATAATCTGGCACTGAAAATATGTTACCCTACAGCAAAGGAGGCTAGCACTTAGACATCAGGCGAAATGGGAACAAGGGTTTCCAAAACAGTCGCGAAGCAACTTGTTGCAACCGTATCTAAAGAAAGGCCGCTAATGGCCGACTGTCCGACACAGGGCAAAACCGACAATCTAGCTCGTAACTCTTCATAAGTCCAATAAACAGCTGGTGGATAAAATAACATCATTCATCAACACACAATGTAACAAGAACATGACTTACGGATATCCCAGTGGAGATGCGGTTGAAGATAAGCTCAGTGATGGCTCAGAGCGGTGGTAGCTATACTGTCAGTGGGGCAACTCTTAGGACAAAGACTTCCCGCTCTGGCACTGACCGGCTTAAATACTCTGTGAGCGAACCGCAAAGAAAGCCACACGGCGCGGAACACAAAATGGTACCAGACAGACCGGAAAATGGGTGAATCTGTGCTTCCGAGGTACTACAAAAAGAGCCATAACTCAATAATTACTTATCACAAAGGCTTCGGGTTTGAAGCAAAAGACAGGAAAGGTAAATAGCTACAAACTACCATAAACTATATTTTAGAGGGAAGTCCTAGGAATTTATTATTAAATTTTAAGGTGGGCTAAGAGGGCTCATTGAAATTTGTAAAAGTAAGTAAATCGCTAATTGAACTATGGTGATCCTAAAATCACTAAACACCGAGCATATGAGTAGAAGGGGAGTTGCATGAGGAAACTGATGTGAGTTACGGATTCTCGATTGGTAAAGCCGTTAAAAAGTTATAGAGGCTAGAACACGGACTCACTAACACAACTTTTAGAGTACTACAAAATGACTAGCTGACTGACTTCGTTGCTGGGTTGCGGCCCCTGGCTAAGCGTGGGTAGCACAAAGGCTTAGGGACTTTGGTGGCCAGAGGGTAAAGGTATAAAAAAAAAACACATCATAGCGTCTCTGCTGGAGGGACCGCATCAGCCGGTTACAATAAGTTCTACGTGGTATCCGGGCTCAACAGGAACTTTATTTTGGGAAATGACTGGTTAGACAAAAACGGGGTGAGGATTTATTTTGACTTGAAGAAACTCAGAGTCGGAAGTGTTTATGTGCCCTATGAACAAGACATCCACATTTCGTCTTTGGTCAGAGTGACTAAGACGAAAGTGATAAAACCTCAGACGGCAGAAGTACTCCAGGTACGGATGAAGAATGCTCCGTATTTTGCAAGAGAGACACTCTTAGAGATTTCGGAAACAGACAAGGGATTTATAGCACAAGAACCGGGACTGTTAGTGACAAGCACGGTAGTCAGGCAAAATAATCACCAGACGTATCCCATACTGATAGTAAACAACACAAACAAGACGTATAGAGTTAGAAGGGGTTGTGTTGTAGGGAAGGTAACAGCAGTTCAAGAAGTACATGAAGTACAGATAGGGTCGGTTGATCGGCAGGTATCGGCAGTCGACTTGACGGAAGTCACTGCGCCGGAGAATATGAAAGGTGTAGTGTCAGAGCTCATTACGAACAATCAAGACTTGTTCGCGAATCATCATCATCATCATCAGTCCCTTGCCCGAACTGGGCGTTGGGGGGACTGAAAGGCAGCAGCAACAGACAGTGCTCTCCACTGAGTAAATAGCGACCTTGATTTAGGGGCTACTGACACTGTCACGATGAAACTAGATACCGGCGATCATCCTCCCATTAGGATAAAACCGTATAGAATCCCGCTTCAAGATAGGGAAATTGTTGACAAGGCTCTAGAAGAGATGTTACAGGCAGGTGTGATAAGACGTTCTCAGTCCCCATGGTCTTTTAGTTTAGTGATTGTATCCAAGAAGGATGGGTCGAAACGTTTATGTGTTGACTTTAGAAAACTGAATGAGGTTACAAAGAAAACATCGTACCCACTACCGCTGATAGATGACATTTTGTCACTGCTTGGAAAGGCCAAGTATTTTACCAGTCTGGACCTTAAGTCGGGATACTGGCAGGTCAAGATGACGGATCAGGAGAGTAGGGATAGAGTAGCATTTGCATGCCACAAAGGATTATTCGAATTCACGAAAATGCCTTTTGGTTTGGTGGGAGCACCGGGATTGTTCATGATGCTTATGAATATCGTGCTAGCCGGTTTAGAAGGTTTTGCCTGTGCCTATCTCGATGACATTTTGATCTTCTCAGAAACAATAGAAGACCATCTGTGTCACCTTCAGACAGTCTTTGATCGATTGAGACAGCATGACCTGAAGCTGAAACTCAAGAAGTGTCAGTTCTTTGCGGAAGAAACCAAATACTTAGGGTTTGTCATTAGTAGCCAGGGGATAAAACCGGATGAGGAAAAGGTAAAAGTCATTAGGGCTATGGCGGCTCCGACCTGTGTCAGAGAGTGCCGTTCGTTCATTGGTATGATTGGGTTTTACAGGAAAATGATTCCTAATTTCTCCCAGATGGCTGAACCAATCATAGCACTGACACGAAAGTATGCGAGATTCAGTTGGACAGAGGAATGCCAGAAAGCGTTTGATTTGATGAAGGAAACGTTAGCTGTAGCACCAGTGTTAGCCTATCCAGATACACGGCGTCCGTACATCCTTTACACGGATGCCAGCGACACATGCGTGGGGGCATGTCTCGCGCAAAAATGCGATGAGGATTCAGACATTTCCCCAGGCTCAAAGGTAGAAAGACCTATTTACTTTCTATCCCATAAACTTAGTACCAGTCAGAGGAAATGGTCGACAATAGAGAAAGAGGCTTTTGCGATCCATTATGCGCTTCAAAAGCTAAATCACTACTTGCATAATGCGGAGTTTGTAATCCGCACGGATCACATGCCTCTTAAGTATTTGCTTAATTCACCAATGCAGAATGAGAAGGTGCAGATGTGGGCCCTTGGCATTTCAGGATATAACTGTACTATTGAATATATCCCATGTCCTCAAAATGTTTTGGCAGACTTACTATCCAGAATGCCGAGTGGTACTCACATGCCAGAGCATGAGGAAGAAGAAGAGTTAACCAGAGAGGTCAATGACAATGCTTTTGTCATTGGAGTCATAAACTCCAACCAATTCACACCCAAGCAGTTTGCTAGTTGTACAGTAAGGGCAGGGTGTGACGAGAAGCTGGAAAAAGTTGATCTTCCAGGGTTTGATATTATTGAGGAACAGGAGAAGGATTCTGAAATAGTGCGCTTAAAGGACTTATTGATTAGTGAACAAGGAACCATGACAGTCAATAGGAGATACATGCTGATAGAGGATGTTCTATATTTCTTGTCTCATCCTGATGATGAACCAGTAGCCAGATTGTATGTTCCGTCTCACTTGGTAGAGTACGTAGTCAGACAGTACCATGACGAAAATGGTCATTTAGGGATAGACAAGACGCATGACACAGTCAGCAGAAAGTATTACTGGCCTAACATGTACAAACAACTGTATGAATATGTTAGTGGGTGTGTCATCTGTCAGTCTAGAGTGTTACAAAAGAAAAGGGCCCCCGTACAGGAAATGGACATTCCTCCATACCCATTCGCTAAGTTGTCATTGGACTTGGCAGGTCCGTTTGATCGCTCCATTAGCGGGAATCGCTATGTCATAGCATTCATCTGTCATCTGACAGGTTGGGTAGAGGCGTTCCCTGTACCAGATAAAACGCCGCAGTCAGTGGTACAGCTGCTCGTAGAAGAAATTCTACCCAGACATGGCTGTCCATTGCAGATAGTATCAGACAATGGATCTGAGAATGTGAATAGGGTTATGGCAGAAACGCTGGCAGAACTGAACATAGATCATGTCACGACCAGTCTTTATCATCCACAGTCCAATGCTAAGGTCGAACGTTTTCACAGAACTTTTAACGACATTCTGTCCAAAAAGATACAAGAAGATTTTTTGACATGGGACGTGCATATTAACCAGGTACTAGCAGCTAATAGGGTTTGTGTTTCGGAAACTACGCAGGAATCTCCTTTCTTTTTACTGTACGGTCGCGATCCAGTGCTACCGTTAGATAACATCCTTAGACCCCGAAGAAAATACGCTGGTGAAGATTTTCACAAGATAGCGCTTAAGCAGCAACACAAGGCCTTCACCCAGGTGTATCGGCGAATTAAGAAAGCACAGAAGAAGGGGGCTAAGTATGCTAATAGAGGTGTACATCCTGTCGAGATTAAGGTCGGTGATCCAGTGTACCTTCGTAATCACCGTAGACACAATAAGTTAGACAGTAAGTGGAGGTCGCACTATAGAGTGGTGGAACAATTGTCGCCTGTCACATTCAGGGTACGACATCAACTAGATGGCACTGAGGTCAGTTCACATGCTGAACCCTTGCGGATAGCCAAAATTAGCGAGTGGCCTATTCCAAAAGCCAGGGGGAGAACATTACGTAAGGCCACACAGGTTGTAGCTCCAGAATCATCCGATAGCGACAGTGACGATGCAGTAGGGCAAGAGAACGCACGAGACAGACTGACTAGGGGGGTGCGAAAAGAGCGTGAGAATTCTTCATCCGAGGAGGACGTTCCGTTAATGGAGTTAAGAAAGCGCCTAAAGACAAGAGAGAAAAGATCTCTCTCAGCAGTAAACGTTAGTTGTAACAAGGGCACATCAGACAGTTCTGATGATGGGGAGATCGACGACAATCGTTCGATTCAGCCTAGTTTACAGACTAATGGGGTTAGGGAAATTCTTGAAGCGATACTGACTCTTCTGCCAAAGAAGGCTTCAAATTAGAAATGCGACTCTCAGACGGTATCTGAGAGAGGACTATTGTAATGTGTAAATCATGAAGCATGATTTGAGTTTTGTCAGAGACAGTGGTATAAGTCTCTGGTGGTATCTTGTATGTTGCAGACAACAACAAGATGAGGTTTTTCTTGAGTCGGATAGTATTGGGGCTAGCGCAGGGTTTAAATATTAATCACAATGTCGTATTTCAAAAACTTAATCAAGTTACCACTAGTAACTGGAGATTCAGGTCGGCCTGCGCCAGAATCAATGACGGCTCAGTATGACTTAGAATCCACAACAATAGCAGTAGACGCGCAACGTACGCGGTTCGCGTTCCTTACGGAAGCTGAACTTGAAGCTCGTTCCAAACCCTTGATAGGATTCTGTGCGATTCGAAGTGCAATATATCCTATGAACATTAATCAGTTTTGTGTTACGGCGCTGTTTTTAAACAATTCAGACGTAATTGCAACACACTGCCAAACAAAGGTCAAGTTGGGTACAGTGTTACCTATGGCACGGTATATAATGGATGGGCTATGGGTCATTAGTAATCATAGTCCACTAGAGATGAGTATTAGTTGTCACGGTAAAGGGGTCACGTACCAACAAATCAACCCACCATTATCGCTAATCCGCCTCAATGAATCATGTACGGCTATTAGTGATAGATTGATGTTAACCCCTTACTACCAACAAGAGAGCCAGTATCAGGTGGAAGACAAATTGATAGGATGGCTGGAAAACTATGCATTTTCCAATATAACGTTATAAAAACCATTTCATAGCGCTTTACCAGACTACGATCCCATCTCTTTGTCCAAAGAGTTAGGTGAAATTAAGGAAATGCCAATGGATCATCTAATTGCTCGACTTCAGAGCATGCGATTCGTTAAGCCAAAACAAGAATGGGCGATATGGAAACAGATCATCATTGGTTCTATCGTAGGGACAGTTGTAGTGATCATAATTGGGGTAGGGTGTAAACGATATAAAAAGAAAACTAGCGCATGGTTTGGCTCCATGCTATCACGACTCAGGAAGGGTGAACGTGAGGTCACTGGGCCTACGTTGATTTCGGCGGCTGTGCAATCAGCAGACGTGAATGACGTCGCAAGAGCGAAGGACTCTACGCCGATGATGGAGGGAGGAGTGCAGTTACTCCCCGCCTCGAACGTTGTCAAGTTTTACCCGTCGTTGGGGTAACCAAGGATCAACGCTGTTGCGATCCAGGAAGGATCGTGAAGAATAACGAACACATGTGCAAAGACATAACTGAGTCGACGATTTTGATGTGAACATTTATTGGCGTGATTACGCCGGACAATAATAATTTTTAATAAGGAGTGATCGATTTAAATAAGCGGTCATTCCGAAAAATGATGTATTTTGTGGATAACATGTTTAATTGTTTGAAATGATTTTGTGGTCTGAATATTGTGTAATGAAAAAAAAAAACGAATCTTGTGAATTAAGATTCCTTTTTTTTTTTTCGGGTAGGTTTGGGAGGAATTGTTACACTATAAGTGTATACGACCAATATCACGGTCGGGTAATTTTATAATTTCCCTTGATATGAAAATAACGAGGGTATAATTAGTACCACGGGCTCACGTGGAGTTGACAAGTGGCCGGCCCTACTAAGCTCGGACTAATGAATGATAATTGCGAGTGGAAATACATCAATCTCACTTTAGCGGTCCCGAGGCGGGCAGTAGCGAACTCGGAGCTGGGACTAATGAATAAATAATGGGTTACTGGTCAGCGAGGATCAGAGGACGCCGACCACCATAATAGATGTGGAATAATTAGGAGAGACAGTAATGAGTTCCTGGTCAGCTAAGATCAGAGGACGCTGACCACCATAATAGATGTGGAATAATTATGAGAAACAGTAATGGGTTCCTTTGATAGCTAGGATCAGAGGACGCTGACCAGCATAATAGATGTGGAATAATTATGAGAGACAGTAATGGGTCCCTGGTCAGCTAGGATCAGAGGGCGCTATCCACCAGAGCAGATGGGGGATAGATTATGGGCGACAGTAATAGCTCCTTTGACAGATAGGGTCAGGGGACGCTGATCACCATGATAGATGGGGAATAATATGGGTGACAGTAATAGCCCCTTTGACTGATTGAGACAAAGGGGCGATGCCCTCGGCCAGAACGGGTATATATAGTGGGAGGAAACACCAGCACGAGGGAGCTCACAACGAAGGGAACGAGATAGAGAGAGAGCTCACAACGAAGGGAACGAGATAGAGAGGGAGCTCGCACAATGAAGAGAGAGCACACAACGAAGAGAGAGAGTGAGATAGATAGATAGAGGGAGCTGAGAAGCGAGAGACCGAGCTCCGGTATTTTCGCCATTTTAGTATGCCATGCTAGTAGGTTGGTTGTGCCCAACCTATTAGACCCACGATGACCAAGAAATAAAAGACTCTTCTGGAAACACTCTTGTCTGGCTGCGTCTTCCATCTACAACACCTTGCGTGTGGCTGCGGTAGTGTAACACTAGTGTAACAGAAAATTGATATCGATAGGAGGTTTGATGTATAATGCACACAAATGCAAATCATATTTAACCCTTTCACTGCCAGTCATCACATTTTTTTCAATCTGTACAAATTCCACATCAAACAATCTCAATAGCAGTCAGCTGTGTACAAGAACAAGAAAATATATTTTGGTATCAAAAAGAGGCATAGATCTTCATGAGCCTCCAAAGTTGGATTTATGTCTTGTGCAGTTGAATAGTGCTGAGTTCTCAGCTTTGAAGGGGACAATACATATTCTTATCACGCTGAGTATTTACTGTTTAACTCATTCTACCCCAGACACACCACAGCAAGATAAGGTTCGACCATGATAGTTCAAGGGTGATGCCAGAATAGCTTGGCGCCTATGGGCGCCAAGCTATTCTGGCATCTCCCTTCAACTATCACGGTCGATCTGTGTCCTGCACTAGAGTGCAGTCTTCAGAGGACAACGGCAAAATTTGGGGATTTCGGTGTTGGGGTAGAATGAGTTAAAAAGTGTAGAGATGCGCAACAGTTAATTCAAGCAAAAGAGTTAGAGGCGGGGTGGGGATGAGGTGGGGGCAACATGTAACCTTGCTATGGAACATATTCTTCTATCAACTTTCATATCCTTTAGCACCCCCCCCCCTCCCACCCCCCACCCCCCCACCCACCCACCCCCTGAACCCAGTGAAAGGATGCACTAAAGCGACGACCTCACGCCGCACAGCTGATTTCACCGGACTAGCTCTCGCTATATCACCATACTAGCCAGTGAAAGGCATGCAACTAAAAGCGACAGACATCTTCACTGGCCGCAACAGACGTAGATTTTCACGAGGATCTATGCTTCTCGCTATATTCACTCATACTAATGTGCGGAACACAGAGGAGATCCTCAAGTAGTGAATGTGATGGAACGTGTATAACAAACAGTAAGTGTATTTGCAACTTGGGGACCTGTGTACCAACCATTACTTGTACCCTCAAGTTGGGGATACACGTACAGACACAACCCTAGCAACGTCGTTAGATTTTGTAACAACCATTAACTATACCTACAAGTTGGGGACGTGTTCTCTAACTAAACCTACAAGTTGGGGACGTGTTCTCTAACTAAACCTACAAGTTGGGGACGTGTTCTCTAACTAAACCTACAAGTTGGGGACGTGTTCTCTAACTAAACCTACAAGTTGGGGACGTGTTCTCTAACTAAACCTACAAGTTGGGGACGTGTTCTCTAACTAAACCTACAAGTTGGGGACGTGTTCTCTAACTAAACCTACAAGTTGGGGACGTGTTCTCTAACTAAACCTACAAGTTGGGGACTTGTGTAACATCCATTAGCTAAACCTACAAGTTGGGGACGAGTGTTCTAACTAAACCTATGAGTTGGGGACATGTTTATCAACCATTAACAATACCTACAAATCGGGGACGATGTTTTAACGAAACCTACAAGTTGGGGACGTGTGTAACAACCATTAACTATACCTACTAGTTGGGGACGAGCGTTCTAAGTAAACCTACAAGTTGCGGACCCGTGTAACAACCATTAACTACACCTACAAGATGAGGACGTGTGTTGTCTAACTAAACCTACAAGTTGGGGACTTGTGTTCTCTAACTAAACCTACAAGTTGGGGACTTGTTCTCTAACTAAACCTACAAGTTGGGGACTTGTGTTCTCTAACTAAACCTACAAGTTGGGGACTTGTTCTCTAACTAAACCTACAAGTTGGGGACTTGTGTTCTCTAACTAAACCTACAAGTTGGGGACATGTTTTAACAACCATTAGCTATACCTACAAGTCGGGGACGTATGTTCTAACTAAACCTACAAGTTTCTGTTGACTTTGATTGTTTGTCACGCGTTTTGTGGCGCTGCGTTCCATAGTGTTTTACATTCTTAGAATTTGGTTTCGATAAAAATGATAAATAATAGCATAAAGTTTTCATTCTGTGTGTCCAAGTTGTATAAATCTGGTCTATGTTATGTTAATTACCCGATCATCACGCACTGTACCTCACATCGGACTTAGTGTGTTTCTCTCTGACTCCCCGGACTTCATTTTGTTTAACAAAAACGTGTTTCTGTCCACGTGTATTACACATTTTCCGTATTTATATTCTTCTGCTAGTCGGGATCGATACCATAAGGTTTATATGAAGGTTGTGAGATGATCAGTTTTAATGTTGATGCGGAGTGAAGTTGGAGTAAAACAACGTTTTCCTCATATCGGACTTATCAACAAGTTGGGGGCATGTTTAACAACCGGTCGTAGGCGGCAAAAACTTAAATCTATTCAGCAGGTCCAATATCTGTTTGGGAATATTTTCTAGCATCCCCCCTCGAGGGGAGGACTGGATATTCTCTAGCGGATGGCGGGGCGCCTGCGGGTAGTCCTTACTGCTTTAGCAGGTGTTCAGTGGAAGGCTCCAAATGTCATTCCTTCTCTCCCACTACCCTCTCTTTCTAGAACTAGTGAGCGATGCAGTCACAAAAAGGGCAGCTGATGTCCTCATGACACAATGCAAGCTTACCAGCCTGGAATTCCATGGCATTAGAACAGCATTCTCAGAATTGAATGAAAAATGTTATATATATATATATATATATATATAAATATATATATATATATATATATATATATATATATATATATATATATATATATATATATATATATTATATATATATAATATATATATATATATATATATATATATATATATATATATATATATATATATAGATATATATATATATATATATATATATATATATATATATATATATATATATATACGGGTTTCCACATCTAATGCGAGTGCACACGATGACAAAAAAGTATTTCGGCATTGGTGAAGAACAGCAAGTATAAAATTCATCAAAGTGTCAACGTTGTCATAGTTGAAAAGGATGCATTAGTGTTGCAGCAGAACAGTATTTTGTGATTTATTTCGTAAGTCCCTGGCTCGAGAATCCATCAACAACTTTGCGGGCCTGGGCAGCAAGGCTTTTCGGGAAGGAAAGTATGCCGAGCAAGCTCCTGAATAATTAATTTGCTTGTTATACAATATATAAGTACAGTGTCAAAGAAGGGAAAAAATATGGAGTGGGTACACACACACACACACACACACACACACACACACACACACATACACAAACACAATACACACACAACACACACACACACACACACACACACATACAACACACACACAACACACACACACATACACATATACAACACACACATACACACACACACACACAGACATCATAATTACAGCAAAAGTCTAGCGTGGGTTTCTTTAATAAGAATTCAACCCATTCAGTCAAGACACTACAACAAAATATATATTTACATGACAGCTCAAGGGTGGTGTCACAATAGCTTTGGCGCCTCCAAGCGCTAAGCAATTGTGGCACCACCTTAAACTAGCATGGTCAACCTGTCTCTTGATCTGTACTGTATGTACTGTCAAAACTTTGGGAATTCCCGTTTTCGGACTCGCCGCGTCACAAAATGGTCAAGAAAACGCAGTCTACCAACACAGCTTGAAGTTAAATAATGTTCGTATATGTACACAACACTAAGGACAGTGACATGTTAGATCTGCAAAAGCCAGTTCGCTTTTGAGAAAATCCAGATTTTCACAGCCTGACGCACGTAATTCCCAAATTTTGTAGGCGTCATCTAACGACTATGCGCCTGTTTCAGGAAATGGATCCACTATGATAATTCAAGGGGAGTGCCAGAATAGATTGGCGCCGACAGGCGCCAAGCTAACCTGGCACTACCTTTGAATTATCATGGTCGACCCATCTCCTGCTGTAATGCGTCAGGGCTGAATGGGTTATTATATAATATAAAAAATGTCGCTTTTCTCACAAATGGACATATTATTGGCTTTTGCAATATAACGGCATAGATGTGATGCTTACCCTTTTAAAGCACACACACACAAAACAAACAAAAACACAAAGAGGGAAGATCGAACTCATATCATATAGTACACGTGTTCAGACAGATGCGTTCATAGACACTGCTCATCGCATAGAGTATTAGGATGTAATTTAAAGTGCATGTTCACCTTACTTATCTATTTACTTTTTTTTTTAATAGTTATTGTGTCTGACATCCATCCACGTACAAACGAACGTTTGAGACATTGTAAACTTAGCGTCCAAGTAGTCCATGGCTTACTTCTATTTACAGTACTTATCCACACACTATGGGATGGTTGACACTAAAACACAGATTAATGAAAGTAAGATTAGCGTCCACATGGTTCATGACGTCTAAGGATATTCGATGTAGAAGAAATGGTCGACTTAGCTGAAATTGTCTTCTCCTGCTGCCGTGTGGTGTCGCTGCTCTTACATGGGGAAAAGTCACTATTCTCGGTGTCTTAGGTTCTGTTCGTGTGCATAGGCTTCAGTACTCGCGCCACACTACAGGCCGCAGGTGTATCGCTCCTAAACTCGGTGCCCGATTGGATGACATAGAATCCGGACACGCTAAGCGCAGTAAACCACATTAACTAATCCTACTGTGCGATATACCAGATAAAAACGAAGGCCTGTGAACAGAAAAACGACGTACCCGTGGCATGCATTATGTCGCGAGGACCAAAGATAATGTGCACGGACAGGGATCAACTAAAACACTGAGAATGTCGAGTTTAGCCCCTACTGTGTTTACGCCACCTAGCGGCAGCAGCAGTGAGCTAAGTCCCTCATTGCGACAGCGCTCAAGTCATCGGAAACAATGAATCTATAACCATGCAAAGTTTCTCGTCACAGACCACTCAGGTTATCCCAAAACATCCTGAGGCTGATTCTGTTAATTTTTCTTCTTGTCCTATGAAGGCTACGTTACAGATTATAGGAGAAAGAACAACTGTTTCAGTTCAAGGGTGGTGCCAGAATAGCTTGGCGAGGCGCCAAGCTATTCTGGCACCACCCTTGAACGATCAGTCAAATTTCCTTCAAGCAATGAGTGTATCAGGATGAAAAGGGTTAAATGCCACACAGCCAGCTGCCTTGTGTGTCATTATTTCCACTGATAATGTTAACCCTTTGGCTGTCGGTAGAGCTGAAGGGTGTCAGGATGTTGTTATTCCTGCAGGATGTCAGGATGTTGTTATTCCTGCTGGATGTCAGGATGTTGTTATTCCTGCAGGATGTCAGGATGTTGTTATTCCTGCAGGATGGCAGGACGTTGTTATTCCTGCAGGATGTCAGGGTGTTGTTATTCCTGCTGGATGTCAGGATGTTGTTATTCCTGCAGGATGTCAGGATGTTTTTATTCCTGCAGGATGGCAGGACGTTGTTATTCCTGCAGGATGTCAGGGTGTTGTTATTCCTGCAGGATGTCAGGTTGTTGTTATTTCTGCAGGATGTCAGGATGTTGTTATTCCTGCTGGATGTCAGGATGTTGTTATTCCTGCAGGATGTCAGGATGTTGTTATTCCTGCAGGATGGCAGGACGTTGTTATTCCTGCAGGATGTCAGGGTGTTGTTATTCCTGCAGGATGTCAGGTTGTTGTTATTTCTGCAGGATGTCAGGATGTTGTTATTCCTGCAGGATTTCAGGATGTTGTTATTCCTGCAGGATTTCAGGATGTTGTTATTCCTGCAGGAATCATCGGAACAAAAACCGCTACCGACAGCCAAAGGGTTAGTTTGTCTGTTTTCCTTTCAACGCGAGAAAGACGTCCATGTCTCTATATGCTGGTGAATGTAGGCTCAAAGTAAAACGAGTCCTTATTGGTCCGTTTGAACGGCCGCATGCTTTGGTCATCTTCGTATCGGCGCTTGGAAGGCTCCACCCCCAGCCCTGACGTCATGTACATGTCACCTACGCCACTGTAGCCCGGGTAAGCCGCGTAGTTTGTACCGTGCATTCCACCATTCTTGTTACCAATCCCAGCTGTTACGTCATATTGATAGTCTGTGACGTCATAACCATTGTGGCGACTTCCGTTGTAAGGGTCATATGCAACAGCATTGTTCCTGGAGATACAACATATAATAATAATAATAATAATAATAATAATAATAATAATAATAATAAATAATAATAATAATAATAATAATAATAATAATAATAATAAATAATAATAATAATAATAATAATAATAATAATAATAATATTGCATGCAGCCACCGATTAAGCAACAGGATACGGCTGGCCGTGAATGAGTTAAGCAAGAGCGAATTGAAGAATGGAAGGAAGAAAATTAATTTGCTTACCCTCTGAGACCTGAATGCGAATCTCCCATCATGCCTTGGGGTTGTCCAGCTTGCTGGGATACCTGCCATTCATTTCCCGTAACTCTGCCTTCGCCGTGCAACATCATGGGTTGTGTCCCGTGGTTCTCCATCCCGGACATGAGTGTCTATAAAAATAAAAATAAATTAAAAATGGTTTAAAATATGATGTCGACGGTTCTACAATCGAAAAGGCAAATATAATGAAGGCTTTTATTTCTTGCGCGAAACGTTTCAATGTCCCATTGATTTCTATCAGTTCTACGTATGTCAAATTGAATTCACTTACGTGAGGTGGCGCGTTCATGTTGGAATACCCAGAATTCTGATGGTTGACATTCGCGGGTAGTGTCTTGTACTGGGCCCCATAAGATGTCACAAAGCCATTGTTGTACATCGGGCCATCCCTGCATAAATACAATGATTTCCATATTATCAGAATGCGAGCAGAAATAAATACCCATTTGAAGCATCAATGTAAAAATATACCCAAAACAAAAAAGAAGAATAATCGCAATGTGTTCATAATGTGTGAATAATCGCAATGTGTGCATAATGTATGAATAATTGCAATGTGTGCATAATGTATGAATAATCGCAATGTGTGCATAATGTGTGAATAATCGCAATGTGTGCATAATGTATGAATAATCGCAATGTGTGCATAATGTGTGAATAATCGCAATGTGTGCATAATGTGTGAATAATCGCAATGTGTGCATAATGTGTGAATAATCGCAATGTGTGCATAATGTGTGAATAATCGCAATGTGTGCATAATGTGTGAATAATCGCAATGTGTGCATAATGTGTGAATAATCGCAATGTGTGCATAATGTGTGAATAATCGCAATGTGTGCATAATGTGTGAATAATCGCAATGTGTGCATAATGTGTGAATAATCGCAATGTGTGCATAATGTGTGAATAATCGCAATGTGTACATAATGTGTGAATAATCGCAATGTGTGCATAATGTGTGAATAATCGCAATGTGTGCATAATGTGTGAATAATCGCAATGTGTGCATAATGTGTGAATAATCGCAATGTGTGCATAATGTGTGAATAATCGCAATGTGTGCATAATGTGTGAATAATCGCAATGTGTGCATAATGTATGAGTAATCGCAATATGTGCATAATGTGTGAATAATCGCAATGTGTGCATAATGTGTGAATAATCGCAAATTAGCCCCTTCACTGCCGAGAAAAGTGAACACGATCAGCTGCAAGAAACATAGATCCTCATGAGTCCCCGCAACTGCGGGGGCCCATGAGGATATATGCCTCTTATAGACACAATTGTGTATGCACGTTCTTTGGCACATGGGTCTCCACCTGGGTCGCAATGGCGTTGAATTAATCCTTATCGTTCGGAATACACCAGTGTGTAAAATAACTTTGACTAAAATAGTTCAAGGGTGGTGCCAGAATAGCTTGGCGCCTCTAGGCGCCAAGCTATTCTGGCACCACACTTGAACTAAAGCCATTGGTCTGTATCCTTATCTGTAAGTATTATAATGTAGCTTGCATATGGCAGTGTACAAATTTGAAGCTTTTAGCCTCAGCATGATATGAGTTAAACACAGATTAAAGTAAAACAGCCTGCGTCCATTGTCAGCGAAGGGGTTAACATTCAATCCCAAATCTGGGAGTCATCCTCTGAAGACTCAGGAGTCAGATCAACCATGACAGTTTACGGGTGGTGCCAGATTAGCTAGTCGTCCTGCTGTTCTGGTCCCACCCTATATCACCTGTGATCCTTATCTCGGTGTATTGTCTCCAGGGTAATGCGTGCGTGAATCTATTTTCTAAGCCAATTCATCTTATCTTCATCAAATAAAGAGAGAAATGTCCACTGTAATACAATCCAGAAAAAAATTATGACTTCCAAGTGTCTAAAATGCAAACAAAAGAAAAAAAAGAAAAAGAAAAAGAAAGAAATATGCTTAAAAAAGGAAAAATGCAACTGTGTTGTATACTCCCAGATAGATCAAGCCGGGGTGCAGTCCACGAGCACACTTCTATTCAAATGAGATGCTAGAAATTTAAATACAAGTGTACTTTTAGAGTACGCCTCGAGTAGGTCTGCCTGGGGAGTACTAACCCTTATCATTCGAAATACACCAGTGTGTGAAATAAGTTTGACTAAAATAGTTCAAGGGTAGTGCCAGAATAGCTTGGCGCCTCTAGGCGCCAAGTTATTCTGGCACCACCCTTGAACTAAAGCCATTGGTCTATATCCTTATCTGTAAGTTTAGTTATTTGGGTTTAACGCCGAGCAGGCAACTAAGGCCATCTCACGGCGGCTTATCTGTAAGTACTATAATGTAGCTTGCATATAGCAGTGTACAAATTTGAAGCTTTTGCCCTCAGTATGATACGGGCTAACGCAAACGTGTCTTTTCTAAGCGTGTTTCTTTCTTTGTTGGGACATTTCTTTGCAAATCGTAAGCCTGGTCTATCTAGTACGCACGTGATATGGGCAGGAGGGGTGAGGATGGGGGGTCGGGAGAGCTCAACTCCCATCCCTCGTGGTGACGGCGCCTGGTCAAGTGAGCTGGATTCGTCCGTTGTGTATCCATCCTGCTGACTGTCGTAATCTACGGACAGAACATGGATAAACTCTTTATTATTCAGAAATTATGCAGACGGCACATTGCAGCAAAGACGTTTCCGGTATCTGATTTATTAACCCATTCAGCCCTGACGCACTACAAGAGAGATGGGGCGACCATGATAATTCAAGGGTAGTGCCAGATCTGGCACTGCCCTTGAATTATCATGGTCGATCCATCTCCTGCAATTGGTGCATAGTCATTAGATGACGCCTTCAAAATTTGGGAAATACGGCCGTTGGGCTAAATGAGTTAACCAGTTCGGTTTTGGTTTATCACGACGTTAGCGTCAGAAATACTTTTAACTTCTTACAGGCTTGGCTATCCCTACAGAAACGACCGCACACTGACCGACACGGCGTGAAAAGCGCAGACCTGTGTAAGTGCGACACAATTTAACTCATTCTACCCCAGACACACCACAGCAGGATAAGGATCCACCATGATAGTTCAAGGGTGATGCCAGAATAGCTTGGCGCCTACGGGCGCCAAGCTATTCTGGCATCACCCTTGAACTATCATGGTCGATCTGTGTCCTGCACTGCAATGCAGTCTTGAGAGGACAGGGGCAAAATTTAACTTGAGGATTTTGGTGTTGGGGTAAAATGAGTTAAGGCGTACAGAACACAGGACTAACAAGAGATATAAACCCTCATGAGCTCCCGCGACTGCGGGGGTTCATGAGGGTTTGTGTCTCTTGCAAGCTGCATAGCGTTCGCCTTGCCCCCGGCAGTGATGGGGTTAAAGATTGTCTTCGAACACACAAGAGAAATAAACCCATTTACTGCCAGGGTGCTCAGCACGCACGGGCTTACACACACTCCTGTAGCTCGTGTTCACGGTCTCTCATCCGATCCCTTATGCGTTCAGTCAATTGTTGTTGTTTTTTTTAACTTCTTCTTTTTTACGCACTTTTGTTTTTCTTTCATTTTATTTTACGTCACATCCTTCAGTTGCCACATTCCTCCTGTGATAAATGAAGATAAGGGGCGACTGATCGCTCTATTTGTTTGTTTGTCTATTTTGAAAAAGGGTATTTACCCGAAATATAAATAAATTGTGTTGTGACTGTCTTTTGTAAGCGTGTTTCTTCCTACGTTGGGTACTTTTTTTGCCAGGGTGCGCAGGCGGCGTTTTTTAAATCTGTGTCAGTTCGACGCCAAACGGCCCAATCCGTGGGAACATAGATATAAAGTGATGTCAACAAAAGGTACAGATCCTCGTGAGCCCTCACAACTGCGGGGGCTCATGAGGATATGTGCCTCTTGCTACCACATACCGTGTGCGTCCAGCATCAGTTGTCGACTAGACGTTATAACGGACATCCTGTCTTGATACACCGGTCCGGATTGGCCCCCGTATTGGGCCCCAGATGACGTCAGTTGGACCAGTCCATCTCTGATTGCAGAGGGGTCTGGTAGGATAAGCTCATCTGTAGAGTTGCCTGTATGGGTCAGAAAATCACCAAATGATTCAAGATCCAAGAGCACGTTTAAAAATCGCAAAACAGTTTCAATCTTCATTCAGTCACATCTGGCGTCCAATTCACGTCCGTCGGGAAAAAAACTCAGCTTGGTCTAAATAACGCATATGCAATAGAGGTCTGCTGTCAAACAGGGCTTGACATTCGCAACATCATATTGATATTGCACAGAAAATGCTTCAATGTTGTAACTTTGGGACACATTTTTTCCATATCGATCTCGCCAGTTAAAAGCTGGCGAGATCAAAATGTGAAAACAATATGACTCAAAATCACAGCGTATTTAACCCTTATCATTCGGAATACACCAGTGTGTGAAATAAGTTGGACTATAATAGTTGAAGGGTAGTGCCAGAATAGCTTGGCGCCTCTAGGCGCCAAGTTATTCTGGCACCACCCTTGTCTATATCCTTATCTGTAAGTACTATAATGTAGCTTGCATATGGCAGTGTACAAATCTGAAGCCTTTAGCCTCAGTGTGATACGGGTTAAATTCTTTTTTTCAGTTTCTTATAACAGTACTGAGGTTTTGTCTGCGACGAACGACCCCCAACAAAGAGCGAGGTCGAAATCTCGACGGATAACAGCTCCAAACATCTCCAAGAGGCATAGATCCTCATGGGCCCGAATGACTCATGAGGATCTGTGCCTCTTGGAGATGTTCTGGGTGTTGTCGATGCTTATGATGCAAGCTAATTATCCTCCCTGACACCGCTCTCGCTCGTTATTGGGAAGTCGTTCGTTGCAAACAAAACCTCTCTAACAACTGTGTCATGTCTAAAGAGGTCATGAGCAGGCATTAAGCACCGGCAGTTCCTCTCTCACCAATGGCCTCCTCTCCGCGGACGATCCTGAGAAACTCGGTTGCTCGCTCCTGACTGTGCAGTGCCTCAATCCGGTACAGCAGGTAGTCGTCGAACATCAGATGAAGCAGGTGGAATGAGCCTGTGGCACACCATCATCATCGTCATCATCATCATCATTATCATCATCAGTCAAGACAGTCATGGAGCGTTGGATTTATGATGGAACGAGCACAAAAAAACGACAGACATTAATAACCCATTCAGCCCGACGGCCGTATTTCTCAAATTTTGGAGGCGTCAACCTAATGACTATGCACCAGTTGCAGGAGATGGATCGACCATGATAATTCAAGGGCAGTGCCAGATTAGCTTGGCGCCGACAGGCGCCAGGCTAATCTGGCACTACCCTTGAATTATCATGGGTCGACCCATCTCCTGCTGTTGTGCGTCAGGGCTGAATGGGTTAAAACACGGTACACACAATACAACAATATGCGTTATCAATCCTCAGGGAAATACATGTCCCCGGCTGAACATCATCACGCCTCACAAAACAGAACAGCTACGGACAATGACTCGGCGGTGAGCCAATCAAAATGCTGAAAGCCTAGAGACATAACAAATCGGCATATGACTGGTTAGAGAGTGATTTTTAGGGAAAAATCGAACCACGGTTGAATTACAATTTGTAATCCCCTAACTGATAGCCTTTTCCGCCATAAAGAATTAAACCATAATGCCATAAGTTTCAACCTGCAAGTGATTCTTTCTTTTCTTCTTTTTTTTTTAATCATCGTAAACAACACTAGCATCATTCCCACCATAATCAACATTACATATGTATGCAGGTACATAATTTGGACTTTTGGGGAATGAAATGTGACATGCTTTTTTTTTCTATGGACCGCTTCTGAAGATGTAGTTTGGTGGAAAAGACGTAAATCACATTCTGACGATACCGTTCGACGGACGCGTAACTACGTCTTTCCGTCGAACGGTGTACTCAGCAGCAGTCAATGGGTTAAGGTTTATACTTGTTTTGTGCTTTGTTCTTGTGTTTTTCGTGCTTTGTTCTTGTGTGTTTCGTGCTTTGTTCTTGTGTTTTTCGTGCTTTGTTCTTGTGTGTTTCGTGCTTTGTTCTTGTGTGTTTCGTGCTTTGTTCTTGTGTGTTTCGTGCTTTGTTCTTGTGTTTTTCGTGCTTTGTTCTTGTGTGTTTCGTGCTTTGTTCTTGTGTGTTTCGTGCTTTGTTCTTGTGTGCTTCGTGCTTTGTTCTTGTGTTTTTCGTGCTTTGTTCTTGTGTTTTTCGTGCTTTGTTCTTGTGTTTTTCGTGCTTTGTTCTTGTATGTTTCGTGCTTTGTTCTTGTGTTTTTCGTGCTTTGTTCTTGTATGTTTCGTGCTTTGTTCTTGTGTTTTTCGTGCTTTGTTCTTGTGTGTTTCGTGCTTTGTTCTTGTGTTTTTCGTGCTTTGTTCTTGTGTTTTTCGTGCTTTGTTCTTGTGTTTTTCGTGCTTTGTTCTTGTGTTTTTCGTGCTTTGTTCTTGTGTGTTTCGTACTTTGTTCTTGTGTGTTTCGTGCTTTGTTCTTGTGTGTTTCGTGCTTTGTTCTTGTGTTTTTCGTGCTTTGTTCTTGTGTGTTTCGTGCTTTGTTCTTGTGTGTTTCGTGCTTTGTTCTTGTGTGCTTCGTGCTTTGTTCTTGTGTGTTTCGTGCTTTGTTCTTGTGTGCTTCGTGCTTTGTTCTTGTGTTTTTCGTGCTTTGTTCTTGTGTTTTTCGTGCTTTGTTCTTGTGTTTTTCGTGCTTTGTTCTTGTATGTTTCGTGCTTTGTTCTTGTGTTTTTCGTGCTTTGTTCTTGTGTGTTTCGTGCTTTGTTCTTGTGTTTTTCGTGCTTTGTTCTTGTGTTTTTCGTGCTTTGTTCTTGTGTTTTTCGTGCTTTGTTCTTGTGTTTTTCGTGCTTTGTTCTTGTGTGTTTCGTGCTTTGTTCTTGTGTTTTTCGTGCTTTGTTCTTGGGTTTTTCGTGCTTTGTCACACTGTACGCTTTGCCCTTGTCGTGGGCTATCGATCTGGTGCCATAAAAAGGAGTACAATGGTAGGGTAAGAAGTGGGCATAAAAACACAGTAGTAAAGGAGAGAATTGTGTGCAGTTACTATGACATTTTTACCTAACTAATTTTTACCTTACCCTTGTGTGGAATATAAGCGCAAGCAGTCACCACTTCCAGTTCAAGAGTATAAGGGTTTCTTTGGTGGGTTTCTTTATCGTTTAAGCGTTTGTATAGCGTTAGATGATTCTCCTTGGTATTTGAGCATACTTATATGTGGGAATTAAGAGAAGGTGTGTTACCAAAGCTTGGGGCGCTGTGCAGGGTCATGTCCCTGATAACCCGCGTACCGAAGCACGACCACATGAGGAGAAACTGGCGCGAAATCTGCCGCAGGGATCTCGCTTGCTTTCTGCTCGCCTGTAAACAATAGTCCCAAAATGTGTCAGTTCAAACAGTTTATTTCTGTATGGCAAGTATAGCAGATATATGTTATGCACATTGTATTGCTTGATAATAGTGCGTCATCGTTAGAAAGGCAAAAGACAGTCCACTGTTGTGAAAGCGATACTAGTTTTCGTTGTAATACAATAAGAATCTCGCTTTTCACAAAATGGGCTAACTGACTTTTGTGCACGCGCCTTGACAGCACACTTAAAGCAAAGCAAAGCAAAGCTGAACAGAACAGAACAGAACAAAGCAAAGCAAAGCAAAGCAAAGCAAATCAGAAAACAACACAACACAACAGAGTGGGTTGCATGTAGCGTGCTTAAATATAGTGTGTTAAGCTCGCTGACTTAAGGTCTTTCTTGCTTTACTTAGTGCGCGAGTGTTTTCTGTTGCATGGAGCGACTTAGCGATGTGCGTAGCTCCGAACGAGTTCTTAGCGAGCGGGGATAGGTTATTTATAACTTATGGTGGGGTTCTCCCCCACGTCATCATAGATTGTAGAAATCGGCCAATAAAAACGCACGGTTTTCGCTTCTTCTGACCTAACGGAAACGAAGTAGACAAAACGCGGGTGAAATGGCGGCGATGGAAAACAAGAAATCAAGAGAGAAAGAATGGCAAATTTTTCGTGCAGGCAACCCTGCTTGTCAGTCTAATGTAGACGTACATTAGTTAAGGAGTACCGTGTCACACAGTAGTAGGCTCCCATAGTATGAGGATCTATGTTTCTCTGACAACGGCTGGTGTTGGGTTATACCCATCGGTGTGCAGGGTCAGTTGAAATCAGTTATAATTCCCAGATGTCCGTGAGACGAGGCTGGGTGGGGGTCCGTGCGTTCCCACGTGGCATTTCGTGTTCCTCCTTCTCTATCCTAGATGGAAGGCTGTTTCTGCCACAAGGTTTAAGAGAGTGAATTCACATTTCCGTTCTCGCGTTAACACGGCAGCTAAGAACTCTTCCTCAGCTAAGCACGCCGCTACGCACGGGGGGGACCGTCCTTAGAATTAAGCACGCCACTAAGCTCGCTCCAGCAGATAAGCACGCTCATGCAATGCACATTTTCAGCTAAGCTTGTGAGCTTAGCGCTAAGCAAGAAATTTGCGCGCTAAGCAAGCATATGCAACCCACCCCAGAACAGAACAAAGCAAAGCAAAGCAAAACAGAACAGAACAGAGCAAAGCAAAGCAAAACAGAACAGAACAGACCAGAACAAAGCAAAGCAAAGCAAAACAGAACAGAACAAAGCAAAGCAGAGCAGAGCAGAACAGACCAGAACAGAACAAAGCAAAGCAAAGCAAAACAGAACAGAACAAAGCAAAGCAAAACAGAACAAAGCAAAGCAAACCAGAACAGAACAGAACAAAGCAAAGTAAAACAGAACAAAGCAAAGCAAAGCAAACCAAAACAGAACAGAACAAAGCAAAGCAAAGTAAACCAAAACAGAACAGAACAAAGCAAAGCAAAACAGAACAGAACAAAGCAAAGCAAACCAAAACAGAACAGAACAAAGCAAAGCAAACAGAACAGAAGAGAACGAAACAGAACAAAGCAAAGCAAAGCAAACCAGCGTAGCTCATTCAGCCCCGACACACCACAGCAAGACGTGGATCGAGCATGATAGTTCCAGGGTGGTGCCAGAATAGCTTGGCGCCCATGGGCGCCAAGCTATTCTGTCACCACCCTTGAACTATAATGCTCGATCTGTCTCTAGAATAATAATACAGTCTTTCAGAGGGCAACTTTAAAATTCGGGGATGTCGGTCCTGGGGTAGAATGTGCCTAAACCAATTCTAAGCAAACCAGAACAAAAGGTAGGCTACACACACAAAAAGATCAATGCACAAAGATACGCCAAGTGTGAACGCTGCGGAAAGACTGACTCTGCACGTGAAGGATTGGAGCTGTCACAAGTTTTTAATCAAATAAGGCTTGCGTGTTACCTTGACAACACACTTGTCCAGCATTCCGTCCAACCAGTCGATGAAGGATTCAATGGGAGCTTGCTCTTCCAACAGCCGCTCAAACTCACCACACACTGAAAAAAACAAAATAATATGCATGACTGTATAACACTGTACATCTCTTGCATATCAAAACACCTCTGCCTTTGTGAAGGTAAAAAAGCAGTAAGTCCGTTTTTGTTAAAAGCCAGATTTTCATTGGAATGCAACGACAGTCTCGCGTTTCACAAAACTGGAATTACTATATTTTGCCTTCAGAGGGCGGTAGAGTAACTGAGGTTTCCTGTTTCTTATCCAAGAACTTTGACAGTGAACAGATGGGACCACTATGTGCATGCAAGTCGTGAGAACCCAATTAACCCCTTTGCTGCCAGTGGTCACAAATTTCGCGTCTGAAGGACACTGAAGGACATTCGCGTGAGGAACACATGAAATGGGACCAAACATGGGCACAAAGAACACGGGACTAACAAGAGACATAGATCTTCATGACCCCCCGCGACTGCGGGGGCTCATGAGGATTTATGTCTCTTGCAGATGGGTAGCGTTTGCCTTGCCCCAGCAGTTAAGGGTTTAAGCTTGTAGATGACACTGATGATAAAAAGGTGGAAACCTTTACCTCTATAAAGTAAATGGTTTTGCAATTATGGTCTCACAATCGTGAAACAAAAATTTTCCGGTCGGTTTTGTTTTTAATAACAGAAGATATATATATTTTTTTTTTTTGTAAATCATTTTTCTGTTATTTTTATGTTTTTATTTATTATAGGGGGTGTAAAAATGCCCGGGTAAAACTAGACCAAACTAGATATTCGAATCTTACGATTGGTAATAAGGGTGTGCTCCCGCGCGGAGTACTGGTCCATAGTGTAGAGCGTCTGCTTGACGATACTGTTGAGGTCCACGGACAGCCAGTCGTCCAGCAGTTGTCCCGTGATGTCCGGACTCTGAAGCACGCTTCGTGCGGCTTGGCATAAGTGGTTCAAGGAAGTCTGCCGCCTTAACACTTGCGCAAACCGTCGAGCCACTGCGATTTTAAAATGGGACAAAGATTAATTGATTGGTTACAGCTGGGCGCTTTTCATCGTTACAAAAAGTATCAAAGGTTGACTGGTTGAGTCTACTACCCTGGCGGTAATTTTTTTTTGTTGTTGTTCGTCGTTCTAAAGTCTTCAGGGGACTTAGAAGTAAGCTAAAATTGATGTTGGCTTGGTTGATTGCCCACAATCTAGCTAGGTAGAAACATTTCACGTACCAAGGGGAATCACTCGCGCTAGACGGACAAACGGTTAGATCCCCTGCCTTGTGCATATACTTTGGAATTTCAGGGTCTTTACCCGCCCATATTTAGTAGTGCACCTTCTCTTGGTCTATCAGCTGACTTCTTCCTAAGTCCTGGAAAAAGGGTTTTTTTTTTTTTAATGCATGGCGTGATGCATCCCGTACTTTACCTGTGTATCAGTTTTTCCGTGAGCTGGCGATTTAGTTTCTGATAGGAAGACGAAGGGTATCTAACCGTTTGCCTGTCCGGTGCTATGTAATTCCCCTTGGTGCCAGTACATGGTTGATTAGCTTATTATGCCGTACATCCTCACAGCGATAACTCCTTGCATAGATAAAATCTTGATAATAATAATACTGGTTATTATAGGCGCCTTTTCCCAATTCGGCGAATGGGCTCAAAGCGCCGCGAACTGCACCCAACACGCACGCTCACGTGACACACGCATTCACTCTGAAGACAAACACAGTACAAGACAAACACAGGACATTCACGTGGTGCGAAGGGTCAGTTCAGCTACTGAGGTTTCGGAATTTTGATCGCTTGTATTTGAAATTTATAAAGTGGCCTGAAACCGGTACCAAAGTGAAGGGGGTAGAAGAGCCGGAGTACCCGGAGAAAAAAACCCCGACGGTTCGCCCGAATTAACGTTGACACTTACTAGATGAGAAAAATCCAACGCCGAAACCCGGTATCGAACCTCGCACCTTTAGCATTGGTGGCAGGTGCCTTAACCACTGCGCCACGGACCGCCCCGATATTCAGATTCAAATACATTTCATTGTCCCATCGAAACGATTTACATTTTTCACTTTGTCACATCACGGCTTTTTCTTACGTTAACCCACTCGTTTATGCATCCCCTGGTACTGTAAACAGTTAATCCCTTGTACATGCAGCTACCGGTACTGTAAACAGTTAATCCCTTGTACATGCAGCTACCGGTACTGTAAACAGTTAATCCCTTGTACATGCAGCTACCGGTACTGTAAACAGTTAATCCCTTGTACATGCAGCTACCGGTACTGTAAACAGTTAATCCCTTGTACATGCAGCTACCGGTACTGTAAACAGCTAATCCCTTGTACATGCAGCTACCGGAACTGTAAACAGAACCGATGCCGGTGGTTGAATGCACAAGAGAATTAAAAGTACATAGAGAACACGCGATACACTATGTGCAAGTAAAAAAGCATAAAGGCTTACAGTCAAACTTAATGTTCTGAAGTCCTTCCGGAAGAGAGCTGAGTGCTGTCTTCAGCCAGTCATCCAACTGTTTGGCAAACCGGCGAATAACTTGGGTGAGGCTGAAACCAAGAAATGATTGTGTTCATAATAATAATAATAATAATAATAATAATAATAATAATAATAATAATAATAATAATAATAATAATAATAATAATAATAATAAAAATGATAATGATGATGATAAAAAGAAGAAGACGAAGAAGAATAATATACATAATTATTAGTACAAATACATGTTTAACTCATTCAGCCCGACGCACGTATTTCCCAGATTTGGGAGGCATCATCTAACGACTATGCATCTGTTGCAGGAGATGGATCGACCATGATAATTCAAGGGTAGTGCCACATTAGCTTGGCGCCGACAGGCGCCAAGCTAACCTGGCACTACCCTTGAATTATCATGGTCGACCCATCTTCGGTTGTAGTGCGTCAGGGCTGAATGGGTTAAACAGTAAAAATTCCCGTGTTTATTTACAAAGACTTTGCGTGTCGGTAGCGGTTTTTGTCCTGCAGGAATCATCGCGACAAAAACCGCTACCGACACGCAAAGGGTTAGCTTTTACAAACTATTGATCCGTGATGGACATACTAAATACATGTACTCTTCGTTCCATCCCCATGACGCAGACGAGATTTGAATCGCGCAGTCGAAAACATTCTAAAATTCCTATTGTCTAGCGCCGATTTAAAAGGTTCAAGTGGGTAATAACGACGAGACGGTATACACCTAACAATTCTTCTTGAAAAATATTAACCCGTTCAGAGCTAACAGACGCTAAAACTATTCTTTGAAACCACGGCTAATTGACAGAATTATTCGATCCATCCAAGAAACTTGAACATACACGAGGTAAGGAAGAGACATAATCCTCATGAGACCCCTGGAAAAGCAGGGCTCATGAGGATCTACGTGTCTTGCAGATGAACGGTTTAGCTCCCGACAGTCAAGGGGTTAACGAAAATGAAACTTCTGCTTAAATTGTTAGGAATATACAACGTTATCTGCGAAATTTCCTGGGGCCTGCAATTTAAAAAACAGACCTCCGCGTTGAAAATACCTGAAATTTGCGTCTGAACACGACGGAGGTATTAAAAAAAAAATTGTTTTTAATTATTACATTATTTCATGGTATTTATATGGCGCATTTCTCATATTTATAATATAACTCAATGCGCAGAATGTAGCCGCGAACTGAACCCAACAAGCACGCTCACGTGAATCACGTGCATTCACTCACACACTGTACGTAAACACAGAACATTCACGTGGTGCTAAGGGCAAGCTCAAGCGAGCTACTGACGGTATTTGGAAATCGTTTTGTATTTGAAATTTTTATTAAGTTGGCTGAAACTGATACCAATGTGAAGGGGGAGAGGAAGAGCCGGAGTACCCGGAGAAAGAACCCCCGACGGTCCGTCCGAATTAACGGTGACACTTACTAGAGAAGAAAAATCCGACGCCGGAACCCGGAATCGAACCTCGCACCTTTAGCATTGGTGGCAGGCGCCTTAACCACTGCGCCACGGACCGCCCCGAAAAAAGCAATTCACCTTTAACCTTAACTACCGGATCAAGGCGAACGCTACCCATCTGCCGCCGTGATGATGGCCTTAGTCGCCTGCTGGGCGTTAAACCCAAATAACTAACTAACTAAGCTACCCATCTGCAAGAGACATAAATCCTCATGAGCCCCCGCTGTCGCGGGGGCTCATGAGGATTTATGTCTCTTGTTCGTCCTGTGTTCGTTGTGCCCATGATTGATCCCATTGACATCTAGTTCTTCACGCGAGTGTCTGTCGGTGGGTAGTGGTTTCAGACGCTACATTTGTGATCACTGACAACTACGGGGTTAACATAAGCAAGCTGCACCCAACCCGACCCACAACCCATCCGTCCGTAAGTGTATCCGACCTTTCGGTGTATCAGAACATACGTTAACCCTCTTTACCCCAAGGCCCCTCATCCCAAATTTTGGAGTTGTCACCTGACAATTATGTACCAGTTGCAGGAGATGAAGGCGCCAAGCTAATCTGGCACTACCCTTGAATTATCACGGTCCATCCATCTCCTGCGGTAGGGTGTTGGGGCTAAATGGGTTAATCTGACTTAATCGGGCTGAATGAGTTATTAATGTCTGTCGTTTTTTTGTGCTCGTTCCATCATACATTCAACGCTCCTTGACTGATGATGATGATGATGACGATGATGATGGTGTGCCACAGGCTCATTCCACCTGCTTCATCTGATGTTCGACGACTACCTGCTGTACCGGATTGAGGCACTACACAGTCAGGAGCCAGCAACCGAGTTTCTCAGGATCATCCGCGGAGAAGAGGCCATTGGTCAGAGAGGAACTGCCTGCTCGTGACCTCTTTAGACATGACACAGGGGCACGTGGCGAATGACCATCATTTAGGCGGCTGTACCCACCTAAACAAGTATCTCTCTGGTCGCTGAAATATGTTGTGTTATACCTTTCAAAACCTGCAGACAACTGATGATGTTTGCATTGCATGTGCGAGTCTAGTCTGAACTATTTTTTCTTTGAAAAAAAAACAACAACAACAACAAACAGGAACTGCAGAAATAAAACCGACTTGAAGCGAGAACATAATTATGTGTGTAATATTAAACGTCCCCCTCCCCCCCCCCTCCTCCCTCCCCCCCCCCCTCCGCCCCCCCCCCCCCCCCCCCCCCGCCCTCCCCTCACACCATCTCACTGAACACAAACACAGAACAAGACAAACACAGAACATTTACGAGGTGCTAACGGTAAGCTCAGCTACTGAGGTTTCGGAAATTTGATCGCTTGTATTTGCCATTAATAAAGTGGCCTGAAAACGGTACCACAGTGAAGGGGGAGGAAGAGCCGGAGTACCCGAAAAATAACACCCGATAAGACATCGACCTGAATGTTGTTTATCGTGATTGTTTGTTGGTGTTTGTTTTATTGTTTGTTGGAGGACAGGGTGAGGGATTCTATTTGTTTAATTTCCTTCAGCTTTGTTGTTGTTGTTGTTGTTGTTGGTTTCTTGGTGGGTTTTTTCCTCCGCTAAGTGTTTGGCACAATTAACTCATTCAACCCGGCGCACATATTTTCCAAAATTTTGGAGGCGTCATCTAACGACTATGCACCTGTTGCAGGAGATGGATCGACCATGATAATTCAAGGGCAGTGCCAGATTAGCTTGGCGCCGACAGGCGATAAGCTAATCTGGCACTAACCCTTGAATTATCATGGTCGACCTATCCTGCTGTAGTGCGTCAGGATTGAATGGGTTAGTCTGCAAGTGTTCATGAAATTGAAAATAATTAGGATAGTAGTTTTAACCCATTTAACCATCAAGATCACATTTCCATAATTTTGGGGGATGTCACCTAGTGAGTATCTATGGGTTTCAGGAAATGAAATGCCCATGATAATTAAAGGGTAGTGCCAGATTAGCTTGGCGCCTGATCTGGCTCTACCCTTGAATTATCATGGTCGAGCCCTCTCCTGTTGTAGTGCGTCGATGCCAAATGGGATAAACTGTCAAGGAAGGCACCAGGCATACAACTGTACCTGTCCGGCAATGCCTGAAAGACAGTGGGCATGAGGACGCTGGCGATTGCACGGTACAGGATGGTGTCACACACTCCCACCAGCATGACGATGGTGCTGGAGTCCAGAATAGGGACGATGTGAGGCGGCATGCCCTGCCAGAAATGCAGCAGGAAATTCTGCACCTGCAACATAATGCACACGTCTTTGTCAGCTTGGTTCATGGTTTCATTTTAAAAAAACTAGACCGAAAGGGTTTACTGCCAGTGCTTGTAATTTAGAAGAAACTACCAAGTGAGTAGGAAAAAGCACTGTCAAGGGAGAGAAGTGTGCATACTTTGGTCCAAGCACACACAAAAAAAAAAATAGGAAAGAGGGGGTGCGCTAAGTAAGTGACTGGAAGCAATGCATATGGAAGCCCCCCCCCCCCCCCCCGAAGGGGGGCGTATCACATATCCCACTGTTCCAGCCACTTGGTGTACGGAAATTTAAATCTAGGTCCCCCAAGTGGGGGTCCAGATATTGAGCCGGTGTGGACAGCTGTTTCGGTCTTGGCGACCTCTTCAGCACACCATCGGCAACACTGGAGGAAGAGAAGGAACTTCTGCTTACCTGCAAAGAAGACCACATTTTACTGTGGTTTCTGCAGGGGCATACATTCCATGCCTCCACCTAGAGCTAAATTTCCATGCACCCTAAGAGAGAACCTACTAAAAAGGGGGAAGGGGTTGCAGTCGAAATTGTAGTAAAAAACTAGACCGAAAGGGTTGACTGCCAGTGCTTGTAATTTAGAAGAAACTACCAAGTGAGTGGGAAAAAGCACTGTCACGGGAGAGAAGTGTGCATGATAGACCAATGATCATAGATCTACTTTGGTCCAAGCACACAAAAAAAAAGATAGGAAAGAGGGGGTGCGCTAATAAGTGACTGGAAGCAATGCATATGGAAGCAATGCATATGGTTTCATTTGAACAATGAAGTAATAATAATAAGCGCATTAAATAGGCGCTTTATCCTAATTGAAAATCGGCTCAAAGCGCCGCCGCGAACTGAACCCAACAAGCACCCTCACGTGAATCACGCGCATTCACTCACACACTGTACATAAACACAGAACATTCACGTGGTGCTAAGGGCAAGCTCAAGCGAGCTACTGTAGTTTTTGGAAATTCAAATCGTTTGTATTTGAAATTTGATTAAGTTGGCTGAAACTTGTACCAAAGTCGTGGGGGAGGAAGAGCCAGAGTACCCGGAGAAAGAACCCCCGACGGTCCGCCCGAATTAACGGTGACACTTACTAGAGGAGAAAAATCCGACGCCTGAACCCGTAATCGAACCTCGCACCTTTAGTATTGGTGGCAGGCGCCTTAACCACTGCGCCACGTACCGCCCCACCAGAATTAAAGGTAGGTGTGTGCGCGTGCATGTCTGTGTGTGTGTGTGCGTGCATGCTATTTTGGCACTACCCTTAAAATATCATGGTAAATCTACATTCGTGTTGTAGAGTGTAAGTGCTGAATGCGTGATAGTGTGCGTGCGTTAGCGCGTGCATGTGTGCGAGTGTGTGTGGTTCACGGTTTCATTTGAGCAAGGGAGTCAAACAAACCAGAAACAAAGGTGGGTGTGCGTGCGTGCGTGGTTTTGTGTGTGTGTGTGTGTGTGCGCGCGCGCGCGCGCGCGCGCGTGTGTGTGTGTGTGTGTGTGTGTGTGTGTGTGTGTGTGTGTGTGTGTGTGTGTGTGTGTGTGTGTGTGTGTGTGTGTGTGTGTGTGTGTGTGTGTGTACAGATGTCTACGAGCGTGTATAAATGCTCGCGTGTGTATGAGCATATTATGACAGTCGTCTCTCACATCAGTTTTAGCTCATTCAACTTCGACACGCCACGGCAAGACATGGATGGAGCGTGATAGTTCAAGGGTTGTGCCAGAATAGCTTGGCGCCCATCCAAGCTATTCTGGCACAACCCTTGAACTATCACGCTGATCTGTTTCCAGAAGTGTAATACAGTCTTCAGGGGGCAACTTCAAAATTTGCGGATTTCGGTCCTGGATCAGAATAGGTGACAGACAAGTGATGCGACTGTATTCTGTACCTGTCAGTGACCTACTAACCTCATCAAAGTTGGCCCTGATGACCGTGTCCAGAATGCGCTGACAGTGAGTCCGGTACATCATCAGGAATGTTAGGACCTGCAACGTCACATTGTATTCCAAACTTTATATTCATGCACTAAGCCCATTCACATCCACATACCACAACCTTTTATCTTCAAGCTTTATAAGAATATCATTCAACTCATTAATTATTCCTTCTAGTGCTCTGCCACCGGCGTGAAGTTTCAGACGAAAAGCTAATCTGGCCCAAACCTTCGACTATCACTGGTAGGTCCATCTCCTGCAGCTAGTACAGAGTCTTAACCCTTTGGGGGTCGGTAGCGATTTTGGTCGAGGTGATTCCTGAAGAAATCACCACGACCAATATCGCTACCGACACCCAAAGGGTTAACAGAGGTTGCAAAACTTACCTCATAATGACCAACTTATCAAGGGATTTTGTTGCATGAAACATATTGCAGCGGAGCTTCAATGGTCTTTGGGCTTGTCTCAGCGTTTGTGTTGCAGCAAGCTACTGGCCACATTCCGCGTCACTTGTTCACAACAAACCACGCGGGCAGTATGTCGCAAGTGTGTCGCACGCAACAAGATACCTACGTGTGTTCAGCCCTTTAGGATACAAGTGAGCAATCGTGACCTACCTTTCCCTCCTCCACTCCATGCGGGATTTTGATGTCTTTGATATCAGGGAATTCTGGCAGCAGGGTTCCAAGTTTGGAGCGTGGTGAGTATGCCACCATCTGAAATGATCCGAACATCCTTTCACATTCAGCGATCGTACATTGAAATGTATATTTTATTATCTGGAGATACTAATCTAATAAATTAAAGGGATGTATAGGGCTCGGGAAGTTCCCTGCGTTGCGTAGGAGCGTCGGCTGCCGCGCCGCCATCTTCAGAGGATACGCTCGCCTGGCGATAGACTTCAGATAGTAGCGAAGTAGTGTTTCAACACGTTTTTCTTCATGTTTCTTCCTCTTTGGAAACAAACAAAAACAGATTCTGGTTATCGGTTTCCTACGGTGATGGCAAGACTAACTTGCTGTTAATGCCTATAGCACGTCAGGACTTTCCTGACATTGTCCTGACAGCGATTTGCCGATGAGCGCATGATTCGGCGTATCTTCTCAAGATGGCCCCCACGACTAGCGTGATGACGTCAGTTTCCCGAGCCCTATATGATCGTCTTGTTCTATACCTGCGTATTTTGCTGTGGGGCTGGCGATTGGGTGCCTGATAGGCGGGGCAGGGGATCAAACTGTTTGTCTGTCCAGCGCAGAGTATGTGTACAGTTCTACCTGCGCTATCCTCACCTATTTGGTTTGTGAGTATTCTCTAACTCGAGGCAACATGTGTATCGTTACATTGTTGAGTATTGTCTTGTGCATCTACTGTGGAAAATCAGTTTATTTACCCGATCACATTTAGTAGTGCACCTTCTTGTTTGTGTATGTGTGTTTCTCCTGCCTACTTCCTAAGTTCCAGAAAAAGACATGGGTTATAGGCTAGACCTGATGCATCCTCTTTAAGTGATGTATATGATCGTCTTGTTCTATACCTGCGTATTTTTCTGTGGGCTATCGATTGGGTGCCTGATAGGCGGGAGCAGGGGATCTAACTGTCCAGCGCTGAGTAATTCCCCTTGGTATGTATATAACCTAATAAAAATAAAAATTGTTTTGTTTTGTCCACAAATATCTTTTTACGTGCATTGAACCCATGTATATGGGAGATGAGCAGTTTTCAATCTGTGTAAACCTGTGTGTGTGTGTGTGTGTGTGTGTGTGTGTGTGTGTGTGTGTGTGTGTGTGTGTGTGTGTGTGTGTGGGTGTGGGTGTGTGTGTGTGCGTGCGTGCGAAAAAGTGAATAAACTAAGACGCAAACCTGTTTTGTTGTTTCGCCTTTTTTCCCGTCTCCGTTACTATAGACACACAAGAAAATATCATAAAACTGCGAGCTTATTATACATGAAATATAATCTCCTTCACTGCTGACCACCACACAACTGCAAGAGGCATAGAACCTCTTGGGTCCCTGCAGGTGCAGGGGCTAATGAGGTTTTATGCCTCTGACGGGTCCAGTATAATACCTGTGTTCTTAGGACGTCTGCAGTTTTCCGTCGTCCAGAATGCAACGTTTTGATATAATGAAAAATAATCCAACACCATCCTGGGACTATGTCGGCTACACTAGCCTTCTGTAGCCAAAGTTGCCAACGTTTTATTTAAAGTCCTTTGGCACACGGTCGATATTCTTTGTCGTTAAAATTAAAATCACTTCCTAAACACACAATTGTTTCTACTAGCAACCCAGTGGGTAACAGCAAAAACTGAAAAAAGACATTAAAAAGGCCATTTTTGTTTGTTTAGTATTTACGTACTTCTGCACGCCTTTCGACGAATAAATGACGTCATAATAGGATGAGCTCTCCTTGACGCCGATGCCGTAATAGTGATACCTGCAAGGACAGACATAGTGCAACGTCACATTATTACTGCTGGTTTATGACACGTTAATTTGCGAGATGGATAGTAGATTCTTAACTGTAGGGAAAATGCGAACACTATCCTATTGCAAGAGACAAAGAACCTCCTGAGCCCCCGCGGACGCGGGGGCTCAGGAGATTCTTTGCCTCCTGCTGGCCAGATTTAACATCCGTGTTCTTTGCATCGAGAGGGTCTCATAGGTCTGGAAGGTCTCATAAACCCCACCCCAGACACTTGGCACACCACCACAAACCACACAATACAACTACTTAACAAACATCCAACACATCTAAACAAACGACCCGTCATGACAAGAACGAAGGAGACCCCAACTCCCCCCCCCCCCCCCCACGACTCGACCCCCCGACACCCCCCCCCCCGACACCCCCCCCCCGACACCCCCCCAACACCCCCCCCACCCACCCCACCCCCCCCCCCCCCCACCCCACCCCAGGGCGCTGGCGGCCATGATGCAAGATTGAAAAACTAGCGATGCGCGGGCATCAGCGACAGCCAGCCTGAGCGAAACCCCCTCCCCCTCCCACCCCCCAACCCCTTGGCCCTCTCTCCCCTCCCACCCCCCCCCCCCCCCCCACCCCCCGGACGAAATCAGCGCTAGCTGGAAGTCCTTGTCCCTTCAATAATAGCATCTAGCATCTAGCATCGAGGGGGTTACTCAGCGTTGAGATTTCCATGGTTTAAAAACAAAATTTGCGTCCGCTGTCAGTGCTGGGATTCATTACGCCGTATCACACTGCCACAAGATATGGACCGACCGTGATAGTTCAAAGGCCGTGCCAGAATAGCTGCAGCACCATCCTTGAACTGCCATGGTCGATCTTTCTCCTGAATTGTACTTTAGTCTTCAGAGAATCCGAGTGCTCAGTCGGTGTGCTGAGTGCTCAAATTTCATGCAGATCTGATAAATTGAAGGGGAGAAAAAAACAAACTACAGCGTTGATATCGGTTCTTTCTTGACCTCCTTCTCTGCCGAGAAAGCGTGATCTCGATTATATTGCAAGAGGTCTATAGATCCTCATGAGCCCCCGCATGGGGATCTATGCCACTTGCAGGCACCACTTCGTATCGGTTGGTGCTAAATTACCAAAGATTGCAGGCACACAATCTGCGTCCATTGGTAGTAAAGAAGGGATTTTTACTTCCGCTACCCTCACCTAAACCCCACCTCCCCCCTCCCCCCCCCGTTCCCTCCCCCGCCCCCCCCCCCCCCAACATCCGCCTCCTCTTCCCTTCCAAAAAGACACAGACTTACTTGGACTGCCCCCGCGTTCCAAGCCTTCTGGTTGTGATCTGCGGAAATTGCTGTCGGATAATCTGAAAAGGAAATTACAGGTTTTAAAAAAAAAATCCTCATTTATACTACTTCAAGCTTCTAAAACAGATAAAATGAGAGGTTTGAAATAGCAACCTGCAGGTATTAGTAAAGCAGTTAAGGAATTAACAACTCATAATTACTAACGTCGCAATTTTTTGCTTAGCCAAAATTGCGGCGTTGGTAATCAAGTTTTAATATTGTTTTAATATCATGTCAAAGTGTGCCGAGAAGATTCACAGGTTTTTCCTGTGTCCAGGGCCAAACACGGGCAAAGGTCGGCGATTGTATTTTTCATGATACGTATCGATTTACGGTATCATCATTCGTCTGTTCCCCTTCCTAAACAAAAAAATTCAGGAGGGCAGAAACACAGGCGAAGGTGGAGGATCTGGATTTTTCTTTCACGATGTGTATTGATTTACAAGGGGTTAACACCTTCATTGCCAAGGAAAGCTGAGCACAATCCAACTGAAGGAGACATAGATCCTCATTAGGCCCCGCAGTTGCGGGGGGGGGGGGGAGCTCATGAGGATCTACAACTCTTGCTGCGACCGTTTTGTACTTATGTTTCTTGAGTGGACGGGTCTCTTGGGTGTTGAATTTACACAGTTTTCAGAACTACAGTGTCAGTCTACTGTCAGAGAAGGAGTTAATGGAGAATTCTGTGGGGTCTAGAACAATGTGTGTCTCCCTTCTGTATGGATAATTAACTCATTCAGCCCCGACACACCCCAGCAAGACATGGATCGAGCATGATAATTCAAGGTTGGTGCCAGAATAGCTTGGCGCCCGTAGGCGCCAAGCTATTCTGGCACCACCCTTGAATTATCATGCTCACTCCGTCTATCTGTTGTTATACAGTCCCTCAGAGGGAAACTTCATAATTTGTGGATTTGGGTCCTGATGTAGAATGTGTTCATATTTACCTTTCCGAAGCTGGCAGCGTTGACGGGCTGCGTGTCGTGGGCCTCACAAAAGTCCAGATAGTGGTAGTACAGCGTGCTGCGGGGGATGCACACGCCCTCCGCTATCTCGTAGTTCTCTTCCAGCCTGTAAAACGCAGTGTGACAACTTTATTCACCTCCATTTCTGTGCTGGTCTGTAATGTTGAACCTGAAAGTCTAGCCCACCAGCATTTGCACAAAGCATATAAATGTTTGTTGTTGTTGATTTTGTTTCGTTTTGAACCCTATGCTGTAAACACATAATACCGCTGCGGCTTAATCAGATAATAAAGACAAGATGTAAAATTCTGTCGATATGACCCTGCTTTCTGCAAGAAAAAAAAAAGAACATGCACTACGATCACGACGTTGTGGATCTAAGAAGTAAGGTTCTTAATTAATATGTTGGAGAGAAAGAAAAAAAACACTGCTAAGATGCCGACGTTCTGGATCAATGGTTTTCTGGAAAACACCTTAAGATCACGACGTCCCGGATCTATTCTGGAAAAAAAAACACCTTCAGATCACGTCGTCCCGGATATATTCTGGAAAAAAAACACCTTCAGATCACGACGTCCCGGATCTATTCTGGAAAAAAAACACCTTCAGATCACGACGTCCCGGATCTATTCCGGAATAACACATTAAGGTCACGACGTTCCTGGTCCATGATTTTCTAGAATAATCACACTATGATCACGACGTTCCGGATCTATGATTCAGAACGTCGTGATCTGAAAATGTTTTTTTCCAGAAAATACGGCTGTCGTCCTACGGACAAAAAAGAATTTTGAACCTTTTCTCTCAGGCAAGCATTAATACGCTGTTCACCTGTTTGTGGTTACAGCTCTAGAAATACAGTTCCGATCGCGTAACTTAATGAAAGCACTTTGCAGGGGCGGGTCGTGGAAGGGGAGATGTAGCGGGTGAGCCCCATTCGTTTGATATTTTCAAAGTGTGTACAGTTTTACGATCTGCTGTTCTGACCGCCCCAGGTCTTGCCTTAACTCATTCTACCCCAAGACCGAAATCCCAAATTTTGAAGTCGTCCTCTGAAGACTGCGTTGCAGTGCAGGACACAGATCGACCATCATAGTTCAAGGGTGATGCCAGAATAGCTTGGCGCCCATTGGCGCCAAGCTATTCTGGCATCACCCTTGAACTATCATGGTCGATCTTTATCTTTCTATGGTGTGTCTGGGGTAGAACGAGTTAAATGGCCTAAACAAAATGTTGGAACGCCCACCCCCATTCCCCACCACCCACCCCCCCACCCCCACCCAAAGGGCGTGTGATCCGCCCCTACTCTGAATGTGTGAGTGTTACAAAGCGGTCTGCTTCTGCTTTAGGTGTGAGAGACGTTTGACAAACTTTAGACAAAACACAATCTAAATTTCCCGGTCAACTCATTCAACCCCGACGCACGTACTTCCCAAATTTAGGAGGCGTCATCTAACGACCATGCACCTGTTGCAGGAGACGGATCGACCATGATAATTCAAGGGTAGTGCCAGATTAGATTGGCGCCGACAGAACGTGTCACTGACAAGAGACATAAATCCTCATGAGCCCCCGCGACTGCGGGGGTTCATGAGGGTTTATGTCTCTTGCAGTTGTGTAGCGTTCGCCTTGTCCGGGCAGTTAACGGGGTAAAACCCCAAAATTTAATCAATTGTGTTGAATGTGCCCTTTCTAAGCGTGTTTCATTCTTTGTTTGGGAATTTCTTTCGCTGTTACTGACGAGTCCCTGTCATAAGCCAATGGTTTTGCTGAAGAATAAACCGCAGCATCCTGCGTGATTCGGAAAAAACATTAGAAGAAACATGGCCAGACGTCTGGCAACTTAAACATTTAAATGCACCATGGGCCGTCTGTTCCTGTTCGAGATAAATGTGTCTCATAAAAATTGTACGGTGAAGGCAAACGTATTTTGGGACAAAGAAAAGAAGGAAGATCATACAATAAACCACTGGTAAGCGTGCTGTATTTGTCAGTTTATTTTGCCAGTTAATGACAGGTCAAAGAAAAAGAAAACAGAAATAATAAATCAACTTCAAGTTTTTTAAAGATGGAATTTTGTTTTGGAAAAATAAGCTTGCATATGCTCGTAAGTTTTGGTTAACACTATAACACTGTAATAATAATAATAATAATAATAATAATAATAATAATAATAATAATAATAATAATAATAATAATAATAATAATAATAATCCACTTTTGCTGCCGAACAAAATTGAACATATCGAACTGCAAGAGGTATAGATCCTCTTCTTTTTTTTCACCATTATCATAATTGTCATAATGTGGCTAAAACCGTAACCGCGCATGTGATCCCAACGAAAGAAAATTTGTCGGCTTGACTGTCACAATAAAGTTTTTAAATTGAATTGAATTGAATTGAATTAGCCCCCGCAATTGGGGGGGGGGGCCAATGGGGATCTATGCCTCTTGCTGAAATCTATGTTTATCCCTGTTCCTTTGGTGGCTGGGGATCTTCCACGCTGAATTTACAATGATTT
>BTPG01000003.1:119108094-119123466 GCA_036245525.1 Semisulcospira habei | reverse complement strand
GTGTGTGTGTGTGTGTGTGTTTGTGTGTGTATGTATGTGTGTGTTATGGTGTGTGTGTATGTGGGTGTGGGTGTGCGAACGTGCGTGCTTGCGTTGGGAATTGGGATTTCGGGTGGGTGTGTGTGTGTGAGGGGGAGGGGGGAGGGGAGGGGGTGAATACGAACACTTCAGAGATGTTATATCAGAGTCTATTGTGTAATTACGTCTTATCTTAATGTTTGTTTTAGCTGTCTATATTTATCCCAATGCCCAAAAGGCAATCCGGTCCACATCGGCCGCCGTTGGCCCGCGCACAGGCGTTTGCGGGCCAACCGCTGCCGATGCCGGCCCGATGAACTTTGCGCACTGGGATATGATGTGGGCAAGTTTCCATTTTAGGCATAACATTTAACTCATTCTACCCCAAGACCGAAATCCTTAAATTTCGCCGTCGTCCTCGGAAGACTGCATTGCAGGGCAGGACACAGACCGACCATGATAGTTCAAGGGTGATGCCAGAATAGCTTGGCGCCCGTAGGCATCACCCTTGAACTATCATGGTCGATCCGTATCTTCCTGTGGTGTGTCTGGGGTAGAATGAGTTAATGGATAATGAAGGGTTTTTAGTTGAATTCAATTCAATTCAATCCAGTTCAGTTCATTTCAATTCGATTCAATTCAGTTCAATTCAATTCAATTCAGTTCAATTTAATCCAGTTCAGTTCAATTCGATTCAGTTCAGTTCAGTTCAGTTCAATTCAATTCGATCTAGTTCAATGTACCCTCAAAACTTGTGACTTGTTTTGTCGAAAACAAACACTGTAATATGCAGACAGAAAATGATTATAAACCGCGGTTGTATTTCACAGGAGTACAATCCTGAACCCAAACAGAACCAAGAAAACTAAAATAGCAGCCATACAAGTACAAACAAGTGCTATTATACTACTGAAATTAGTATTGTGAATCCGCTGGAAAATTATATTACTGGCGAAAGTTTTCCGGATTTGTGAAGTTTGCGACAAAAAAATATATCTGCAAATAACAGAAAAAAACTTACGTTAAATCATATATACTGTACAACTCAAAGAAAGAAAAAGAGTTACCACTCCTTCTATGCACGACTGCCAAACAAAGAAGCTGACAAATTCCTGGCGGACAAACCGTTGGAATCTCACAAACTGTGAATATTTGTACTCCATTGGTGGAGAACGTCAAACAACATTAATAAGCATACATTCATATGTCTTTTTCCAGGGCCGGATCCGGGAGGGGGGGGCAGGGGGGGGCCATGCCCCCCCTTCCCCCATAAAAACGGTACAACATAAAACTTTGATACACTGAAGGATGGTCTTTGCTCACCTTGGTGAAAAAAAACAAAATAAAGCCATACTCAAAACAGTCAAAACTCTGCTTTAGGTGTCTGTTTCAGTTGGTTAATTTCTCCAAAAAACAATTTGCACCCCCCCCCCCCCAAACATGTAAGTGATCCGGCCCTGTTTTTCGGCATACCAATCCCTGTCCGAAACTGCATAGCCATAAAATAGCAAGATTCATGTATGCTGGTCCGTGATGTTGGATCTTACGGCTGGAAGCCGTAAGGTCCAAAATCACGGACCTGCACACGTTTGAAGACAGCTAGCAAAATTCTTCAAACAATCATTTCCGACCAAGGTTGGAAAGAGAAAAGGGATGGATGCTAACGCTTTAAATCTAAGGTAAGGTAGGGACTAGAAATGGAGTAATCCCTGCCCACTACTTACTTTAGTTCTCTCTGACCCACTAGAAATGGAGTAATCCCTGCCCACTACTTACTTTAGTTCTCTCTGACCCAGAGGGCGGTCAGTTACCTGTCAGGGGGGAAGGGACAACTAACATTGTTGGAGACAAATTTTCCAAGGCTTGAAGCGCCTGGATCAAAGAACGGTAGGTGGTGATTAGGACACGGGAAGAACTTTCATTGACTTTCACTATTAACACTATTACAATGCACGTGACCGACACATCCACACATCCAGGCATCTTTTACATAGCACATCTCCACCCTATCTGTCTGTCTCTGTCTCTGTCTCTGTCTGTCTGTCTGTCTGTCTGTCTGTCTGTCTGACTGTCTGTCTTTGTCTGTCTTTGTCTGTCTGTCTCTGTCTGTCTGTCTGTCTGTCTGTCTGTCTCTCTCTCTCTCGTAGAAGACCGGACCTTGAATCAGACACAGTGGAAAGTGTTTGGGTTGAAATAAAAAAACAAGTCAAGTCCTGTATTAGTTGGTTTTATTTACAGGAACCCCTCTGCACCAAATGTATGGCTTGATGATTTCACTGACATGCTAGATCAAGTTAAAAACTGTACATCAGATATGCTTTTGTTAGGGGACTTTAACATTAACATGTTTTCCGCTAACCCTACATGGGAGTCCACTATTACTCTTTTTGGGCTCAAACAGCTGATAACATCTCCAACTCGTGTTACGTCTACGTCCTCTACACTCATTGATCATATAATAATATATACAACGAACAAGAGCCGAGTGTTGGAGACGGAAGTACTACAAGTTGGAATCAGCGACCATTACCCTGTGTGCTGTAAATGGACCGTGAAAGCAGATAAACCTATCCGTAAACACCAGCACACTACCATCAAGTATAGATCGCTTAAACATTTTAACAAAAAGGCTTTTTTGTTTGACCTTAGTTCCGTTTCTTTTGATACTGTTTATCACCATTGTGAGCCTGATGGTGCGTTGTCTGAGTGGTACAGACTGTTCCTCAGTGTTCTTGATAGGCATGCCCCGATTAGGGAAAAACGAGTAAAAAAACCCGCAACTTGGCTAAACAAAGGTTTGGTCGATGCCATGCAACTGAGAGATGAATTAAAACAGAAAAAAAAATTTCCTTGCTTACCGTAAGCAACCGCGTTAAAAAATTAGTTCTTGATGCCAAAAAGTCACTCTTTAAACAAATAATGAATGACAAAAAGGATACAGTCTCTGTTTGGAGAGCGCTTAATGCCCTTACAAAATCTAACTATAGCCCTACACATACCTCTATTTCTGCAGAAACTTTTAATAATCATTTTCTTTCTGCCGCCCAGTCGTTGCTGCAAAACACTACGTCTAAGGCACCGTTTGTATCCCCAATCCTTGTCAAATATTGTGATGGCAAACTTTCTTCTCGTTCATCTTTCCACATACCTTGCATGACAGTGCACGATGTCGGTAAAGCGATTGAATGTCTCAAAAGTAAGCGCACTTCAGGACATGATGAAATTAGTACTGCTGTGTTAAAACTGCCAGTTTCCAGTATCACTAGGCAGGCATTGTCATGGACCCCCCAGGGAAAGAGGAAAAGAGGTAGGCCGAGAAACTCCTGGCGTCGAGACATCCAAGCAGACATCAAGAGACTGGGAACCACCTGGAGTAGAATCGAAGGAGAAGCACAGGACAGGAGTTGCTGGAGGTCTCTCGTCGACGGCCTATACCCGGGTAGGGGTGACAGGCGTAAGTAAGTAAGTAAGTAAGAACAAAGATCTTACAGATCCCAATAAATTCAGGCCAATTTCTATCTTGTCTTCACTTTCAAAACCCATAGAAAAGCACATACACAAACACTTACAGCACTTTCTTGACACACACGACCTTATTCGTCCCTTACAGTCAGGATTTCGCCCGCGGCACTCTTGTCAAACAGCTCTCTCACATTTAACGGATCGTTGGCTCACATCAATAAATAAAATACTGTTGACTGGAGTGGTTGTTTTTAGACTTTACCAAAGCCTTCGACTTAGTTAACCATACCCTCCTTACCGAAAAACTCTCAGTCTACCACGTAAGTGACCGAGCTGTATCCTTTTTTAAATCCTACCTTGAAGGCCGACGACAGTATGTCAGCGTAAATGGCAAATCATCCTCTGAGGGGCTGATTATGCATGGCGTGCCCCAGGGATCTATTCTCGGGCCTTTATTGTTCACACTTTACATAAATGACTTACCTTTACATATCTCACAGCCCGACGTTACCTGTAGCTTATTTGCAGATGATGCAACTTTGGATGTGTCTGCGCCAGACGTGCCCACAATCACTAGTTCACTCCAGCAAACAATAAATGAAGTCTTTGATTGGTGCCAGACTAATTCCATGATTCCAAATCCATCAAAGACGGAATGTATGCTTGTGACAACAAGGCAAAAGCATCAGCTGAGCCCGCCGCCACTCAAACTTTACCTTGAACAGCAACCAATAGCGCAAGTTAGAGCACATCGTTTGCTTGGTGTCACTGTAGACGACCAGCTCAGTTGGCACTCGCATACTAATTCTATTTGTAAGGTTTTGTCAAAAAATCTATATTTGTTATCTAGACTAGTTCTATTCACCGACGTTTCAACCAGGCAGTTGTTTTATAATGCACACATAAAATCCCATCTAGATTACGCATCGACAGTATGGGATGGATGCAGCGATATTTCTTTAAAAAGAATAAATTCACTCCATAGACGTGCGGCAAAGCTTATCCTAAAAGATTCCCACACCCCTTTGACTACCGACGATAAACTAACAAAATTAAATATGTTGCCCCTTCGTAAGCACTTTTTATTCAATAAATGTGTATTTATGTGTAAGATCACACTTTCAAAATCACCTGGATATCTCGCTGCTCTCTTTAAGGCTCCTCACACTCCGTACCCGACACTGAGGAACGACCTGGTAGTGCCTAGGCCCCTCCTTGACATTTTTAAATCGGCCTTGTTATATTCAGCAGCCAAAAAATTGAATTTACTTCCAAAAGAAATAAAATCTATCACGACCATAAATGCTTTCAAGACACGGCTTCATCAGCATTTGCTACAAATGCAATCGTAAACTGCTTTTGTTTTAGAATGACGTGGTATTTTGAATTTGTCTATCTGATTGTTTGTTTGTTTGGTTTTTTTTTGTTTGTTTTTTTTGTAATCTTATGGTACACTTGTTAGATGGTAGCGCATGTATATCTCATTATGTGTGTTAAATGTGTTTATGATGTTTTTGTATATGATCGCCATATGTACACACTGGCTGTATCCCTGCTGTCACCTTCGAGCGGCAGCTGATCGAGAGGGGCAGCCAGTATGACTCGCCTTGTTGGGCGCTTATGGTGTCTCAGTGCGTGCGGCCCCGTGAGTGGGTGTGTAAGTAGTTTAGCAAGGACAAGATGGAAGAAAGGTCTTCAGACCTAAATCTTTTTATCCTTGGAAAATAAAGATTCATTGTCATTGTCATTGTCATTCTCTCTCTCTCTCTCTCTCTCTCTCTCTCTCTCTCTCTCTCTCTCTCTCTCTCTCTCTCTCTCTCTCTCTCTCTCTCTCTCTCTCTCTCTCTCTCTCTCTCTCTCTCTCTCTCTCTCTCTCTCTCCTGTATTAACTCATTCAGCCCGACGACCGTATTTCCCAAATTTTGGAGGCGTTATCTAATGACTATGCACCAGTTGCAGGAGATGAATCGACCATGGTAATTCAAGGGCAGTGCCAGATTAGCTTGGCGCCGATAGGCTCCAAGCTAATATGGCACTACCCTTCAATTATCATGGTCGACCCATCTCCTGCTGTAGTGCGTCAGGGCTGAATGGATTAACATTCTTTTTCTCCATTTTTTTGTGTTTGATAATTGTGTCGTGCAGTTTGTAGCAAGGCCGTTTGGAAGAGAGGCAATACAACACCTAAACCTTTACCCTAATACAAGTCATCATCATCACCATCGTCATCATCATCACCATCGTCATCATCATCATCGTTCTCATACACACACACACACACACACACACACACACACACACACACACACACACACACACACACACACACACACACATACACACACACACACACACACACACACCCTTCATTTGCCAGTGTACGCAAATATTCAGGGTCGAAGATCCAAAGCCGTCAAAAAGATAGTACAAAGCGATTTCAGCAAGATCCTCGTGAGCCCTTGCAGCTGCGGGGGCTCATGAGGATCTATACCTCTGGAAATTGGATCCTGTTAACTTTTCCTCGGAAGTCAAGGGGTCGAAGCATCACTATGTCTTACCTTTCTCCTCTGCCTCGTCGCCACTGCACACGGCGCTCGACTTATCTTGACCTTCCACCTCTGACATGGCTGTCCTGCTGGGCTCCAGGCATTGGTCGAGCCAATCTGCAAAGTAAAAGCAATATTGAAAATAGCGAGCATACATAAACGCAAATGCTGAAGGCACATCACACGAAAAGAATCTGGAAGAGCATGGTAAAAAAGAAACCATCATGGGTCTATTATAAAATAGCAACTGAGTATGTGAGGTGTACAAAACTGATATCAGACGACTGTTTCTATATAGAACGAGAAAATAAATATATTTAGAAAACGTATCGGGGGGGAGGGGGGGGGGAGGCAAGGAAGGAGAGGTTTTTACATCAATTTTACCAAGGATTTTTAGGCGTCGTTTCGTCCAAAGCTTGTGTCAACGATACAAAGGATTGCCCACTCTTAAAAACACAAGGTAACAAAAATTTTATTTAAAAAAAAATTTAAAAAAAATTAAATAACTTTTTTGTCTTTTAGACGCGTAAAAACGACGTAATCGACTCTGCCACGCGCTGATTTCACGCATCGGTTCGTGAAATAATGTATTCACACAGCTCTAAGATGGCACACAAGAGGTTCATATTCTAAATATTAGCGCATGATCGTCTGTTGCAAAGTATTTCAGCCTGAACAGTATTTGGACGCGCAAAGCCTTTCGATAGAATGTTTAACCCCTTGCCTGCTACCGACGATACCGCTCGCCGTTTAGTAACAGGAAGGGAAAACGTGCTGAAATAACCCAAGCCTGTGATGTGTGGCTGGAGAAATTTTAAAATACGACCTGTTTGAAGCGATTAAGTCCCTAGCATGCTATAATAATAAAAAAAAATAATGCCTTCATACACCGGAACCATAACAGATCCACGAGTGGTATATGCATTCATATTCCACGGCAAAACCAGTCTTTGTGTACACCACGAATAGGAGGCCATTTCGTGAATGAGACCGCGGCAAAATCTCTTGTTTACAACGGCCCTTAGCCGCATAAATTTCTATGTCTGTCAATAAAATAAAACTGCAGTCGGTACCCCACTGGTCCTCCCCTCCCTCCCCTCCCTCCCCTCCCTCCCCTCCTCCCCCCTCCCTTCCCTCCCCCGCCCCCTTGACTTCTAGTGGTCCCCTTCTAGCTTTCCATTTCATTTTCATCTCTCTGAAAATCGTCTGCCTGCAAGAGGCATAGGTTCTCATGAGCCCGTGCATTCGCACGGGCTCATGAGAATCTATGCGTCATGCTCTCATGTTAATATCTTGTCTTTTGCCTTCACCACTGGCTCCTGTTCTCCTCCATTCATTCTCATCTCTTAGTCTACTGACGAATATCTTAAGTAGACAACGGTTTATGGATTGTCATGCGCCCCGGCAGCATTTGGGGCTTATGAGTGTATGCCTCTTGCTGCTAGTTGAAAATTTTGCACATGCACATCTTTACGTTGACGGAGGAAAACAAATCTGCTTGTGTCCTCTTCAGGGTACATAAAACTGTACAAGAAGATGAAGCTGTACGAAGCACTTTGTATCGACTGAGCTGATACATGTGTCTTCGTGGCATGCATGAAATAGTCAAAGAAGAAGAGCTATTATGATTAGATTGTAACCCTTTGGCTGTCGGTAGCGATTTTTGTCGTCATGATTCCTTCAGGAATCCAGCCCTGAAGCACTATATCAAGATATGGATCAACCATGACAGTTCAAGGGTGGTGCCTGAATAGCTTGAATAGTCTCCTTCCTGTAGCGTACACCTCAGTGAAACTCTTCCACATTTAATAATTTTGACCCTGGGGCAAATGTGATAATGTGCAGAAATACACATACCAAGGGAAATTACTCAGCGCTGGACAGACAAACAGTTAGATCCCCTTCCCCGCCTATATGTATATATATATATATATATATATATATATATATATATATATATATATATATATATATATATATATATATATATATATATATATATATATATATATATATATATATATATATATATATATATATATATATATATATATATACATATATATATATATATATAGGGATTTATAGGGACGGTCCCAAGTTAGTCTCGGGGGGCCCAGTGTGGGGCCGGGACTCCTCGGGGTGCGCCGCGGCTCCCAAACCCGGCCCGCCGTGGTACTGCCAGTCTCGGTGCGGGCTCCGCGGAGCTCCCCGGGTCCCAGCCCCCTCCGGGTAGGGTTGGGAGTTACGGCCCATAAATACCCCGGCCATGAGGGGGGGGGGGGGGCACTCCGCGACTTCGAGGCCTGGACAGGTCGCAGGTGCCACCCGGTCGAGAAAGAAAAAAAAAAGCCGACAGGGCCGAACATGTTAACAGCAAACACAGGTTACCCTCATCGCCACTCCACCTCATGGTCCCGCACCCGCACCCGCCCCTCCTCCCCATGGTTAATAAAAAAGATATCACATCATCCTCATCATCACCAATCACCCGGTCCCTGGCCGCCCCCTCCCCTCACCCCCTCCCCCCCACGGGTGGGCCCCCCAGTCCGGCGGAGGCCATCGCCGGGCTCGGTGGGCCCATTCGGGCGTGGCGGGGGGAGGGGGGGAGGGTGCCCGGGAACCACCCATCACATCATCCTTTTGTTGTTTTTTTTTTTTGTTGTTTGTTTGTTTTGTTTTTGTTTTTTTGTTTTGGTTGGTTTTTTGGCTGTACATGCTACTTTCCTTTATTTTTCCGCCTAAGGTGCGTTAAGATAGCCCCCCCCCCCCCCCCCGCCCTCCCAGGAGTTCGAGGGAATGCCCCATAGGTCTCTACCGGGAGGCCTTTTGACCAACTGCCCTCCCCCCCCCCCTCCTAGCGGAGAGAGGGTCCCGGGGGCCGGCGGCGAACATATGAGGCCCCCCCCCACCGAGCTCCTCGGTTGGACGCGCCCGGGGGCTGGCGGCCGGCTCCGGGGTCCTTTTTTTCCGTATTAGGCCGTAGAGGAGGACACTCCTGGAAGGTCCAGTCTGCGGGACAGGGGGGATTGTCAACCTAGGGGGGCGAGGTACCCTAGATGGCACTCCTACACCGCGTGACTCCCCGCTCGCCTGCGTACGGTCACCACCCATCAAAATAAATAGGGACCCCAGGGAGGTTTAGCATCCCTCGTCCATGCACTCCCTGGGCAATGGAGGGTACAACACCCCTCTCCAGAGAAATACAGACATACGTATAGGGGGGTTAGTAAAAATTAACCCCCCTGAATCAGTAAGGGGAAGTAGGGTGCGGGCCTAAAACCCGGGCCTTCGACTGTGACCCCAAAGGAGGAAGAAAAAGAAGGGAACAACAGCTCTCCCACCCCCCACCCACCCCCCCCCCCCCACCCCCAATGACCCGGCCTCCCAAGGCGCAGACGGACATGACGGAAGGTGGAAGGTTAACCAAAAGCGATGCGCGAACATCGGCGACAAACAGTCAGAATGTACCCCCCCCCCCACCCCACCAGCCCCCCACCCCCACCCCACACCCACCCCCCACCCCCCTGGACGAAATCAGCGAGAGCTGGAAGTCCCTATATCTTCAAAATTAGCATAGCATAGCATATAGGGATGTATATGATGGTTTTGTTCTATACCTGCGTTTTTTTTCTGTGGGCTGGCGACTGGGTGCCTGATAGGCGGGGGCAGGGGATCTAACTGTTTTGTCTGTTCAGCGGTGAGTAACTCCCCTTGGTATGTGTACAATTCTGCCAGCGCTAGCCTCAACTATCTGGTTTGCGAGTGGAGAAAGACGCTTCTGACATTTCATGGCGACAACGCAGCAAAAACACTGTCCTTGCCAACATACACGTTTTCTGCTCTGTGTCTTCGGACCTTATGGCCTAAACCCCCAAAGTCCAACATCACAGGCAAGCACACATAACATAGCTGTAATATTCAGCTTTTTTGTATTAAAATACAATTAGCACGTGAAAGTTTTACCCTTAATTGCACGACATGGGTGAGTGGCGTGCGACCTGGAGACTGTGCAAGGTTTCAAGACTGGGTCGGACGTTGTTGAGTTTTAAAGTAGTTGTAATGGACTTCAAAACCCATATCCATAATAATTGTTTTGTATTATAACCCATTCAGCCCTGACGCACTACAGCAGGAGATGGGTCGACCATGATAATTCAAGGGTAGTGCCAGATTAGCTTGGCGCCGATCTGGCACTGCCCTTGAATTATCATGATCGACCCATTTCCTGCAACAGGTGCATAGTCGTTAGATGACGCCTCCAAAATTTGGGAAATACGTGCGCCGGGCTGATTTAGTTAAGGGCGTTCTCAGAGGAGCTGGGGAGTTCAGCCTCCAGGTGCAGGAATCTTTTCCCAGCCAGCAACTGACAACCAACTGTCTCTCAGCATTACGGTGAGATTTTTGCGTGGGGTTGAAATTAGCTCAAAGCAAAGCCGTTAGGACTATGACAGGCTGGTACTGGCTATTGAAAATTACGTGCAACTCGACCCAGGTGGTAGAGCGTCCGAAAGGTAGCGGGTTCAAAACTTTGTTCAGACCGATAATTTATATTACCTTCGTGGTGGACAAAAGTTTAACTTTTATACTCATTTTTAACTTATATATTTATTTTTATTTTATTTTTTATTATTATTTATTTATTTATTTGTATTATTATTCTTTTTTTTCCTTTTTTTCTTTTTTCTTTTTTCTTTTTTTTTTTTTTTTTTTTTTTTTTGGTTGGGGGGGGGTGGGGGGGGGGGGAGGGTGACGAACGGAAGATATCAAAGCAAAGTACATCGTACTACACACACACACACATTGGTTGCGCACCGTTTTTACTGTCCCCTAAACCCTATTCTGTTCACGCTGCGCCGACTTTTGCGTCGGCGGCAGGCGCGATCAAAAGACACCTAGGTGCGACTAACGGAACGCCGTCACGGCTGACTGCCCTCACCGCGGCAACGAGCACCTGAGTCGGAATGCATGCCGGGGCCCGAGATTTTTGGCTCCTGGGCGACGGTAGTCAATGGCCTGTGTGTGACCCCCACAAAAGCAGCTCGCGTACACAGGAAACACGGTGGGATCATTCTGTCCTGTGTAGGAGACACGCATTGATAAAAGGTGGGCTGTGACTTTGGGGCTTCTGCTCTGGTGGTCTGTGTGCCGTGGGCTTGCTTGTGTGCTGATATGTGATTTTGGACCTTACGGTTGCAAGCGGTTAGGTCCAAAATCACAGACCAGCACTTATACGCAGTTTTACACTTAGGTTTGAAGGGACCAGGCAATAATAGAGGTATAGTTCGCGATAATTTCTTTCTCCTTTTTTTTTTTTTTCGCGTGTCTTACAATACTTCTGTACAAACAGGCTGACTTAAAGCGACCTACTCCATGCAGTAAAGTGTTAATCTATATCATACTGAGGCCAAAAGCTTCAAATTTGTACACTGCCATATGCAAGCTACATTATAGTACTTACAGATAAGGATATAAACCAATGAATTTAGTTCACGGGTAGTGCCAGAATAGCTTGGCGCCTCTAGGCGCCAAGCTATTCTGGCACTACCCTTGAACTATTTTAGTCAAACTTATTCCGAATGATAAGGGTTGACAGCTCGCAACATCTCTTTTATCAATGTCCTTAGTATGTCTTACAATAATGCTGGACAATAAGGCGAACTTAAAGGCCCACTACCGCAGTAAATGTTCAATGACACACTTCTGTAACAGATGGTTACGGAACGCTGCATATAGGTCTAGTTATTTTTTATTTACACACAGGAGAATCCAGTCCAACGAGTGCACTCCGTTCTATAATTACAACTGTATAAGTACGAGAAACAGCTAAAAATAGATTGACATGCGAACGGTTGCGCAGAATAAATAAGTGCGATTACGCATGAGTGTTTTGCAGCATGTCCAAACTGCCGTTAAAGTTCATTAGGCGTGTCGATAAGGCATAAGGAACAGAAACGGTGCTGAAATGTGTCTTCAGATTTACGAGCAATGGTACATTAAAATGTATGAGGTTTGAATTTGTAAAGTGGAAGACATATCTGCTTTTCTTCTCCTTTGATCGTAGGAGAGCTCTACCGTCGTGCGCAAGGGGCATTTGAAAACCTCTGTCACATGGATTGTCAAAAGAAGGGTAGACGAGTCTTAGTTCAGGCAAGACAACATTGAGAACCCCTTGTATCGACACGTTTTAGCAATCGACCCGCTCAGTGCCGAGATACACTGAATGCCACCCAACTACAAGAGGCATAGAGTATCATGAGCCTCCGCAGTTGCGGGGGCTCATGAGGATCTATGCCACTTTGAATCCATGTTCCTGGGATATCTAGGGTTTTTGGTGTTACGAACGAAATTGAAGTGTAACACAGTCTGCCTCACCTGGCACTGCCTGTCCAGGAGCAGATCGCTTTAAAATCCGAAAACCACCTCTTTTTTTCCTTTCTACTCAATGGAAATTGGGTCAAACATTGAGACACGATTTTTAAAAATGAATAGTGTCGCTGACAGACTATGAAGAATGTTGGCATCTCCGAACATATCAACTCATTCAGCCCGACGGCCGTATTTCCCAAATTTTTTAGGCGTCATCTAATGACTATGCACCAGTTGCAGGAGATGGATGAACCATGATAATTCAAGGGCAGTGACAGATTAGCTTGGCGCCGACAGGCGCCAAGCTAATCTGGCACTACCCTTGAATTATCATGGTCGACCCATCTCCTGCTGTAGTGCGTCAGGGCTGAGTGGGATAATAAACCACAGACATATTCGACAGACATGTATATCGATGGGAAGAAATACAAATAACACCGCCCTAATGTACCCATTTTATTCTAAAGCGAGATTTTCATAGTAATACAATGAAAACCTCGCTTTTAATTGACTGTCTTTTGACAAATATACAGCTGACACTGACCAGGAGGCGGATCAGATACCTGTGGAGACAGGGGTTGGGAGAGAGGGGGGGGGGGGAACTAAATTAGATCAGAATATCTAAGACCAGAGCCATCCAAAATCACACACAGAACGTTGTACTCCTTCGCCTATAGAAAACAAAAATCGCAAAAAGCCCTCTCAGTATTTTGAATATTGTGTGCGTGGCCGCCTTCAAAATGGTGTCACTGACGTAAAATTATTCACTTTTTTTCGTGACGCAGAATACGAATTACATGAGGACGTGCGTACGCTTGTTTCCTTTCACACGCTCCACAAAATGGCATCAAATATTTTCGAAATAAACCTGTGAAAATTTTTCCATACATGTTTCTCCATCGGCCTTTGTAAAAGGTGTGCTTGTCTAAGCCGTATATGCCCAAAAGCATATACCAAGGACCAGTTGCGTGAGTAAGCTTAGTCCTGCACCAGCCACTAAGCAAGGTGCTCCGCTATAGCGGAGCACCTTGCTTAGTGGGTGGCGCAGGACTAAAGCCCTCTCGTGCATCTGGTGACTGGATAGCGCAACTTGGCCGTTTTGCACTCCATCAACGTAGTACCCAACTTACTTACTCTGTCTGTCACCCCTCCCAGGGTATAGGCCGTCGACGAGAGACCTCCAGCGACTCCTGTCCTGTGCTTCTCCTTCGATTTTACTCCAGGTGGTTCCCAGTCTCTTCATGTCTGCTTGGAGGTCTCGACGCCAGGTGTTTCTCGGCCTGCCTCTTTTCCTCTTAGAGAGAGGCGGCTCGGTCCTGTGGCTTCCGAAGACTTCCGGCTTTCACCACAGGACGTCATAAATCTTCTGGTAGAAGAACCTTCCTCCTCCAGGAAAGGAATTGATGTTTGTCTTTTCGCCGGCGTTTTTGTAGCTATTTCCTTATTTGCAGGGTGGGGAAGTTACCCCCACTCCAGCCCCCTTACTAGGAGGACCAGGGGTTTTCTATTGGGGTCACCTTCCCTTAGACCATGTTGGTTCACAGCACCTTATTTCATTCGGTGCACCCCTCTCGCGAGGGACCCCTTATCCACCACCCAGGGGACGCGCCTCAACGCCATATGGTCCCAGCGCGAGGAACGTAGTACCCAAGCTTGGCTATAATTAATTCGGAGTTTAGCAAATTCCAGGATAGTGGACGTAGATTGCGTTTCTGCACATTTTTAGTGGCTTGCGCAGGACTAAGCTCACTCATACAACTGACCCCCAGCACACAAAATTGTCAAGACTAACTGATTCATTTTGGGCCTTCACTTGTATGACGCGCATTTGTAAGAGCTGCGTGTTAACCCCAATGAAATAGCATGTCCGTTGAAAGGTCCTGGTAAATCAAAGTGGCACAGTTACAGTGCGCCTGAATTGATCAGTGTTCAGGTCGTACTCCATAGGCAATAGATTTCCCTGTCCCCCATAACGCGCCCGTCAGGGCCGTCCATTATCGCTTCGGTGCCGTGGACGTTAAACCCCGAACAAACCAACCGACCCCTTTCGGTGACAGTGGGCTCAAAGTTAAGTCTTTGGAAACGGGACAAATTCAACATCAAAGAAATTCCCAACAAAGTCAACACCGAATAGTATCAGCAACACAAGGAACATGGATACAAACAGAGTGCGCAAGGGGCAAAGAACCTCGTGGGCCCCCGCAGATGCGGGGGCCCATGAGGTTCTTTGCCACTTGCAGTTGGATGGTGTTCGCACCTTTCCGGCAGTGAATGTGTTAAACTTGGAAATTGTTACAAGGTGTGGTGCTTTACCGGTAGCGAAAGACAACGACTCGAATGGTAGCAGTCCAGGTGATACTGCGTCTGTCTACCTCTTCCGTGTCGGCTAACCGCTGAAGAGTGATCGATCATGCTAACTTAAAAGTAGCGCCTGATTGGCGCGGTAAATGGAGAAACAGCGCGGTACAAAGACTCCTAGTCCAGGTGACAGCTGGCAAACCTTTGCAGCAGACCGAGTATGATAGTTCAGTGGTAGCGCCTGACTGAACGCAGTACAAAGAGTCATTCCTGCCACTTCAACTTTCCAGTTTGGGTGACTTTTGGCAAATCGTATCAGAAGATTGAGGATGGCAAGATCAAGTTAGCGCTTAATCCCTTCGCTGTCTGAAGTATGCGACTACCACCCAGCTACAAGAGACAAAGAACCTCATAAGCTCCTGCAGATGGAGGGACTCGTTAGGTTCTTTGCCTAAGTCTGGCCTTGTTCATATTCGTGTTCCTTTTGGAATTTGTCTATCCGTGTTTAATTTGAACTGCTTTCAAAGATACACTGGCGACGAAGGAGTTGATTACCAAACGACAAAGACTTCTGGCAATCTGGTGACATTTATTCCAGGTTCACATTTTCGTCTGGAGCGCTAACTGCTGCAGCTCGACCATGATAGTTCGAGGATGATTAGTTATCAAGCACTACTCT
>BTPG01000003.1:119048094-119103094 GCA_036245525.1 Semisulcospira habei | reverse complement strand
TAACCCATTCAGCACTGACGCACTACAGCAGGAGATTGGTCGACCATGATAATTCAAGAGCAGTGCCAGATTAGCTTGGCGCCTGTCGGCGCCAAGCTAATCTGGCACTGCCCTTGAATTATCATGGTCGACCCATCTCCTGCAACTGGTGCATAGTCATTAGATGACGCCTCCAAAATAATGCCGTCGGACTGAATGAGTTAAGTCACAGTCACTGTTACTGTTACTGCGAGCTATTTCCGTCACTGTGACTCCCACAAATCCTACAAGGAAATTCAAAATCCTGAACATTTTTCCTTCTTCTGTAGAATGCTCGCGAATATATCACCTAGATTATCGCCTTATCAGCTATTCGACACGACTTATGCCGTCACGTTTTTACTTATCTATGTCATTGTGACGATGGCACTGATATAATTTCCACCTTTCTCTACAAAAAAAAGCTCAAGATGTTGGGTTTTGTTTTAAGAGGACTTTCTTTTATCAAGAATGTAAAAATAGTAAAACTGTTGTTGTTAATACTAAAATAAAAACATTTTTTAAAGTCTGAAAATACGAAGATTTGTATGCCACTGTTTTGAAGATTCTAGTCTGCACTTTTACTTTTTCAAATAAACGAGATCAAAATCCATATAATTAAGAGAAAATGCCTGGTACCTTTTTTTTTAAAAAAATGCAGACTGCAAAAATCTCTCAAGAATTAAAAACTGTGACGATTCTTAGACACGAAAAAAATGTGACGTCGAGAAAACAACCTAACGATACTGTAGCTGAGCGCGCATTTCTCCAAGACAGAAGCAAAACAACGTGCGTCCTAGTACCATGCCCATCCGAAATGTCATCTGACTTGCTTAAATTAGCATAATGAGGAAAGGGGGCGGCCACAACAATTTGTAGTCTCTCAACGTCTGCCTTCCAAAATCCTCAGACATCGCAACCGCAACCCCCAGTAACTTTCTTCCTTTTGAATAGACAACAGATGTGAGGATGTGAGGCTGTGTGTGTACTGGACTTTGATTTTGGACCATTACGGCTTAAGCCGTAAGGTCCAAAATCACAGACCAGCACATAATTTTTAACAGCAAGCGACATTAATTCTTGTGAGCCCCTTACAGCCGCAGCACTAAGTTGCAAAGTCATGAGCAAAACCCCCAAAATCACCAGAACGCATACAATTTCTATTAGCAAGAGACAAAGAATTCTCATGAGCCCCTGCCATGGCAGGGGCTCATGAGCATCTGTTTCTCTTGCAAATGGTTGGTGGGAGGCTGAGAGACTGCGCGAAGCAGAAGCCAGGTTCCGCTGGCATCAACAGCATTGGTTCCAGAGAAGGACTGGCTCATTACCATGGCCGGATGGTTCCGTTGCTGTGTTCATGTCTGGCTCCACCCCTTTGGATCGATGGACACGCGAGCGGAAGCCTTGCTTCCTTCTTTCCCTGAAGCTTTTTACTATCGCCCCAATCTGCAAGGGGCATCGACCCTGGTGAGCCTAGGCAGTATTCGGGAGCTGTAGTTTTATATCGCCTGATGGTTCTGTTTACATCTGATTCTCATGGTGGGGGTAGGGGTGGGGGTGGGGAGGGGGGGGGGAGAGGGACTCTGTTGTTAGCGAACAGAGACTGAGAATGCAAAAACAAGGAGAAATTTTCAGTATTTTCAGAGAGCCGGGCGGGATGGGGCTATGTAAGATGGGGGGGGGGGGGGGGGGGGGGGAACTAGGGCGTTTATTAAAAGTGGCGAATACTGCCCAGATGAGCTAGGGAAAATTTCAAGTATTTCTGTAGGCTCCCAGTGCGCAAAGGCCATCGGGCCGACGTCGGCCGCCGTTGGCCCGCGCACGGCCGTGCGCGGGTCAACGACGGCCGAGGTCGGCCCGATGGCCTTTCGCGCATTGGGATGGTCTCGCAGTCGGCGTGAAGAGGCCAATGAAGAATCTCGAATAATCTGCAGAGATATGAAGTTTTATCGGATAAGTTAGCATGCAGCCTTCCAACGTCTGCAGAGCGTCTAGGAGCAGAGGGAGTTGGGTGCCTCCGTGGGAGAGCGTTCGGCTCTCGTCGGAAAGGGTTTTGTTCAGACCCTATTCGGTGACCCGTCTTTGAAATCCCCTTCGTTGCGGACAAAAGACGTTAAGCTCTAAAAGTTTTAACGTTTTAGAACTCAGCAACAGACAATCACAAGACTGACGCGTAAATGATATAGAGTATAGAGTACAATGTTTTCCTTCAAAATCCACACACACAAAACACACACACACACACACACACACACACACACACACACACACACACCACACACACACACACAGCACACACACACACACACACGCACGTACACAACACACACGCCCATACACACACAACACACACACAACACACACACACGCACACAACACACACGCACACACGCACATCCACACGCACACACACACACATACACACGCACACACACACACACTCACACACACACACACACACACCACTCCTCACTCCACACGCACTCCACACACACACACACACACACACACACACACACACACACACACACCCACACCACAGACAAAACACACACACACCAGCACCATCAACGCCACGACCAACAACACAAACATTGAAAAGGACACATGTTTACAATACACACGTGCAGTTCTTTAATTCTAGGCCTTACGCCTGGAAGCCGTAAGGTCCAAAATTACAGACCTGCAGACAATGTGTTGTGTATGCGACTGAGGGAGCACTTACCAATCTGTTCTAATGATGTGGCGCATTCCAATCATGCGGATTATGATACTGCAGTCAGCTTGGTGGATGTTGCATTTTCTGTTTTGTCGATGTGGGGGAAAAAATCCAAGGCGTGGCTCTGCACCAAAAAAAAAAATAAAATAGAAAACAGAATAAATAAATGACTGCTTTGGTGTCTGTTCGAAACTTATTTGCATTTAGTCCCATTCCGCACTAACATTAGGGAGTTGCTGGTCCCGTCTAACGAGGCAATGCTGGTCCCGTCTAACGAGGCAATGTTTTCACATAGGATTATTAACCCCTTACCTGCCGGTGGGTAAGCGGATGTTGCCCATCTGCAAGCGACATAAATCCTCATGAGCCCCCGCAGTCGCGGGGGCTCATGAGAATTCACGATGTCTTTTGCTAGTCATGTGTTCTGTGTGCTCATGTTTGGTTCCGCCTACTCTGTGTTCTTCGCGAGAATGTCGGTGGTTTGAGAATTGATGTCTCCTGCTAGTCATGTGTTCTGTGTGCTCGTGTTTGGTTCCGTCTACTCTGTGTTCTTCGCGAGAATGTCGGTGGTTTGAGAATTGATGTCTCTTGCTAGTCATGTGTTCTGTGTGCTCGTGTTTGGTTCCGCCTACTCTGTGTTCTTCGCGAGAATGTCGGTGGTTTGAGACGCGAAATCCGCGTCCACTGGCGGCCAAAGGGTTAAGAGCCATAGCGGAAATACAAGCACAACAAATTAAAATGTGTGCAGGTTTGTGATTTTGGACCTTGCGGCTTTTAGCCGCAAGGTCCAAAATCACAGACCAGCACACATTTATTGCGTACACGGTTATTGTCAATAGGTCCACAATAACATACCGTTACAGAAAAAAAGGAATTTGTGGAAGTCGTGGATAGTTTTAAAATCTTGCACCAACGTCTTACGCATTGTCTCTAACCCATTATTGTCCATCGTTTAAAAAGTCACATTCCATCACACATATAAGGAATTCGCGGAATTCATGATTATTTGCGGGGCAATTTTCGTCATTAAAATACTCTGTGTGAAAAAATTAACAAATCGTACACCCAAAAATGCAATAGATACGAATGTAGTTCACGTTAAAGCGTGACATAACAACGTGACTTCTTGAGTTTGTCAAAGATCTGGTTCCAGTGAGAGTCACAAATTTCATCTCAAAATAAAGATTACGAACTAGTCAACTCTTATATTCCCAGAACTAAATAGCTTCCGTTGTATAGAATGTATCCTCGTTTAGTTCTGGTATTTTAAGAGTCAGATAGGTAGACGGACCCTGATAACTCAAAGATGGCGACAGGATAACTAGACGCCGTTGTGCTCCAAGCTGTCCTGTCATCACCCTTGAACTATCACTGTACTTTAGATCTGCCTTTTGTTGTAGTGCATCAGGACTAAATGAGTTAAACTGCGCGTTACAGAAGGATCGATACACATTCATCTACGTAGATGTGGTACTGTTGTTCATGAAATTAATGGAATGCAAAAGCCAACAATTTATAGTCAACATGATCTGTATAAAAAGCAGTGGATCAAACAAGGGCGTCATGATAATGCTTTTCTAATGCTTTTAATACTGTTGAACCACTGATGCTTGAACGGCGTATGATGGACTTTAATGTAAACACAAGCATTATTCTGTGGGTGCGAGACTTTTTGAAGGACAGGCCGCAACGTGTAAATGTACATGGCAGTCTGTTTGACCAGATGGTGTTAAATTCGGACTGCCCTCAAGGTTGTGTTCTATCTCCGACATTGTTTTCTTTATACACATACCATATGCGTTGTCATACTGCCACCTCTCATCGCTTAAACTTCTCAGACAACAGGGCTCTTGTACGCCTACTCCAAAAAGAAGACAGTCTGGCTGAGTACTTTGCACAGATAACAGTATTAGAATCATGGTGCAAAGACAGTTTTCTGGAAATGAATGTACAGAAAACCAAGGAGCTCGTCATTGATGACAGAAAGTTGATGATATTTTTGTACCTGTCTCAATCAATAATCAACCTGTAGAAGTGGTCACTGAATTTGAATACCTTGGCACAGTTGTGGATAGTAGGATTTCTTTTACTGGAAACACCGATCTGATTGTGAAAAAAGCAAACCAACGACTATACCTTCTTTAGAAACTGAGACGTTTGATGTCAGTTCCAAGGTTTAGAATCCGTTTATAGAAGCCTGATTGAATGCATACTGACTTTTAACATCACTGCTTGGAATGGCAACCTCAGTATGAAAAACAGGGGCAGACTGTCACATATCGTCAGAACATCTGGGAAGATCATTGGCCTAGGACAGTATCCATTAGATGATCTGTACCATAGGGCTGTCCGAAGGAAAGCTGCTAGCATTGTCAGTGATCCTCGTCACCCATTATTTGATCAGTTTCAAATGCTACCATCTTCAGACGTTTCAACATGCCACTTGCCCAAAAGAATGTTTTTAATAAGTCTTTTATTCCAACTGTTGTCTCGATTTTGAACTCTTGTTTATAACGACGTGATATATGATGTGTGATCTACTAAACATTACCTCCCATCTTGCGATATATTGCTTGTGATAGATTGTCTGTGATAGATTGCTGCAATGATAATAATAATGAAATGTTCTTATAGTGTTTATTTGTGTCTTGTTTTGTTGTTTATGACGAACCAAAAGGCAAATTTCTGTCGTGCTTTGACTTGAACAGACAATAAAGTTGTATTGTATTGTATTGTATTGTATTGTATTGTATTGTATTGTATTGTATTGTATTGTATTGTATTGTATTGTATTGTATTGTATTGAAACTTTTAACACACTTGAGACGTGCCGCAACCACACAAAGCCGCGAATCCGGATGCGACACGTCTCGAATGTGTTCAAAGAGGGTCGACTAGTATATTCTGGGAATCGTGTGGTAATACGTCTAAAATTCAATACTACTCAAACGTCACGGTTAAAATTTAAAAGCTTCCAACTCAACTTTCAACAGCTACAGCTAGTGACAGGTCGACGAGAATTAAGCGTGTACTGTCTGGCCAGATCCAGTTACTTATTTTGGTTTAACGCCGAGCAGGCGACTAAGGCCATCTCACGGCGGCCTGGCCAGATCCAGTTCTTGTCATCACCAATGCCGCTAAACCGTTTTCATACAAGCGGAACGTAACTGCAAGGAAATACTTACCAAAGAAAGAAAGGTGCTTATATAAAAAGGACAAGTACCGCATGTCCTTTCTCAGCCTGTTACTCTTTGTTGAGCATTTCTTTGCATATCACGCGCTTAATTGGCAGTCATCGTTTCGTCTAGATTTTGATCTTCAGTGGTCTCGTTTTATATTTTCAAGCCTGAAAACAGGTGATTTTAGCAGCATTTAAACCGAGATACATACAAGTAAATGCACTTCCTCGCTAATGAGACAAATCGCAGACGTCACCAACCTTAAATGCACTTCCTCGCTAACGAGACAAATCCCGGATGTCGCCAACCTTAAATGTACTTCCTCGCTAATGAGACAAATCGCGGGCGACACCAAATTTTTTTTTTTTTAAATCTGCTTTCTGTTTTGGGTATTGAGAAGGAAGAAACTGTGTGCTGGTCTGTGATTTTGGTCCTTGCGGCCAGTGGCCGCAAGGTCCAAAGTCACAGATCAGCACATAAACTTAGCGCCGTAAGGTCCAGAATGATGTAACAGTGCTCACATCATGAGTATCGGTTTTAGATCTATTTCGCGTATATTTATTCAGTCCTGACCAAAAAGGTAACTACCACGCGTGTAAAATGCAGAGATGATGTTCTTCCATACATTTATTCCAGTTACGACTCTGTAATTGCATATGCTGCATAACTTGTCTCCCTGTATGTCATTTCACGTGACCAGAGGAGAGCCAGGCACCAAACACTTAAATAGCTGAGACCTACGAAAACGCTTATAACCTGTCTGCCTTCTGACGGTAAACGACAGCAAGTCCATGTTGTAATATAGCTAGCTATACAAAAAAAATATATATTGCTTTCCTCGACCAAAAAAAAAAAGAAGAAAGAATGGATTTACTGTCGTTTGGTGCCGGCACAGACATAAACATATACGTCAACATAAACATCGACTCTCAGTCTTAACTCTTTCAGCCCCACGGCCCGTATTTCCCAAATTTTGGAGGCGTCATCTAATGACTATGCACCAGTTGCAGGAGATTTCATCGACCATGATAATTCAAGGGCATTGCCAGATTAGCTTGGCGCTAATCTGGCACTACCCTTGAATTATCATGGTCGACCCATCTCCTGCTGTAGGGCGTCCGGGCTGAATGGGTTAACCCCTTCCCTGCCGATGTACGTATGTACACTATATTTAATTTATTTAATTATTTCTATGAATGAATGATGATGTCATGTGTTGTATGGGCAGACAGTGGATGTCACCATGAGGGATTAATAAAGTATTATTGTATTGTATCGTATTGTGTTGTATTGTATTGTATTGTGTTGTATTGTGTTGTGTTGTGTTGTGTTGTATTGTATTGTGTTGTATTGTATTGTATCGTATCGTATTGTATTGTATTGTATTGTGTTGTGTTGTATTGTGTTGTGTTGTATTGTATTGTATTGTATTGTATTGTATTGTATTGTGTTGTGCTGTATTGTATTGTATTGTGTTGTATTGTATTGTATTGTATTGTGTTGTATTGTATTGTATTGTATTGTATTGTGTTGTGTTGTATTGTATTGTATTGTATTGTGTTGTGTTGTATTGTATTGTATTGTATTGTATTGTATTGTATTGTATTGTATTGTATTGTATTGTATTGTATTGTATCGTATTGTATACGTACGTTTTGTTTCTGCTCGTATATTGTGTTCATTCAAAGACGAAAAGCCAACACCGTCCGAGAAACATGGATACAAAGTGATCTCAGCAAAGGGCATAGAGCCTTATGAGTCCCCGCAGTCGCCTGGGCTCATGAGGATCTACGCCTTTGCAATTGGATCGTGTTCACTTTTTCTCGGCAGTGAAGGGGTTAAACTGAATGCAACCGGCTCTTTTTTCTTTCTTTTGGGGGGTTCATTGTATCGCATGGTGGTCGCTCCACTAGACGTCCGAACACACTTCGATCAACCATTTTAGTTCAAGGGTTGTGCCAGAATAGCTTGGCGCCTCAGGCGCCAAGCTATTCTGCCCCCCCCCCCCCCACCCACCCACCCTTTTGAACTATCATAGCACAGTCAATTTTATTTTTTGATTTAATGTATCGGGATGAAAATGGTTAATAGACGATATCCGAAAATGAGAAGTAGATCAAAAGAATGCACGAATTTGACACAGTTGTTAAACTAAAAGGATTCGCATGTTTGTCCGGCCATTTAACCCTTATCATTCGGAATACACCATGTGTGAAATAAGTTTGCTTAAAATAGTTCAAGGGTAGTGCCAGAATAGCTTGGCGCCTATAGGCGCCAAGCTATTCTGGCACCACCCTTGAACTAAAGCCATTGGTCTATATCCTTACCTGTCAGTACTATCATGTAGCTTGCATATGGCAGTGTACAAATTTGAAGCTATTAGCCTCAGTAGGATATGGGTTAAATCAATGATTGTGTCCCCCCAAAAAAATCCTGCATATTATAGACCTGTTTCCCATTTGCTACAAAAAAATATACAAATTTTAAAATATTGTGTTGAATACAAAGTTGCTTTTGGCTTCTTTTTCCAAATAGCATTCTAAGGACTTTTAAATACGTATCAACACACTTGAATGTGCATAATACAGCCTTACCTATGTAACCACATCAAAAGTATCCACAGGGTTGGTATCCAAATGTGAAATATTTCTTCTGGTATCCAATCACAAAATCAGTTGTCCTGTATAGAGATGTACACAAACACTGCATACCAACTGACCTTTGCTTTTTTTCGTCTTCACTGCGACAAGTGAAAATCAAATCCCAAGGACTAAGAATCCAGCTGTGTCATTTTTCGTTGCTGACTGGTAATCCAACACACAAATGACACATACAACAAACTTCGGCGTATAGAAAGTTGTACACAAATCGAACTACACGCAGATTGACCATTTGATTTCTTGTTTCACAGTATGAGACCAGAGGAGAAAAGAAGAAAAGGTCAGGTATCCAAATGCGTCATGGTATTTGTAATATCAGCAAGCAGACATCGCAAATCACAAAATTAGGTGTCCTGCATAAAGGTGTCCACAAACGCTGTCCCTGACTCAAAATGCCGGCCGGAATACGTTCTTTCCCTCTCGCTTTCTACCTGGTATTAAGCGTATTTCTTTCCACCTGCAGTTGGCAAAGATCCTCATAAGCACCTAGCATGTGCAGGGGCTCATGAGGATCTGCGCGTCTTTCTTTAAAATGATATGCTGACTCACTTTTCCCCTTTACCACTCTTCAATACTAGCTTCACTCCTCAGGTGTTGGAAATCATCAAGCGCTTAGCCCGCTACGGGGAATTGTGTGCTGGTCTGTGATTTTGGACGTTACGGCCGACAGGCCGTAAGGTCCAAAATCACATACCAGCACACACCAATAAACCCTACCCCCGTTTTCAAATCAAGTCATCACTTTCACAGGGCGGGCGGGCCATATTTTAAAGGGTATCACCAGCACCGCTTTCCGACACCCCATGCTGCGACCCTTGACGCCGGCGGCGCGTGACGGTTACACCTCAATTTATCACCCCGTGCAAATGATGCCACCCCTCCCCCTTTGTTGTGCTTTTACAGTTGTCCCGTCTATATAGCAGAGCGACAATCGGCATTCAATGGCCCACGGTGCCCTTTTGAACGGGGTGGCTTGCGGGTGGGGTCTCGACTAGCTCGGCATGTTCAATGTCCATGGACACGAGAGACGATAGGTACAATTTTCTGCAGTACAACACCGTACTTTCTAACTTTTCATCAACAAAAAGCAAAGATTCTCAAGAGCCCATGCTACCAAGCTGCATGGGCTCTTGAGAATCTTTGCTTCTTGTTGATGAAAAGTTAAAACGTACGGTGTTGTTGTTGCACAATATCGACTTCAGAAGAGCTACAAATTGAGATGTTCATTAGGTATCAAAATTTGAAGCTCTGCTGAAGGCGATATCATGTTGTTGTTGTTGCTGTTGTTGTTGTTGGTGGTGGTGTTGTTGTTGTTGTTGTTGTTGTTGTTGTTGTTGTTGTTGTTGTTGATGTTGATGTTGTTGTCCTTGTTCTTGTTCTTGTTCTTGTTCTTTTTTGTGTTTTCATTGTCTCTATAATCAGCGGCCAGTTCAGACAAAGTCAACTCCTCAAAGTGAAAATGTTTTGCTAAATACTTTTTTAATATTCATTGCTGTTTGTTGTCTGGTTGCAATTTCATAAATCAGGTTGTTTTGTGTTCGGGGTTTTTTTTTCCCCTTTATTTTCTTCTTTTTATTTTATTTATTTATTTATTTTTTATCAGAACGGGGGTAAATGAGAGTGGGGTGGGGGTGGTCTCTCTCTCTCTCTCTCTCTCTCTCTCTCTCTCTCTCTCTCTCTCTCTCTCTCTCTCTCTCTCTCTCTCTCTCTCTCTCTCTTTATTTTATTTATTTTTTTATCAGAACGGGGGTAAATGAGAGTGGGGTGGGGGTGGTCTCTCTCTCTCTCTCTCTCTCTCTCTCTCTCTCTCTCTCCTCTCTCTCTCTCTCTCTCTCTCTCTCTCTCTCTCTCTCTCTCTCCCTCTCCCTCTCTCTCTCTCTCTCTCTCTCTCTCTCTCTCTCTCTCTCTCTCTCTCTCTCTTTATTTATTACAGGAAACACATACAATATATTGTTCAAATGTTCTTGTTTGTGTGAGTTCTTTGTATGTTTAATCACATAGTATGCTTTTCATTTGTCCTTGGCATACCACTTTTATAAAGATGATTTGCAATCAGCTAATCAGCGTTTCCTTGTCTCTCTGCACGTATTTGTCAGTTTCATCAATGTATGGAATATGTAATCAGTAAATAGTGCAGTCATTGTATTATTAGTTGTATTACGGGTTAGGCTTTGCCAGTGCTTCTGGCCGAGCCTGTCTCGTAATACAACGATTTTGTCTTCAGCTGTAAAAAAAAGAAAAAAAAAAGTATAAGCCTGAAGTATACCCTTGAAAGAACCTCCAGAGAACGTGTGACGTACAGATTCAGGGGACGCAAATCTCTCAATACTTCCGACTGTTAGTCAACAACCTCGCGCGAACTGCATTTGCGTGGAATTTCTTTCTAAGGCATTTTTCTAATTTAACACATTTTCAGTTATTCTTTTGTATGAAATTGGTACCATAGGCCGAGCAACAGCGCATGCATATAGTTATTTCGTTGCATAACCCCCCGGTTTAATTATGTATTTTTTTGTTTCTGTTTCTTTTTGTTTGGCCAGTGAAGTATTTGAGGTAAAACGCGTTGCTCAGCGAGTAACGTTGTCAATGTAACATGTGATAAGTTGAGACTATTTATCACACGTTACTTTGGTAACATGTGATAAGGAGACCCCGTTGCCTTAAGAACGGGTGACCAGGGGAAAAGGCGTATACAGATATAAAGATAAGGCGTATAAAGATAGCAGAATGAGAAAAAGTGTAAAGAGTCTGAAAGAAGACAAAATAGATTAAACCCCTTGTTCATGCAGTCACCGGTGCTATTTACAGCACCGGTGGCTGCGTGCACTCGCGGGTTGACACATTCAGCCCTGACGCACTACAGCTGGAGATTAGTCGACTATGATAATTCAAGGGTAGTGTCAGATTAGCTTGGCGCCTATCGGCGCCAAGCTAATCTGGCACTACCCTTGAATTATCATGGGCGATCCATCTCCTGCAAAAGGTGCATAGTCGTTAGATGACGCCTCCAAAATTTGGGAAATACGTGCGTCGGGCTGAATGGGCTATTTTAACTTAAAACTCATGCAGAACCTACTGAGCCAGTCGAGCCTCGGCCAATTTTCAGTTTCTGCCCCAATCCCTCTAATCGCATTCAGGGTGCGACAAAAGCTGACTTTGTGACCGTACGGGTAGGCTGGTTTTCAGGCCTTCAATGTCGTATTTTCTATGCATGGTCTATGTATGGGTCTGCAGCAAGTGCTGTACGAGAGGTTGACTTGAAAGCTCTTCAGAGTTTTCAGTCTCGCTTTCTTTGTTGATGTTGTTGTTGTTTGTTTAGGTGTTGTTGTTGTCATGATGTTTGTATGTTGCTGGTTGTTGTATTTCTGTGTCGTAAGTTGCTGTTTTTTTGTTTCGTATTTTGTTTGTTTATTGGTTGATTGTTGTTGTTTGGTTGGTTGTTTGGTTGGTTGGTTGGTTGGTTGGTTGGTTGGTTCACCGGTTGGTTGGTTCACCGGTTGGTTGGTTGGTTGGTTGGTTGGTTGGTTGGTTGGTTGGTTGGTTGGTTGGTTTTATTATTGTGTTTGGGGTTTTTTTGGGGGGAGGAGTGTGTATTTAATTTGTTAATATTTTTCTTTTCTTTTCACTTTGTTTCGTTCAGCTGTTGGTTCGCCGTAAAGGTCTTTCGTGTAGTTTACACACTGAGGTCCAAATCATCAAATTCAGGAGCTGATCTCTGAAGATCGATTGACACAAGCCCACCTGTGGAGCTAGATTGACCTTGATTGTTCATGGATGGTGACAGAACAGCATGAAAAGCACCTCGTCTCCTGTTGTAGTGCATTAAGTGTGAACGGATTAACCTCTTCACTGCGACTGGACGCAGACCAGTGTTTTCCTGAAATCCTTAACTTAACCCGTGTAACCCCAAGACTGCGTTTCGCAAATTTCAGAGGTGTCAGTTCACAACTATATACCAGTTGTTCCAGGAGATGGATCGGCCATGATAAATCAAGGGTAATGCCAGACTAGCTTGACGCCTGATGGCGCCAAGCCAATCTGGCACTACCATTGAATTATCATGGCCGATCCGTCACCTGCTGTAGCGCTTTGGGGCTAAATGGTTAACGCCGAGAGAGCCCTTGTCGTCCAAGGAACATAGATACAAAGGGACGTCTACAAGAGATATCGATCCTCGTGAACCCCTGCGCCTCACGAGCAACTGCGGGGACGCCTGAGGGTCTGTGTCTCTAGCAGATGGGATTGTGTTCACTTTATCACGCAGTGAAGGCGTTGCAGAGCGCATGACAAATAAGTGTTCACATCGGATTGCTTATCTCATCCTGCCGGCGACACACCACAGCCAGATATGGCTCGACCATGATAGTTCAAGGGTGGTGGCAGAACAGCTTGGCGCCTATAGGCGCCAAGCTATTCTGCCACCACCCTTGAACTATCGTGGTCGACCTGTCTCCTGAATTGTAATGCAGTCCTCTGAGGATAACTGCAAAATGTGGGTATTTCGTACCTAGGGCACAGTGCAGTGAGTTAACAGCACTGTGCACAACACTCCCAAATGTCAACGAGTCCGAAATAGCTCAGGCGGTTAAGCGTCGGAGCAAGAGAGCGAAGGGAATCGCCGGGTCGTGGGTTCGAATCCCCGTCCCGGCCCCGGTAGCTGGACTCGCAATCCAGGGGGGGGGGGAGGGGGGGGGGGGAAGACGGGCTTGTTCAATAGCATGTCCGTTGAAAGGTCCTGGTAAATCAAAGTGGTACAGTTGGAGTGCGCCTGAGTTGATCAGTGGTCAGGTCGTACTCCATAGGTAATAGATTTCTCTGTCCCCCATAACCCGCTCGTCAGAACCGTCCATTATCACTTCGGTGCCGTGGACGTTAAACCCGAACTAACCAAACCTTCCCAAATGTTAACGCTTGAACATTGCAGCGTGATCGTCTGCTTGTAATAAATAGAACTGTCGAGAGAGTGAGTGTACAGGTTTTTGAATGCCACCAAGAAACCATCGACATAGCCGCATATTAGTGCTATGTAAAATGTTTAAGGGCACGACACAATGGTGCTTTGACTAAATGCAAATCCGCTGCACCATCGCGTGCACGCCACCGCAACTAGTTCAATTATTAAGAGTACTCAGTAAACTGATCTAAATGCGGTTAGAGCGCACGCGGTGGCGCAGCGGATTTGCATGTATTTAGTCAAGGCACCATCGTCAGGCCCCTATGGTAAAATGAAAGTGAATTGGGACGCGCCCTCTGTATGTGACAACTACTGGTGCGTGTGTGTGTGTGTGTGTGTGTGTGTGTGTGTGTGTGTGTGTGTGTGTGTGTGTGTGTGTGTGTGTGTGTGTGTGTGTGTGTGTGTGTGTGTGTTGTGATCATGGACCTTAAGGCTGAAGCCGCAAGTCTAAAATCACAGACCAGTACACATTTAATTCGGCCTATGACAATTGTTGTGAATGTTGCAACGCCATTTCGCTTTTAAGAACAAGACTAAATTTAAGCACCTGATTATCAAAGAAAGTCATAACAGGCACCTTAATCCTGCCTGGCGCATTTGATTCAAAAACAACAAAGCAAAGCACACACGAACGTACGCACGTACGCATAAACGCACACACTCTCGTACGCACGCACACTTGCATATACTCACCTACCTAGGCACACACGCACACACACACACACACACACACACACACACACACTCGCACGCACGCACACACACAGACACACACACACACTGCTCCCAAGTGAGCAGGAGGTCCTCGGGCTAACGTTAGCCTGATGGCCTTTTGCTTACAGCTGATTCCTTCGTGAGTGAGAAGTGCGATCGATACGGATTTCCTCACGTGAGTGGTTTTGGTCGCTTGTTTTCCGGCCACGCTCCACACCTGTGGTCAGTCATCGCTACCTAATGCGCAAAAGGCCATCGGGCCGCCGTTGGCCCGCGCAAAGCCGTACACGGGCCAGCGGCGGTTGACGTCGGCCCGATCGTCTTTGCACACCAGGTAGCACTCTGCACGCTGGAATGTCCGGCCACTCGAAAGGACTGACACTAACCCACAGGCGGCAAACAGTTTCTACTGCTAATTTAGGTCTGAAAACCTTAGTGTCTCCCACCAGAAAGCACAAACGTTAATGTGTCTGATGTCAGTGTGTGTGCATGCGGCCGCGACATATGAATAATAAAAATAATAAACATTAGCGTGTCGGTAGCGGTTTTTGTCGCGACGATTCCTGTAGGAATCATCGCGACAAAAACCGCTACCGATACTCAAAGGGATTATTATTATTATTATTATTATTATTATTATTATTATTATTATTATTATTATTATTATTATTATTATTATTATTATTATTATCATCTTTAAATCTTCATGATTATATTGTTATTATAAGTGGTTTTGTGTTACAAATCGTAACACGTGATTGCGGTGTTTCAGGTTTCGTGAAAAACCTACGTTGTGATCCGTGAAAATGCTGTGTAACAAAATCGTGAGGGCTCAAATCTTGTTCTGTGATTCGTGACTAGCAAAACGTTGTCTTCGTGAACCCGTGACAATATCCCCCACCCACCACCACCACCACCCCAAACGCAGGCCCCCACCTCCCACCACACGTTAAAGATCATTATTATTAGTAGTATCATTATTATCCATAGTATCATCATCAGTATGTTATTATGGTTACTGTTATTATTATTATTATTATTATTATTATTATTATTATTATTATTATTATTATTATTATTATATTGTTGCCATCATTATCATCATCATGCATTGCAACCAGCAAACCATGACCGTGTTCTTGTCAGTTAAAGGGGCGGATCTGGGGGGGGGGATTCCAGGGGTTCGGGACCCTCCCTCCATCCCAACCCAAAATTCTTTAAAAAGCTATACAAAGTCCCTTTTTGGGGTGTTTAGACCCCCCCCCTGCCCCCCCCCCCCCCCCCCCCCGCCCCCTCGCCCCCGTGTTGTTTGATATTTCGGCGAATGGTGAGAGTCGAACGCGTCTTCTCTCCACCTTCACCCCCCCCCCCTCTTTCCCTCCCCTTATCCCCCTCCCTCCCCCTCCCCCCACCCATCCTCCCTCCCCCCCCCCCCCTCCTTTCGATTTTTCGGCCCCTGGAACTAAGGCTTAACGTCGGGGAGGCCTTTTGTTGAAGGTCCCAAACAAAAAGTCGGAACTCCCCCCCCCCCCCCTCCGAGGTAACTGATCCGACCCTGAGTTATGAGCCATGTGCTATCATCTGCCGAGATCCAGCCAAAAGGGCGACTGCCCAGCGTGTTAAATGCAAAGAACACCGGTCCAAACCAAGAAATAAGCACGCTTAAAAAGGACAAGTACTAATCAGTTTAGTAAACACGCTTAAAACGGACAAGAACTACAAAATTCATTTCACTTTCTAAGCGTGTTTCTATTTTCTTGGTTGGATGTTTTAACCTCACGGTGCGCTCCGGAGGATCTGTGCCTCCTGCGGATGGGAATTAACTGACACCGGCTGTTGGATCAGATCTTGATTATCGTTCTTGACCGGAAATTTTGCCAAAGCGGTGCGCACCAGGCAGCGCTGATCCGTCGAGGCGCGTTTTTCAATTCCAGCCTGAACTGCTCGGCCATTTTAACTCAAGGGTAGTGCCTGATTAGCTTGGCGCCTTAAGGCGCCAAGCAAATCTGGCACTACCCTTGAGAGATCGCAGTTAATTGACCCTGCGGGTTAATAGACAGGTCTCTGACAAGTTACAAGCGGTATACCGCGTGAGTTTCATGTCAAGTTACAAGCGGTATACCGCGTGTGAGTTTCATGTCAAGCTACAAGCGGTATACCGCGTGTGAGTTTCATGTCAAGTTGCAAGCGGTATACCGCGTGTGAGTTTCATGTCAAGTTGCAAGCGGTATACCGCGTGTGAGTTTCATGTCAAGCTACAAGCGGTATACCGCGTGTGAGTTTCATGTCAAGTAACAAGCGGTATACCGCGTGTGAGTTTCATGTCCAGTAACAAGCGGTATACCGCGTGTGAGTTTCATGTCCAGTAACAAGCGGTATACCGCGTGTGAGTTTCATGTCAAGTTACAAGCGGTATACCGCGTGTGAGTTTCATGTCCAGTAACAAGCGGTATACCGCGTGTGAGTTTCATGTCAAGTAACAAGCGGTATACCGCGTGTGAGTTTCATGTCAAGTTACAAGCGGTATACCGCGTGTGAGTTTCATGTCAAGTAACAAACCACAGAATAATCATCCCGTTATCGTTTGTTTGTTGTTTTTTTTTTGTTTGTTTGTTTTTGTTTGTTTGGGGTTTTTTTTGTTTTTGTTTTTGTTTTTTTGTTTTTTTTGTTTTTGTTTTTTTTTGGGGGGGTTGTTTGTGTTGTTTGTTTTTTTTAAAGCATTTAACGCACACAAATGTTAATGTCACAGGCGGCGGATCAACAAGTCGGTGAAGCTCGTATTAAAGCAACGTACTTCAGGTGGTAAAGGGTTACTAGTTTTCGCAATATCTTCTTTAAAAATGTTCTTACTGTGTCCTAAAATAAACAATAATGCTGGACAAAAAGCTAACTTAACTAATAAAGTTCAAATGTAGTAAACGGTTCTGCTCTTGTTCTCCATCTTGTCTTAACTCATTCTACCCCAACACCGAAATCCCCAAATTTTGCCGTTGTCCTCTGAAGACTGCACTCTAGTGCAGGACACAGATCGACCATGATAGTTCAAGGGTGATGCCAGAATAGCTTGGCGCCCGTAGGCGCCAAGCTATTCTGGCATCACCCTTGAACTATCATGGTCGATCCTTATCTTGCTGTGGTGTGTCTGGGGTAGAATGAGTTATGGCCTTTCTTTTAGTCTGGCTGGCCAGATTTTTACCCGTCCCGCCGTGAGACGGCCTTAGTTGCCTGCTCGGCGTTAAACCCAAATAACTAACTAACTAAATCCCCTTTGTACGTGAAAGAGTTCCTTCCGTTACACACAATGGGCAGTAGAAAACAACTTCTGTTACGCGTACTACTTACGCAGATTGCGAAAGAAAAGGTTTTTTTTTTAAAACAAGTCTTAGTTTAGGCAAGACAAAATTGATAACCCGTACTGAAACAATTACAGGTTGACGACTTTTAAGGCTTTTTTTTTTTTTTTTTTGGTTTTGTTTTGTTTCGTTTTTTTTTTTGTAATACTTAACTCATTCAGCCCGACGGTCGTATTTCCCACATTTAGGAGGCGTCATCTAATGACTATGCGCCTGGTGCGGGAGATGGATCGACCATGATAATTCAAGGGTAGTGCCAGATTAGCTTGGCGCTGAGAGGCGCCAAGCTAATCTGGCACTACCCTTGAATTATTATGGTCGATCCATCTCCTGCTGTAGTGCGTCAGGGCTGAATTGGTTAAAGCGATCTCCTCCATCGCAGGCTTGGATTTCTAAACTATGGCGGCCGAGACAACGGGTTGTCAATTAATTTTGTCTTAAAGTTAAATAAGACTTTTATTTACCCGTCTTTCACGATCCGTGTTTTTTTATTTTTGTTTCAAGTTAAAGAGATATATACACTGACGTGCGTCAGTGTATATACCTCTTTAAATTGAAACGAAAATAAAATTGCTCAGGCTTCATAAAAATAAAAATTTAAATTAAAAAAAAATTAACGCAAGGGAATCTACACAGCTCATGTTCTTCAGGACCGTTTACTCTTACTCGCGTTTATCTCCCCTTTATCGATTCATGGAGCTACAGTGCAGTACAGCCGCAGGAACTGCTGTAAAGCGGTTCTTATTTAATTTTCAATCTGAGTTCCATTCATCGACATTTTAATCACACGTTTGTAAAGAAATGGCCACTCGCAATATTTTGCCAGAAAAGAAATCTGTATTCACTATTCTGCAAGAAGATTTCGATCAAAATACTGCCCGCGCTCCTGTCTTCAAAATCTCAGCAACTTCAACTCTGACGCCCCCATTCCCCTCCCTCCCCTCACCATCCCCCTTCCTCCCCTATCCCTCACCCCACCCCCACCACCCGCCCCTCTCTATATCCAACCCTACGAGGAATCTTCCAAGGAATTTCTCCGATGCTGTGACCACGGATGAGCGCTTCCGACCATAATATGGAACTGGTAGGGGTTTCTCATCAGATTTGATTGAGAGCTTTTATCGTTGTAATGGGATCCTAATATTCCCGGAGCGGGCGATATTGTGCGGAGCAAGTGGGCGATCTAAGCAATTACCGCGTGTGATTTGCGCCACCTATCGGATGTATTGAAGAAGCGAGGGCGACAAGCGAGGTGCAGACGACAATCTCGACGGTCTCGGCGCGAAACGTTAATCGCCTTCTCCGTCTGAGAAAAATTGATGTGAAGTTGAAGAAGATACGCTCAGCAAGATGCATAGATCCTCATGAGCTCCGGAAATTTGACTGGGCTCATGAGGATCCATGCCTCTTGCATATCTAAGGGTCTCGGTGTTGGCAGACGACAATTCGCCGGGTCGAAAAGGCCACTTCCGATGGATGCTTCAAAAACCGCGAGATGTAATTGAAAACACGACTCTCCTCTTCTATGGGAATTGCCAAAGGGACGGTAAGTCGGTCTGATTAAAACAATGGCACACTGGTTGTCTCCGTCGATTCGCTGCGCTGATCAGCGCAGCGAATCAAGGGAGACACCCAGTGTGCAACGATGCTGTCAGTTTCAAATGTTGAAATTTGTTCGTGATTATATAGTTTAGTTTATTTTATTTTTCTCTTTTTCTGGGGGGGGGGGGGAGGTAGGCAGGGGGGGGGGGAGGGGCGGGTGGAGGCGAAAACCCCTTCAATCCTTATGGAAAAACATTTCTTTAACATATGAAATAATCTCGCCAACCTACCTCCTGAAAAAGAAGATTGACAAACAAACCGTGAACTAAACCCAAAAAGAAACACATGAACACTATATATATATATCATCGTGCCAGACAGTTCACGACCATGGCAAAACATAAAACGCGGAATGTTTTCAAGGCTGCATTTTTCTAAAAAGATTTCAGAGAAAGAACTATGTGTGTGCGCACAGCTCACAAAATAAAACTCAATAAATTGCAGCCTAGTACTTAGAATAATATGCTCATGATCATATAACAGTGCATTTATTGATAATGATAGCCTTCGTCAACATGGAACAGACATGCAGGTCAGCCTCAGTATATCGCGGCATGCCGGGGAGCCATAGTTCAACCGCGCTATTCGCCATTGCGTTATTGTTAGCGCCGAATTTACATTTGTGAAAACAAAAACACTTGGTATGCAAAAGGACTTCGGCCAACGTCAGCCTCTAGCTGGCACGCGCACGACCGTGCGCTTGCCAGCTAAGACTGACGTCGGCCAGAGGACCTTTTGCTCATTAGGCGGCGTCCCCGGCTCTGGGGGAGCCAGATACCTGTGCGCGTTATATCCGATACGGCGATATGCCAGAGCGCGTAACACCGAGGCTGGTTTTGTACATGTATTTCACACATAAAACGTATTTTGACTTCACAAGTATGTCTATTTCTTTAAAACTGTACATTAGCCTCGATGCACGTAGCGGAACAGACATATGTTACACATTCACAATTAGTCTTCGTTTTCGCTCAGACTTCATCATCTATCAACATCGTATTAATGTGGTAATTCCGAGGTTGAGAAATATGTGACTCCAGTCCTTGTCTTGAAAACTGAAAATAAAACAACTAAATGCTTTTAGCGCCAACGCACCCCTGGCAGCGACACCTTACCGAAGAAGCATGCCGACATGTGTGACCTTTTCTCGGGCTTTGCGTGGCTATTTCTGTTTCTTCGGATTTCCGCCATCTTGTCCCCACTTTCCGCCAGAGATAAATTGTACTCACGTGCCAAAAGAGTCAAAAAGGCCCGTCACTCGCTGACCCGTCGCTGATCCCGCCTCTCCTGCTGCAATATTGAGGAAGGAAAACTTCTGCTTTGTGACTGATGACTGCTCGGTCCCGTTAACCCTTTTATTGTCAGGGACACATGGAACACACCCCAACTGCAAGAGACGTAGATCCTCATGAGCCCCCGCATCTGCGGGGGCTCATGAGGATCTACGTCTCTTGCTGGCATCATTCATTGCTAGGTGCCTTGCTCAGAATAGTTATAGGGTTTTCAATGCTGGTACACAAAGAACACGCATCAACTGAAAGAGGCATAGACCCTCATGCATCTGCGGGTGCTTAATCTGCAAGCTTCATTTAGATCTCGTCTGCCGGGGCTTATGAGGGGCTGTGCCTCTTGCTGGCCCTATGCATGTCTAGGTTCCTTACGCAAAACGATTATAGCCGGGGCTTTCAAAGCTGGGACACAAGAAACACACATCAAGCGCAAGGGGCATAGACCCTCATGGATCCTCGCAGGTGCGTAGCCTGCCAGCTCCATTCATTTAGTTCAATTCTTTATACGGGGGCATGAACATCTATGCTTATTGTTGGTTTCACTCTTTATTACGCAAAACGCTTATAAGGTTTTTATGCTGGGGCGCAAGGAACACACTGAAAGAAGCATAGAGCCTCATGGGCCTTCGTCAGTAGGTGACCCCCTTGGCTGGCTCCAACTATGTATGTCGATTCCACGTTCGGGCGCACATGGGGATCTATACTGAGCGAAAAACTAAACTGTGCATGATTAAAACGTGTATAGCAAGATAACCAAATACCGTAGAAGAATAATTCTTGCTGTCACTTCCAGATCATAAGTCCATATAACTGATGCAGCAAACGGCATGAACAGATCGTGTTTTGTTGTGGAATTATTTAGCGTCAAAGTTGACAACGCCGAAAAAACAGACCTTGCAGTAATTGTAATTTCATTCATTCAGACCCTATTCAGGATCGGTGCAATCAGCATATGCTAACTGTTTGTTTTAATGTCATTCCATGCATTATTCAGCCAAGCAGACATTTGAACAAACACGTGTGCCGTTATTAAACAGATTGATCACCCTTCAATTGCAACCGGCTCATGAGGATTACGCCTCTTGTTGGCTCCATTCATTTATATCTATTCTACATTTTGGGGCTCGTGAGGATATCTGCCTCTTCCTGAACCTTTCATTCATGTCTGCGTTTCTTACTAATGCAGAACGGTTACAGGACATTCAGCCTGGGGTGGTTGTAGTTGAATTCTTCTTGGACGTCGGGACACGAAGAACACCTATCAACTGCAAGAGGTGTAGATCTTCATGAGTCCCCGCAAATGCGGGGGCTCATGAGGATCTAGACCTCTTGGTAGCACTATATAAAAAATAAAATCCTTGAAAAATCCTCGCAAAGTATTTACGCTCAAATATGAGCCCTGCTATGCAATGGGAGAAAACCAACAAACAAAAAAAGGGGGGCGGTGGGGGGGGGGGGAAGGGAGGAGGGAGGGTTTCCTTCAACCGTTGTAGAGGTTTTATATCAGTGTAAAAATTAATAGTTTTAGATAAGTTACCCATAGGCACTGACAGTGGAGGGGTTAACCGTGACCCACCCCTACAAATTTGTATTCTATCGTGTCACTATCTTATTCTTTTAAGCTAGAGGTATTACACTGACTGCTGCCAAAAGGATTTAGTTTTCTTTATCACTTTCTCTCATAACAATGGAGGACACCCGTGGTACATTGGCAGCAATGAGGAGTTGTCTGTAAAAACGTTTTAACCAATAAAACCCTACCATGTTACAACAGTATGTGGACCGACCATGAAAGTTCAAGTTGGTGTCAGAACAGCTTGGCGCCTGAAGGCGCCAAGCTATTCTGCCACCACCCTTCAACTATCATGGCCGATCTCTCTCCAGAATTAATTGATAATTATAAGGTGCAGGTATTAGTTCTGAATAGCAGACTCTTTGAAGGCTGTGTTCCGGGATATTATCCCGGACAAAATCTTCTGTTTTCTAAAAGGCGATATAATCATTAACCAGAATTGAGTCTTTGCAGACTGTGTAAGTATTTCTAGTGATTTTATTATTATTATTATTATTATTATTGTTATTATTATTATTATTATTATTATTATTATTATTATTATTATTATTATTATTTGGTCGACTTCAGCCTCTTCGAGATTTGGGGAGCTGGGTGGCTCGGTGGTAAAAGCGTTTGCCTCCAGACCAAAAGGTCCCGGGTTCGAATCCAGCTTGGGTCAAAATTTGCTCAGACCCTTTTTCGTTGTCCCCGTCTTTGAAATCACCCTCGTGGTGGACAAAAGACGTTAAGCCCTAAACATTTTCTCTTCGAGATTTGTTCCCCGAGAACACTATCGACGGCGTGGTCCGTCCAGGTAAGGTCCGCTTGGGTCAACAACAGTTCAAGTCGTGCTCATTAAAGCGATCTATTTTCTAAACTTTCATCACAGGAAACAGGCTGTCATACTATACATAACAGCCTTTTCGGAACTTTCTCTCCCCACGAAGGTTCAGCTCAAATCAGGACACTGGACATTTTTACCGTACAAAATTTTGAGGGAGATACAGGGGGGTGGTGGTGGGGGGAGGGAGGGTGGTCATGTTACCATCACGGATTCACAACGACTTATGATGCAAATCACTATTTTTTTTTTTCTTTCTTCTTTTTTAAGCATTCACGTTTCACGCGGAAAAGAATCGATGAAGACAAGAGGTACTGCTTTCATAACGTTCTTTCACTGGCAACACTCGAAAAACGGGGGGGGGGGGGGGGGGGGGCACGGGGGGGGGGGGGTTACTGTTGGTGGGCGGAGACAGCTTTCACAATGTTCTTCAACTAGCCGGAAAATCAAACGACACAGGGTGAGTGTGTGTGTGTGTGGGGGGGGGGGGGGGGGGGGACTCTAATGAAGGTTTCTAAGTAAAATTTACAGTGTTGCTGCATACTTTTCACGTTTCACGAAATTACCAGAACGTTTTCACGGATCACGAAGACTGTACTTTTGCTCATTTCACGTTTCACGTCGAGCTCTGTTTTCACCGATCGCGAGGATTTTTTTAAAAATGCAACAATCACGAGAGCGAAAAAAGGCCGATCATACATCACAATTTAGGGCATACACACCCACCCACTCTCCTCCCATCGGTCAATTTTGCCTTTCCTGCTACTGACGATACCTACACCGTTAACAATCATGAGGTTAACCCTTTGACTCTCAGAACCAAATATATTCCATTTTATAGAATGGAAGTCATTTAGTTCTGGGAGTCAAAGGGTTAAAAATAAACTGGCGACTTCAGTGTGTAAGACAAGATAAGTCTTTACTCCATCCTCTATAAAAGGGAAATGCCGGTTCTAGCACAAGGGATTAACACATTCCAGACGTGCTGCATCCGGACACGCGGCCTTATGCCGAGTAATGGGGTGCGGCACGGCTAGAATGAGTTCAACACATTCTACCCCAAGACCGAAATCCCTAATTCTGAAGTTGTCCTCTGAAGGACTGAATTACAATTCTAGAGACAGATCGAGCATGATAGCTCAAGGGTGGTGCCAGAATAGCTTGGCGCCTATGGGCGCCAAGCTATTCTGGCACCACCCTTGAACTATCATCCTCGATCCATGGGGAGTCTTCGGCTGTGGTGTGTCCGGGCTGAATGAGTTAAAGAGAAACTGAAACATACAACAGTACAGAAAGGCTAAAAATGCAGAAGTCAAACATTGAAAGGAAAACAGAAAATAGAGGTTGAAAACCCTTTAAGTTATAAACATGAAACACGAAACGCCTCCACCCCCATCACCTCCCAGGTCCTCCAATCCGAACCTTCCGCAGTGGAGAGACTTACGTTTTGTCTTTCAAAACTACCCTACCTTTTTTACAAATCGTATCTGAAGAGGTCTGGGCATGGTTGAGAGAGACTGCTGACTGGGAGGGAGGTGGGGGTGAGAGGGTTGAAATTTTGGTTAACCGAGCCACGGAGTGGCCGGGGCGAGGGTGATGGGGGGGTGGGAGGGGGGGGAGGGGTGTAGACGGGTCACAAACTCGCTCATTCTGGCCCGCAATTCATCCCCGTGTCTTCTCATTTCCTGCGACACGATTGTCCAGCTTTTCGCCGCCATCACAGACAAAAGGCACGCGCGCGGAAAAATGGCGGTAGGGGTCACGTGTTTATGACTGCCGCGCGCTTGTCGCGCCTTTCCTTCCCCACTGCGCCCGAGGATGGCGCGATAGACTATTGTAACAGCATGTGTTCCGGGCTTTTCTGGTTCCGTACTTTGGAATCCCCAATCTCTCACCGGTTCTTTGAATCCGTCTGATTGAAGTCGAGTGGAATGAGATGGAAACGAAACGCCGCTTATTTAAAATTCACGAAGCGAAATGAGACTTGGTCCACTGAAGACCTGAAGCTCGGGTCGTTTCCACCAGTGTGTTTGCAGACAGGATGAGCTCTCAGCTGAAGATTGCACGATGGACCCCTTCAATGCCACGACTGCAAGAGACATAGATCCTCATGAGCCCCCGCAGTCGCGGGGGCTCATGAGGATCTATGTTTCTTGCCGCTGACACCACTTTGTTTCCGAGTTCCTTTAACGGCTGCAGCTCTTTGGCGTTGAATCATCAAAGATTTCACAATCTGCGTCCACGAGCAGCGAAGGGGTTAAGTGTTACATGAACAAGTAGTCAGCACCTGCGCTTGTTATCTTAAATCTTGCAATTAAAATCTTTAACTACAGTTCTTCATTACAATCGGGACGGGGAGTGAACTATATTGATATAGTTGTCTTATATGGTTGACCATGATAGTTCAAGGACTGTGCCAGATTAGCTTGACACTTGTAGTAAACAAAACAAACATGGAACTATTGAAACTAAAACGTGCAAGGAAGAAACAAATGTCGACAAAAACGAAGGCTACATTAATAAATAAATATATAAATATTATTAAATAAATAACTAAATAACTAAATAATAAATACATACATAAATACATAAATAAATAAATAAATAATAAATAAATACATACATAATACATACATAAATAAATACATAAATAAATAAATAAATAATACAAATTTAATTTTTTTTTATAAAGAGTCAATAGGTCTAAGTTTTAAGCGTTGTTAATCATCTAATTCGTTGAACAAGCAATCTTCTATTGTAAAGAAACGCTAATTCCGAATTTCACTTTTTTTCTCATGTTCAGTAAGCCTTGTGCTCCCATCCTGGATTATGCATATCCACTTCTCTGCTGCATGCGAGCGCCACGTGCAACGGGGGTTATTTGAAAAAGACGGAAGGAAATCAAGCAAAAACTAAATAAACGAAACGAAAGGGGGTGTCGGCTATAAGACCCGCAATACCCGCAGTAGAAATGGACTTTGCAAGAAAGAACTCTTTGAGAAGAGTCTGTACCAGAGTCAAAAGTTACTTCCCTTGCTGGTAGGGCGTCTGCTGCTATTAAAAATTGTGCACGTGTCGTGTTGGCGACTGTCAGCACACAGGACATGGAAACCAATGCAAGTTGTGTCTGCGGACAATGGCTCCGAGCCTAGTAGAGGCACAACTTATAGTGGTTTCCTTGTCCTGTGCTGCCAGTGGTCTGTATGCAAATGTCCATTTATTTCGACGGGTACATGCTTCGTTAAGTTCGTGCCCGCTGCAGTTAAAAATGCACGCCTCTACCCTGCCCACTACCCCACCCATTTCCTACCCATTACCCAGCCCACATTCCCTCTCCACTATCCCGCCCCCCTCCACTTCCCCCTACTTTTTTATGGGAGCGTTCACACATGCAATTTAATTCATCTTGCGCCGTTAGAATATTAACCCATTCAGCCCTGACGCACTACAGCAGGAGATGGGTCGACCATGATAATCCAAGGGCAGTGCCAGATTAGCTTGGCGCGTGTCGGGGCTAAGCTAATCTGGCACTGCACTTCAATTATCATGGTCGATTCATCTCCTGCAACTGGTGTATAGTCATTAAATGACGCCTCCAAAATTTGGGAGATACGGCCGTCGAGCTGAATGAGTTAATGTGGTTTGTGTGAGTGTATTTATAAATAACGCTCAACGAATATGATAAAGCAATGTCGATTGACTGCACCAGCACCACAATTATTATGCACCCACGCAATGGCACGCATGCACGCACGAATAATGATACACACACACACACACACACACACACACACACACACACACACACACACACACACACATACACACACACACATACACACTTATGTGCGTGCACAATATCAGTCCATTAAGTAATTAAATGCTGTCAGAGAAAACCAAGCAAGACTGTGACTCGATTTCTGCATGCCTATAATGATGTAGCGCTGCTTGTAGTTATTAGCTTAGCTGTGCGTCAGCGCGGACGATCTGATTCTTGGTCCATATATATTTGGTCCAAAGAAGAATGCATTCTCACAAAAAAGCCCAAATAATAGACATAATAAGTAGAAAATCGTCATTTACTCAATTTTTAAAAAAAATACCAACAGCCCAAGAAACAAGAAGGGATCCCCACACTTATTCGCAAAGAACAGCTTACCATTCACCGCGTAAACAATGCATTTTATTTGTTTCCGCTGTGAAAGAGGCAAAAACAACGCTTCTGTCATTGAAACATAATGCAAGAATCCATGTCACGTGTAAAATAGGAAACGTAATAATTATACAAGGTTTTCCTTTAACTTGATTGTACAGCAACCCCAATGACCAATGACACGCAATGTTGAAACATGAGAGGACAATTTCTTTCGGTCGACATAAATATCCACAAATGGACTAACTCAAAGTCTGCTATGAATCAGAACAAACTTCGCCGAGGAAAATTCACGGCCAGCCGTCTGTCTGCCGGTCAGTCATTCAAGAATTGACCAACCGTGATAGTCCAAGTAGATTTGCGCCAAGCTATTCTGGCACCATTCTTGAACTGTCATAGTTGATCCTTATTTTGTTGAAGTATTACTGGCCAGAATAGATAAAAGACTCCACAACACATCTATCACCGTCGAGCTTAAAATCGGTTCAGTGATCTACAAAACACTTCACCGCTAGTAAACGATATGCAACAACTAAATGCAAGAAGCATAGAGCCTCATGAGCCCCCGCAGTCGCCGGCGCTCTTGAGGATCAGCGCCTTTTGTCGCTCAAAGAGAGGCGTTTCCGTAAATCAGGTCAGTAGGTCAAAACCTGCGCGTCATTTGACGCAAACAGTGGCCGGATTAACAGGCTGGAAAAAGATGCGATTGCTTGAGCTGTATTTCAGCGAGTAAAAACCACAATTGTTCAAGGAACGTGGATAAACATCGGTCCCAGCAAGAGGCATAGATCCTCATGAGCCCCCGCAGTCGCGACTGCGGGGGCTCATGAGGATCTATGCCTCTTGCAGTAGCATCGTGTTCAGTTTTTCTCGGAAGTCCACTGTTTTCGACGAAAACACGTGCAGTTTTGACCTATTTCTGACTCTCGAACATCGCCTATTCATAATGATGGCGTCTGGTTGACAGGCATTGAATCTTGGATGGTTGTACAAACTACTAGGTTGTAACGTCCCTTGGCACGTACAGTGATCGGCGACAGTGAGGATGGTAGTAGAAACGTCATTTCTATATATAGCTTCTGGCAGGCAGGGGCAAGGAATAATGTCACCACCACCAGCAGCGGCGTTTACCGGTTGAGATAATTGTACATTCTGGTCATCTGGAGCATCATGTTGGTTTGCCTTTCGATCGCTCCCTCGCTAAAGGCCCCAGCCTCCATTCCTCCTGGTCCTTGCAGCACTTCCGGTTCCCTGTAGTAGCCGTTGTTGTTGCCGCCGTGGTAGCCACCTCCTACTGGTGGGCTCATGTAGCTGTAAGGAATAAACACAAATACGTGTAATAATAATAATAATAATAATAATAATAATAATAATAATAATAATAATAATAATAATACCGATCATTATATACGCGTTTTAGTCAATTCAGCGAAGCGGCTCAAAGCTCCGCGAACTGAACCCAACACGCACGCTCACGTCAAACACACGCATTCACTCATAAGACAAGCACAGGCCAAGACAAACACAAGACATTCACGTGGTGCGAAGGGTCAGCTCAGCTACTGAGTTTTCGCGACTGCGGGGGCTCATGAGGATTTATGTCTCTTGCAGGTGGGTAGAGTTCGCCCTGCCCCGGCAGTTAATGGGTTAAGGAAGAGATGGGACGTAATCTTCGTGTCAGACCCCTACAGATCAAGGTCCGCTAATGGTCTTTCTTCGTAATAAGCTTTGAGCGAATGGCAACCTCCTGAAAGCTTCTTAGAAGAAATATACCTATAGCGAAAGGAATGGAATCACCTCGACAAAAGTCACTAATGCAAACCAAAGGCCGGTTATAATATATTATTATTCTAATAATCAGTACACTAGCAGTAGTAGTAGTAGTAGTAGTAGTGGTAGTAGTAGTAGTGGAAGTAGTTGTAGTAGTAGCAGTTATCACAAATTACTTACCCCTGGCCGTAGTACTGGCTTGGTGGCACACATTGGCAGTTTCTCCCTTGCACCATGCATTTGCCTCCCCTGTCTGAGCATCCCCACTGATCAGGAACGCAAGAGAAGAAACTACCAAACCGGCATGCCTCTATCAAGGACAAGGTCACCAGGAGCAGGGTGATAGTCGTGAAGATGAACTTTGGCGTCATTGTGATCTGAAAAGGAAACAAATTGGCAAAAATAACGAGATGACCAAAAACAAAAAATAAAATAAATACCACTGCAATCTTGTCGAAATAAAGCAGATATATAGAATTTGTCAGACTGACCTGAAATCCTGTCTTGTGTTAGCAAAGGAGTCACAAAGAGCCTGCTGTTCAAATTCGCTCGATTTGGTGCGGACCGTGACTAATGCAAATAATATAACTTACTCCCCCCTCTCTCCCCCTCCCCCCAACCCCCAACCCCTCAAAAAGGAAAGTGTGTCAATAAATTTAACCCGTTCGGTGCCGAGCAAATCTGCACACCACCCAACTGCATAGATCCTCATGAACCCCCACAGTCGCGGGGGCTCATGAGGATCTACACCTCTTGCTGACACCACTTTAATCCATGCTCCTGGGATAGCTAGGGCTTGCTGGTTGCCAGCCGAATCAACAAAGACTACAGACATACCAAGGCGAATTACTCAGCGCTGGACAGACAAACAGTTAGATCCCCTGCGGGGGCAGGGGATCTAACTGTTTGTCTGTCCAGCGCTGAGTAATTCCCCTTGGTACGTGTACAGTTCTAGCAGCGCTGGCCTCACCTATCTGGTTTGTGAGAAGACTGCAGAAACACTGAACGGGTCAGATCTTGTCGTTTATCAATAATTACTGGATCCACAAAAGACTCCTTTGTTCATGTTCGGCCCCGTGGTTACAGTGCCAACCGTAGCACTGGCGAATGTTACAAAATTGCAGTAAATTGTGAGAGAACAAACTAAAATCCTTTCTTGTATTTCCCTTGGAGCCGACTACAAAAAAATATCGGCCCACAGTAACAACGCTTGAAGAATGGGAATGAATCGCAGTTAGCTCACAAAATATTGTGTATCTTAAATTTAAAATGTCGTGCGATTTCACGTGAAGCAAAGTGAATCTCGTCTTTTATGAACCTGTAAGGCACAAAGACCTCTGGTGTTCTGATTCGGACGACTGACAGACACAGCGCATGACGAGTGGGCGCGGACCGTGGCTAATGCACAAAATATATATTATTTCCTTCATGCGCTGACTTGAGTGACACCTTCCGGCGCTTTACCCAAATGTCACCCTAAGTTCGAGGCAGGGCAAGGGGCGTACTGCAGGGGCTCATGAGAATCTATGCCTCTTGAAGATGGGACAGATGGCAAGTGGCAGTCGTAACAAAAGAGGTTTCTTCTTGCAGACGTGTAGATGTGACAGACAAGACAGACGGGACGTCATGAAAATGCCAGAAACAACCTGCTGTGCGTCGCAGCCGACTTTACCATGTCAGGCCTAACGGTCCGACAAACAAAGGATATTTTGTGGAATGTTCTGTCATTCACACTGGTATTTTTGGTGGGCGGGGAAGCCATTCATTATTTTGTTTTGTCTGTTCAACGTAGCTCGTGGGTCGAGTGTACCATAGTTTAGAATGATTAACCCTCTTGTGCTTACAGCCACTTTGACCCATTAAACCCAAAGCCGCATTGTGGGGGTGTCATCTAACGACTCTGTACCAGTTGCAGGAATTCAATCGACCATGATAATTCAAGGGTAGTGCCAGATTAGCTTGGCGCCTAATGGCGCCAAGCTAATCTGGCACCACCCTTGAATTATCATGGTAGATCCATCTCCTGCTGTAATTTTTTGTGGTTAAATGGATTAAGCAATACCGGTGGATGCTAGCACACACATTCAATTAACTCTTTCTCAAATAGATCAGAGTTTATAAGAGCTTAAGGTTGTATACTATACCTACATTTTTTAATTGAAAACTGCCCTTTGTAGGGTTTTTTGAGAGCCTTGTTGAGTCTGGAGGCTATTGCCACCCTGAGAGACCCATGGTCCCGGGCATATTTGTAAGTTTGAGCCCTTTTTGTGAGGTACCCCACGCGGGAAAACACGCAAAATAGCCGATTTCAGAACACAATAAAAATTTATCGAATAGTGTGTTAAAATGATAAAGAAACATTTCGGTCACTTCATAAAGTATGTTAGTATTTTCTCGTAAAAAAAGTGTGTTCTGATAATTGGAATTCTAAGTGAAATCTAAAAAAATGTATGTTGTAAATTCGCAAATTGCCCGGATGTTATCAATAACATTACAAGTGTTTGCAATGTTGGGCAATTGCTCAGGCCCTTTTTATTCGATAAAGTCGTACTTTATGTTATAACTATCACATTGATTATGAAAAAAATATGGGGTCCCGCACAAAATTGGGCACTTTGGGTCGTTTTCGAGTGCGTATTCAATAAGGGATACAAGCGATGTCTGACTTCCGGCAGATCATATCTCCGCCGTAGCCGGCATTAGAAAGAAGGGAAAACGACTATGCCAAACTTACAAGGGAAAACCTAAGCCCAAACTGTTGCAAACTACGCCCAAACTGCTAGTCCTCGATTACTATTTGTGACAGTAAACTGGAACAAACAACAACGGCAGATACGGGATGAAAACGTTTATCTATAAGTAATTAAATGCACGAGCTATTTCTTAGTAATTTAGTTAGTGCAATGGTAAAGTACTTTTCTTTGCCACTCAGTGACCAGGGTTCGAGTCCCGTAGATGGCGACATTTTTTTCCTGCTCACATTTGAAACCCAGACAGTTTCTACTTCGCTAAATGAAACACACTTTAAACCCAAAGCAAAACAAAAAAAAAAATTAACGCGTGTTATTTTTTTATTTTTATTTTTTAAATATGCGATTATCATCACTGTGGTAATGTGAATGTTAAACCATAAACCAAACAACCGGATTCAGTTTTGGATAAAAATGCACACTGGTTACCTCGGTACATTTGTTCATTCATTTTTTTCAGCCAGGCATTGTGTGAGCATGTTTACATTCATTCAATCATTCACAGCTTCACTGATGAAAAAGCACACCAAAGAGTGTTGTCACAGACAGTTTTTTTTAAATAATTTTTACTGGCATCACAAACATTAATTGATGTGAATTTGTTTTAATATACCTGCTGCAAGAAATGCTACATGCTCGTTTGGTGTCTGCGTGAAAGCAGGTCGATGAACATCTCTGGTTGAAAGATGTTTGTAAACAGATTGGTAGTGGATGTACCTATCTCTCTAGCTGAATCTCAGTTTCCCAGCAGTTTTTGGTTACAAATTATAAGGAAACAAAAACACACTACCACCGAGCCACCCAGCTCCCCCTCAAAATACAGCTTTACTGCAGAACATATTTCAACTACATGTAACATTATTCACATTTACATTGACAAAGTGCTGACTGTATACAAGCTATTTGGGAGAAAAGTGGAGCTGATGTCATTTTTAGTTGTGTGCATGCCAACGGAGACCGACACCGGCAACCACTTGCTCATGAGGTATTTATTTGGGAGCCAAATGCACAGTATATAAAAGAAGGGGGATAGGAGAGAAGGAATGACAGACTTATCATTTAGAGCCTTGCACTACATATATTATTTTGCTCATATATATATATAGAGAGAGGGAGGGGGAGAGGGAGGGGGAGAGAGAGAGAGACCATGTACCATCACTGTAGTCCTGATATAATTCAACATTGCACATCCCACAACATAATAACAGTGAAATGCAGTACCAAACTACATTACACAGATACTGTGCACAATGTTGGCATGAAAATCAAACAATACTGTTACCAGTACCACACTGTGTCCAATTGCAGCACAACAAAGTGAAATGCAGTCTCAAGCCCCATAACTTGCACTGCACAATGCTGATGTCAACACAAAATACCATAACAACTGAATAACAAGGGTACAATGCACTGTGTCACCTAGTCTGCATAATATAGGCATCCACACCAAACAATACCTGTACTGCTCTTGATACAAAATGGACCATATTACACTGCAAAATACATGAGACGTGAGTGCTACGCTGGCAAAGTGTCTACAACAGAGTCTGCACCATGCTGGCCCGTAATCCAAGCAATACCATTGCTGCTCTCCAAAAACTCAACATGGTGCAGACTATCATGTCACAACTAATTGCTGCATAGCACCCTGTACACAATGTTGGCATCAGTTTACTTTATTTAATTTTGGACCCGCTGGGGCATGAAAAAAATCACAAAAGAACTTACATGAATGTGCTCAGAAATGAAATATTATCCTTATTACTACACTGTACGCATGTTCCTTAGCACAAATCACAAATGGACACGGATCATAGTCAGATCATTCTGTTTGCAGGCGTGTGTCATGTACAGTACATCTGTAAAACTTGTGAAATGAACCATGTGGTTAGCAATTCTGATACGATAAGTAAAGCCACACAGCTGAAAGTCAAAGATTGACAGTGGAAGAAAAAAACAAAACAAACACAAAGTACAGTACATATCATATATTATCACCCAACCACTTAAATCTGCTGTGACAGCTGGAGGGTAATGCAAAAACTGCATGGTCAACTCACTCTTGAGAAGTATTGCGTTTTTCATTGAGCAAGTCCACATTTGCACAACATTTTAAGCTGAGGGTTTAATGACATAAATATACATCCCCACGTTTCTATATTTCCGCACATCCCCTCTTCAGAAAGGACCCGTGGGTTTTATACTCCGAGGCCACTGACCATTTTCAGAATGAGCCCTGTATATCATTTTGAATCATGCAAAGCGGAGCAGTGATAAGTTTTCTCCTTGTCTCACACCCATGCTGCACAAAATCTATCTGTACCACTGTTTCCTACCCCATACGTGTCAGCTGTGGAGTACATATTTTGAATGACTGATGTATGCCAGCATTTAGGAACTTGTCACAATAAAGACCTGTTCATATGATGAAATGTCTTCGAAAAATGAACACATTGTCAGTAAAGGGGTTTTCTTTGGATAATCAAAAACTAATACATATTAAGCTGCATTTCCAAATCGCGACATGACAGGAGAGTGACAAAAAGTAACTTTTCTGAGGGGGTCATCCAAATAAATATGCATAGGAAGGTCTTACCATCAGGTATCTCTTTACCAAGTTTAGGGTTACAGTTAGGAATACTTGAGAAAAAAAATCTTTGGGCAATATATGGCTATCTTGTACCTATTTCCCGATTTCTTGTGACCCTTGACCTTTCTGACCTTTCATGCATACGAAATTAGTATGCATGAAAAGTTCTTACCACCTTGTACCAAGTCTGGGTTTGAAGTTGTGTATACTTGAGAAAACATCTTTTTGGTCAAAATACAGATATTTTTCACCTTTTTACTGCACTACAAATTACAACATGGGTGTCAAATCGCTTTGTCACATTGTTATATGAAAACACACAAAGCACACCCCCATCACTGTACAATAGCCCCTGAACTGCTCGACTGCACGTTACAATTTTGTTGCCCCGCTGCTTCTATGTCAGGCTTATGGAAACACTCCCTCTTTATTTCTATTTTCTCGAGTTTTGTCATTGTCACTTTGTTGTCACTGCCCCACTGTTGTTGTGTCTGCAGTTGAATAGCCAGGCCTAAAGCCTGCTTGCCCTTCTCCTAATATATGGCTATGCATCAGCTCAGGCAGTAAGGCACAGGCTTTTGCTGCATTGCGAATGATGTGACTGTCCAAAACCTTGACACTGTGGCCAGCCTGGTGGATGGACATCAAAATAACAGGACGTCTGCCCTCCTACACAGGACAATCAGTTCACTTCCTTTGCCTTCTCGTCGGTTGGCCATTGCGGAGAGATGTACCCGCTGAACTTTTCTTCCCTCAGCTTTCACAACCTGCAAAAGATAATTTTGTATCAAAAAAATTTCTGACATGCACATATTGCGTGCATATATGTTTGCAAGTATTTATACAAAGTACATACATGCATAATTTGACAGTAGTCAGAACATGAACAAGAAAGGCAATGTCCTTATGGTTCACGTGTATGACTAATCCACATAATATGTCTGTCCTTTTTTACCTTGGCTTGACTTCTCCAACAGGTCTCTGAAAATGTCTAAACATAAGTATAGGGCTGGATTTTGTACCAGCGAAACCTGAGTATTTTTCCAAATCCCTTCATTTTTCACACATTTGTCAACCCTCTGTGACCCTTGACCTCTGTGAGGGGCTGATTACATTAGTAGCACAGAAAAGTGTTATCATCATGCCAAATTTTATTGAAAAGTTTGCAAAAACATTGATAAAAACTACAACTCTACCCGAAACTAACTTTTGTCACCCTTATCATGTGGTATCTCCATAGCAAGTTTGAGTTTGAAGTTGAAAATACTACTTGAGATGACCTTTGAAAGGTCACAGAAATTGGTATGTTTAGAATTATTTTACCACAAAGTACCCTTGTGCCAAGTTTGAAGTCTGAGGCTTGCATAGTCTTCGAGGAAATGCCAATGTTAAAGTTGCCCACAGGTAACAGACAGTTGACGGACGACCCATTACAAACACTTACTTTTGCTATCACACTTGCGCCAAAAATTAGACGCCATTGAGCTTGAAATGACCACAAAGGGTGTATACATATATCTAGAATCAGCATCAATATTCAAAGTGTAACTTGCAGAAATTGTTTCAAACAGGACACAACGCATTGCTGTTTAGCAACTGCACACACTGGACCAAATGGGTAGTATTCAGATTTTTCTAGTCCTTTTGAATGCACTAAGTGCTTATTAAAGAAAACGACAGTATTTGGAGACTTGCCCAACCCTCTAGTTTTCAAATCAAATGCAATATGGTGCCACTTGTTGACAGCAAGTGATTTTAGCATTCGGTGTTGTTGAGAATGCTGGTACTACTACTACACCATCTTCAAAATGAAAGAAAGCATTACAGTGTGATGTGTTTATCCCAACCAGTTGTGTTTTGTTATGAACCCGATTCTATTCACAAATCAATCGGTATGCTTTACCTCGAGTCCAGGACAATAAGTGTCGCATTCTCTCACTTTAGTTGATCCGCTGGAACTGGAATTGCCTGCTTTTAGCTGTGGCCTTCTCCTGTGAGCAAACATGACCTGACTAGCTCTTGCCTCTTCTTGGTGTAGGCGTCATACTTCTGTGCTTGTTTGCAAGTATACCCTCTGGGCGTGACTCTGCAGTGAGACGTCAACAGCAGCACTGACCTGAAATGAAATACATGTGTATCGTGTTATTCGGCAGCATGGCAATTTCACTTCTGATCTTATTTCAGGGTGGGTCGGTTCCAAACTCCACAAACAGGGACTTTGTTATAGCATTATAAACAATTCGGGGCCGGTGGGGGGAGTCCCCCCCCCCTCCCACCCACCCACCCACCCAATTCATCCCTACATTTAGTTTACACATTACTACCTTCAAACTAATGTGAAATAAACTGTGAACACCACAAACAAGAATGGTGAAGCCTGGATCGCTCGTGTGCATTTAAAACTGATCATTTTCTTAATCTGAACTGTGTGACCTTTCCAAAAGGTGACTGAAATTTAAGTGCCATGAGGCTAAGCATATGTAAAGTGCTGGCTTATGTACAGTTGTGAATAGTATTGGAGAAAAAAATATCTTTTGTCAAAATATGGCTATTTTTTTTTTTAAACCTATTTCTTGATTTCTCATGACCCTTGGCCTGAACTCAAACTGGTAGGCTAAGAGTAAGAAAGGTCTTGCCACAAAGTATCCTTCGGCTACGTTTGAAGACTGTGGATTGAATAGTCTCCGAGAAAATGCCAACATTAAAGTTTATCATGGACGACCAATGGCCCAGAACATAGCCTTACACTTGCTTCACACATGAGCCAATGAAAGAAGGCATTACAGTATGATGTGTTCATTCACACCATAGTTGTGTTGTGTTCTGCACCTGATTCTCATCACAGATCTACTGGTATGATTTACCTTGAGTCCAGGAGAATAAGTGTCACATTTCCTCACTTCACTTGAGCTGTGAGTGTGACCTTGGTCAGTTGGTGTAGACGTCATACTTCTGCACTTGTTTGCAAGTATGTATTCTGGGTGAAAGTACTGAGACTCCACAGCGAGAGGTCAACAGCAGTATTAGCCTGAAATGAAATACATGATTATTACTGTTTGTTCGGCAGCATGACAATTTCACTTTGCGTGAACTAAATGCAGGGGCAGATTATTACTTTCAAAATAAATGCGACAAAAACTGTGTAAACCACAAAGAACAAACAACAATGGCAAAGTCACGTCTGTACGCCTCATGCGCATAACTGATTCACAACCTGTGTGACCTTTCCAAACGGTAGCTGAAATAAGTGTCACAAGTGTCACGAGTCTCAACATACAGGCTTGCTTTTGTACTAGTCAAATTTGTATTTTTCACACATTCTACGGTCATCCAAAATGGTAGTCAACAAATATTAGGGTTTCAGTCAAAGTAGCGTTTTACTAGGTAACCCTTTTAATCCTGATACACCCACTGCTTGAAATAAATGTGACTATGATAGTTCAAGGGTGGTGCCAGAATCGATTGGCATCTCATCCGCCAAGCTATTCTGGCACCATCCTTGAACTAAAAAAATGCTGGACCTATCTCCTAATCTGTAATAACTAATATAGCCTTCATAAGACAGAGAATGGATGAGAAAACTAAGTTACTAAGTACTGAAAGTAAAGCAGTTACTGAGTTAGTAATGCAAAATTCTCCCTTAGCAGGACTTTATACTACACACAGTACGTTTTCCTAAATAATAAGCACTGGCACTGGTTTAATATCACTACAATGTGGACTACATTCCTTCCACGGTATTAGTAAAGGCTCTCTGAGAATGTATGGAAATGTTCTACTTCTAGGTGGTGACTGACATACATGGAATGCATGCCCCTGTCAACCCACAATAAAATGTAGTCTTCTTCATTGCAGGTAGGCTGTAAATTTCCATGCATAAAAGGACAGTTAGCTATTGGGGTTTTACGCCGTGCAGGTGACATCTCACGGCGGTGCATAAAACTTTCTTTTTTTTAACTAAGAGTTGGAAAACCAGTCAGATATGCCACTTACGTACGACATTTTTCTTTCACTACTAGTAACTCGTGTTCTAGTCACTTAGCAAACACCACCAACCTCTTTTTCTACTTTACTTTACCTTCCTGATGTTTAAAGAGATTTTGTTGTTTTCCTGGCTCCCGTTCGGTTGGCCCGTTCATTTTTTTTTTTCTTCTTCTGAGAAATGGTTATGCGTTACTACTGACGCTCGATGACTTGTCGCAACTTATGCAAAAGTATCTTATTTCTGAGGAAACACAACATTTTATGCATAGAAACAGTCAGCGTACACACCTATTTAAGACAGTATATATCTTTTGTCAATTATCGATAAATTGAGCTTGTTTGCAATACGACTTGCCGTACGGCGGTTTTTTTCGGTGACCTCTAGTCTCAGGTCACGGCAGACGCAAGATAGCGGTATCTAAATGCGCAGAAAAGATGCGCGAAACAGGTGTGTCCTACAACCTTAAATGTGTTTGTTTTTTTGTGCAGCTGTTTTGTCAGTTATGTGCATTCATGTGACGTGTTAATTGTTTTTTTTTAACTCAGTTATTGTTAAGTGCTTCATAGGTTAAGCTCTGCAAAGAAACGTTTACTATTAACGTTCAACGTTTTATATATATATATATATTCTTTACTTTAAACAATGGCGTCGCCCAAAGCCAAACATGTACTCAATCACATTAGCTCCAAAGGACGTAATTTTTCATTGCAATTTTGAGAATGCTCTGCTTTACTAATGCCATGGAATTCCAGGCTGGTAAGTTTGCATTATGTCATCAGGACATCAGCTGCCCTTTTTGTGTGACTACATCGCTCACTAGATCTACAAAGAGAGGGTAGTGGGAGAGAAGGAATGACAGACCTATCATTTTGAGCTATGATATTCTCCTGCGGATTGTGGGGCGCCTGGGGGCGTTTGCATATTTTTCTTAAACTTTTTTTTTTAATTTATTAGTAAATTTCCAAGGTACAAAGCGCGGAAAAATACAAATGGATGACTCATCTGCATATTTTAAAAGCATAATAAAGTGCCTATAATGAATTTGCATATTAAAACAACAAACTGACGCTTATGCTTAAAGAGTAATTGTCCAAGGAAAAATGCGTGGAAAAATACACGGGATGATTCATTATTCACGAGGCGAGCTTCTTTTAAAATGTGGTTTCCATTTTTTTTTTTTTAATTTCAAGATAAAAGACGCATTCTATACACCGGTCTGCCACTTTTACATACATCCTCAATTCCCCACAACGACAAAACACGTCTTATAACTCGTCAGAGCGCATTATCAAAGACCATATTAGCCCCCAGCGCATGCAGCCACCGATACTGTAAACAGTAAGCAGATTTTGTCGCGATGATTCCTGCGGTCGGTAGCGGTTTTTGTCGCGATGATTCCTGCAGGAATCATCGCGACAAAAAACGCTACCGACAGCCAAAGGGTTAAAACGGCACACACGCCGTACTGAATAAATCAACTGCAATGTGAGACTTTGTAACAATACTGTGGTGTCTCGCAAATCACACCTCTCGGTTCACCATTCATGTTTGTCAGCTTTACCAGACGTAATATGCATTAAAACGTCCGAGAAATTACTAAACACTCACAACAGGCGACGGAGACAATAAATAAAATGCTACAACTGTCGTGCGAAATAAAGAGGTACCTCTGCAATGAAACAATTCTCTGTCACAAAATGTTACTTCGGCCACAATGAGCGACACGACGACTCATAGGAAGTAGATGTCACGTCTGTCATGAAAAGTGACAAATAAAACCAGTGGCAGATCTAGGGGCCGGGGGGGGGGGGAGGGATGGGTGGTGAGGGAGGGGGGGGGGAGGGTCCAGTTGTTCGAGGAAAACAATGCGAGGCAGCATTATTAGATTAGTCCTAGCCTATTGTTTATTATGTATATTAGTAAGTTTAGGTTGTGTTTGTATGTTTGTGGAAGGGTATAGGGGGTGGGGGGGGGGAGGGGGGAAGGGTGTTATTTGCGGATGACGTGAACATGAAACTTTTATTACTTTTATTCTTGGTTTTTTTTTTTGTGTGTATGCTACCGCTGCGCCAAAATTTCCCCTCGGGGATAATAAAGTATTATTGTATTGTATTGTATTGTATTGTATTGCATTGCATTGTATTGTATTGTATTGTATTGTATTGTATTGTATTGTATTGTATTGTATTGTATCGTATCGTATTGTATTGTGATTGTCTCCCTTGACCAACAGCAGACGGCGGCCAAGAACCGGTCACTCACATTAAAAATACTTGATACTCATTATAGAGGGATGTTCTTTACCGGAAGAAGAAGAAGAGATAAAAAGAAGGACATAATTAGCTGCCGAAGATTCCAATATAACATAGAAGTGGAGTGTCCGTATACTATCATTTCTAGACAGACCGAGCGGCTGACATTTCTGAAACTGTTTGATTCATAGTCACCGAGCGCAGTCTAGAAATGATAGTACACTCCACTTCTACGTTTTATAAAACCTTTCACAGCCGCAGATTAGCGGTGTAGATGGAAGCCATCTTTTGAACAGGAGCCGACGCATTTATTTTCGTAAATAGTACACAATAACTGCAACTCAACAGTTGAATCAACAAATAAAATTCGTAACAAATATCCATTGTGCACAACAACAAAAATAGGCTGAAATTTAACTTGCAACATGTGAAACAACAAAGTAATACGAAACTGTTTTGAACTCAGTATCTATAAACTGAAATCTACATTACAATGCAAATGTGAAGTTGTTTCCTTTGTTTCCTATGTATAGAAAGCTGCCACCAAACTCGCTGTCTCTCTCATCTTATCTCGCATCGACTACTGCAACTCTCTCCTTTCCGGCCTTCCTCACTCCACCACTCTCACTCTCCAGCGCGTCCAGAACAATGCTGCCCGCCTCGTCCTCAGAAAGAAAAAATCCGACCACATCACTCCCCTGCTCAAGCTCCTTCACTGGCTCCCCATTCCCCCAACGCATCCAATACAAGATTCTGTCTCTCTGCTACAAATCCCTGAACAACTACGCTCCTGCCTATCTCTCCAACTTACTTCACCCCTACACTCCTCCTCGCTCCCTCCGCTCCGCCTCTGACCCTCTCCGCCTCATCCCCCGCACCAAACTCAGCACTTTCGGCCCCGGCTCCTTCTCAGTATACGGTCCATCCACCTGGAACACTCTCCCACTCTCTCTCCGTCAGAAACACTCGCTCTCCTCCTTCCAGTCCTCCCTCAAAACTCACCTCTTTCAACAGTTCTAGCACTATATCACCACACTCCCCACCCCAAGCTGACTGTCGTAATGTATTTTCACTATTTGTGTTACGTGAGTCATTGTCTAAAGCGTGCGCATGAGTGTGCTAGTTGTGAGTGCGCGCTTAGAGTTATAATTATTATAAGATAAGCGCATTATAAATAACTTTATTATTATTAGTAGTACTAATATTCTTGTGGTATGTCAACCTCTTACGTACTCTGCGCGACCTAAGCTTCTTATTTCGAAATAAATAATGGGAAAATGAGTAAGTTTTCGGATTGTGCGTGGCCTTTCTACGTGGAGGAATTGAGCTTTAGACATTGAAATGTGGAATAAGTGCGGGTTGTTGTTTTTTTTTTTTTTTTGCGAACAATTACACACTCTAGGCACAGGCAGAGGAAATCATAGCTGAGGAACCGGAGGCTTCAGACCAGGGCGCAGCACAACTGAGCAGATCTTCAACCTGAGAGTTCTATGTGAGAGGTACCGCCAGCACCAGCAAGACCTCTATCATGTCTTTTGTGAGTTTTAAGAAGGCGTTTGACAGGGTGTGGCATGCAGCCCTTTGGTCCACCATGAAGCTGTACAACATCAATGCCAACCTGATCAAAGTAATAGAAAACGACGAGGCCACTAGCGCAGTCTGCTTCAACGGCAAAATAGGAAAATGGTTTAGGACAACAGTCGGAGTCAGACAAGGCTGCTCAGTTGCTCTCACCTACTCTTTTCAACATCTTCCTGGAAAGAATCATGACGAACGCTCTGAAAGATCATGAAGGAACTGTCAGTATTGGCGGCAGAACAATCGAGAACTTGCGCTTAGCGGACGACATTGATGGCCTTGCAGGAACAGAGGAGAAGCTAGCTCAGCTCGTGAAAAATCTGGACAGTACAACCATTGCTTTTGGGATGGAAATCAGCGCAGAGAAGACCAAACTGATGACCAATAACGCCAGTGGCATTGGCACTGAAATCATGGTTGGAGGCCAAAAATTGGAAACAGTTAAGAAATTCAAATACTTAGGAGCCATTGTGACAAATGAGGGAGCAAAACCTGAAATACTGTCCAGGATCGCGCAGACAACAACAGCACTGACAGGACTGAAGACCATATGGAAGGACAGAAACATTACACTCTGCTCCAAGATCAGACTGATGCGCTCCTTAGTCATCTGAGTGTTTTTATATGCCTGTGAGTCATGGACCCTCACAGCAGACCTCAAAAAGAGGATACAAGCCACTGAAATGAGATGTTTTCGGAAGGCTGCTTGACATTTCGTACAGAGATCACATCACGAACGAGGAAGTGGGAAGCAGAATCAGGCAAGCCATCGGGCCCTATGAAGACCAATTAGCCAGTGTGAAAAAACGCAAACTGAAGTGGTATTGGCATGTCACGCGATCAACAGGGCTTGCCACGACAATTCTACAAGGCACTATGCAAGGAGGGCGAAGGAGAGGAAGACAGAGAAAAAGATGGGAGGACATATCTCAGAGTGGACAGGACTGAAGCTGAGCGACACACTAAGAATGGCAGAGAACAGAGTGGAATGGAGGGAGCTGGTTGCCAAGTCATCAGTGGTGCCCCAACGGTCAGCAAGACTACGGGATAGATAGATAGATAGATAGATAGATAGATAGATAGATAGATAGATAGATAGATAGATAGATAGATAGATAGATAGATAGATAGATAGATAGATAGATAGATAGATAGATAGATAGATAGATAGATAGATAGATAGATAGATAGATAGATAGATAGATAGATAGATAGATAGATAGATAGATAGATAGATAGATAGATAGATAGATAAATAGATAGACAGACAGACAGACAGACAGATAGATAGATAGACAGACAGACACACTATAGTTTGCGAACTGGCTATACAGGTTCACGATGATATCCCAGAAAGCTTATCGCGGTAAGACTAGGACGTGGAGGTGTTTCCTATTTAAAAGTGGTCTTGAAAGGTTCTGTTTGGGTGCTCGAATCAAAGTGCGTTAGGTATATATGTATATGTACACGATTTGTCCACTGTATTCAAGATGGAGCAGACGACGCGACATTGTATCCCTGTCGGCGGGTGAAGTCTTCTTTTGAAACCCCATGGCCGTTAAGGAGGGCAGCGTGTTTGGGTGAGAGTGAAGCAAAAGATGGACGCTGTATTTGCGTGAGCGTTCCTGGCTGAACTTTCCTTTCATACCGAGTTGTTCTCCATAATGTCGCAGAAGAATACAAGTTTTGTCCTCTAGGATTTTGCCACCACTGTTATATGGCAACTTTTTCTAGCTTCATGCGTCAGCTGAGACGTGCTTCTAATGCGTCATTAGTCGCACATGTCCCTTAACCCATTCAGCCCTGACGCACTACATCAGGAGATGGGTCGACCATGATAATTCAAGGGTAGTGCCAGATTAGCTTGGCGCCTGTCGGCGCCAAGCTAATCTGGCACTGCCCTTGAATTATCACGGTCCATGCAACGGGTTGTCAATGTTGTCTTGCCTCAACTAAGATTGTTCTACCCTTCTTTTCAAAATCCATGTGAGTAGGCACACGTCGCAAAGGTTTTCCACTGCGTTTTTAACCCTTATTATTCGGAATACACCAGTGTGTGAAATAAGTGTGACTAAAATAGTTCAAGGGTAGTGCCAGAATAGCTTGGCGCCTCTAGGCGCCAAGCTATTCTGGCACCACCCTTGAACTAAAGCCATTGGTCTATATCCTTATCTGTAATTACTATAATGTGGCTTGCGTATGGCAGTGTACAAATTTGAAGCTTTTAGCCTCAGGATGATAGGGGTTAAAGGAGTAACGGAGGGAACTCCCCTGCGTTCAGATGAGAAAAAGAGAAGAAACGCCTTTCATTTTATGACATTCGTGAGTTTTGTAAGCTCTATTGTCCAGCATTACTGTAAGACACGCTAAACCATTTATAAAGTAGATATTGCGATCTATCAACACGTTACTGCCTGAAGTAGGTCGCTTTACTCCATTCAGCCCCGGCACGCTACAACAGTATATGGATCGACCATGATAGTTCAAGGGTGGTGCAGGAATAGCTTGGCGCCTGGTGGCGCCAAGCTATTCCTGCACCACCCTTGAACTATCATGGTCGATCTGTCTCCAAGACCGTAAAGTAGTCTTCAAAGGACAACTCCTAACTTTGACAACCGCGATCTGAGGTTCCAAGAGCTTAATGTGGACCAGGGGCGTAGTGCTTGCTTTGCTTGACGCCTAGGCCCGTCTGACCCTGGAAGTATTGTGGTCGACCCAGCAACTACAACATCCACATTAACCTTTGCCATCCTAATACACAACTGCATGAAATAAGTTTAATGTGATAGTTCAAGGGTAGTGCCAGAACAGCTTGGCGCCCATACGCGCCAAGCTATTTTGACACCACCCTTGAACTACAATTGTTGCTCCATCTTCTAATCTTCATAGGACAAGACACAGATCTGAAAAATATTAAATTTCAGGATTTAATGGGTTAAAAGTCATAAGAAAATACAAATTTGTATTTTAAACAAAAATCAGACACAATGCTTGAAATTGTTAAACGACCAAATAAAAAGTGAAAAAATGGAGCGCTGCAGAATCAGAGGAGGGGGGTTACTTTAAAATGATCTGACGGAAAGAAAACGGTTTCATATCATCAAAATAGATCTAACATCAAATTTATAGTTTTATTTTATATTAATCTATAATATTTTTATTATGGACGCTTATTAAAAATAATGTACTTTACAGTATCGATCACGCTACAAGAATACAGTAAAACACTTCTTTTTTTTAAATTTTAAACCTAAAAAGAACCGAAGATCTGTGTCATACGTTTGTGACGACACCCAAAAAGCTAAACATTAATTTTTAAAATTAAAAATGCACAAATCTAAAACTGAAGACCTTTAAAATATTTTAGGTTTTTTTTCTGAATGATTTCAAAGGTCTTTCCCGTATCCTACCTGAAACTGTGCACCTGCCCTTGTGGGGGACGCGTACAACTGTCCAGTGGCGCAGCAAGGGTGGCGGCAAGGTGTAACGCAATAGACACAAACAGCTGGATGTTGCGGGCTGCGCACTGCCGCCCCTTTTTGTTACCCCGTCGCGCAGTCGCACAAGGAGCGTTAACCCATTCAGCCCGACGCACGTATTTCCCAAATTTTGGAGGCGTCATCTAACGACTATGCGCCTGTTGCAGGAGATGGGTCGACCATGATAATTCAAGGGCAGTGCCAGATTAGCTTGGCGCCGACAGGCGCCAAGCTAATCTGGCACTACCCTTGAATTATCATGGTCGATCCATCTCCTGCTGTAGTGCGTCAGGGCTGAATGGGTTAAGTTCGCTAGTTACTTTTTTTTTTTTTTTTTTTTTCAAAGTGCAAGATGCAAATGAAGGAGATTTTTGCCGACAAATATTTCTAGGGATTGTGCTGCTCTGTCACTTTTATTAAGTTTTATTTATCATACGGATGGAAGGATTTGTTGCTTTGATAAATTTATTATATGAAACAGGTAAGCAAATACTAAATAGTTATGCGGACGCGTTTCTTGGTATCCAAAAGAGATCTACTGGCGCAATACAGTCCATCATCCAAATCCCCCCACAAACACACACACACACACACACACACACACACACACACACACACACACACACACAACACACACACACACACACACACACACACACACACACACACACAATCACACACACACACACACACACACACACACACACACACACACACACACCAGCCCTACTTTAGATGCTACTGTAGATGGAAAAATACTTCCAATCAATTTGTTTTTAAACGGTAGATCTAACTACTCTATAGAGGGAAAATACGTGTAATCAATTTTTTTAAATAGCATGTAAATGTAAATACTGTAGGTGTATTCATTTACCTCTTCATTGCCGAGAACAAGTGAACACGATCCAACTTCAAGAGACATAGATCTTCATGTCCCCGCGCGACGGCTGGGGCTCATGGGGATCTATGCCTTTTGCTGAGACCAATGTCTGTCCATGTTTCTTGAACGGTGTTGGCTTTCCTCGTTGAATGAACCACGATTTCAGAAAGAAAAATGTACGTACATCGTCCGTACTTGGTAGGGAAAGGGTTAATATGAAGATTTATCGGGCTGCGAACTTGATCCCTTAAACCGCTGCGTTAAACTGTACTATCCTCTGGCGCTTTACATAGATCAACGTGAAATTATGTAACATGGCATGGTCCACTCGCATCATCATAAATCATCTTCATGTTCTTTTTCTGCCGCAATATGCAATAGCTCGGCGTAGACCAAGCGCATACCAAGGAAAGGCGCTGGTATGTTAAAAACGTGTAGGAGTCGTTGCGCGGTGTTAAACGACAGAAATATTAAACAAGAAAGGAAGGAACCAGAAAAGCAACCTACCTAGAGCTCCTATGCCACCATAAACTCACGCAGAATGTTCTAGTCGATGCACAAACCACTGTCAGCTACTGCGATGTGAACGAATCGACACCTCCCGCCATTTTGTCCACAAGAAAATAATGGGAGAATTTGGGATAAATAGATTCCACGTCATTCGTATATAATTATGGTAACAATATAAAAAAATGTACGTCATATTCTTGTAATTTAAGCTACCCCAAGCAACGGATCCGCTCAACTTACATTGTCCGCCATGATATCTGAAGGTAAATTAGGCGTTCCAATAAAGAGAGGATCCAAAATCTCTTATGCTTAACCAACAGATCACCCGGTAAACTAATGCATCAAGGATTCCTTGCGGTTGAGTTCGGGGTCTCGGTTTTAGAGGCTCCCAAAATAACTAAGGCCCCAGCCGGGGTTAAATATGCAAAGGTGTCGCGATCTCTGACGTTGTCCAGTAGTAGGTGACTATGTTATGCGGTACGAATACAGAAAATCTGTGCATCTGATCAGGGAGAAATCATATAATAAATCATACAACAATGATACATCACACAAATATGGACATTGTGATATATACCGACGAGCAAAAGAAATGCGACATTTTTGGAATCACCGGAAACACAAAAATGTAGCATTTCTTTTTCTCGTCAGTATGCTGACGTTTGATGGATCACACACCCAGCGTGACAGGTGATGACTGGACCCCTCTTAATGACAAAGGTATGTGGATAAACGTACTTGTTACCTCCCGTTCCGTTCCGCATGATGGGCGGATCGGGGGAGGTTGCCAAGTTCATCGAGGTAAGCATGTGAGTACAATTAACTACTCATACATCCACAGATGTCTCTGCAACGAGTGATTTTTATCACAGGGAGGTTTGGTTATCTGGATACACCTCAGCGCCGGATCAATCAGTTTTTAAGGGGGGGGGGAGGAGGGAGGGTGCTGAACGTCAATATAAAAACTGCATACTGTTCAGGAGCGAATGGCGCGTGCTTCCAGGGACCGAAAAAATCGAATAGAAGGGGGAGAGGGGGTAGAGAGAGAGAAAAGGCGCGTGCTCTTCCAGGATCCGAAAAAATCGTCGGATAGCTGGGGGGGGGGGGGGGGGGGGGGCGGGCACGCAGAAGCGACTGCATCAGTTCTTCAAGGGTCCGAAAAAATCGAAAAGTGGGGGGGGGGGGGGGAGGTGCTTTCACGGTCCGAAGATACCTAAAAGCGGGTGGAGGGGAGGTGCTGCAATAACATTAAACCACCACCACCACCCACCACCCACCCCCACCCACCCCTCCTTCTCGGACCATGTTGTGGCCTGGCAGTAATTTTTTTTCTTTAAGCCGAGGGGGGGGGGGGTGCTGTAGTACCAAAGCACCCCCTAGATCCGGCCCTGCACCTGTACTTTTGCGTATGCTAAGAGAAACGAATTGGTGTTTAATATAGAAAGGAGTCTACTCACCTTCATGAATCATTCATCAATGACGTGGTTTACAGGACACAGAATGAGAATTCTTTTCCAAATGGATGCGGTCGGAATGTACAGACTGAAAATAGGCAGCTTATCTGAAAATGACCGAAATATATCCGAAACTGGTTTTTCTATCAGATTAACTCATTCAAGTCGCCCGGCATCAATAGCTGCGAAAGTGTCGTATAGCCTTAGGCAAGGCCATACGACACTTTCGCAGCTATTGATGCGGGACGACTTTTGCCTTCGGCAAGGCCATACGACACTTTCGCAGCTATTGATGCGGGGCGACTTGAATGAGTTAATCTTTTGATTGCTACTGACGACACCATTCAGCGAAAAAGACGTGTCTGCTTCCGCCGAACGATGTCGTTAACAGCAGTCAAGGGGTTAAACCCATCTTGTCGACAAACGCTTTGACAAGGAATGAGTTTTTTGTTAATTAACCATTTGGCTGTCGGTAGGCCTAGCGCTTTTTGTCGCGATGATTTCTACATGAATCAACAAAAAATCGCTACCGACAGCCAAAGGGTGAATCCTCTTGTGCATGCAACCACCGGTGCTGTGCACGGCATCGATGGCTGCATGTACAAGAGGGTTAAGCAGTAAAGCCCAAAATCACAGGCCAACGCGCACTGGTCAAAAACTGCGACTGCATTGTCAAGGACTTACGTAGGAGATATGCCGATTTTGACAAAAGCCAGATGTCCATTTTTTTTAAGAAAAGCGACATTTTCTTAATCTTGAAAATGAAAATCTTGCTTTTCCCAAAGTGGAACCGCAGAGACGATGAAGAGGCGAATACTCAGCACCGGTGAACGAACCCCAGTAGCTAAACGTCTTCGGGCACACGAAGGCCGCACATCCTTGCGCGGGCCCACTGCGGCTCGAGAACCTTTGCATGCTGGGAAAATGAATGTCTGCAAGAGGCAAAGAACCTCATGAGCCCCCGCAGTCGCGGGGGCTCATGAGGTTCTTTGTCTCTTGCTGCTTACGACGGTGGATTTGGCAGCTGCCCGACTGCTGACTAACAGGCAACAAACGATATGCCTCAAGAAAGAATTGTCGTGACACGACTAAACGTCATATGTGAGCATGATTACGTCAAACAGCACATGCAAATAGATTCCCGGTAGACTTTGCCTTCTGAAAATAAAGACAAATGCAAATTTATAGTTATTTCATAGTTTATGTCGGAATTAATATCGTAGTGTATTATCATAGATAGTGACAAATTTTGTTTGTTTATTGCTGTTTGTTTGTTTGTTTGTTTGTTTGTTTGTTTGTTTGTTTGTTTGTTTGTTTGTTTGTTTGTTTGTTTGTTTGTTTGTTTGTTTGTTTTAGTAAACAAGCACCTGGACAAACACGTGACACACAATACAAGAAAACCCCTTCAAAAATTCAAACAACTCGGGAAAACGGGGGGGGGGGGGGGGGGGGGAGGTTGGGGAGGGGGGGGAGGGAGGGCGGCGGCACGCGAAGGTGCCAGTCCCAACCTCTGAAAAATTAAATAAATGGTGGAGTGGGTGGCTGGGTGTGTAAAAGGGGAGGGGGGAGGGGGCGGGGGACTCGATAAACATCCAACAGTAAAACATAATCGAACATAAACTGCTTATTTTAGGGGAGATGGTGTTAGGGCATCTCCTCTTTTCTCTAAACCTACGGGGGGGAGGGGTGCCTGGGGATACTCTGCCCCCCCCCCCCCCCACCTCCACCCGCCCCCCTCCCCGGCCTTTTTTCCCGTAAAATACACCACTGCTCCTCTAGTACTAGCAACGTCTGGCAAAACCTCAGCCACATCATGTGACATGTGTATCAGTACTGTTCACTGTACCGGCGGTACTGCTGTACCTGCAAAAATAAGGGTAAACTCATTCAAGGAATCCTGCCAGCGGCAACGCTATACGACACTTCCGCAGCTACTGATGCGGGACAACTTGCTCAGTTTTTCTTCTAGCAGCGAGAATGGTGTTCTAAACAATAAATTCAATTCAATTCAATAAACTTTATTCATCCGGCCATGGACAATTCAAGTGGTCCGACAGGCCTTAAATATACACAAAAAGTTATATTAAAATATACGATACAAGCAATTCAAATAAAATCTAGATTCACTACAGCAGGAAAGTATGCCTGAGACACATGTGTGTGATGTTGATATCAACGAGAACCGCAGATCCTCATCAGCCCTAGTGCTTGCGGGGCTCATGAGGAATATTGTGTGATTTTTATTGTTTTCCAGCAGGAAAAGGATTAAACTTTGGTCCAAAAACCGAATGAAAACAATTGTTGTTAAGCTAAACAAAGTCATTTTGAAAGAAAAGGTTCTTTGTCATACAGTTTGACCCTCAGGGCAAAAAAAGAAAAAACGACAGAAACAAATGCGCAATTTATCATAGGACATTTTTACAGCAGAATTACACGACACCGCGACAGACTGTCTGGCACAAATCACACTAACTTCCTGCAGCAACACAGATGGCATTGTCATTTCAAAGCTTGCCTACGGGGCGGTCACGGCATAAAACTGTAACTCATTCAACCCGACGGCCGTATTTCCCAAATTTTAGAGGCGACATCTAATGACTATGCACCAGTTGCAGGAGGTGGATCGACCATGATAATTCAAGGGCGGTGCCAGATTAGCTTGGCGCCGACAGGCGCCTAGCTAATCTGGCACTACCCTTGAATTATCATGGTCGACCCATCTCCTGTTGTAGTGCGTCAGGGCTGAATGGGTTAAAGAAAATATCAACTTTGACCCTTATGTTGTCAAACTATCGCAGATTATGTGCAAGAAAGGTCGTTTCCAAGCTTATATGGTCAAGCTCTTTGGCCTGCCGAGTACATGCGAATATTTTCCTAATTGTGCTATGTAAGGGTTAAGAGAGAGAGAGAGAGAGAGAGAGAGAGAGAGAGAGAGAGAGAGAGAGAGAGAGAGAGAGAGAGAGAGAGAGAGAGAGAGAGAGAGATGGTGATGATGAATCTTTTATTCAGGATAACGCTATTAGGCAACTCAATGCCTGCCTTGTAAGCTGTCCCGTAAACAGAACACAACACAACAGAAAAACAAACACAGCATACAACAACAACAACAACAACTGAGAGAGAGAGACACCGAAAGAGAGAGACAGAGAGAGAGACACAGAGAGAGACACAGAGAGAGAGAGAGCGAGAGAGCGAGAGAGAGAGAGAGAGAGAGAGAGAGAGAGAGAGAGAGAGAGAGAGAGAGAGAGAGAGAGAGAGAGAACTGAACTGAACTGAAACTTTATTTTTTAAGGTTAAAGACAGTAGGCACGCAGAGCATTTTCCTCGACTGTCCTAAATAATATTAAAATATTTTAAATGTAACATTAGGAGAGGTATTAAGTCAAATAAAAGTAAAAAGCACACACACACACACACACACACACACACACACACACACACACACACTGACACACACACACACACACACACACACACGTTAAGTTTTCGTGAACATGAAACCATAAATAGTGAAAAAATACTAACTATAAAAATTCAACCAAATAATTCAAATCAAAAATTAGGCAAGTGTACACAATCTATCAAATGTAACTCTAATAATTTAAAGGGGAGAGGAGAGAGAGACATAGACAGACAGAGACAGACCAGACAGACAGACAGAGACAGAAAGCAAATCAAGGGACACGATCTAAAAGTGATAGTCACACGTTGCGTTAACCCAATCACTGCCTGAACCCTCTGAAAACCTTTGCGGGTTAACCACCAGAACGCGAATCCTCTTCAGAACCTTGTATATAAATAAGACGAGTAAGAGTGATAGATCGACCATGATCGTCTATGCCTCTTGAAGATGGATCGTGTTCCAACAGTAAAGATACTAAAATGCAATTCTAATGACGTTCCATACACTGTAATAATTCAAGAGTCTATACATGCATATATTTCACTTGTTCCCATATCGGTCTGTCACGAACTAGCCAGTGCTCGTTAACATGCATGCGTAAATTGAGTTGACTGAAGGTTTGTGGAGCCTTTAAGACGTTCATGTCTTTTTCTGAACATGCACGTGTCCTCCGCTATCAGATCAGGATCAAGGCTCAGGTAAGTCACACACTGCACCCTCTTTGGGATGGTTGTTCTTGGTAGGCTACTGCAGACGTCATTTCAACTGACGTAAAACTGTCTTGGTGAAATCCCTTCCCTGGCAGCTGCTACGCTTGACGTTTCTCAAACTTAAGTTTGTCTAAGATACTTACGTGAAAAAAATACAGAAATAAGTACGTATTCCACATGACGCATATACTGCAAATAAATGTCTCGATTTTTTTTTTTTTTAATGAAAAGTTGAGTAATGAATGTGGTTACGCTTTTGATACATGAAACACGTCTGGCACATTTGACGTTTACAGTGACAGCTATGGTCCCGTCGAAAACAGAATGAACTATGGCGAAAATACAATACAATACAATACAACTTTATTGTCTGTTCGAGTCCAGGCACGACAGAAATTTGCCTTTCGGCTCGTCATGAAACAACAATATAAGACATTAACAAACGCTGCAAAAGCATATCATGAAAAATTATCATTGCAGCAATCTATCACAAGCAATCTGTCACAAGATGGGAGGTAATGTTAAGTAGATCATACTTATCGCAGCGTTATAAACGAGAGTTCAAAATCGAGACAGCAGTTGGAATAAAAGACTTCTTTAAAACATTCCTTTTGGCAAGTGGCATGTTGAAACGTCTGCCTGATGGTAGCATTTGAAACTGATCAGAGAGTGGGTGACTAGGATCATTGACAATGCTAGCAGCTATCCTTCGGACAGCTCTATGGTACAGATCATCTACTGGGTACTGTCCTAGGCCAATGATCTTCTCAGCTGTTCTGACGATACGTGACAGTCTGCCCCTGTTTTTCATACTGAGATTGCCATACCAAGCAGTGATGTTAAACGTCAGTATGCTTTCGATCAGGCTTCTATAAACGGATTCTAAAACCCTGGAACTGACATCAAAACTTCTCAGTTTCCTAAGAAGGTACAGACGCTGGTTTGCTTTTTTCACAATCAGATCAGTGTTTCCAGTGAAGGACAGCCCACTATCCACGACTGTGCCAAGGTACTTAAATTCAGTGACCACCTCTACAGGTTGATTATTAATTGAGACAGGTACAAAAATATCATCAACTTTCCTGTCATCAATGACGAGTTCCTTGGTTTTCTGTACATTCATTTCCAGAAAACTATCTTTGCACCATGACTCTAATACTGCTATCTGTGCAAAGTACTCGGCCAGACTGTCTTCTTTTTGGAGTAGGCGTACAAGGGCCATGTCGTCTGAGAACTTTAAGAGACGAGAAGTGGCAGTGTGACAACGCATATGGTCTGTGTATATAGAAAACAATGTCGGAGAGAGGACACAACCTTGAGGGCAGCCTGAATTTAGCACCACTTGGTCAGACAGACTGCCGTGTACATTTACACGTTGTGGCCTGTCCTTCAAAAAGTCTCGCACCCACAGAATAATGTTTGTGTTCACATTAAAGTCCATCATACGCTGCAAAAGCATCAGTGGTTCAACAGTATTAAAAGCATTAGAAAAGTCAATAAAAAGAATTCTCACATGTGCTTTTGATTTCTCAAGATGTTGAAATACAAGATTGTACAGAGGAAGGCATGCATCCTCCACACCCCTATGGTTTTTGTAAGCAAATTGGAATGGATCCAGTAGTTCGGCAACATCATTTAACAGATGCCTCCTCACCACTTTTTCCATACATTTTGACAGAATAGAAGTCAATGCAACTGGACGGAAATCGTTGAATTCATGAGCGTTGGTTTTTTTAGGAATCGGGACAATGATTGATGATTTCCAAGCCGTAGGGACAGTATGATGATCAAGCAGGAACTGAAAGATAGTAGTGAAGATCTTCCCCAATTGACCTGCACAGGTTTTCAATACTCTTCCACCTAACCCATCTGGTCCAGGTGCTTTGTGTGCATTCAGCTTAGAAAAGATGTTTACTACCTCCTCTTCAGTAATTGACAAAGGTTCCGGCACAATGGACTGGCACAATTCATCACAGTTATCACTAAGGTTTCTGCCATCGAACCGTGAGTAAAAACGATTTAGATCATTGGCCATCTCAACTGGATTCCCAGTGCAGAGCCTGGCTTGTTTCTTTTGCTGCCTACCCATCATGCCGTTCAGACCATTCCATGCATCTCTAGCGTTGCCAGAAGAAAATTTTGTTTCGATCTTGCTTTTATAGTTCAGTCTGGCAGTCCTAGCAGCCCTTCTAAAATCCCTCTCCTTTTCCCGAAATTCATCAGTGTTACCCTGTAAGAAAGCAAGTTTCTTCTGGTTCAAATACACCTTTAGCTCCTTGCTGACCCATGGCTTATTGTTAGCAAACACCTTCACCTTCACCTTCACCATGTGCGACACTTTTAATTGTACAATTGTAATTTAATTTAATTTAATTACAAGTTCGCCAGTGGTTCTTGTCGCCTCGATGGTCAGAGGTAAACGTCGAGGGCTTTATCCGTCGAGTTTTACTTTTGACGTCAACTCCCTAATCGGACCCTAAGGTCTACAAGAGCCACTGGCGGCCAGGCCAAAAGAAAAACATGTACAAAAAAAGAAAAAAAAAGACAAATGTGTTTATTCCAACTGTTTACTTCTAATGCTGAGTAATATCCCTTGGTATGT
>BTPG01000003.1:118858094-119045594 GCA_036245525.1 Semisulcospira habei | reverse complement strand
ATGTCAAAATAAAGGTCTCTCTGTAAGCTAAATACAGAGAAAAGTGAAGGGAAAGATTTTTTTTTAAATTTTACTTATAATAATGATAACGTGAAGTTAAAGTCACTATCTTTCCTGTTTAATATATGATCTGGACAGTGTAAGAGACGCATTGAGGTCAACAACGAAATGTCAGAAAAGATCGGTCAGTGAGCTAACGTGTATGAAAAGATCAACTTTTTCTTTTATTTTTCAACAGTGATAATGTGAAGTTAAAGTCACTATCTTTTCAGTTTAACCCTTTGGCTGTCGGTAGCGGTTTTTGTCACGATGATTCCTGACAGAATCATCGCGACAAAAACCTCTACCGACAGCCAAAGGGTTAATTCGTGACCTGCTTTGCTAGAGACGCCTAAAGTGTACTTTGATAAAATCCATATTGCTAGCTTTCACATGTAGCCCTGCGTTTCTCGTCTACAATTGATTCAAGTATACCGTAACCCCCCCCTTGTAAATCCCAGGCATAAAGACGGGCTTGCTCCATACAGCATGTCAGTTGAAAGGTTAACTGGTAATTCAAAGTGGCACAGTTGCAGTGCTCCTGGATTGATCAATGTTCAGGTCGAACTCCTTAGGGAATAGCTGTCCCTTAATTTCCCCCAAAGTCCGCATGTTAGAGCCGTCCATTATCACTCCAGTGCTGTGGACGTTAAACCACGAACTGGCCAACCAACCTTAAAACCTATTGCAAATCCCAGGTAAAAAGGCAGGCTTGTTCTATATTGAATTATTTGAAAGTCTTGGTAAATTAAAGTGGCACAATTGCAGTGTTCCTGAATTTATCAGTGTTCAGGTCGAACTCCACAAGCAATAGTTGTCTCAGAACGCCACAGCCCGCTTGTCGGGGCCGTCCATTATCGCTACGGTGCCGCAGACGTTAAACCCCAAAACTAACCATAATACCAACCTTTAATTTCTTAACTCATTCTATCCCAACGCCGAAATCCCCAAATTTTGCCGTTGTCCCCTGAAAACTGCACTGCAGCGCAGGACACAGATCGATCATGATCGTTCAAGGGTGATGCCAGAATAGCTTGGCGCCCATAGGCGCCAAGCTATTCTGGCATCACCCTTGAACTATCATGGTCGAACCTTATCTTGCTGTGGTGTGTCTGGGGTAGAATGAGTTAATTGCAGATGGACGCAGATTGTATTTTTGAAATCATAGTAAATTCAACGTCAACCATCCTGAGCTGTCAAAGGAACTTGAATACAACGTGATTTCAGCAAGAGGCATAGATCCTCATGAGCCCCCGCATCTGCGGGGGCTCATGAGAATCTATGCCTCTTGAAGTTGTCTTGCCTCTGATGTGGGGTTAACCCCCTTGTGCATACAGTCACCGATAGTGCACACACGCACATAAGGGTTAACACATTTGAGACGTGCCGTACCTTTAAATGAGTTAAACAACAAATTAATATAGCTTGGAAACTGAGATGACTAGTGTGGACACAAACACACAGCAAAAGTGTACAGTGCTTGTCAAGAGAACTCAGAATCTTCAGAATCTTCGTCAAGGCTAGCGTTTCCACGACGACAAGCGGAAATGCTGATGCTTTTCATTCATCACTTGCGCTTGTTTTATGAGTTTTTGTTTACTCTGCAACACATGCAGAAATGATTAATGTGTCGCTTTGCTTAAAATGTTATTCAAAAGCCGGGCAGTCCATTACTGTACTGAGTCGGCCATAACTAAACGAAAAAATATACCCTGTACGCTCGATGATATCCCAAAATAGGCTTCGACTCACGTTCCTGAAATACTTAGGCATATCTAGAAACTACAAAATGCACGAGTCTTTCCTAATGCGCTTAAAGAACCGCATATAAATAGCGAAATTATTAAAACAAGCCGCAGGTAACATAAATAATGTTGAAATGCATGTTGCAGTTACAGTGCATTTTTTTTTTTTCAGATCCTTTACACTATATTTTATAGTTGCACTTGTTATTCTGCATATAGATCCCATGATTACGTCACTTCCAGTTCTAAGATGTTGTCCATGACGCATTTCATTTTCAGATCGTCACAGGGCGTAATTTTTCAAATAAAGTGCTGCATATTTTCAAGGGGATTGCCCGACTGACACCAACGAGCAGAACCCAAATACAAGAGGCATAGATCCTCATGAGCCCCCGCAGTTGCGGGGGCTCATGTGGATCTATGCCTCTTGCTGACCCCACTTCGTATCCATGTTCTTTTGACGGATTAGTTTGTTGTTTGTTTGTTTGTTCGTTTGGTTTTGTTGTTGTTGTTTTTTTTACATTGATTTTAAGTTTTAACACACACACGAATTTCATACACACAAATATACTATCTTGTTATAGCGACGAAACACAAGGCCTTAGACAGCCACTAACTGAGTGGAAGCATAAGTCGATTGTCAATTATTTATTGGCCATACTGAACTAGCTGCTTCTTGTGTTCAGGCGCTCAGATCAGTTATGAAGTTGGCTCCCTTGTAAATGCAGCCACCGGTATTGTAAACAGTAAACAGTGCCGGTGGCTGCACGCATAAGCCCGTTAACACCATTACTTCTCTTCCGGCGATCAAAAACATGTATGACTCAGTTATCCACTATATAGGTTTCAGAAGGCACGCACAGATTACACGGAAGAGTGTACATTATGCCTGCATAAAATATTAACTCTTTCGAGACCTACCGCCTCCGGATACGCGGCATAAGCCGCGTATCCGGAGGCGGTACGTCTCGAATGAGTTAATAAAAGAAAAGCCTACATGAATTAAAGGTTGCTGCGTTTCGTGTTTCAAAGAAATTTACGTGTTCCATCAACACGCGGCTGGTAACACGAAGTGCAGGAAATATTGTTTCCTGCTCAGATGAAAAATGTCTCCTTTGCAGGTGCGTCTTCTCTAAAACTGTACCCAGCATCCTGATTAGCTGGTTCTGATACCAACAGCCCAAGGAGAGTGTTAGCTGTTCAAGACCGCACTTAACATTTACACATTGATACAGCTAAAACAAATTAAAATAAAACACGACTAATTAAATTTTGTTATTATTAACGTTTCATGAAGAGACAAAAACACGTTTATCGTTCTGGGCATATCGTCTTTTGCCACAGTAATTTCAAAGAAAGGGCACTGAAAATTATCTGAACAAATTTTTACTCAACTCATAGCTTAATGTGTGTTGAAGCTCGCCTAAAAATCAAACAGAAAGGGATTGGGGGGGGGGGCCCAATCACCCCCCAAAAGGACTGTGCCATGGCATTTTAAAGAATGTTGGGTCTGGGGTGGGGTGGGTGGGTGGGTGGGGGGTTCGGGACCCCGGACCCCAACCCCCAACCCCGATCCGCCCCTGACTTGTTTAACGTAAAAATACCGGAAAAGGCATAAGGCGATTTTTTTTTTTATTATTTTTTTTTTTATCGCAAAGCTCAGACAACTGTTAACGGAGGGAACACACAAGTTGTTCGTGAGGTGCAGATGCAACAGAGTTATTTCTTATCTCTAACCGTGATCACAAATGTATTTGTCCTGTACATTGTCGTAGTACAGTCAACCCTCGGATGAGTACCTCAAAATGGGGATGCAAACGAGGTTGACCCTTGTTGGCAAGAGTCACAAATTCTCGTAAATCCCTGCAGATGCAAGAACTTATGAGAATGTGTGCCTCTTGCATATGAAGGGACTGGTGAACCCAAAGAAAGCTTTGTGAAATTCTGGCTTACATGTTTCTGATTTAGCGATATCCTCTGTTGCATGTCATAAAAATGGATTTGCTTAACTGTCGATCTTTTTAGGGGAGCCAATCGCCAGCCCACAGACAAATACACTGAAAAAGTACCAGACGGTCATATAAAACCCTATTTATACATTATTATTATTATTATTATTATTATTATTATTATTATTATTATTATTATTATTATTATTATTATTATTATTATTATTTGACATTTACTTCAGCGCCAAAACACAGAGAAGTACTAAGCGTTTGCTGTAGTCTCAAAATCTAATATTCACTTAACTTATTCTGCCCTGACGCACTACAGCAGGTGATGGGTCGACCATGATAATTCAAGGGTAGTTCCAGATTAGCTTGGCGCCTGTCGGCGCCAAGCTAATCTGGCACTACCCTTGAATTAAATGGTCGATCCATCTCCTGCAACAGGTGAATAGTAGTTAGATGACGCCTCAAAATTTTGGGAAATACGTGCGTCGGGCTGAATGAGTAAATAAAATAGCCATAACTAACATAGGGCACAAAAAGAGTATGTAGCCTAACAAGGTCACATCACACACACACACACACACACACACACACACACACACACACACACACACACACACATACACACACACACACATTGAGGCATCATGATTCAATGTCCGGAGTTTCTTTCATGCCATGCCAAGCTAATCTGGCACTACCCTTGACTATCATGGTCGATCCAATCCACAGGATTTTACAGACTCATAAGAAACAGGAGAGAGTACGCGAATCTTACGATAAAAATACGTGGCATATTACGACAGAAACATTCTTTACAAATGAATTACATTTATTCAGGCACAATAATTAACATCTGTGTTTTATGAGAAGTAAAGGCGGTGGGGACAATTAGAGTGAACACGCAAAGAAAAGAAAGACTTTAATATTTAACACATTTTACAGATTAAAAACAACTTTAGCTTCGTGCGCCAAAAGCCGGCGGAAAAAAAACCGCACCTCTGTAGAAAACAAGCCTTCTTTGTTCAAACATAAAGAAGCGACAACTTGTGTGCAATTATAACACGCGCGTGAGGGTGACATTTACCTCCGGCTGTGTCGTAAATTATTCTAAAACACGTTTTGTCCATTGTTAGCAATCGCTTGTCCTGAAAGAATGATTAAATGTGGACATTAAAAGCCCGCCAACTATAAGAGGCATAGATCCTCATGAGCCCCCGCAGTTGCGGGGGCTCATAGGATCTATGCCTCTTGCTGAGACCAATTTATATCCATTTTCTTTGGACTGTTGTGGTCTTTTGGTTCTTTAATGAATAAAGATTTCACGGATCCAAATGCAAGAGGCATAGATCCTCATGAGCCCCCGCAGTTGCGGGGGCTCATGAGGATCTATGCCTCTTGCTGAGACCGGTTTATAGCCATTTTCCTTGGCTTAAGGATTAATGACTAAAGATTTCAGAAACACAATGGGTCCTGTGGCAAGTAAGATAAATGGCGAATATATCAAGCAAAAAAACAATTATGGTGGTCGTATCTATGTCTGGGCAGAAAGTACATGCGAAGGTCGAAATTAGAGCAATATTCTTGTGCCATCCTTCACCTGTATAATATTTGTCTGAGCACATTGGAATTTATTGTCCATCGATCTAAGTCTCACATGTATTGGCATTTGTGATCAACGCCGAGGTATGATGAATGCTAAATAATTCTCGAGTCAAATAACCTTTGCCTATGGACAGAAAATGCCACATTATACGTCTAAGCCTCGCGAATTTGCATAGAAATTTTATTTTTTAACCTGCATTTTAAAATACACACTGTATAACCGTGCGTGTGGTAGGGCTTGCGCACTGAGCTCAACTGCAAGCTGTGTAGATCGTCATGAGATCCCGCAGTTGCGGGGGTTCTATATTTCAGGGCCGGACCCGGGGGGGGGGGTTGCCTGGGTTCCGGAACCCCCTCTCCCAACTAAAAAAAAAAAAAAAAAAAAAAAAAAAAAAAAAAAAAAAAAAAACAGTGAATTTTTTTTTATGCAAAGGGAGTTCCAAAGTTTTTTGTTTTTTTTTAATTGTTTTTAAAACATTGCAGTTTTTAGTCACTTTTGATCCAAGGCACAAAGAGTTATTTATAGACAATTCAACGGAAATCCATTTCAAGGGATCCGTTTAAACGTCCAAAACGTTTTCCCGTTGAAACGACCAAGTAACCCAACCCCTAACCCTATTATTAGTAAATGCAGCCATATTTTCTTGTTCTGGCCGCAAGCCTCTTCCAGCGCCTTCACCTTGATACAGCCCTAATCCCCCAAAAACGACTTTTTAGAAAGATTAATTAAGACGCTAAGTTGATAATTATGATAATTCGTTGTAACGAACATCCGTTAAAACGACCATCATTGAATCGTCCAAAAACATCGTTGAAATGGATTTCCGTTGAATCAACCAGGTACCCAAAAGAGTTGCTCTCCTTCAGTGCACGTCTTTCCGAGAAAGATCAGTGAAAAGACGTCTGACGTCATTAAGGTTTGTGGGGGGAAGTTTAAATCTAGATCTATTTTCTTTGGTAACACTTCACTTTTGCTGTCTCCTCGAAAATGCCGAAACTGAAAAAAACAGATGCTGATGGCAGTAGGCGACTGTCATGCTGGTTTTCATCAAGCTCCATTTCAGAAGGTGGGTACATTTTTAAATCCAATTTTGTCTCATAAAAGAAATGTAGTCAGTAGAACTAGGTAAAATTCACCCATTCCGAATTCGATTCAAATGAGCACATGGCGATGGCGCCGGTACTTCCTTCCTGTGAGTGTAGCCTACGCTGTAGGAGCTGATACTAGCTGCATATAATGAATATCATAGATATAAAACAGCCCCACTTATTAAAATACCAAAACAGGTAACAATTAAAGTAATGCATAGCCTAAAATTTATTTCACAAAGTATTATGATATATAACTTTAAAAATGTCAATTTAAAAAATAAAGATATCGGCATCAATGATCAATATTGCTTTTATATTTATAAAAAAAATCTTTGGACGGCAAAATATCGTTTTCAATAACAAAACCAAGGGCTAAGTTATAAGGTATCGTTATCACTAGTGCAGCTTACTAGCTATGTATTGTGACGTAAATCTCTTCGGAGAGCAAAACAGAACCGTCTTGATGGCTGACTATGGAAACCATAGCCTATCTGACGCCACTTGTTGACAGCGTCGCCATCAATTGTGACGGCAACATAGCCTTTCCGGGTGCGAAACCGTCATGACGACTTCGGTTTCTGGAACGACAAGAAGCCATCATGACGGCATCCCAACCACTGCCTTTTTTACATAATAAAATGGAAAATAAAAATGTGCTGAAATTTTGCCAACTGCTGAAAATCAGCAAATTTGTTAACAGTTCCTATGCCTGTGAACAACGTGCTACAAAATAAGATTATTCACCCTTAGGCCTTTTGTTGATGAAATTTAAAATAAGCTAAGAACTAGTCAGAAAACCACTGTTTTTCTTTTTTTTATATTAAATTATTATTATAAAATTGTAGTAGACGTGTTAACACCTGCAATGCATAATCATATATAAGATGTTGAAAAGACGGTTCTATTTTATTTTACATTTTTGTTGTTGCTTTTAGGATAAAATTTCATGTTTTAATTTTTATGTTATGTCTTTGTTTTTTCTTTTTTTTTCTTTTTGTTTGTTGTTGTTGAGTAAATTGTAAAGCGCTTAGAGCTGTTTACAGGTAAGCGCTATATAAGAAAACTTTTAATAATAATAATAATAATAATAATAATAATAATAATAATAATAATAATAATAATAATAAAAAAAGTTGTTTTTCTAAACGGCAGATGATGCAGTTCCTCGAAAGAGACAAAAATCAACCCAAAGTGAGACCACTGGCAGTGGAGTTCGAAACAGTGACATGGGAACAAGTAAAAGCAGTGTTGGTGAGTAATTTACTGCCCCCCCCCCCCCCCCCCCCCCCCCCTCTCCAAAAAAAAAAAAAATTAAATACAACCTGAAATTGATACGTGATTGAGTGTTTCAATTTAATAATTAATATTAAACAAAATGACTGGTGGGTTCCATTGGCTATCATTAGCCTGAAGAAGACTCTACGAGTCATAAGGTAGCAAAGATTTTGTCCATCATTTGGGGGGAGGGGTCTAAAAAGAAAAGCTGTTATTTCAGATCATAAATATATATCTAAGCTTGACTGAAGTGTGTAAACGAAGACATATATATGCTTTAAATGTAATTATCTTGTTGCAGGTCTCTCTCTCTCTCTCTCTCTCTCTCTCTCTCTCTCTCACTCTCTCTCTCTCTCTCTCTCTCTCTCTATGATCTCTCTCTCTCTCTCTCTCTCTCTCTCTCTATGATCTCTCTCTCTCTCTATGATCTCTCTCTCTCTCTCTCTCTCTCTCTCTCTCTCTCTCTCTCTCTCTCTCTCTCTCTCTCTCTCTCTCTCTCTCTCTCTCTCACAGTTACACACACAATCGTTTTAGTATTTCAGACTTCTCATAGACCCAACTTTTATTTGTATTTCAGACTCCTCCTCAAGCATTGATCAGCCTGCCGGGGGCCTGCTTTCTGAATCCTCTGCCATGCCAATGACCAACCAGCCTGATGTGAGCCTGCTTTCTGACTCCTCTTCAGATTTCTCCTCTCAGATCACCAGCAACAAAAATATCGATTTTGGTGAAGTCAATTTCATGAAACACACGCGAGTCGTTTCACTGTCAAACAGTGACAAGGAGCATCTTCTAAGGCAGCACTGGAGACCATCACCTGGTTTTCAGTTTCCAACAACAGTGATAAACAACAAGAACCGAAAATTTCAGCATGAGTGGTTGCAAAAGTACTCCTGGCTTGTGTATTCTCCTTTCGAGGATGGGGCTTACTGCAAGTATTGCCTATTATTTGCAAAGTCTACTGAAAACCTGGGCAAGTTTGTGAAGACGCCATGCAAGAACTGGAATAAAGCCTGTGGTCAGATCAAAAAGCACTCGTTATCACAACACCACAAAGATGCAATGGCAAATGGAGAGCAGTTTTTGACAATCATGGATAAACCAGAGCAGAGCATCGCCAGTGAAATCAATCAGAAAAATGCAGAAAACATCGCTGCAAATCGACAAGTTCTGACAAGCCTCTTCAGGATTGTTGAAGTGTGTGGAAGACAGGAGTTAGCTCTGAGGGGCAACTGTGATGATGGCATTCTTCAGAGTGAGAACAGAAGCAATTTCAATGCCCTTTTGAATCTGTGCATCAATGCAGGAGATGAAACTCTCCGGAAACTTCTAGATACATGCGATAAGAAGGCCATATACATTTCAAAAAGTACACAAAACAGACTGATAGAGGTTCTTGGTGATCAGATCCGCAACAAGATTCTTGCAGAAATTATTGCAGCAAAACAGTTTACCGTGCTTGCTGACGAAGTCACAGACAGCTCAAATTGGGAACAACTTTCAATTATATTGAGATTCGTCGATGGAAGTCTGAAAGTTCGTGAAGAGTTCCTGGCCTTTGTCCAGTGCAGAGATACCACAGGTGAAACACTTTACAACAAGATTGTTGAGTGTCTGGCCTTGTGGGGGCTTGATTTCAACAATGTTAGAGGACAAGGTTATGACGGGGCCGCAAACATGGCAGGAAAGTTTAAAGGAGTGCAGGCACGTTTTCAAGCAAGGAACAACAAAGCACTGTACTTTCACTGTGCTTCCCATAGCTTGAGTCTGCATTGTAAAAGCATGCGGCTTGCCTGCAGTGAAAAACATGATGGGAGCACTGAGGGAACTGTCACTGTTTTTCTCAAACTCTCCAAAGAGACAAAGAAAACTTGAAGATACCATCGAAGCATCTCAGCCTGACACGACAAAGACAAAGCTTGTTGATCTGTGCAGAACAAGATGGGTAGAAAAACATGAAGCACTGGAGGTTTACACATCTCTCTTCCTGGTTGTTCACGACTGTTTGGGACAAATGTGTGAAGACAGTGACATTTGGGACAGTGAGACATTGACCAAGGCAACTGGCTTTCTCCACACCTTGAGCAGCAGTGTTTTCCTCGTTGCATTCGTTGTCGTCCGCAATTGTTTGCGTTACTTAAAACCCTTGACAGTGAAGCTCCAGAAAAGAACAAAAGATGTTGTCGATGCCTACAGGGAAATCAAAGAGGTCAGTAACTGCATGTCTTCTATTAGAAGAGATGTCGACACAGCGTTCGTTGCCTGGTTTGGTGAAGTCAGCAAAATGGCAAATGCTTTGACAACTGATGTTGTTGTTCCTCGTCAAGCATCCCGCCAGACACTCCGTGACAACCAACCTGCGGCCACTCCAGAAGAATATTTCAAGATTAGCATTGACATTCCTTTCTTGGAACACCTGTCAACCGAATTGAACTCGAGGTTCAAAAATGCTGACCTAGCAGTTGATGGTCTCTGTCTGGTGCCAAGCACTTTAATAGACAACCAGGATGGTTTCATGCAGGTTCCAGAAGGGATGAAGACACTGGCAATGTTGTGGGAGTCTGACCTACCAGACAACGCTACCCTTGATGCAGAATACCAACGGTGGGTTTGCAAATGGCGAAGTGCTGCTGAGAATGCGACAGCTATCATCCCATCCACGGCATCAGAAGCACTGAAACACTGTGACAGGGATTTTTATCCCAACCTGTTCATCATGCTAAAGAACCTTTGCATCCTGCCTGTCACTACTGCCGAGTGTGAGCGTTCAAACAGTCAGTTACGCAACCTGAAAAACTACCTGCGCTCTACAATGGGGCAACAGAGACTCAATGCACTTGCTTTACTGAAAGTGCACAGGGATGTTGATATTGACTTCAAAGAGGCAGTGAACTGTTTTGCCAGAAGATACAATTCACAAATGGTACTAATGCCGAGGAACCTAGTGCAGCAAGACTGAAAGTGAAAGCAGGGCCCTGATGTTCATAAACTACAAGGTAAAGCTTTATACCGTTAACGATCAACGAAAAGTAGTGAATAATAATAGTATACAAAACATCTCTGTTGATAAATAAATGTGTGTGTGTGTGTGTGTGTGTGTGTGTGGGTGTGGGTGGGTGTTTTTTTAAGGGAGGGGCAGGTGATAATTTTTGTACCCCAGAGTTTGTCAGTTCGATTGTTCAAAAAGCTCAAAGTCCCCAGACCATCACAAATGGCTTTTTCAAGGCTCAGATTGCACCAGATTGCACCATTTTGCATCCTTGAAAAAAAACATTCCGGGGGGGCATGCCCCCGGACCCCCCTAGAAGGCTCGGCGCTTCGCGCCTTCGCTTTATACTGAATCTGTAACCCCCCCATCGACTTTTCCCAGGTCCGGCCCTGTATTTGTTGCTGAAATTTCACGTTGTTGCTGAAATTTCACGTTGAATTTACAATGATTTCAAAAACACGATCTGCGCCCCGTTTACTGTAAAGTGATTACGATAAATCAGAGATTTTGTGCAGCATGCATCATTTTATACGTATCATTTTCGTGTACATACTTTGTAACGGCAACGCTTTTTTTTAGGGTGTGACAAACTGGCATGATGGTGCGGCGTCATCAGCATGTCTTACGCTTATTTAGCTTGTTAGGCCGCTGGGCGACACACAAGTTCAAAAAATGTGAACCCCTTCCCTACGGAGACAAAGCGAACACGATCCAACTGCAAGAGACATAGATCCTCATAAGCCCCCGCAGTCGCGGGGAGAAAAAGAGCAAAAAAGAGCATGAACGTATAACAGTTTACGAAATCCAGACCAAAAGGGTGTCTTTTCTTAAATAATTAACCCCTTAACTGTAGGGGCAAGGCGAAAACTACCGAGCTGCAAGAGATATAAATCCTCACGAGCCCCCGCAGTCGCGGGGGCTCGTGAGGATTTATGTCTTTCGTTAGTCCTATGTTCCTTGTGCCTATTTTTGGTCCCATTTTATTTGTGTCACCCTTCACGCGAATGTGGCTTAGTGGGCAATGGCATCAGACGCGAAATCCGTGATCATTGGCAGGGAAGGGGTTAATTCAGGCAGCCTCAATACTACCAAAAGATAAGTATCGCGTTGTCCTCCTTGCGTAAACAAAACTGACCTCTACGTCAGACACCTGATCAACTGTATTAACGGCTGGCCGCCTGTTGATGCAGACTAATACTCGAACTTAAAGAACGGCATCTCCTGCAGTCAGAACTAACCATACTTTCCAGAATTGTTGGCTCTCTTATATTGGTTGGCGTAAAAGACGCCGAACGGAATACATCCTCCTGTGGCCTGTTCCTCTATTCATAATTTACATATTATTAGCATAAGTGTCATTGGGCAGTCCATGGTGCGTTTTCTTAACCCATTCAGCCCGACGCACGTATTTCCCAAATTTTAGAGGCGTCATCTAATGACTATGCACCAGTTGCAGGAGATGGATCAACCATGATAATTCAAGGGCAGTTCCAGATTAGCTTGGGCCGACAGGCGCCAAGCTAATCTGGCACTACACTTGAATTATCATGGTCGACCCATCTCCTGCTGTAGTGACGCAGGGCTGAATGGATTAAGCTTGTTTCTCTATTCAAGCATGTTCTTAATTAAACGAACTTTAGTTCGCGAACTCTGACGAACTACAGTTCACGATCTCGGACGAACCAGGTTGGTTCTTAATCGGACGATCAAAAGATACGGCGAACCTAGTTCGAAGTAGTTCACGAACCTCGGCAAACCATAGTTCGCTGTCGGAAAAGGTTCGCTCAACGTGTTGAGCAAACAAAGGCGAACCTTTTCTCTGATTGGTCAAAATGTTTACTCTCTTCTGCGTTGGAGATAAGAAGACAGTCACCGATACAAACAAATATGGCGGACGGCGATATTTCACTCATGCAAAGAACAAGACCTATTTTTATTGATTTGTGGGAGGCGCAACGCTGTTTGTGAGGGTCGCTACTGCAAGGAGTACAAAAACAAACATCGTTCAAATCGCGAAGCGGCATAGCGGCAGCCATTTTGAACACCTTCGCAGACAGTAAGTACGCCGAATCAAGCACTTCAGTTAAGAAAGAGAACCATGGCAAACCTGGTTTGCTGAAGTTCACCTTGGTTCGTTCAACCTCATTTAAGAAACAAACCAAAAGATCGCCGATCTTCTCCGATCTAGGTTTGCCGATCAAAAGTTCGTCCAATTAAGAACAGCTCTTAGTTGATTCTGTCGTTTGCTTTTGAAGTTGTACGTACTTCCTCCATATCCGCAAAGGAGTGAAAGGAACAAACAGCTTGTATCTTGAATTGTGTGTTTGTCTACTTCGAAAAACAGCGCACTGTTATTGTTAACTCATTCGAGACTTGCCGCCTCCGGATACGCGGCATAAGCCGCGTATCCGGAGGCGGCACGTCTCGAATGAGTTAATATATGCATCGTCATTTTGTATCCCTTTACTCTTCTCGTTGAAGACAAGCAGCACTATGTCCTTCGTTTTGACTGTCGACTTTGAGAATCTGGGGTCAGTTGCATGGGTGAGCTTAGTCCTGCGCAAGCTACTAAGCAAGGTGTTCAGCTATAGCGGAGCACCTTGCTTATTAGCTTGCTCAAGACTAAGCTCACTGGTCCCTGGTCAGTTGTCTTGACCTTGCGTGTCTCTTTCTCTGTGGGTTCTATTTCCTCGAACAAGAACGCCGGAAACTTCAGCGCGCGCAGGAACTTAAAGTGATAAGCGTCCATTTAAGCGTGATGCCTTGTAACCTTTACGTTATATATGTTGAGTCATACGTCTTATTTGAGTTAAATTTCTTATTAAACCCTGCTTTGCTGAACCCTGTCACAGTTTTACTGCTGCAGATCATGGCAGACTTTGCTTAACGTCTGTCGGAGATTTATATTCTGTTAACTAGAGGGAAAGTATGATGGTGGAAGGGAAATGGGAGTAGTTAGCTAGCTTGCTAGTTAGTCAGTCTGTCAGTTACTAAGTCAGTTAGTTAGTAGGATTTAACGCCTGGCAGACAACGGTCATATCATGGCATGGCCGTCTTGACCGCGGGAACGACCTAATCCAGTGATCCATTGCTATCCATTGATGTTGTGTTTCCATAATTATTATCTAATATAAAAATGAAACACTCTAAATCTCTAATAACATTCCAGCAATGGAATCTCACTGGGTGAAGAAAAGAAGCATGCATTGTTTCTTAGCCCCAGATACAATGTATGCTTCATTTCTACACCCAATGATAGTGCTCGTAAGGAAACTGGTGATCATTCTTTACAAGCGGCTCGTCGCCGTGGCGGCATGGTCTTTGCCGTATGTTGATCCTCCCCACGTCAAGCAAACCATTGGGAATGTTATCAGAGAGTGTTTCATGTTTGTATAGAATAACCTAACGAAGAAAGAAGCACGCTTAGAAAAGACAGCTACAACACAATTGTGTTGTAACTGGCATTTCTAAGCGTGCTTCTTTCTTCGTTCTGCATTTTACACTCTTGGCAGTCACCTTTTGGGTCTGGATTTCATTTGTGTGTAGTTAATATGGAAACACTACATCAAATCCCGAAGACCCGTGCAAAACAAGTAAAAAGTTATAATTTTGCGGCAGGCCCTTTACTGCGGCAGGCCCTATCCAACCTTTTCCAACACACCACCAACCCCTTCCCCCCACCCACCCACCCAATCCCACTCCTCCCAACCCCCCCCCCCCCCCCCCCCCCACACACACACACACACACACACACGTACGCACGCCCCAAAATACAACTTAATTGTGCATTGTACGAGACGTGTGTTTTTTTTTTATTTGGCCTTTAATGGACTTTAGCGCCCCAGTTTATCTTTGACATCAGCTCTCTAGTCATTGGAAGTATCCCTAGTTAGGAAACTCACATTCTTGTGACGCAGCTGTCAATGCTTTCGACTTACCTCCCCTTCAGGGAAGCGGCGAAATAATCACATTTTGGTGGGGGTTTTTGTTGTTGTTGTTGTTGCTGCTGCGGTTGTTGTTGGTTTTTTGTGTATGAAATATTCACCTTTAGCGATAAATAATGCGTGCATATTGTGTTTTCCTACCCTCTTTGTTTTTATGTTTCTACTTTTTGTGCTTTACCGTTTGTATGAAGGGTGAAAGTGTTTTCGTACTAAAAATTCACGATAGACTAAAGCCGTATACTTTGAGAAGACCGTTTTGCTTAGCGAGGATACGTACCGGGGAGATGGGTGATAAGTAGCATTCCGTTGCCTTGATAACGGGCGACAAGGGAAAAACTGCGAATAGAGCTTAGCCAAAGAGAAAAAAAAGTGTACATAGTTGGTAAGAAAACTACATCAGTTATAACAATACTATTAATAGTTAAATCAAATATTATTAATATTTAGCTGGGAATGTGTGTCATGTTGGGCATCTACTTGAACCATTTCCACATTATCTTCAGTAGTGCGTGCTGGTGCTAGGGAAGCCATGCATTCTTCCTATGTGCCAGATGACGTCACATCAGGTCATACAGCGCCTTTCTCTACATTACCTACATCTGCGTCAGTGCTGCTCTGCGATTTTGGATCTTACGGCTGTAAGCCGTAAGATCCAAAATCACAGACCAAAACACAATTAAATTTGCCAGTTTTATTTAGTTATTTGGTTTTAACGCCGAGCAGGCGACGAAAGCCATCGCATGTGGGTTCTCTGTTGTTTTCGTGTTTTTTTGGGGGTTTTTTTTCAGGCGCAGGTAAGCTGGGAGTAGAAATGAGGCTTCATGTCGGGCAGCCACAACACCGCTTTGTCGTCTGCGTCGAGGGGCGTCACGCTGTGCGTCAAGCACATGCCGCTGGAGCGCACGAACGTGATTCCGCGGCACACAGGGTCGCGCGTGCAGTTGGCCTGACAGTCCTGCAAGGAGAACCCTGATGGCTGATGGTGTAGCACGCGGCTATTAAGGAGACCGCAGGGGTACTGCATGAAGGTCGTCTGAAGGTCAACCGGCGCGCACTCTGTGGTAAATGATAGGCAAACTAATGTGCGCTGGTTTGTGATTTTGGACCTTATGGCTTACAGCCGTAAGGTTCAAAATCACAGACCAGCTCAAGACTTTGGATCATTGTCAAAATGAAATGGTTGCTGATCTTTGATTTTTGTTTTACCTCTCTGACAGCGGAAGAAAGCTGTAATGTCTAAATCACAGACCAGCAAACAAACTTAAGTTCGGGTTAATGTCAAGATGAAATCATTTGAAAGTTTTATTTTTGGCCCGATGTAAAAGGCGTAAATTGATTTAAAATCAACAGATTAATGCATGAATAAATTGAAACAAGTAATATGCTATCACAATGCGCCGCTGTAGAGTTCCGCCGCGGCCATGATGAATTTTAACAACTCCGAAACTTTCGAGTAAACCAAACTATATATTATATATATATATAAACACGATTTGTGACGTATCACCCAGCGAAGTCGATCTCCAAATTAGCGTTGGAGAGCGGCTAGAAGCACTAGTAAAAAGTCATACCACGCCATGCTAGCGCCTCGAACTTTACTCGAAGCCGGAAATTCTCGGGCACGCCAATGGTATTCGAGAACGCGATCACGCGATTTTCTTTAATAGTCTTAGTGAAACGCAGAACTCTACCGCGGTCTGTTCATGATTGACGTTTCCCTTTACCAATTGTATTCATCTTTAACTGTTTACAATGCTACTAGCAGCACATAACATAACTCATAGTCTCCATCCTTTCACTTAAAGTCCTCCCGTGGTCAATAGGAGGGAGACACGAGGAACAACACAAGCATCCCGGCCAATGCGCAAAGGCCAACGGGCCGACGTTGGCCGCCGTTGGCCCGCGCACGTCTGTGCGCGGGCCAAAGGCGGCCGACGTGCGACCGATGGCCTTTTGCGCATTGGGATAATATTTACGATGCACGTTTTAAACCCACTGAACTATGAATGCATTGCGCATAAATACAGCTTACTCGGCACGCAATTGTCTCCACTCTGCGAGTAATAGTAGCCCGGAATGCAGAGGCATTGGTTGTAGAAACAGGTGGAGTTTTCGGCCGGACATTCCCAGTCGTCAGTGCACGCTCTGCCTGTCCACCACGTCTTCTCGGAAGTTTCTAACAACGCTGCCGCAGAGCAAAAAATGCCAAACAAATGGACGATTTCAGCAATAGGTAAAAAAAAAACTGTAGGACTTTTGATGCAAACAGTTGGTTAAAACCTAGGACAAACATTCGATATCGCACGTTTGTCCGGAATTTTAATAACTGTTTGTTTGTTTGTCTTTCGTTTGTTTGTTTGTTTGTTTGTTTGTTTGTTTGTTTGTTTGTTTGTTTGTTTGTTTGTTTGAGCTTTTTGTTCGGTTTTTTGTTCTTTTTTGGGAGGGGTTTTTGTTTGTTTGGTTGGTTGGTTGTTTTGTTTGTTGTTGTTGTTTTTTTGTTTGTTTGTTTGTTTGTTTGTTTGTGGATTTGTTGTTGTTGTGTTTGTATTTGTTTGTTTGTTTTTGTTGTTGTTGTTTTGCTTTGTTTTGTTTTTGGTGTTGTTGTTTTTGGTTGGGTTTTTGTTTGTTTGGGGTTTTTTGTTGGTTTTTTGTGCGTGTTTTGTTTTGTTGTTGTTTTTCTTTTTTTTTTTTTTTTTTTTGGTTGTTGTTTTGTTTTGTTTGTTTGTTGTTGTTGTTGTTTTTGTTTTTGTTTGTTTGTTTGTTTGTTTGTTTGTTTGTTTGTTTGTTTGTTTTGGGTGGGGGGGGTTGGGTGGGGAGGGGGGGGGTCGGAACAAATGCAGTTTTTGTCTATTTTTCATTACCGTCAACGTCTGTTCAAGCCTGTCATGTTCATATCATTCGAACGCAAAAAAACCCAACCAAATGCAATATGCGTTGACATTCGTGTGCCCCTAGAGTGACGGGAACGGTAAGATGTATGCCTTTTCTTGGCCTCATTCATAAATGTGTTCCTTGCACGAATCGGTTTCATGGATTCTTAAACGTAATTTGTGTCTGGTGAAAGTGATGCAGTTGTTGTTGTTATAAAGTATGTGACAAAAATATGGATCATAATCAAATTGGAATATAATATATACACTTACAAAGAATTTTTTTAAACGTCGTGCTGAACGGAATGATCACACAGACAGAATGTGAATTTTCATTGCAAAATAATGCGGCATAGTTTCTGAAACTAAAAACCTTTTGCAATAGATGAAATCAGAAGTAGGTCAAAACTGCACGTGTTCCGACGGCCGAAACAGTGCATTAAAAGCCCAGGCAAATATGCGATATATCGCATGTTTTTTTCCGGGCTTTTAATGCACTGTTTTCGTCCAAAAAAAAGTGCGGTTTTGATGTATCTCTGCAGCGCCGGATCAATCAGTTTTTAAGGAGGGAGGGGGGGTGCTCAACTTTTATTTTTTCTATTGCCAGGGTTTAGTACATATCAAAACAGCACAACCGAAACTGTTCTTCTAACGTTTTTGAAAGTTTCTAACTAGTGTTATGTACGGCACTGAAACACAAGCGTCACAACTCAATTTTAAACACACTTATTTATAGTTTGATGCCAGCCGAGGGGGGGGGGAGGGGTGCTGTAGTACAAAGCAACCCCCACCCCCACCCCCTCGCGCCCTTGGATCCGGCGCTGCTTTGCCGGATATCTGAACAACGTCTATTAGCCGAGGAAATGTCACAAAGAAGACAGACTAACATAGAAATAGACGAGTTCGGCAAATCAGAAGTAGGTAAAAAACGGTGCGTCTTAGGGCGTAAACAGTGGATTAAAAGCCCGGTCAAACATGCGATGTCGCATGTTTGTCCGGGTTTTTAATCCACTGTTTGCCTCAAACGACCTGCAATTATTAACTTACTTTGCTTGTCGATCAGACGTGTAGCGAAACAGAACACTCAAAAAAGAAAGAAAAAATGTATAGTAGCGAATAAGCGATTTAAAGTTCTAGAGACATGCAGTCTTACCTTTCCTTCCGATTAACTTATAGCCCTCTGTCATGGGCTCCGGCGAGCCGGAACTGAGTGACGTCATGAGTGACGAATGTCCTCGGCAGCTCCCGGATGACGTCGACTTGCGCGTGAAGGTGAAAGTGACGCAATTTTTAGTGCGTGAGCACCATCGACCACAGTCCAGGCTAGATCTAGCCTCCGCCATCGAAAAAATGAGATCTCGGCCGAACGTTCGGTCCTTGATGCTTGAGTCTTCCTTCCACGTCACCTCTTGAATGACACACTCGCCAAACGGCAACACCAGGAACAAAATCACACATAGTGGCTTTGCCACAGTGAACTTCGTCATGTTTAAAACGTTCCTAGCGTCTTTTTTTTTTAATCGGTTTCAGGTGGTGGTTTTCTGTGTTTCAGGTTTCTGAAGGTTTCTGGCGTGTTTCACATAAATACAGTCACATTCTTACTTAACTCATTCGCGGCCAGCCGCATCCGGATGCGCGGCTTATGCCGCGCATCCGGATGCGGCTGGCCGCGAATGAGTTAAAGAGGCCTACTCCAGGCAGTAAAGCGTTAATAGATCGCAATATCTCCGCTATGTATGTTTGTAGCGTGTCTTACGATAATTCTAGACGAAAAGGCTAACTTAAATCCTCAATGATGTTTGAATGTCATGAAATGAAAGCCTTCTCTGCTCTTCTTGTCTTTTCTACGCTAAAGAGTTTCTTCCGTAACGCCCCAAAGCCGCGGCAGTAGAAATCAGTCTTTGCTACGTAAACCTAATCACATGCTTTGTAAAAGAAAGCTAGAAAAGTCCAGGCTAGTTGAGGCGGCAAGCCAACACTGATAACGCATTATATCGGCGAATTTTAGCAGCCTTGTGGAGCAGATCGCCCTATATTAATCACTCAGTCAATTTTCAATTTTCTGCCAACAATAGCTTTGAAGAGACCTTATAGTACCGCTGTGCACCGCTGTACGTTGTACTCTGCAAAACTGGCCGGATCAACAATGTGTTGACCTGTTCACCGTTCAGTGCATATATGTGTGCTCGTCTGTGATTTTGGACCTTGCGGCTCTAGAACCGCAAGATCCAAAGTCACAGACCAGCACACAGGTACAAATAAAATCAAAGACGAACAATTAAACTCGCCAGTGTCAATTCGTCAGACATCTGTTGCGTCTGCACTGTCCCACCATTCATCCAGGAATGAATGCTGGTGAGTGATCAGAACTGCATGAACGAGAAGAGCGTCATGTTCTAAACTGAGATATACTTTCTGTGCGTGGTGAGCACGTCGAGGGGAGGAGTGGGGGGGGGTGAGGAGAGTGGTAGGGGCACTTGGGCAAGGCGGAACAGACTGGAGGTGCAATCATTCATGTTCGAGTACTCAGCTAAACAAGCAGATAGTTGCTGGGATTTCAATGGGCGCCAGAAACACGCTCAAACGCACGTGCACTCGTAGGCACGAGTACTCACACGCACACACGCACGCACGCACGAGCACCACACACAGACGCTCATGCGCGCACGCACGCACGCACGCACGCACGCACACACACACACACACACACACACACACACACACACACACACACACACACACACACACACACACACACACACATGAACATCTTGCAGGAGAAAATCCGGTAGGGTCTTCAGAATTCTACCCCCATCCCCCCGCCACCCCACCCCCCCCCACCCACCCCACCCCCTCACCCCACACACACACGTACGCACACCCTATTGATTTTAACAGAAATGAATATGTGAATATGACGGAGAGGGAAGACCGGGGGGGGGGGGGGGGGCGGGGGGGGGGGGGGTGGTCCTCGGGAATATCGGAAAATGTTGAAATGTAGAACGCGGCTATGGAAAATGCTTCTCCGATATTTTAGACACAACCCACCCATCTCTCCGCTCCTTCCAACCGTGAGTGAAAAACTATGAATAAAAGGCGTATTACTCCCTCCTAATCCATCGCCGCCGACCCAGTAGGGTGGGGTGGTGGGTGGGGGAGGGAGTCAGTGTGACTACCAACACGACCCTCACCACCCACACCCCCCTCCCCACCCAAGTCACGATTTCAGGCTTCTCTCGGTTCAACAAAATCTGGCCTGGACTGAAATGCAATGTAAGCGAGATTTTCATTTTTACCCATTCAGCCCTGACGCACTACAGCAGGAGACGGGTCGACCATGATAATTCAAGGGTAGTGCAAGATTAGCTTGGCGCCTGTCGGCGCCAAGCTAATCTGGCACTGCCCTTGAATTATCATGATCGATCCATCTCCTGCAACTGGTGCGTAGTCATGAGATAACGCCTCCAAAATTTGGGAAATACGGCCGTCGGGCTGAATGAGTTGATACAATAAAAAAAATCTTATTTTTCACAAAAATGGACACTGTCTTGTGACTTCCTATCGGACAGAAATTTCAGTCTTGTCAAATTAATAATGCTGGACTGCTCCACCCCCACTCCTCCCGCTCTCGACAGGAATTAAGCAGGCAACGGATCCGCGCCTGTTGTGAAACATTCCATAATCGCGCGGAAACTCTGACAAATCTTTCTGGAATCCAGTCAAAATATCTGTGATCGAGTGGCCGGCGAGTTCGGTGGTGGGTTTAATCTCGGGTCACGGAATGCCGCATTGTTATCGCCTGTTTCGCAAAACTTGACATAATCAGTCTTACGATTGCATTGAAACCCGGACCAAAATGGCAACTGCCAAGCGTGTAAAATGCATTTAAAAAATAAAATTAAAAAAAAATTATAATAATAAATCAAAGAAAGAAACGCGCTAAGACTAAAAGACATTTATGACACAAAATATACAATATCATTTGCATCTTCCCATCACGAAAAGATAAGTTGCAAATTGTTACATGTTTGTATGCATCGGATACTTACACTACCTACTATTGTCCTAGTACAAAATTTCGGAATGATCCTCTACGTCTGTAGACCCTTCTAAGGTGGATCCAAGTGCCCAAAGGCCGTTGGCCCGCGCACGGTCGTGCCGCGGGCCAACGGCGGCCGACGACGGCCCGATGGCATTTTGCGCATTGGGGTCAAGTGTACATATGTTACAGTGAATGTGTGAAGTCAGTGATTTCACGAAATCACTAAATGGTTTAGTGATTTCATGAAATCACTGGGGGACACAGGGATTTCACGAAATCACTAAAATTTTAAGTGATTTCATGAAATAACTAAAATCTTGCGACACGTACTACACAGATTCACTGATTGACTTTTAGTAAATCAGTGAATCATGTGAGATTCAACTCAACGTACAATGTGACTATGGCTCACATGTGGCATTCAACTCAACTGAGTTTACCAGGTATTCAGGATTAGCGGACCACACGTACAATGTGACTATGGCTCACTGATTCACTTTTGCTGTTTATCAGTGCCTTGAGAGTTAGTAGGTGGTTTGCGGTTTGACATCATGCACAACACAATGGAGAAACGCTACCAAGAGCTATTGTTTCAAAAGTATGGTGAAAACAAGAAACATCTGCTTTCAAGGGAAGACTATTATGAAATCATTGAAAGCTTAAAGAATGCTTCACAGGAGAATGCCGTGAAGTCCAGACAACAGTATTACCTGTTCCAACAAACTCACTCTTACGATTTCTTTGTTCACTTTCTATTTCCCCTCTCTCTCTCTCTCTCTTTGTATTTTTACTCATTTTATACTTTTGTGCGTACGCGTATGAGGGTAGGTATGTCTGGAGTGCGTGTCCGAGAGCGTGTGTTTGTTTTTGTGCGTATGTGCCTGAGTGCGTGCGTGTGTAAGTGTGTGTGTGTGTGTGTGTGTGTGTGTGTGAGTGTTCGTGCGTGTGTGCATGCGTACTGAATTGCGGTGTACATGTGTGTGTGTGTGTGTGTGTGTGTGTGTGTGTGTGTGTGTGTGCGTGCGTGCATGCGCGGGTTGCGATGTGCATGCGTGCGTACCTGAGTGCGTGTGTGGGTATGTGTGTGTGTATGTGCGTGGTGCGTGCGTGGCGTGAGCGAATGTAGCAGTGCATGCAGCAGTGTGTGGTATGTGTATGTTTACATGTCTATGTCACTTATGTAGTAGATGTAGCAACGGCAAGTTTGAAAACTGGTCCTGTTACCAATAACTTCTACCGTTGGAAAATAAAGGTTCATTGTTCATTGTTCATTGTTCATTGTTCATTGTTCTCTCTCTCTCTCTCTCTCTCTCTCTCTCTCTCTCTCTCTCTCTCTCTCTCTCTCTCTCTCTCTCTCTCTCTCTCTCTCTCTCTCTCTCTCTCTCTCTCTCTCTCTCTCTCTCTCTCGGGGGATATGGTATGATGTGTTTCTTTGTGTTACATCAGTCTAAAAAGGCCGCACGTGCCTACTGTCTTCATCCTTAGAAAATAAAGTTTCAATTCAATTTCTCTCTCTCTCTCTCTCTCTCTCTCTCTCTCTCTCTCTCTCTCTCTCTCTCTCTCTCTCTCTCTCTCTCTCTCTCTCTCTCTCTCTCTACCTACTTATGTTAGATAGAATTATGTGTGCACGTGCGTGTGTATGTGTATGTACAAAAGTGCGCATGTGCACGAGTACATGTATATGTGTGTATGTGTGCGTGTGTGTGACGTTTATTATTAGTTAGTTTTTGTTGTTTGGTTGGTGTTCTTTTTCATATTTAAAGTAGCTTAGCAAGGACAGATTGTAAGAAAGGCCTGCGCGCCTATTATCTCAATCCTTGGAAAATAAAGTTTCGTTCGTTCGTTTCGTTCGTTCTCTCTCTCTCTCTCTCTCTCTCTCTCTCTCTCTCTCTCTCTCTCTCTCTCTCTCTCTCTCTCTCTCTCTCTCTCTCTCTCGGGGGAGTATGGTATGATGTGTTTCTTTGTGTTACATGTAAAAAGGCCGCACGTGCCTACTGTCTTCATCCTTAGAAAATAAAGTTTCAATTCAATCTCTCTCTCTCTCTCTCTCTCTCTCTCTCTCTCTCTCTCTCTCTCTCTCTCTCTCTCTCTATCTCTCTCTCTCTCTCTCTCTCTCTCTCTCTCTCTCTCTCTCTCTCTCTCTCTCTCTCTCTCTCTCGGTCGGTCGGTCGGTCGGTCGGGGGATATGGTATGATGTGTTTCTTTGTGTTACAATTAAACTTTTTTTTTACAGATACGAAATCATGCAATGCGGTTATTCGGAGAAACTCATCAGCAGACGCAAGTCTACTCAAGAGCAACCTTTGTATTTTGTCCCCATCGAAGACTCGTTTGAAATCATAAGACGGGCGCACTTGGCAACAGGTCATGGTGGCAGGGATCGCATGTACAAAGAACTTTACTAGAAAGTATGCTAATATCACTACCTATTGAAACATACAAAAATCTTGTGTTCTGAGTGCTTGTAAAGAAACACGAATCAGAGATTTAACCTCCTCCTATTCACTTGATGCATAATTATGTGTTTCTTTTTTTTTCTGCAGGGAAAACTTTTTATGAATGTGTGTTTCTTTTCTCTGCAGGGAAACTAATTCATGCATGTGTGTTTCTTCTTTTTTCGTTTTTCTACAGGGACACTTGAACATCTATGCCCGTTCGGCAGGGACCCCGGTGCATCTATGCCGCTGGTTTCTGCATGGATCCAGGTGCATGTATGTTTCCCATTTGTCTGCAGGGACACGTTAACATCTATGTCTCTTTCCGCTGAAATACATGTACAGGGCCCGGGAAGGACGGATGGCCAAGGAGTTTGCGCGCGAAAGCTAAACAGTCAACGACGAACCGCCAGCCTAGCAACAGGCACGCGCGTAGTGCGGGACCACGTGAACGGACCGCACCGCGAGCCGCCCCCAACATCACTTATCGTGGCAGTAGCCATTACACGTCGCTTGAACTGCAGACGAGAAGGTCGTAGTAAGAGCTACAGCCTCACCACAAACTGTGCACTGGCATAAACCAGAATGCCGTGATTAGAGGAATCCAACAACTAACTAATTGCAGCCTCACCACAAACTGTGTACTGGCATAAACCAGAATGCCGTGGTTAGAGGAATCCAACAACCAACTGAAATCGCACCAAACATATTGGTGACGTTCAACAGTCTGGCGCTAAACAACCCAAAATGCCTCTATGAAAACACCGCTGCGAAAACGCAATGAAGGTCATAGACGGCGGCGAGGAAATCGCACGAAATTTGGTGACGCAAAACAATCTAGTGGTGGCAAACCTCCCACAGTGAGTTGAATTATTCCACGGGGAGACGCAATGAACCCGACCAACTCACAATGAACGGACAACACATACCGTCAAACAACAAATCCACAGATATTCAGGGACGGATGTGATAACTAAATCACACCTCTGTGGTCAGGTTTGGTCCGCTGACGAGAGCAGTACCTGACTTTTACTAAATCACACCTCTGTGGTCAGGTTTGGTCCGCTGACGAGAGCAGTACCTGACTTTTACTAAATCACACCTCTGTGGTCAGGTTTGGTCCGCTGACGAGACCTGACTTTTACTAAATCACACCTCTGTGGTCAGGTTTGGTCCGCTGACGAGAGCAGTACCTGACTTTTACTAAATCACACCTCTGTGGTCAGGTCAGTTTGGTCCGCTGACGAGAGCAGTACCTGACTTTTACTAAATCACACCTCTGTGGTCAGGTTTGGTCCGCTGACGAGAGCAGTACCTGACTTTTACTAAATCACACCTCTGTGGTCAGGTTTGGTCCGCTGACGAGAGCAGTACCTGACTTTTACTAAATCACACCTCTGTGGTCAGGTTTGGTCCGCTGACGAGAGCAGTACCTGACTTTTACTAAATCACACCTCTGTGGTCAGGTTTGGTCCGCTGACGAGAGCAGTACCTGACTTTTACTAAATCACACCTCTGTGGTCAGGTTTGGTCCGCTGACGAGAGCAGTACCTGATTTTACTAAATCACACCTCTGTGGTCAGGTTTGGTCCGCTGACGAGAGCAGTACCTGACTTTTACTAAATCACACCTCTGTGGTCAGGTTTGGTCCGCTGACGAGAGCAGTACCTGACTTTTACTAAATCACACCTCTGTGGTCAGGTTTGGTCCGCTGACGAGAGCAGTACCTGACTTTTACTAAATCACACCTCTGTGGTCAGGTTTGGTCCGCTGACGAGAGCAGTACCTGACTTTTACTAAATCACACCTCTGTGGTCAGGTTTGGTCTGCTGACGAGAGCAGTACCTGACTTTTACTAAATCACACCTCTGTGGTCAGGTTTGGTCCGCTGACGAGAGCAGTACCTGACTTTTACTAAATCACACCTCTGTGGTCAGGTTTGGTCCGCTGACGAGAGCAGTACCTGACTTTTACTAAATCACACCTCTGTGGTCAGGTTTGGTCCGCTGACGAGAGCAGTACCTGACTTTTACTAAATCACACCTCTGTGGTCAGGTTTGGTCCGCTGACGAGAGCAGTACCTGACTTTTACTAAATCACACCTCTGTGGTCAGGTTTGGTCCGCTGACGAGAGCAGTACCTGACTTTTACTAAATCACACCTCTGTGGTCAGGTTTGGTCCGCTGACGAGAGCAGTACCTGACTTTTACTAAATCACACCTCTGTGGTCAGGTTTGGTCCGCTGACGAGAGCAGTACCTGACTTTTACTAAATCACACCTCTGTGGTCAGGTTTGGTCCGCTGACGAGAGCAGTACGTGACCTGACTTTTACTAAATCACACCTCTGTGGTCAGGTTTGGTCCGCTGACGAGAGCAGTACCTGACTTTTTAAAGTGAAACATGTTCGAAATACACAAAGGATTGAGTGACGACAACAAAATCGAGACCTGTGTCACAAAAACTTTGTGTATACGGCCAGGCCAGAATCAGGCTGAAACATTCATGTGTGCGATGTGAGCACCGTTTTTTCCAACACAGAGTGCCCAAAAACAGAGAAAAAGACCAGTGGCGACTGGCATAGTTGTGAAGCCCATCTTTTCATCAGAGTTCAACTCTCGTGGTCAGGTTGATCTGATCGACATGCAAAGCATGCCTTGCAACAACTACAAGTGGATACTTGTAGTGTATCAAGACCACCTCACGAAGTTTTGCATTCTCAAGAGCATCACCTCCAAACGTTCTGCTGAAGTGGCCTTTCATGTGACAGACATCTTCTTGCTGTTTGGTGCACCATCCATTCTACAGTCTGATAACGGATCAGAATTTACATCATCCGTTATAACAGAACTAAAGGAGCTTTGGCCAGCTCTTCATCTTGTTCACGGAAAACCCCGTCATCCACAGAGTCAGGGGTCAGTGGAGCGGGCCAATGGTGACATCAAGGACATGTGGTCGGCATGGCTTGCAGACAACAACACCGTCAATTGGAGCGCTGGAATCAAGTTTGTGCAATTTCAGAAGAATCAATCTTACCATGCTGGAATTCAGCGATCTCCTTATGAAGCTTTGTTTGGCATTCCTCCTCGATTCGGACTCTCAAGCTCCTCCCTGCCTGTCGAGGTGATATGCCGCCTACAAACTGAGGAAGATTTGCATCAGCTGAACACAGCAACTCAACTATCTCATGTGACATCGTCTCAACCAATGGCATCATCTCAACAGTCAGCATTACCTCAAACATTGGAGGCGCTTCAAACGTCAGCATCATCTCAACCATCAACATCGCTTCAACTATCGGCATCGCCTCAATCATCAGCATCACCTCAACCTTCATCATCGCATCAATCATCAACATCGCCTGAACCATCCGCATCGCCTGAACCGTCAGCATCGCCTCAATTATCGGCATTATCTCATGTATCAGTTCGAGCTAATGTGAGAAATTGCCAGGCTAAGCAGGCAGACAGCATGGTTAAGCACAGAAGGATGGTGCTTCCAACAGCATCACCTCAAACATTGGAGGCGCCTCAACTATCAGCATCATCTCAACCATCAACATCGCTTCAACTATCGGCATCGCCTCAACCATCAGCATCATCTCAACCATCAGCATCGCATCAACCGTCAACATCGCCTCAACCAACCGCATCGCCTGAACAGTCAGCATCGCCTCAATTATCGGCATCGCCTCAACCATCAGCATCACCTCAACCATCAGCATCGCAAGAACCGTCAACATCGCCTGAACCATCCGCATCGCTTCAACCGTCAGCATCGCCTCAACCGTCAGCGTCGCCTCAATTATCGGCATCGTCTCAAGTAGCAGTTCGAGCTAAAGTGAGAATTTGCCAGGCTAAGCAAGCAGACCGCATGATTAAGCGCAGAAGGCTGGTGCTTCCAATAGTCAGTGTTGGGGACACTGTCACAATCCCAGTACCACTTGTAGATCGGGGAAGAGGTGATCCGAGAAATCTTCTCGCAATTGTCTGCAATCATGACAGTGAGAAAGACCAGTACAAGCTGACATCGGAAGCTGGCCCACTCAAAGGGCATTTTAGCAGAAACCAATTTGACTTGATTACTGAAAGACGTTTTGCCAGAAAATCTTGCAACTGCTGGTGGCATCGAAGTTAGTTTGAGATCGGCCGTCACAGGAATCTCAAAATGTGGGGGACAGGCATTCCGAAAAAGTGTAATTGTGGACCTGGTCCTGGTCAATGTAAAAACAACAGGTGTAAATGTTTCAAGGCAGAAATTAAATGTAACGGTCGCTGCCACGTGTCTTGTCGAAACAAGTAACAACATTGTATTCTGGGTAACTCCAAGAGCCATATTTAATGCATATCTGTTTTAAATCGTTTTAGAAATAAAATTTACGCATTTTTGTGGTTGTGTGTGTGTGTGTGTGTGTGTGTGTGTGTGTGTGTGTGGTGTGTGTGTGTGTGTGTGTGTGTGAGAGAGAGAGAGAGAAATTGTGGTGTGTGTGTGTGTGAGAGAAGTTTTTAAAATAGCAATGAATACAATGATTTAGTGATTTCATGAAATCCCCGAGGGCCGTATTCAGTGATTTCAGGAAATCACTTAATATTTCAGCGATTTCATGAAATCTCTGTGTCCCCCAATGATTTAATGAAATCACTAAACCATTTAGTGATTTCGTGAAATCACTGACTTCACACATTCACTGTAACATATATATTAAAAATGTGCTTAACTGTCGTTCGGTTCTAAGCGTGTGTTCGTATTTCCGGTTTTGCTGGGTTGTTCAGTCTCCGATGCTTGAAGTTCAGTCATCGCTAACAACTGACCAAGTACACTAAAGGTCGTTGGACCGACGTCGGCCGCAGCAAAAATGGCAACAACAAAAAGGAAGGCGGTGGTGTGTGTGGGGGAGAAGGGGGTGGGTGGGGTAAGGCGTAAGGAGATGATGATGATGATGAAACGTTTTTGACAGGATAAAGTTTTAGGCGAAAGGTCTCTCTTACAAACTGTCCTGTTAGAAAAGAAACATTAATAGCAAAGAGTAAGAGAAACACAATAACACAATAAATCGAAACATGAAGAAATATAAAAAAAAACACCACAATACAAAAGCAATGCAAATAATGCGGACACATATCAATAACTGTGAATAATAATTATATATATATATATATATATATATATATATATATATATATATATATATATATATATATATATATATATATATATATATATATATATATATATATATATTATTCACCGTTATTGGTATATATAGTCTGTTCAGGTAGTAAGTTACTGTAACAAGATGTTATATAAACGAGTTTTGAAGGTTCTAGAGTTAGAAATGGATTTAATTTGGGGTGGTAGTTCGTTCCTGGCTTTGCCATCTGAGAACGAAAGGCTGGTTTTATATATATATATATATATATATATATATATATATATATATATATATATATATATATATATATATATATATATATATATATATATATATATATATATCGAGCCTGGCCCATGGTAGCTGTAACAAACTGTTCCTCGTGTTTTGTCTTTGACTATCCAAAAATAACATACGAAGGTAAGATGGGGTTTTATGGTGAAGAATTTTATGCATAAGTATGCATCGATTAAATGTGAGCTGTTTGTTTAGGTTTAGCAGTCGGATGGTTTTAAACTTTTCGTCGGTGGGAGAGGGAACAGGCACAGTTAACTTTACCCCTCGACGATACAATGAGTTAAGTTTCTTTGTGTTCCTCACTGCATCCATCCCAGATAGTGGAGCAGTAATCACAGTGTGTCTTAATATGGGCATGGAGAAAGAGTCTTCTAGTGTCAGTGTTAACTATTTGACTTAGTTTTGATAGCAGGAATAGATTTTTAGATATTGTTTTGCATGTGTTTTCGATATGTGGTTCCCAGCTGAGCTGGTTATCTACTGTGACTCCAAGCAAACGATGTTTTTTAACTTGATCAAGGGGCTCAGAGTTCAGGTATAATGTTAAGGGCAGGAGACCACGTTGATGTTTTTAGGGTGAAGTAATCAACATACTCTTTGTCTTTTGGACACTAATTCAGTTATCAAGAGAGAAAGAGAGAGAGAGGGACAGAGACTGAGAGAGCGGGGAGAGGGGGGCGGGGGGGAGGAGAGAGAGAGAGAGAGAGAGAGAGAGAGAGAGAGAGAGAGAGAGAGAGAGAGAGAGAGAGAGAGAAGAAGAAGAAGAAGAAGAAAAACTGAGGAGTGAAAAGGGCCGGGGGGGGGGGGTGAGGGAGGGTAGGAGCGGAGAGGGTAAAAGATACTGCCTAAACGCATCCCAATGGGCCTGCCTGAAACTGTCGACATTAGTAGGGGGGTGGGGGGGGGGGGAAGAAGGAAGGGAGAAGGGAGAGGACCGTAAGAATAAGGAGAAGGAATGTAAGCGTACTCAAACAGAAGCGACACAGTAAGGTAAAAGTACAGTTAGCAGATTAGAATGTCACAGCGGCCGGGTTAGTTCAAAAATGTTAGAGTGGTGCGACAGTGCCCAGTTTATTAATCAGAATTTTTTTCGGTCCTTCCTGGCCCAGATATTGCTGGCTTACATAAACCAGAGGCCTCAAGTTTAACCTGAATGTCCCAGACTTTTATTTTATTTTCATACTCCGCAGTTCAGTATCGAGTCAGTCACATACTTCAGTTGCCACTAACATTCCTTCTGCGATTGAAATGAAGATAAGTAGCGACGGATCTATGTATTTGTTTGTTAGTCTGTTTTGAGAAAGGGTATGAGTTTACCCAAAATATTAATAAATTGTGTTGTAACTGTACGGTCTTTTCTAAGCGTGTTTCTTTCTCCGTTGGGTACTTCTTTTCAGTCCTCAGAAGTGTTTTGGCTTTACCGAAATCAACTCTTCCCAACGTTTCTGGGTTTCAGCCTTTGTGTATTGTATCTTTATTTGACATTCAAGCTGCTGTCAATCGATTTCCTGGGGGGGGGGGGGGGGGGAGGGGCGGGGATGGGGGGGGGGGGGGGGGACAATGTGTACATGTTGGAACCTTGAATAATGCCACTGTGCTATCGCGGCTTACCGTCAACAATAGCATCTCGTACAAATAGAGTAGCTTCCCTTAGATCGTCGCAGGAAAACTTCCGATCAAAATGGCGACTTACTGGCGACCGAAGCTGGCACTGTTGTTGTGTTTTCATTTTTCCTGCCTGTACACAGGTATCATATATCCATATTTCTTTGCCTACCTTGTCAGTGCAAATGCCTGTTGCTTTTATGTAAACAGGTAGCTTGCTTTATGTATCCGTTGGTTGTCGTGAATTTCGTCGTCGCACCCGGAAGATCAGTTGACTTGCGCTTGTCCTTTTGTACTACCAGCTACTGTCAGTCTGTTATCAACGTTATATTACCAAACTCGAGTAGGGAGAGGAATTTATTGCCTTGTAATTTGTAATGTCGCTTTAGTTATTTATAGGCACTTACAAAGTAGCCGTGGGAAAGAGCAAGAACGTAACACTAACATTCACAACAGATCGTGTGTCACATGATGAGAAACAGAAAGACAGAGCATGAGTCATAGTAACTAACCCCTTCCCCAAGGTCCCATTTCTCACATTTTGGGGGTGTTGCCTAACGACTATGTGCCAGTTGCAGGAGATGTTTTGACCATAATAATTCAAGGGTAGTGCCAGATTAGCTTGGTGCCTGAAGGCGCCAAGCTAATCTGGCACTACTCTTGAATTATCATATTCAAGCCATCTCCTGCTGTAGGGATCCGGGGCTTAAAGGGTTAAGTAAGACAATTACTAAATAACATATTTAGTTTGTTTCTTGGGTGTGATTGCAATTTTTCTCTCGAAAATATGTTGTGAATAAAGTTTGTTTCATGTCATGAAATCATATTGATAATGCCCCCACCCCATCCCTATTCTGAATATTATAAACCCCCTTATTCCACTGACCCTTCAACTAACCTGTTCAGTGCTAAAATAATTTGAACACCACCCAACTGCAAGAGGTATATAGGTCCTTATGAGCAAAAACATCACAGAGGGCTAATAAGGATCTATGCCTCTTGCTGTCACCACTTCTATTTTCTAATCCATGTTCCTGGAACATGTAGGGCTTTTGGGTCATGAATTAGTGAAGATTGCAGTCTGTGTCAGCTGGCACTGAATGGGTTAATTACTAGTCTTACTCTTAGGTAGTGGTTTGTCATCTGTACCAACTGTCTAGTGTCTATGGGAAAATGACAACCCATATCATACCGATGCTAAGTAAAAGCTTCAAATTTGTACACTGCCATATAATGCAAGCTACATTATAGTACTTACAGATAAGGATATAGACCAATGGCTTTAGTTCAAGGGCAGTGCCAGAATAGCTTGGCGCCTAGAGGCGCCAAGCTATTCTGGCACTACCCTTGAACTATTTTAGTCAAACTTATTTCACACACTGGTGTATTCCAAAAAGGGTAAACATGCAATGGGTTTTTTTTGGGTTTTTTCAGTATTCGGCACACGGACCAAGGAAAAGATCTACGTTGATTTGAAATCACAAAACAGCTGCTTCCGCCTGTTGAATGGAACACACCAAGTAGGATGTACATGTAAGAAAATTCATTTGTGTTTTTCACACTCAAACTGCACATTTTCTGTTTACATAGAAAAACTACAATACTCAGGCTGATTCAGCTTTTTTCAGATCCCAGAAAGCTGAATTTCAGCTTTTTTGGTTAAGACGGAACATTCCTTCGATCAGCCTGTTTCATGTGCAAGAGGCATACATTGTCATGAGCCCCTGCGAACGCAGCGGCTCATGACAATGTATACCTCTTAGTCTTACTGATGCGTTCGCAGGGGCTCTTGAGAATTTGTCTCTTGCTGCTCATGGTTGGTGGTCTGTTTTCAGTCATTCAAATTTTTGGCACTGTCGGTGTGACGGAGCCGAGGGGAGGTGATGATGTGCAGGTGGGATGGGTTGTGTTTGACAAAGGGACCTAACTCCTGTCCATGGTTCTGGTTCTTTTATTTCATAACCAACAATTAAAAAAACCCAATACCTGAAAAATAAAAATAAAATGATATAAGTAAACAATGTTAAAGAATATGAAACTAAGGAAAAGGAAAATGTCATGCACCAGTAGCAAACCAATAACTAATCAAATGAACTGTACCAAAGCAGTACTAATAAAACTACTAAATCTCTAAATACTCAAAGACATTAAAATACACACATTAGGAGGCCAATAAACTCAATATAGTCTTACAGAAGCGAACCACTATGATTTGGAATCATAGAGATACACTGCCGTAAATATGGCCACACGTAAGTACATAACTAATGACTGCACTAGCGGTAGCATGACAGATGCTCTCCAATAGGCATAGAGATCCTAGAGGCGGGCACCTGCATGCAAACGGTTTAAACAAACATAGCAGCCACGCCCCCTAAGGATTCAGAAACGTAGGGGCACGCAATTGCTTATGATAAAATGCGTCACTCTCGGTTCTAAACCACCAAATCATAACTGATGAGCTATCATTAATATAACTAATAACTATACTCTTATTATCAGCCACGTTCCCGTAGGATCGAGGATCCTAGGATTCGCAGCTGAGTACAGTGTGATATGGTTGCAGATGCGTTCCCGTATGATCGTGGATCAAAGGGGCGCACACCTGCACCTTTGGTAAAATCACACGCTGATTCATAACTAACACAAAAATATAAATAAATGAAATCAATGAGTAACTATATAATTGCATGGCTAAGTGGCAAGTAACTAATGCATGGCGCCAAGTAAACAAATAAGGCATGGCAATGCATAAACAAACATGGCGGATAGTAGTGACGTCAATGAGTAGCGTGGGAAAGAGACAGGTAGGGGGTAGTAGCAAAGTGATAGACAAAGGAGAGAGAATACAGAGCATTGAGTCAAAATAGCAAGGGAGCAAAACATAAGAATGGATGTATACCAAAATTACTAACATGAATTAAAGCGATGCTGATACATCAAGATTGTCAGACTCAAAGAACTATGTTCTCCTTAAATCAGAATTAGATTCAAGTTCTGACGCAAGTAATATGCTACAAACTGCGGTAATAACTAATATCAACAATTACACTGTAATGACTTAAAATTCAAATATAAACGCACACTCGATAATGGCGGTGACGCTATCGCCATGCCATGACCGATCATAGCATACGATTTCTAACGAAGGGATCTTCAAAGAAAAGGTAAACTACACAAACTCTCAATCGTTCCCACAAGACAGTAATAATGATCGAGCCAAAACTACATTCTCAAACTTCGAGGACTGACATTACAGTTGGGAACAAAAAGAGAAACCACCACAAAGTTACAATGGGGATCACAACATTATCTAAAGCGGAAACACATTATCCCAAAAAACTGGCTTCCTAAAATATGAGGTCTGACAACAATGAAGGATCAAACATCAAGAAAATCATCACTAACAAAAGCGCACAATGAATATATGTACACAAAATAATCACTAAGTACAGGGCACTCGACCCGCAGTCCTATTTCCGAAACACAGTGAAATACTCGACCGTGAAGCTGGCACACTACAAGTTACACGCACTGATTGTGGTGCGCAAATAGTCAGCCGCTAAGTGCGCCGGATGCTTGGCATTAAATAGGCATAGCGCGGGCCTCCGAGAGAGCAACGCCCTCACGCAGGCGAAACGGTTCGGCCAGACAAAGAAACTAGCATAAACTGTGCTAGTTGGTAACTAAATAAACTTAAATAACTCTCAAACTATACATTCAATACTAATAAATCTTAGCATTTCCGATTTAAAGGGCTTTTCAATGAACTAAATTAGGAAAAGCTTAACGCTAAGCTGAATTTAATATAATTTTATAATGACTGCCACACAACGGAAGTGAAAGGCGAAATAGCATGAAAAACGTAAATCTAACTGAGACTGTTTACAGATCGTACAAAACCAAATGGATATTCTAAACACAGGAACTGTGCTGAATCTAATGACTATCAAAACAGCTTTCTACGTTTAATAGAAAGGAAGCTATGAAGCTTCAAAAATAAACAGAAAACACAAGTTACAAAACTATTACTAAAACAGAAGACTCGCCGCGCCATGCAAGTGGTGACGTCACGGCTAGCGGCTGAACGGGGAACCTCAAACGTGGACTAAAAATAACTGCATGGGGACAGAGGCTTACGGCGCTCTGCTACATCAGTGTCACCCACGAGTACTATAACAGAGAAAAAGTAAATGCAGGCTTGGCTACTTGGCCATAACCAACAGAAAAAGAAAACTGTCATCATAACTCATATGTTTTGAGTACTGTCACCGGCAGTGAAGATTGGATCTGACATGTACACTCACTTATGTTTTGTCGCTTGGAATATCAAATTCAGATGTGGTGCCCAAGAAGTTCAGGGTGTGTAGGTGCGGAGCTATTCTTGCACCAACTTTGAATTAGAATTAGTGATTTAGACTGATCACAGTGGCAATGACAAAAATCTCCCGGTAGGGCCAAATGTTCCATTAGCATAGTAGCCAATCAGAATGCCATCTGGGAACTCAATTTTTCCAATAGCCCAAACAATTTTGTGTGTGTTTGCATTGTGAAATCTGCATTCGTCATCGGCTGCCAGAAAATGACTTTGCATCGCAGGACAAAAAATGTACTCACATTTGTCGATGGGCAAGTGGATTTGGTCCTCACTGAATCTCTTGGGAATATTGCAATCCATTGTTATTACAACATGGTTAGATGAACAATTGGTTTGTAATGCTTTACCTCTTGTCCGTGTTGACAGCGGCCCAGGAGGGTAACGTGGGAGTGGTTCACTACATGGAAAATGATGACGATTGGGACTGGGTTCTGAAGACAGGCACCACTACACCTTTCTCTGTCATCCTTCATTCTGTCAACTTCACAGCGTGAGTTTAGAAATTTTGTAATTTATTACACATGTGAGACTGTGACTAAGAAATTGGGAGTGAGAAGCAACATACTTTGTTAACCCTATGTTTGATGATAGTGGTTTTAGTCGCAATGATACCTTTAGGAATCATCACGACTTAAACCACTACCAACATGCAAAGGGTTAAGGAAAAAAGACTGTGTTTACCCAACAACTGATGCTATTTTTTCATGCTGACTAAACATTTTGTGAAAAAAAGCTAATGAAGCGAATCTGTGTAGTACTCTGCTGTGAGTGGCTTCCCCCAGCTTACAACAAGTTTGACATTTTTCACTGTTATATAATCAACTGATGTGATATTGAAGAGAAAATGAGGATAATTAGCAAGTATCCTGTTCATTTTAATCTCCATGATGTTTTCTCTGAAGTGCGACTGTGTCCAAGTAATCTTCATCCATTCCTTGGCACCAAAAAAAAGAACCTTCAGACCCTACTTTTTTCCCCTGTTACCGTAAACGCACAATTTTTTTTTTTTTTGCATAATCCAAGATGTGGATGCACATTTATAGTTCAAGGGTGGTGCCAGAAATTCTTGGCACCTATAGGTGCCAAACAATTCTGGCACCACCTTTGAACTACTGTGGTCAGTCAGTCTCCTGGAGTGTAATGTGGTCTTCAGAGGACACAGTATCCTAATGTTCAGGATTTTGGCCTAACGGTTCAGTGTTAAAGCATTTATGTCACTCGTCCACATGTGGGAACAGATCACAGTGCTACACAACCTTCCTGTAATGCATGCTTATTCATCCTCGGCATCAGTCTGTATTGTCACAGGTCTTCAGTTTGACTTTTAAAATTTATTTACAGAGCCAATGTGCGAAGACTGACCAGGTCAGGGCGTGTGAATGGTATAGCTGTCATCAATGTCAACCTAACTGCACCAGTGGACGGATTTTCATCAGATAACTCATGTCCTAATGATGCTTATGGTTAGTGTATGTGTGCATAGATTTTTTATTCTTATGGTGTGTGGTTGTGTGTAGGTTGCAAGCAAAGCTCAATATTCCTCAAAGGCAGCATATATACTGCAGTCACATTTGCTACATACTTCACTGGCCAAAAACTGGAAAGAGGAGACTGGCTGAGACTGCATGCAGTTTTCCATACTCAGTCTTTCCGTCAACGGAAATTTCTCCATATTTGACAGACAAATTTTGACAGGGTCGTGTAAATTGGAAGGCCGTCCGTCACCGAGACAGACAAATCTTGGAGGAGAAAGGGGAATGGCCACTGACTTATCCAGGCCGATTTTCAAGTAACAGATGGACTGTAGAGCACCTGGGGCGGAGTTTTGTTATGCTGTCCGTCCCAATAATGGACAATTTTAAATCATTCATAGCAAAAAGCCTGATACTAAGTGTAGACTAGTACAGTGTCAAGTTTGACCTGAAAACACCAAATACATGAAATTATCAGACTTGGTTTGGCCTCAAAGTAGTACCTAGTGGGTTTGGCCTCTGAAGAGGCACAAGCTACAAGTATGCCCCCATCTCCCTCAGTTGGTGCTGGTTGTGTTAGAGTAAGGCATTACTGAGTAAGGCACCTGAGCTTTACCGTCGACAATAGGCATAGATCCTCATGTGCCCCTGCAGGGGCTCATGAGGATCTGTGCCTCTTGCCATCATTACTCAACTCCAGGTGCAACCTCAGAGTGCCAGAAGTCAGCTGAGTTGTCTACAAAGTCACTGTCAAAAGACCAGCTGAGGCTTGACTGCCTTCACTGCCGAGAAAGAATTAACACCACCCAACTACAAGTGGTATAGATTCTCATGAGCTCCACAGTTGTGGGGGCTCATGAGGATCTATGCCTCTTGCAAACTTCTCTTTGTATTCAGGTTCCTTGGGTGGCTAGGGCTCTGTGGCATTAAGTTAACCTTTATCATTCGGAATACACCAGTGTGTGAAATAAGTTTGACTAAAATAGTTCAAGGGTAGTGCCAGAATAGCTTGGCACCTCTAGGCGCCAAGCTATTCTGGCACCACCCTTGAACTAAAGCCATTGGTCTATATCCTTATCTGTAAGTGTAAGTACTGTAATGTAGCTTGCATATGGCAGTGTACAGATTTGAAGCTTTCAGCCTCAGTGTGATATGGGTTAACAAAGATTTCAGACACAGTCTGGATCCAATGGCAGTGAAGGAGTTAAGTGTCTTAAGTCCGTCAATTAAACAATACACAAATATTTATCCTTTGAGTTCAACTTTTCGTGTGATTATTTTGTTAACATTTCAGGTTACTACAGTAATAATACAAGTTACCAGGGTTGCAAGGTGCAGGAGTGGAACACGGCAGGCCACGGTCTATTTTTTGATGATCATGGCTTGCCTATTTTCTCTCTCACTGAACAGAGCGATGTTGACTTTATCATTAACAAGGTAAGTGCAAAGAAACTCTCTATGTGAATGTGATGATTTTCAGTTTGAAGTACATCATATATTCAAACCTGTGCATGTGACTCATTGTAAGAGATTGTCTCTCGTCATCAGTCATTTGGGATGCCTGTTTTCTGACTCCCTGAAAAGAGTAACAATGAGTTGATTATCAGTAGTGTAGCGCTGAGTCCAGCTTTAGTGTTTTCAGGCCTAACTGGTTTTCATCATTCAACTTTTAATTCTTTCCTACCCATACTCCAAGATTTGTTGCCAGGAATGTTTTTACATCTTATGGTTTAACCCATTTAGCCCTGATGCCCTATGGCAGGCGATGGATCAAGCATGATAGTTCAAGGGTAGTACCAGATTAGCTTGGCATCGATCCATCTCCTGCAACTGGTACATAGTCGTTAGGTGACACCTCCAAAATTTAGGAATTTTGGCTGCGGGGTTATGTGGGTTAACTCCTTAACTGCAACTGACAATACCGCTCGGTGGAAAAGACACATAGTTACGCATCTATTTCACCAAGCGACATCATCATTAGCAATCAAGGGCTAAAACGTAATGGGTCACCGTATGCAGGGAAGACCAATTCCACTCGCCCATTGCCAAATGCCAGTAGATATTTTGTCGGCCCCGAAGCACAGTCATGCTCCTGGGAGCCCGCATGGCAAATGCAGATTCGCAATCCTAGCGCACACAAAAGGGTTTGGGCTACCCAAAAATCAATCAAGCTTCAGATTTATCTTGGATGGCAATCCGAATGGCTACTAGGGTTCTCCCTGTGTATTGTGTTTTTTTATGTACCCAACTTAATTTCATTCAACTCGGTGATTTTGTACTTTGTTTCATGTTCACGTTCTATCAATTTATAAACCCTGACATTTTTTATGAGTCATTTTAGTTTAGCATTGGATAAATGAAATGCCTGCACTCTGTGGATAGATAAAAGCCTGCCGTACAACATGCATAAGTGACTATAGCATTTTCTCAGGGAAACACTATACTGATCGTCGTTTATTGACGGTGTATGGTGAGCGTTTGCTTAACCCATTGAGCCCTGGGACCCTGCAGCAGGAGTTGGATTGTTCATGATAATTCAAGGGTAGTGCCAAGGCGTCAAGCTCATCTGGCACTACCCTTCAATTATCATGATCAATATATCACCTACAACTGGTGCATAGTCGTTAGATAATGCCTCCAAAAGTTTAGAAATGCGGCCATGGGGTTAAGAGGGTTAAAACGCAAAGTATATTTCTTTTTGGCTCAAATGCGAAACAAAAGTGAGTCTATGTTCTGGGCCAGTTGTCGTCCATCCGTCCGCTGTCATCCGTGGTAAACTTTAACTTTGGCATTTTCTCGGACATATTCAAGCTGCAGTCTTCAAACTTAGCCCAAGGATACTTTGTTGCAAGACCTTTTTAAACATACCAATTTCAGTGACCTCTCACAAAGGTCAATAGGGAATCAGGAAATTTATTAAAAATAGCTATTTTTAGACGTAATTTATTTTTTCTCAAATACTATTCACAACTTCAAACCCAAACTTGGTATAAAAATACGTGATAATAAGACCTTTATACGAACACTAATTTGGTTGATGAAAAATAGCCATATTTTTACAAAAGATGTTTTTTTCTCAAATACTATTACAACTTCAAACCCAAACTTGGTACAAAGATACCTGATGGTAAGACCTTTCTATGTATACTAATTTGGTTGATCCCTCAGGAAGCTCAAGGGTCACAAGAGCCCAAGAAATAGGTTCAAAATCGCCATATTTTGATGAAAGATGTTTTTTCTCCAATACTATTCAAAACTTCAAAACCCAAACTTGCTACAGAGATAACTGATGGTAAGACCTATCTATGCAGACTAATTTAGATGACCCCTCGGAAAAGGTCAAGGGTCACAAGAGCTCAAGAAATAGGTAAAAAAAATAGCCATATTTTCACATGAAATGTTTTTTTTCAATTACTATTCACAACTCCAAACCCAAACTTCCTACAGAGATACCTGATGGTAAGACCTATCTATGCATATTAATTTGAATGACCCCTCGGAAAGGTCAAGGGTCACAAGAGCTCAGGAAATAGGTAAAAAAAATTGCTATATTTTGACAAGAAATGTTTTTTCTCATGTACTATTCACAACTTCAAACCCGAACTTGCTACAGAGATACCAGATGGTAAGACCTATCTATGTATACTAATTTGGATGATCCGTCGGAAAAGGTCAAGGGTCACAAGAGGTTGACAAATGTGTATGAAATGCCAATAATTGTAGTTATTATCAACATGTTTGCAAACTTTTTAATCAAATTTGGCACAAAGGTAGCTGATGATAAGACCTTTTTATGTATCCTAGTTTAGTCTATTCATTGGGTCACCGGGGTATCACAGATGTTTGAAAACTGATTAAATTTTGGGAAAACGTGGAGACATGTGTGGATCGGTCATACACGTGAGCCATAAGGGCTTTGCCTTTCTTGTTTTTCTTGTATTTTACATGATTGGCATTGTTTTTTTGTTGTGGAATTTATTCCTTTCTATATGCAGAGGAAAGGTGGTGATACACCGGGTTTATATTTTTGTCCCTTGCAGTGCTACATTCCTTTCAACAAGCCAGTGAATGGCAAGGCCAAGTCCTACCCACTGTGTGCCCTGCAACTCCAGTCATTCATGTCAGCTGCAGGAGACACGGAGATCTGCATCCGCCGCACCGACATGGTGGTTAACCTCACCCCGGTCAAGTATTGCGACCCCCTGGGGGACCAGAACATCGTGACGACCTTAAAGGCCATGCCTAACAATGAAGAGCGACCTCTAGCCTCTGTCATAGTTGTTGGCGCAAAGGTAAGTTAACCCTTTCCCTCCCAGAACTAAATGACTTCCATTCCATAGAATGGAAGTCATTTAGTGCTGAGAGGCAAAGGGTTAACCCCCACTGTGCATGCAGCCACAAGTATTGTTGGCTTCAAGCAGAAGGGGTCAAAGTCTTGCCCAGCCTCAATCACTCGTTATTCTTCTCCACAAATCAAGTGATGAAGAGGTCTTCTGCCGTTATTTGGCAAAAGCCAGTACACTTAATTTTGAGAAAAGTGAGTTGTTTTCTCAAAATACATTACCGATGGCATTACTATATGGAATACACTCTATAATCTATTGATTTCAGCCTAGGCAAAGTTGTGTCCCCTACACAACTGGGGAGGAGACACTGGCGATCCATGCATAGGAGCCCGGGTGGCCTCCCCTTACCAACCTAGCTGGTCACGTGTTTTAAGGTGAAAGCCCGCCAGTTTCACTCTTAGCTCGACCGTGGATGGTCGAGTGTTGGCCTTACTCTGTTTTGCGACCGGTTTCAGACTTGTGCTTCGATTCTGCTGGGAACTTTCACGTTGGCTTTGCCTCGATTTATCAGTTGTGACTAGCACTGAACTTTCTTCGTTTTCAAAGATTTGTGAGTGATATGACTTCAGTGGACTCTGACGTGTGAGCTTTACCGACCAGTTCGGTCTGGGGCTTGACTTTCCGTGGCCTCTATCTTTGGAACTGAGGCTTCGTGCACTCGACTGGTGACTTACGGGACACTTCTTCGTTCGCGTGTTTGCCTCTGGGAGTGAGTTCTATGGCATTTCAGTGAGCCATTCCCGTTGGGCTGTGTATGGCGGACATTATGGCATCTTCGCGTTTGAGAACCTGCCGTCTTTGCGTGGATTTCCAGTGGCCCTCCGACTCTCACGACGCCTGCCTTCCGTGCTCGGGCTGCTCTTCTGAGAGGACTTGTGTGTGTGTGCCGAGTGGAGAGAGGACCGGTGGTCCCACCTTTGGGACTTCTACCGCAGCGACCGTCTTTCCCGGCCCCAGCAGGCTTCCCAGTTTTCCCCGCGGGAGGTCGTCGCTCCGTCGCCTCGTAGGGTCCCCCTTCGTTCCGTCGTTCGGGCTGTCCCGCCCGCGGGTAAGTCACCTTCATGTACAATAACCACGCAGAGGCTCCCTCCCCACTCAGAGGCTTCCGAGCAGGGCAGGCAAGTGCTAGAGACGCGCCCCACATGCTCCGTCTCTTCCGAGCGCCTTGGTATTACTCCCGCCCCGCTCCGAACTGTCTGAGCGGGCTCGGCGAGTTGAGCCTATGTCCATGCCCCCCCCCCCCCCCCACTCTGTGAGTCTTCCGAGCGGGCCCAGCGAGATTTGCTCAAGTGTAGTAAGAGAGAAAAGAAGAGAAAGAGAGGAAGAGTTAGTAAGAAAAGATGCTCCCCCTCACGCTCCGATTCGTCTGAGCGTGATCCGAGAGCCATAGTAGACGGGCCGCCCCCCTCCCCCCCCCCACTCTGAACTGTCTGAGTGGGCCCGGCGAGCCACACTTAAATCCCCCCCCCCCACCCCCCCCCCCCCCCCCGCAGCTTCCAGGTGGGCCTGGCGCGACACTTACACACTCCCCCCCCCCCCCCCCCCCTGCACGGGCACGGCAAGTCTCTTTTTCGTCCCCATTCCGATCCTTCTGGATGGGCCCGGCAAGACTTAGAACGCTCCCCCCATGTGCCAATACGTCTGAGCGTGGCCCACGAGCCCCTTCGATGCTCCCTCCCCGCTCCGTTTCTTCCAAGCGGGCCTGGCGAGCCACTGTTGCATCCACCGTCCCCCCCCCACCCTCCCCCCCACCGTCCCACCCCCACCCCCCCCAACCCCCCCCACCCCCATCCACCCCCCCCCCCCACCTCGCCCCCCTACCCCCCCCCCCCCACCTCCCCCCCCTACCCCCCCCCCACTTCCCCCCCCACCCCCCCCGGTTTTTCTGGGCGGGCCCAGTGGGACTCGGAGTCTAGTTCGCAAGATCGGATCCGCCGGGTCGTTGACAAGCCCCCCCCTCCCTCGCTCACGTTCTCCCGAGCGGGCTCAGCGAGCCAAGGGTCCCCTACCGCCTCCCTTCGTTAGCTCGGAGTGCGGTCCCCGGCGCCCGCGATCTTCTCTCCGACACGCCGACCGTAGACGACTCACGCAGCCCCCCCCCCCCCCCCCCCCCCCTTCCCCTGCCCTTCGGCAAGTAGGGAGCTTCCGGAGCCCGCCTTTGCCGAAGGACTGTCCAGAACTCTTGGCCTCGCCCGCTGGACAGGATCACGTCTTTAGTCCGGAATTCCCTGGCCTGTTCCGGGTTTTTGGAGCTGGTACTGCAAGCGGTACTGCGCGGGTTGGAGGACACTTGGGACCTGGAGGCTTCGTCCCGGCTTCGTGACCTCCATTCGATACTTGTGGCCGCTAACCGGGCCGCCTACCATTCGTCCACTAACGCCATGGCGGCAGCCATCAACTGTGACCTCTGACGTCGGGACATCCTCCTATGACTCTGCTCAGATCTATCCAAGACCGTGAAGTCACAGCTCCGTCAGGCCCCCCTGGGAGGTTCACAGCTGTTTGGGGACACTTGGCAGACTGTTAAGGAGGTGTCTAAGGATCTGTGGCCCCGACCAGCCGCCGCCCCCTCTGCCTTTCGCTTTCGCGCTTCCCACACGGCCCTGGGTCGTGCCCTGCGGTCTACCTGGCCCGTCTCTCGTTCAGCCGGCGGCTCCTGCGGTAGAGCTCGCCCCCTTCAGGCCCCACAGCAGTCCCTCCCCGCCTCCCGCCCTAACTGGTCCCGTGGCGCCTGTAAAGCGGGGCGCAGTTGGGCCCGCTGACTTGCCCTCCCATCTGCCCCCACCGACAGTTCTCGGGTCTCCTGTCGGTGGGCGGCTGGCCCTCTTTAGCGACCACTGGCGTTCGCTGTTCCAAGACGACCCTTGGATCCTCTCGACTGTTTCCACAGGCCTGCAGCTGTCTTTCCAGACAGCTCCGCAGGTCTCCCCTCTGGACCCAGGCTCCAGACGATCGGCTCAAGGCAGACGCTCTTTGCGGAGAAGCGGCGGCCTTGCTCAGCAAGGCGGCGACAGAGATAGTCTCCCGACACGACACGCCGGTGTTTTACAGCCGACTATTCGTCGTCCCCAAGCGAAGCGGCAATTGGCGTCCGGTCATCGACCTCTCGGCGCTAAACAAGTTCATTTCGGCGCCGCGCTTTCGGATGTAGGCAGCCAGGATTCTTCGCGTAGCCGTCCAGCCGATGGACTTCACTATCAGCCTCGATTTGTCGGACGCTTATCTGCATGTGCCCATTCATCCGTCCTTCACGTTGTTATCTACGCTTTGCCTTTGGAGGGATCGTCTACCAGTTCCAAGCCCTCCCCTTCGGCCTCAACACCAGTCCCTGGGTTTTCATGAGGCTCCTCGATGTAGTGATGGCCAGCTTCCGACAGCGATCATTGAGTCCGGCCTCCAATTATCTGGATGACCTACTGCTGTGCAACCAGATCGACACGGCTCTGGAGGAAGACAGACGAGCTGCACTCTCTCCTTCGCCGGCTCGGGTTTATTGTCAATCTGGGCAAGTCGGATCTCACCCCTTCGCTGTGGTTCTTGCATTTTTGAATGGAATTCCTGACTGACCTCAACTTGGTCCGCCTGCCGTTGGCGCGGCGGCAGAAGATCGCCAAGCTCGCCTGTCAGATGGAGCTAGGAGTCTCCTTCCCGGCCAGGGTCTGGCTTCAGCTCTTGGGCCTGCTCAGCGTGGCAGCGGATTTGTTACCCCTCGGCAGGCTCTATGCCCGACCTCTTCAGCTCCACCTCCTCCTCTGCTGGCACCCCTCCTCTGGCGCCCTGACGGATCCGATTCCGGTTACTCCGCTGGTCCACCCTCACCTCCAGAGGTTGTCGGACCTCGCGTGGCTGTCGACGGGCATGCCCCTGCACTCCCCTCTACCCCAGTGGTCTCTCTGCACCGACACAAGCCAGTCAGGCTGGGGCGCTCACCTGTTACCGGACTTGGTCTCAGCCTTGGGCCTTTGGCCTCCAGTCTTCCCTGACAAACACATCAACTTGCTGGAGTTGAAGGTGGTGTGGTTGGCCCTCGAAGCCTGGCAAGAGGAGCTGACCCACCAGGAGGTCCTCATACTCTCGGACAACTCAACAGTGGTGGCTTACATTCAGAACCAGGGGGGCACTCGCTCGCCCTCCCTGTACATCCTCCTGTACCATCTTTTTCTCTGGCGCAGGGACCTGGGCATTGCTCTTTGAGCCCACCACATCCCGGGCCACCTGAATGTGGTCGCAGGTGCCCTATGCCGCCGCGGACAGCTTCTCCACATGGAGTGGTCGCTGCGCCCAGACATCTTTCACCTGATCTGCTCGCAATGGGAGACGCCGCTAGTCAACCTGTTTGCCACCAGGTGGAACAACCAACTACCAATTATTTTTGTATCTCCCGTTCTGGACCCGCTCGCCTGGGCGGTGGACGTGCATTCCTTGGGACGGGTTGATCGCGTATGCCTACGTCAGTACTGGTGCTGAAGATCCTACGGAAATTGCAGGGATGCTCCACGGTTGTCCTGTTGGTGGCCCCGTTCAGCTGGACCCGCCCTTGGAGCTCCCCACCCCGCTCTTGATGCTAAAGCAGACCCGGCAATCTCTCTTCCACCCGTGACCAGAGCGCCTCCTCCAACACGCCTGGAGGTTGTCCGGCAAGCCCTCACCGCTAGAGGTTTCTCAGATGTGGCAGTGGCGGCGATTGCGGCAGCCCGCAGACTGTCTACCCGGAAGGTCTACGAAGGCAAGTCTTCCAGTCGTGGTGTGCCACCCAGTGACCACCCACCCCCCCCCCCCCCCCCCACCCCCCCGCGATTACAGAGGTGCCTACCTTACGCGCTGGCTCGTAATTTTACGCATTTTCGGCTCAAGTTCCGCGAATACGACTAGCTCCTCCAAAATACGCAATTTACGTGGGGGGGGGAGGGGGCCTTTTTTGTGGACTGAAGATCAGCCGCTTTATATAGGCTCCCCAGCCTCTGGAACCAGAGACTATGTCACTGAGCTTTGGCGTGTAGTCCGCTAGACACTGACTAGCCAAGGCAGCAAGAATACTCGCACACAGCGCGCCAAGCGTGCACTGAAACACTGAAGTCTGACTCGCGGGTAGTAACTAGCGATAGCAGGGGGCTCCTCTGCTACAAATGCATGCAACGTGTGCAGAAAGGACTTTGGTGTTGCTCACAGTGGCGCGTACAAAAGTATGATATTCAAAGACATTTGGAGTCCACTGGGCACAAGGCCAATGCAGTAGTACATCCCAAAGCAGACATGAAGCACTTTTTTGTTAACCCGTTCGGCCCGGCAAACTGCTGTACTGGTTGGCGGTCTCGTATACCATGCAGACCAGAAAACCGCTTAGAGCGGTGTCCGGTGTTTTATATCGCGCACCCGGTGATACGCGAGCCTCACTGCGCGTGTGGTGACCTCGCCCGTCGCACTGACACATCATGTTTTCACTACAGGGTCCTGACAGCGCGTGCATGCTTTTGTACGTGGTATGTAGTCAGGTTTGCAGTGCTAGCATACGCATTACGGTCAAAATGGCGAGTGAATGTGTAGATATTCGGAGTGATAATATTTTGTGTTTGGAGACATGGTTTCAAAAGCAGATAGCTTTGATGTATTGGGACACGTGTGCCCACCTACTGCGTGGCAGCATAACCACGTGTTGGCAGTGTCAGCTGGAGCGATCGACGGTTGAGGCACTGACAACGGCAATGACGTACGGCTTGATTCTGAAGCTGAATTTGGAGGTTCTAATTGGTATTCCGTTCCTCTGATGCTACACCTGTAGGTGACTCTGTGGACACTGACACACATTGGTCACACGTGTAGTACGTGCATTGTCTTTACAACACTGATACTTCCATCCGATCGTGTATGAGACACAACATCGTTCAATGCCGCTTATTATATGCTGTATAGATTGTGGATATACCGTACAGTGGCAGGTGTAAACATTGACATCTGGCGACCAGGTAGGAGACTTACAGTGTATCGGCATACTGGAAATGCATTGACACTAATGTGTCGCAGTAACAGATTCCCTTTTTACTGATGTATGTTAAGTAACAACTACCTGTCATGCACGAAAGACATTTTTGGCTCACGTGCGAAGTAAAAGTGAGAATGTTCTGAGACTTTAACTTTGACATTTTCTCGGAGAATATTGAAGCTACAGTCTTCAAACTTGGCCCAAGAATACTTTGTGGCAAGACCTTTCTAAACATGCCAGTTTTAGTGACAGTTTCTCACAAAGGTCAAGGTCACAGAGGATCAGGAAATATATATCAAAAATAGCTATTTTGGGACATGTTCTCAAATACTATTCACAACTTCAAACCCAAACTTGGTACAAAGATACCTGATGAAAAGACATTTATATGAACACTAATTTCGTTGATCCCTCGGAAAAGTCGAGGGGTCACAAGAGCTCAAGAAATATTATGTCTAAAATGACCATATTTTTAAACCCCCCCCCCCCCCCCCCCCCCCCCCAAAAAAAAAAAAAAAATCGCAAATACTATTCACAACTTCAAACCCAAACTTGCTACAGCGATACCTGATATTGTGTGAATAAAATAACTAACAGTATGGATAAATGTCTTTATTTTTAATTTGTTTGCTGTGGTGTATTTTTTTCATTGCATGTTGCGCTGAAATGATTACACAAAATACACATTTTTAAGCAGCCCATTACACAAAATGGTCTAAGAGGGTAGGCACCTCTGCGCGAATTTAACTTCCCCCCAACTGGCGGAATTCTTCCTGTGGCTCTTTGACGACCAAGGCTTAGCGCCTATTACCATCAAGGGTTATCGCGCCATGCTTGCAGACACTTATCGCCACCTGGGCCTCTCGGATCCGGGCACTTGCAAAGACCTTTCGGACCTGTTGGCTCATTTTGAACTCCGACGTCCAGTCTCTCGTTCCCTCTTGCCTCGGTGAGACCTCACCTGGGTACTGATGTGGCTGAATTCGGATCGCTTCGAACCCCTACCTTTGGCACAGTTCGCTGACTTGACCCGGAAAACATGTTTTCTCCTGGCCCTCACCACAGCGTCCCACGTGAGCAAGCTTCATGCGCTCTCGGTACGCCCTGCGTGTTTGCAGTTTCGAGCAGATGGCTCAACTCAGCTGCTCACCGACCTGTCCTTCCTGGCCAAGAATCGACCTCCCTCGGCTGCGCCCCAGATGCTGACCATACGTCCACTCAGAGGGACGGATCTTTCCAGCGGGTCTCGGCAACAGGATCCGGTCTGGGCACTGAAGATTTACTTGCGTCGCTCTAAGCCATGCCGCCTAAAGCTATCCCGCCTCTTCCTACCACTTTCACCAGGCAGGCCGAATATTTTGGCCCAGACAGTTTCGTCCTGGCTGTGGTGGGTGATTCAATCGGCCTACCAAGACCTCTCCCCCGGAGATAGCCGGTTACAGATCCGTGCGCATAAAGTACGAGCGGTGGCCACAAGCGTAGCCTTTGACCGCAACTGCTTGATTAAGGATATTGTGGCGGCGGTAGGCTGGCGTGTAGACTCCACCTTCGCCCGCTTCTACCTCTGCGACCTATCCGGCCAGTGTGACTCCCTGGCCTTGGTAGGGCGACATCTCCGCGGCCCAACACTCCCTCCGCGCGCCACAGGCGCCTTGGGTACGTCCTAGCTGAAATCGTCGGGAGTTCTTTGGGGGGCCTGCGGGGGTGTTAATTACTGAGGGTTACGGGGCGGCACCCGCCTCCTCTTCATTATTCTTCCTTGGGTACGTCCTAGCTGAAATCGTCGGGAGTTCTTTGGGGGGCCTGCGGGGGTGTTAATTACTGAGGGTTACGGGGCGGCACCCACCTCCTCTTCATTATTCTTCCATATAGTAATGCCATCGGTAATGTATTTTGAGAAAACAAATGAATTTTTTTCTAAAATGTATTTTTTTGAAAAATACTTACCAATGCCATACCTCGGATAGCCCTCCCTCTTGCCCCGCTTGCCGCTTTTGGCTAAGTGTAAAACTGGCGGGCTTTCGCCCTAAAGTGCTTGTCTGGATAGGGTGGTAAGGGGAGGCCACCCGGGCTCCTATGCATGGATCCTCGGTGTCTCCTCCCCAGTTGTGTACGGGACACAACTTTGCCTAGGCTGAAATCAATAGGCTATAGAGTGTATTCCATATAGTAATGCCATCGGTAAGTTGTTTTTTTTAAATACATTTTAGAAAAAAATCATATTTTCATTGTTATTTAATGAAAATCGCGCTTTTCTTAGGAGTGGACATACTGGCTTTAGGTACATGAGTCATTGCTGACCTTTTGCCAGGAACTCACCTGTGTAACAAAGAAAAAGGCGAGCAGTAAAGTCTTTCATTTTACAACATTCAAACTTCTTCAGTTAACCTGTTTAGCCCCAGCACCCTACAGCAGGAGATGGATCAACCATGATAATTCAAGGGCAGTGCCAGATGAGCTTGGCGCCTGAAGGCGCCAAGCTCATCTAGCACTGCCCTTGAATTTATCCTGGTTGATCAATCTCCTGCAACAGGTACATAGTCGTTGGATGACACCTCCACAATTTGGGAAAAGTGCCCTTGGCGGGGTCATTATTATTATGGACGAACCAAGAACATTTATAAATGAGATATTGTGAACTGTCAAAGGATCAGGTCCTTAAGGTGTTTAGCCACAGAGCGGGTGGTGCTGTGCTTTCGCACTGTAGGCTGTAGGATTCAAATGTCTCACTGGGGCTGCACCTGCATTTATGAAGGACAGTGTACATGACAGTTTAACCCATTCATCCCTGACGCACTGCAGCATGAGATGGGTCAACCATGATAATTCAAGGGTAGTGCCAGATTAGCTTGGCGCCTGTCGGCGCCGAGCTAATCTGGTACTACCCTTGAATTATCATGGTCGATCGATCTCCTGCAACAGGTGCATAGTCGTTAGATGACGCTTCCAAAATTTGGGAAATATGTGCGCCGGGCTGAATGAGTTAACCGTTATTGCCTAGGGAAGGAATTGTTTGGCTGTGAGTTTTTAACCATCGGATTGTATTTGACTGTGCATTTTTTTTTTTTTCTAGATGGACACATTCGGGATGTTCTACAACGAATTTGCAAGTTCAGATTCCTCTGTGACTAGCATCGTCACTCTTTTGGCCACAGCTAAAGCTCTGTGGAAACTGCGAGAGACGATTGAAGCGAACAAGACATCGCTTGATATCATGTTTACTCTTTTTCAAGGGGTAAGGATGACCGTTAACTCTTTTACATGTTGAGTCTTAGCCCCTTCGCTGTCGAGGAAGAATGAACTCCACTCAGCTGCAAGAGGCGTAGATCCTCATCTACCTGCTAAAACAAGCACTTTCTGATAGCAGGCGCTGTTTTAAAAGCACCATCCAGACCCAAAAAGTTATTTCCAAGCATTTAATAAGCAGTGTGCTGCAAGCGAGTCTTGCACATGTGACGATAGTCATTACTCTATTTCTCTGGCTTCATTTCCTGTGTTTCTACACTTCAGTTATATCTTGAACCGCTTGGAGATTACTCTGCACTGAGGTAGTTGCTACAACTGCAAAAACACATGGCCCCACAAGCTCCTTAGCATCCGCGTTATCGCGGAATTGTTTATATTACAGCGGACGGCAGACGCAGCCGTCCCGTTAGTCCCTTTCCTTTTTGTTCCTTGTCTCCTTGACTGCATGCGCAAAATAAGGTGAACTTGTGTGAAATCATTGAAAATTCGCATCAACTTCATTTTAAAAAAAAAAAGAACTTTAGAACTTTTTAGTGCGTGTACGGGTTAGCGCATTTTTGGGAAACAATAGGCGCACAGGCCTCTTTTCGTGTTTGTCCTTGCTAGACTACAACATTCTTAGTGAGAGAAAGAGAGATGAAATGAAACTTTATTAAGAGAGAGAGAAAACAACAGCCTAGTGATAATAAAGTGTAAAAATGGTTATAACTAAATAGTGTATACACAGTATAAGTGAAGACACAGTCGTACTATCCGTGAACTGAAAAACTCAAAAAGCTTTTGGTCAGGCAGGGAGCCGCATGAGCAAAAAGGAGGGGAGGAAATACTGTCGTGGCGGGTTTGATATGTGCCAGATATCTCTCGCTACAGCTTGATGATAACTGACTCGCACCCACGCTTGCCGGAATTCAGGGACCTTTTTTTGTCTGTCCGTTGAGTTATAGACTGACTTGGTATTCTGCCCAGTGAATGACAGCAGTGTGCAACAAACTTTACGTCCTATTTTTGGACTTGCATAATCTGCTGTGTGCTTGGATATGGCAAGAAATTGGTTTTAGGTGGCACCAGGATTAACCAATTTAGCCCAAACATTCTACAGCAGGAGATGGATTGACCATGATAATTCAAGGGTAGTGCCAGTTTTGCTTGGCGCCTGCAGGCGCCAAGCAAATCGGGCACTACCCTTGAATTATCATGGTCAATCCGTCTCCTGCAGCAGGTACATAGTCTTTAAGTAACGCTTCCAAAATTTGCAAAATGCTCACGTGGGGTCATATGGGTTAATATTACACTTCATGGAAAATCTGTCTTTACAGGAATCGTTTGACTACATCGGCTCCAGCCGCATGGTGTACGAGATGAAATATGACCGTTTCCCAGTGGCCTTTGACCTCCCCAGCGACCTCTCCAAGCTCGACACCCTGAACCTCCAGCGCATCAACCTGACCCACATCGCACAGTTTGTGGAAGTGAGCCAAGTGGGATTGAGAACGGACGGGGACAGTCTGTGGATGCACGTTGACCCTGGGGTCCGGAGAAACAACACATCGGTACGTGACGGTCGGCTGGAGTGTGCAGATCGGTGATCATTGCAGATTCACCTCATTTAGCCCCGACGCACCACAGCAAGAGATGAATCGACCATGATAATTCAAAGGTAGTGCCAGATTAGCTTGGCGCCTTCAGGCGCCAAGCTAATCTGGCGCTACCTTTGAATTATCATGGTCGATCCATCTCTTGGAACTCGTACATAGTTGTTAGGTGATGCCACTAAAAGTTAGGAAATGCGGACTTGGGGTTACAAAAAAATTAGGTTTACGTTTGCTGGTTTGTGATTTGAACCTTACAACGGTAGGCTCTGTAAGGTCCAAAATCTCAGACCACCACACAGTTTTGGAGTTGGATCATACAGGATCTTTGTCAGTTTGCCTGTCGCTTTTGGTCATGGTTATTTCTGCTGGAATCATCACAACAAAATGCGCTGCTGACAGGCAAAAGGCTGTGGCATTTTTTTTTTTGGGTATGACAAGTGGCTTAGAGCCACAGGCCAAATTCGTAGACCAGCACAAAGTAATGTGGTTGGACTTTAAAAGTGATAGGATCTAATGGATTTTTGTGTATTTAGCTCATTTTGCCTGTTTTACAGTAGTTGATTGTGGATAAAATGCCATGTATTTAAGATTTTCTGGCACTACTTTTAAACTATTAGTATGATAGTTCAGGGGTACTGCTGGATAATTTGATCCCTTGACACTTGACTGCGTTTGGTGTGTAATGATGTCCCCCTCAGAATGGGCTGTGTTGTGTTGTTGTAAGTTGAAACCCAATAACTTTGTTCACTGGAGGATATGGATGGAGCTGATGCCTAATCAGCACCACATGAATGTCGTGTGTTTACGTACAGTGTGTGAGTGAATGCGCGTGATTCACGTGAGCGTGCTTGTTGGGTTCAGTTCGCGGCGGCGCTTTGAGCTGATTTTCAGTTGGGATATAAGCGCCTATTTAATGTGCTAATTTATTTATTTTAATCACTATCGGGGCAAGAGGCATAGATTCTCATGAGCCCCTGCAGCTGCAGGGGCTCATGAGAATCTATGTCTTTTGCTAATGCAGATCAGTGCCATGCACAATGCTGATGACATGAGGCTGGATGAGGGACATCTGGCAACGTTTAGTTGGTCTTGGTAGGTGTATTTGTTGAAGTTGTTTTGCTTTCAATTTGTTTGTTATTCACTTCTGCACTTTTTGGCAGAAGTAACAAATTGTCTTTCCTGAATCCAACAGGTAAAGTCTCTCATGGAGACACTGACTCGTTATGGGAAGGAAGTGAACTTAACACTGCAAGACGCAGATTCTAGTGGAAATCAGCCCCTGCCCCCTGCCTCAGTTCAGCGATTTTTGTTGGAAGCGAAGAATACATTCCCTTCCATTGTCATTACTGACCATCAGAAACAGTTCACAAACAAGTAAGTGTGCAATCTGTCACTTTTCGCAAACCTGCATGCAGATAGAATTGTTGCCAGGTAAAGGTGATTTTGGGAAAGAAAATTACAATCGTAATTTGATTAGAAATAGTACAAGGTGCCCCTTCTTTCTTCAAACGAAGTTTTGAAATTTGTTGTTAAGAAAAATGATAAGCTCATGTAAAAGTAACTATCAGGATGCATGGGTGACAGTCTTCAGCCTTGGCAGATTCAGCCTTTTCAAAATGATAAATCCCAGAGAGATGAATTTCAGTCAGTCTGTTGTATCTGCAAGAGACATTAATTCTCATGAGTCCCTGCATCCGCAGGTGCTCACGATAATTTGTGTCTCTTGCTGGCAGTGGATCAGGGGGCATAGTTTGTCAATGGACCAATTTCAGTCGTTTAAATTTTTCGCACTGTCACACTTGAGGATAGTTTATGCTTTTGGCTTACGTGCAAATAGCTATATTTTGACAAAATTTATGTTTTTCTCAAATACTATGCACAACTTCAAACCCAAACTTGGTACAAGGATACCTGGTGGTAAAGCCTTTCTATGCACACTAAGTTGGTTGACCCCTCAAAAAGGTCAAGGGTCACAAGAGATCTGGAAATAGTTTTTTCTCAAGTACTATTGACAACTTCCATCCCAAACCTGGAGATACCTGATGGTAAGACCTTACTACGTGTACTAGTTTGGATGATCCCTCGGAAAGGTCATGGGTCACAAGAGATCAGGAAATAGGTCACAAGTAGCCATTTGTTTTTTCAAAATACATTACCGATGGCATTACTATCTGGGAATACACTCTATTGCCTATAGATTTCAGCAAAATTGTGTGTAGCACACAACTGGGGAGGAGACACCGGGGATCCAAGCACTATGACCCCGGGTGGCCTCCCCTTACTACCCTATCCCGGCGAGCACAGGGCGACCTCGTCAGTTTTCACTCATAGCTCGACCGGGGACGGTCGAGTTTTTGCCTTTCTCCGTTCTACGGGTTTCAGTGGTTTTTGACTGTGGGCTTGAATTGGAGTCTTCGATTCAGCCCTGGACTCACTACATTCGTGGTTTTTCCTTTGACAATTGGACTCATTGTGACCTGTGCGCCGACCGGTTTTACCGGCTCTGACTTTGTGAGTTCACCCTTGGCTTGGCCTTGGGGTTCGACGACGCACGTGACTTGTGCCCGGCTGGTTTGTGCAAGGTGGACTTTCTTCGCCGGCGTAGCTGGTTTAGGGCCTTATGGCTTCTTCTGTGTCGAAGACTTGCCGGCGTGCGGGGACTTCCAGTGGCCGGTTGATGCACTCGACTCTTGCTTGCCGTGTTCGGGCTGTGCTTCGGACGGAACGTGTGATGGTGGCGCCGCTTGGACGGAAGACCGGTGTTCGCGCAGGTGGGACTTCTTCAGGCGTGACCGGTCCCCTCGCCCACTTCGGTCTCCACGGGATCCTCCACGGGTGGACGTACTTCCCTCGGCGCATCGGGCTTTCCGGCCCACAGGTAAGTCCCCTTCTTGTACCGTTACCTCACAGGTTCTCCCTCCCCTCTCCGAGTCTTCGGAGCAGGGTAGGCGAGTTTCGGAGTCACGCTCCCCACGCTCTGCTTCGTTAGCGCGTGGCTTGAGCCCATTTTGGTTCCCACCCCCCGCTCTGCTTCGGGCGAGCGGTCTGGGAGAGATGAGCGTTCGTCGGCCACCCCCGGCTCTAGGTCTCCGGAGCGGGGACGGGTGACGGAACGCAAGCATAAGAAAGAGAGTAAACGTGATAAGAAATGCTCTCGCTCACGCACCGAGGCTTCGGAACGTGACTCGAGACCGTTAGTAATGCTGCCTCCCCGCTCTGTATTTTCCGAACGGGCAAGGCATGCTTCGCTTTCTTCCCCCCCCCCGCCCGCCCCGTCTCGCCTGGGCGGGCCCGGGGTGTGGTTGACTCTCGCCCCCCACGCTCCGAGGAGTCGGAGCGGGGGTCGCGTGCACATAATGGTCCCCTCCCCGCTTCGCTTCGCCTGAGCGGGCTTGGCGTGACCGTAGACTGTCCCCCCCCCGTCTCGTATCGACCGGACGGGCCCGGTGTGACTTGGACACTCGCCCCCCCCCCCCCCCCCCTCGCTCCGAGGCTTCGGAGCTGGGGCAGCGGGCTCATAAATCGTCCCCTCCCCGCTCCGCCTTTCCTGAGCGGGCTTGGCGTGACCCTAGACTGTCCCCCCCCCGCCTCGTATCGACCAGGCGGGCCCGGTGTGACATCGCGCGTCCTCCACGGTCCGACACATCGGACGGGGGGCCGCGTGCCCGGTATTTGTCCCCTCCCCGCTCCGCCTTTCCTGAGCGGGCTAGGGGAGACTATTGGCGGTCCCCCCCCCCCCCCCCTCGCACCGGTTCTCCCGGGCGGGCCAGGGGTGACCAGGCCACTTCCTCGGTATTCCGATCGCGGTTTGTCGCTCACGTCGGCTGCCGCGTGCGGATCCCGACTTCGAGGTGGACCGTCGCTTTGCCACGGTCCCTCCGTCGCCGCGGCACGCCTCTTTGCGTGCGTCGCAGGCGGCTGCGTCTACCTCGCGCGCGGCGGTGCGGCACTCTCGTAGCCGCTCGCCCCTTTCGTCTTTGCCGCGAGAAGATCAGTTTGGAACGGACGTCCTCAGCCTTCATCCGTCGGACTCGGCCTCGGCGATCTTCTTGCAGGACTCGGCGGCGGGTTCTCCTTCCCGCCTTTTTTCCGCTGTCGCGTCGGCCTCCGCCTCGTCAGACGTTGCCGGCCCTTCGCTCGGATCACAGTCGGTCCACGCTATGGGTGAGGCTTCAAGGCTTATCGCCAAGTCCCTACCGCCCGACGTCTGTCCGCCTTCGCCTCCTCCGAAGAGACAGGCTTCGGCCATGGTCGACGCGCAGAGGCCAGTCCAGCGCCGCAAGTCCCTCCCGCATGCCGGCTTCTGGGACCTCACCGATGCTTCTCCGCCCAGCTGCGTAACGACGCTTTCGGCGACACGGGATACTTTACCGCCGCTCGATCGCTGGTGGGAATCAACTTAAGCTTCCACCAGGCCTAGTACGCTGGACACTCCCAAGCCTTCGCCTTACCTTTTCCAGCGGTGGATGTGGCGGCCTTACTACAGGCGGGCGGCCGCAGGCTCGTCCAGAACTCGTGGCCTCGGCCTCTCGACAGGATCGCCTCCTTAGCGCGGAACTCGCTGGCGTGCTCGGGTTTGGAACTGGCTACCCAGGCAGCACTGCAGTGCCTACAGGATACGTGGGACCTGGAGGCTCAGTCCCCGCTTCGTGACGTGCAGTCCATCCTGATAGCGGCCAACCGGTCCGCCTACCATTCTTCCGCCACCGCCAGGGCAGCGGCTGCCAAATGCGACCTCTGGAGGAGGGATACCCTTTTGCGCCTCTGCTCGGACCTTCCCTTGTCAGTGAAGACCCAGCTCCGTCACGCCCCCTTAGGGGGTCCTCAGCTGTTCGGCGACACTTGGCACACCTTTAAGGAATCTTCCAAGGACTTGTGGCCCAAGCCTGCATCTAACCCAGCCTCGACCCGCTTTCGCGCCCCCCGCACGGCGGGGGTCGTGCCCAGCGGTCTTTCAGGCCCTCCTTCTCTACAGTCGGATCTTCACGAGGTCGGGCCCGTCCATTCCAGGCTACTCAGGCCGGCCCCGCCCCTCGCCCTTCTTGGCCCCGCGGTGCCCGTAGATCGGGCCGCGGTCGGGCTCTTTGACTCGCCCCCCGCCTCCGCCCCCGCCTCATTAATCGGGCCTCCCGTCGGCGGGCGGCTGTCGCTCTTCAGCGATCTTGGAGATCGCTGTTCCCGGACGACCCCTGGATTCTTTCCACCGTTACCGCAGGCCTGCAACTTTCGTTCCTGTCGCCTCCGCCTCTTCGCTGAGCACCCATGTGGACCCAGGAACCGCTCGACGGCACACAGGCGGACGCTCTGCGCGGGGAAGTGGCGACCCTCCTCACCAAAGCGGCGACAGAGGTGGTTTTGCGGCAGGACTCTCCGGCGTTCTACAGCCGACTCTTCTAGCTCCCAAACCAGGCGGCAAGTGGCGTCCAGTTATCGACTTTTCAGCTTGGCCAGCTTGGCCTTATCAGCTTGGCCAGCTTGGCCTCGATTCAGGATGCTTGGCCCCTCGATTCAGGATGGAGACGGCCAGGACACTCCGTGCGGCCCTCCGGCCGATGGACTTTGCGATCAGCCTCGATCTGTCAGACGCCTATCTGCACGTCCCGATTCATCCATCGTTTCGCCGGTACCTTCGGTTTGACTTGGGGGGATCGTCTACCAGTTCTGCGCCCTTCCTTTCGGCCTCAACATCAGTCCGTGGGTGTTTACAAGACTGCTCGACGCCGTGATAGCCAATTTCCGTCAGCGCTCCTTGAGCCCGGCCTCCAATTACTTGGACGACCTTCTACTGCGCAACTTGGTCTCCGCAGCCCTCCAGACGGACAGGGATGCCCTGCTTTCCCTTCTGCGTCGTCTAGGTTTCCTACTCATTGGGGAAATCCGTTCTTCTCCCTCTCGACGGTTTCTACATCGGGGGATGGAATTCCTGACCGACCTCAACCTTGCCCGCCTGCCTCTGGCCAGGCGACAGAAGTTAGTCGACTTAGCCACTTCGATGGGGATGGGATCCTCCTTCACCGCCAGGGTCTGGCTTCAACTCCTGGGCCTCCTCAGGGCGGCTGCGGACCTGCTTCCCTTGGGCAGACTTTATGCTCGGCCTCTCCAGCTACGTCTCCTTCTTCACTGGCGACCCTCGGGCGCTCTGTTGGATCTAGTACCTGTCACGCCTCGGGCTCGTCCTCACCTCGAGAGGTGGGCGGACCTCGCTTGGCTGGCTTCGGGGGTGCCCTACACTCCCCGCCGCCTCGGTGGTCTCTCTGTACAGAGGCGAGCCAGGCCGGCTGGGGCGCGCACCTGTTACCGGATTTCTCTCGGCCTCGGGCGTTGGCTTCGGGAGCTGTTCGGGAATCACGTCAACTGGCTGGAGCTGAAGGCAGTTGGATTGGCCTTCGACGTTGGCAGGAGACCTGGGCCAATCAGGACGTCCTCGTGCTCTCCGACAACTCGACGGTGGTGGCTTACATACAGAATCAGGGTGGCACTCACTCGCCCTCCCTTTGCATTCTTCGGTGCCACCTTCGCCTCTGGTGCAGGGATCGAGGCATTGCCCTACGAGCCCACCACATCCCTGGCCACCTCAACGTGAAGGCGGACGCCCTGTCTCGTCGCGGACAGTTGCTCCACACGGAGCGGTCCCTACGCCCGGATATTTTTCGCCTGCTCTGCGCTCACTGGGAAACGCCGCTAGTGGATCTGTTTGCCACCAGATGTAGCAGCCAGCTCCGGTCTACGTCTCGCCAGTCCTGGATCCACTCGCTTGGGCAGTGGACGCGCTCCCCATTCCTTGGGTCGGCCGGATTGCTTACGCCTACCCCCCGGCAGTCCTCGTTCCGAAGGTACTGCGGAAGCTTCTGGGATGCTCGGCGGTCCTCCTGCTGGTGGCCCCCTTCAACTGGACCAAGAGCTGGACCACGGACCTCCTCGCGCTTGCGACGGACCCTCCTCTGGAGCTTCCTACCCCTTCCACGATGCTCAAGCAGCCCCGTCAGCGGCTTTTCCATCCGTGCCCCGTACGCCTCCACCTACACGCTTGGAGGTTGTCCGGCACGCCCGCGCCACTAGAGGTTCTCGGATGCAGCAGTGGCGGCAATTGCAGCAGCCCGCAGACTCTCTACAAGGAAGGTGTACGAAGGCACGTGGAGGGTCTTTCAGACCTGGTGCACCTCCCATGGGCACCCTCCCACTAACCTAGCCTCCCACCAACTGGCGGAGTTCTTCCTGTGGCTCTTCGACGACCGGGGCTTAGCCCCGGTTGCCATCAAGGGCTACCGCGCTACGTCCGCGGACATCTACCGTCACCGGTGTCTTCCGGACCCAGGCGCCTGCAAGGATCTGTCGAATTTCTGGCTCACTTTGAACTCCGACGTCCGGTTTCACGTTCCTTATTACCCCGGTGGGATCTTGCCTGGGTACTGACGTGGTTGAATTCGGACCGGTTGAGCCCCTCCCCTTGGCTCGGTTCTCAGACTTGACCCGGAAAACCTGTTTCCTTCTGGCTCTCGTTACAGCGTCCCGAGTCAGCGAGCTTCACGCGCTCTCGATGCTCCCAGCCTGTTTGCGGTTCGTTCCGACGGCTCTGCGCAGAGGCTCTCCGATCCGTCCTTCCTGGCCAAGAACCGCCGCCCGCGGCGGCTCCTCAGGTGCTAACGATACGGCCCCTCTGTGGAGCGGACCTCTCCCCTGGATCGCGGCAACAGGACCCAGTGCGGGCGCTAAAGATTTACCTGCGCCGCTCTCAGCCGCAGCGCCGGGGGCGCTCGCGCCTCTTCTTACCTTGTCCGCGGGCAGACGCCACATCTCGGCCCAGATCGTGTCATCCTGGCTGCGGTGGGTGATTAGGTCAGACTACCTAGACCTCTCCCCACGCGGCGCTGAGCCTTTACAAATCCGGGCGCATGAAGTGAGAGCAGTAGCCACCAGTCTAGCCCTGGACCGCAACTGCTCGGTCAAAGATATTTTGGCAGCGGGTGGCTGGCGCTCAGACTCCACTTTCGCACGCTTCTACCTTAAGAAACCTATCCGGCTGACGTGACTCCCTGGCACGGGTGGGCGACATCTCCGCGGCCCAGCACTCCCTCCGAGCGCTGCTGGCGTCTTAGGCACATCATAGCTGAAATCGTCGGGAGTTCTCTCTCGAGGGGGCCGGCGGAGTGGTTGGGTTGTGGTTAGATACGGCACCCTCCGCCTGTTCGCCATTCTCCCAGATAGTAATGCCATCGGTAATGTATTTTGAAAAAACAAATGAATTTTTTTTCTAAAATGTATTTTTTTGAAAAATACTTACCGATGGCATTACTCGAATGGCCCTCCCGCCTGCCCCGCTTGCCTCTTGTGGCTATGTGTGAAACTGACGAGGTCGCCCTGTGCTCGCCGGGATAGGGTAGTAAGGGGAGGCCACCCGGGGTCATAGTGCTTGGATCCCCGGTGTCTCCTCCCCAGTTGTGTGCTACACACAATTTTGCTGAAATCTATAGGCAATAGAGTGTATTCCCAGATAGTAATGCCATCGGTAAGTATTTTTCAAAAAAATACATTTTAGAAAAAAAATTCATTTTTTACAATAATTTTATTTGCTCAAATACTATTTACAACTTCCATCCCAAACCTGGTATAGAGATACCTGATGGTAAGACCTTCATTATGCATGCTAATTTGGATGACCCTTTAGAAAAGTCAAGGTCACAAGAGATCAACAAATAATATCTTCTTTTTTTTGGTAGAATTTAGGGGTTTTTGGAGGATCTGTGCAAAATTTTCAAGCAGTTGTGGCAGAAAGGAAGCTGCTGATAAGACCTTTCTATGCATACTAATTTGGTTCACTACTCACAAAGGTCAAGGGTCATGGGATGTTGACAAAAGTGAAAAATGCATAAATATTTAGAAAACAAAATTTGTACAAGGATTTTGCTTGTACAACAGCCAACACTTCAGTTATTTTAGAACATGGGCTTTATTTCAATGACCTGTCGGAAAGGTCAAAGTCACAAAAGTTAGATTAATTATGTTGACCAGTCAAGTACATGAGTGCTAAGGGCTTTGCCTTTCTTATTTGTTCTGATTTCAGGTTTTACAACAGTCGCTTTGATGTGCCTAAAGAGATAGAGGCTGATTACCCAAGCGATAATTCCACTGACTGGTACAACTCCACCACCATTCAGTCCAATCGCACAGCCGCTTTAGCGAGCACACTTGCTCGGTACCTTTTCCAGCAGTCCATGGGCAGAGAGCCATCCCTTGATGAGAATGACACACTTACAGCAGACAGTATGGAGGTAGTTGTTTGTGGTTTTCTGGTTTTGGTTTCCTCTTTGTTGTTTCAATATTGCATAAGGTCGACTATTCTATCTGTGTTCCTTGAAATTTGGACAAAATGTGGCCACAGGCAATGAAGGGGTTAGTTACCCTTTCACTGTCCGTGGACCCACATTTAGTTTCTGAAGCCTGTGTTAACCAAACTCCACAACCGTCCAAGAATCATCGATCCAAATTGTTCCCAGCAAGAGACATAGCTCTTCATGAGCCCCACGACTGCCGGTCAGTGAAGAGGTTAATGGTGTTTAACCTCTAAGTATTTAACCCTTTCAGCCCTGATGCACTTCAGCAGGAGATGGTTAGTTAGTTATTTGGATTTAACGCCGAGCAGGCAACTAAGGCCATTTCACAGCGGAGCAGGAGATGGATCGACCATGATAATTCAAGGGTGGTGCCAGATTAGCTTGGCGCCTGTCGGCACCAAGCTCATCTGGCACCACCCTTGAATTATCACGGTCGATCCATCTCATGCAACTGGTGCATAGTCATTAAATGACGCCTCCAAAATTTGGGAAGTACGGCCATCAGGCTGAATGAGTTTATGGGTTTAGCATCTGTACAGTAACATTTTTTTCAGATAAAACAGATGACTGGGGGATGTAGTGTTTATTGTTGTTATATTCAAAGTTTATGATCAGCGAAGTAATGTCATGTTGAAAAGCTGGTCGTAACCTCTGAAAATTCTTGTTACATGTATATCTGGCTTTCGTTGTATCTGGTCTTGTTATGTGTAAAGTCAGCTGTATAATGTGTTGAATGTGTGTGTGTTCGTGTTTGTGTTCTTGGAAACTTTGTGCTGTGTGTAACAGCGCTTTGAGTCTGACTAGCGCTGTATATGTATGATTTATTTTTGGCGACAGAGAGTCTATGTTCTGGGCCAGTGGTCGTCTGTCCATCCGCCGTCGTCCGTGGTCAACTTTAACGTTGGCATTATTTCTCTGAGACTATTCAAGCGACAGTCTTCAAACTTGAGCCAATAATACTTTGTGGCAAGACCTTTCTAAACATACCCATTTGAGTGACCTCTCACCAAGGTCACAAGAGATCAGGAAATAGGTAAAAAATAACTATTTTGACAAAATTTAGCCTTACTTATTGTCACAAAGGTCACTCATGTAGATCGGTCATACACGTGAGCTATAATGGCTTTGCATTTCTTCTTATTTTTATTATAATTATTACTGGTTTTCTTTGTGTATAGGTGAACCAAATGTACTACTGCTACCTGCATAGCCCACACTGTGAATTCTTTAACGTTTCTGTGGACCCAGAGAATGCAGACATACTCAGTGAGTACATCATAATCTCAGTATTAACTATTATCCTTTCTAGCTTTATATTTGATTCCTCAAAAAACATTACCGATGCCATTACTACAATGGAACAACCTGTAGCTTATGTAATTTTAGCCAAAAACTTAAGACGTGTACCCTTGGGCACGGGGGAGGCCACCTAGGGGTGCCGTGACCTAGCACCCGGGTAGTCTCCCTTCCCACCCCATACAGGTAACTGCCGGAACAGCCAAGCCAGTTTTTTTCCTTTAGCTTACAGCGTAAAGACGTGTGTTAGCCTACTGCAGTGTTACCTTACAGGCTGTGTATGGTTCTGCACCAGTTGTACCTGCGACTTACAGGCTTGGTTCCCAGCTGTGCGCTCGTAGCCTTGCCTCGAAGCTCTTGGACTATTGTCACTTGTGTGCCTTCCTCGTGTGCTGCGCCGGTTGTTGCCTTTGGCTTAGAGACTTGTTCCCGGCTGTGTTGTGCCGGGCTTCGGGGCCCTTGGACTTTGTGGGCCCTTCTTCGCGTGTTCTACGCCGGTGGTTCTCTTCGTCTTAGAGACTGGTTACGGCGTGCTCTGCCTGGCCTCAGCGCCGTGTTCCCGTGTGCTACCTCCTCGGTTAGCCTCGGACAAGTTCGCGTTTGTCCGGACGTCTGGGACCAGCGTCGCAGACTTGACGCCCTTGCCTCGACCCGCTTCATACCCGTCGTGTGCGGCCCCTCAACCCTCGGTGGCGTCCACTCCTGCTTCATTTCGGGTTCTCCTTTTCCCCGCCCTCTCAGGGAGGGCCAGGTAAGGTCTCAGTGTTTGCCAGCGACCGGCCCCCTTGGCGCTGGTCGGCGGCTTCACTCTTCAAGTTTTTTGCTTGTACATGGCGAATTTTATAGGCGCTATGTGTCCTAACGTATTTCACACAAATTGATAACCGTCGGCACTGGGTCTCAGTGTGGCCAGCGACCGGCGACTATGGCACCGGTCGGCGGCTTCACTTGGAGTTTCATTTACGCGTAGTGAATGTTATAGACACTATAGTCCAAGCATAGAGCAGGCAGACTGAATCGCATCCACGCCTTTACCATAGCTGACACTTAGTTCGCTTCCAGCTGCCAGAGAGATAAGGCTGCCGCGAGGTCAAATTCCACTCTCGCCCGCTCATTCTATTTATATCGCACTTGCTACTGTGCGGTACACGGCGTGACCGGCTCTCTGCCGCTATAACAACTACCTACTGGTTTGTATTCATAACACATCTCTGCCTAAAGTGACTGTTGTGGAAGCAACATCGTTCAAAAGTTGAAATTCTCACCTACACACTGATACCAAACATGACAACATTACGACTTGCACTTGTGTAGCAGGTCATGGTGAAAATAAAGAGAACGGGAATTTGTTGATGTACGAGAACGAGAATTTATTGTAAAATTGACAAAGTTCCCACAGCCATAACACAAAGACGCTACTTTTCCCAGTGAAACACACTTGCATGCATAAGGGTTAGCATGCCTACAGTACGTATCACTTAATGGATTTTGGGTTCATGGTGGGGGACGGAAGCAGGAGGGTAATTAATGAGGTCACTTACAGGTGTCGACAGACAAGTTCCAGACATCCGACTTGGTGTACAGTCCCGGCATTGGGGAAAGAGAGGGCTTAGTTACACGGATACTATTGAGGAGATAGCCACGTTTCTTTCTTGGGAAATAGTGTAACACTAACAGTCAACCTTGTAAATGTACTTTCGATTTAACTTTTGATCATGATGGAGTCTGATGAAACGCGTACAGTCTGTGTACACACAGGTGTGTTCCATGCAATGAGAGTAAATGCATTGTGCAGAACACGATATGTGGCGAGAGATCACAAAAGAAATACACGGATAAAAAGTCATTTCTTTGTATCAATTATGAACACTTAATCCACAAGTGTTATGGAATTAATATCCAGGAAGACAAAGACATGATGCACTCCAAAACAATGTGTAGGAGTTGCTATAGTCGGATGAAACGGATAGACTCGACTGAAACACGTGTGTCCGAGGAGACAACGCGAAATGCGGCGCCTGATATTGCCTCTTACTTACTTACTTACGCCTGTCACCCCTACCCGGGTATAGGCCGTCGACGAGAGACCTCCAGCAACTCCTGTCCTGTGCTTCTCCTTCGATTCTACTCCAGGTGGTTCCCAGTCTCTTGATGTCTGCTTGGAGGTCTCGACGCCAGGAGTTTCTCGGCCTACCTCTTTTCCTCTTTCCCTGAGGGTTCCATGACAATGCCTGCCTAGTGATACTGGACTGATATTGCCTCATCACAACACATTTGGACCATGTTCAATCCAAATACGAGTGTTGAAGAATGTGTTGTGTGTGTTCACTTCATGCAGCTAGGTAAAGGAGGACGACCAGCGAAGCAGGGTTCCCGGCATGGAAAGAAACGATCTTCAGGGAGGTGAAGAGAGTCACGCTACCATTAACATTCTAAAGAGCAGGACATATGGCTTGCAGACAGAGGAGGAAAAACTCAGACTGCTCATGACCGAGCACATGACACTCGTGTCACCCGTCCTCCACTCCGTCATTCCTACAGTAGTCAAACAGAAACAAAATTAATACTCGCATAGACGGCGCCGGAGTTGTGTATCTGTGAACAGAAACTCGGTATTCAGTTCTTATGTCTAGTGTGTCACAAAATGTGTTAAACCTCAAGGTATGTTTAAAAACACTGTTGAATATTGTGACCTGTTATGGACTGATCGTATTTCGGGATGGCAATAGCAGTCTGTGGAGTACCGAGACGGCTGCGGGCGAGAAATGCCAGAACACGCGACCTGTCAGTGACCTCATTAACCACCCTTCTGCTTTCGTCCCCCACCATGAATCCAAAATCCGGTAAGTGATACTTACTGTAGGCATGCTGACCCTTATGCATGCAAGTGTGTTTCGTTGGGAAAAGTAGCGTCTTCGTGTTATGGCTATGGGAACTTTGTCAATTTCACAACAAACACCGACATCGTACATCAACAAATTCCCGTTCTCTTTATTTTCACCATAACCTGCTACACAAGTGCAAGTCGTAATGTTGTCATATTTGGTATCAGTGTGTAGTTGAGAATTTGAACTTTTGAACGATGTTGCTTCCACAACAGTCACTGTAGGCAGAGATGTGTTATGAATACAAATGTGTAGGAAATTGTTATAGCGGCAGAGCGCCAGTCACGCCGTGTACCGCACAGTAGCAAGTGCGATATAAATAGAATGAGCGGGCGAGAGTGGAATGTGACCTCGCGGCGCCTTATCTCTCTGGCAGCTGGACGCGAACTAAATGCTAGGTGCCAGCACTGGCTCGTAAAGCCGTGCATCAGGCCCGGGTCCCGGTGTTGCCGGCGCCGGGCGGCGGCTTCACTTTGAAGTTTAGTTTGTCATAGCGAATTCTATAGGCGCCTTCGTCCGAGCGTATGTCACGCGGACTGAACGCGTAAGGACCGGGTTCGATTCACAGTGGGAAGATCCTTAAGGGGAACCTGGTGAAGCAGAGTGGCGCAGTGGGTGTGTGCCGCGCCTTTACCCCAGAGGCCCTGGCTCGGCACCACGCTATGCTTGATATCTTTGAGATACTGGTCTGTTGCTTGGATGATTTAAGGAAATGGTTGCGCCCGTCCCGTGGCCTTTCTGCCATGGCCGGTCGCCTGCGTTTTCACCTATATGTTGCAGTGGCAAGTTCACTTCTGCACCCGTGGGGGCGCCTTTCAGTGGCCGAGTGATACGCATGTGGTGCCTCCCTGCTCCGGTTCTGCCTCCGGCCGCCCCCGTGATGTTTGCGCACCCTGGGTAGAGGAGACATGGTCACAGCCTGGAGCTGTTAGCGGCGAACGACCTACGTCGTCCCGCAGCCTCGCGCATACCTCGGCCCGGACTGACCAAGACGCACCCGCACTGCTGTTGGGGGACGGCTTTCGAAGGATCCCCCCTTGCGCACCCACTCGCTCGAGTCTGGTCTGCAACGAGTCCGCTCACCCCGCTTTGTGGAAAACAAACGGCTACCATGCCCTGACGTTGGGGGACGTATTCCCCCTTTGCGCACCAACTCGCTCGAGTCTGGTCCGCAGTGAGTTCGCTCACCCCGCCTTGCGGAAAACATCGGCTGCCAAGCCCTGATATTGGGGGACGCATTCCCCCCTTGCGCACCAGCTCGCTCGAGCCTGGCCCGCAGCGAGCTAGCTCGCCCCGCCTTGCAGAACACAAGCCTCGCACGCAGAAAGTAACCATGCGCCACCCGGACGCTGGACCTTCGGCATTGTCTTGCAGCCCACGACAGATACGGCCCCAGGAACACCACAGACTGGACACAGCTGTCTGGACCTTGGCCGCACGCTCGCGCGAAGGAGCCCTTCCCGACGCGTCTCTTCTCGGACTGCGGACTCCCGCCAGCAGCCTTGCGGCTCCTCGTTCCCGGACCCCTAGCATCTTTTTCCGCTTCAGCCTCTTCCCCACGCGTGGACCTCCCCCTCCGGACGCACCGCTCGCGCCTTCGCAGCCGCTCTCCCCGGACTCGCAGCGACTCACGCCGCCTTGCTCCCTTTGCTTAGTCCTCCCACGCCGCCTGTGGATGAGACCGCCCTCAGCTTCTCCTCGGGGGATTCTACTTCTGCGCTCTTTAGCCGTTCGGCCTCCCACGCGCTCGCTCACTTGCTGTAGACTCCTTCGTCGCCTATCCCGCAGCGGATGTGGTACTTTCGGGCGCTCGCAGAGCTTCGCTTCGCCCTCCCGTTGGGGGACCCGCCGGCGCAGCTACAGGCAGGTGGACTTCGCGCCTCTGCATCCCTTCGGACAGCGACCCTCTTCCGCAACGCCTGTGCTGGTTTCTCGTCTGGGCCACGCAAGCTGTCTTCTCTCGAGTGAAGATGGCCTGACTTCGTCAGTCTCGCCGCCATTATGGGACATCCTCCCCTTGGCCGTCGCCGCCTCTGGGTGGCTTGCCTCGCTCCCTTTTTGCCATGGCCTCTGCTGTGTTTGTGCCCTGCTCCCCTGGACCTCTGGCCTTCAACGCTGCAGCACGGCACCGTGTGGACTTCTGCCCCTTCGGACCGACTCAGACAGCTGCCCTTCAAGGAGAGGTCTCCGTCCTGTGGCTGGAGGACACCACAGAGGTAAGTATCACACCATGACACTCCTGCCTTCTACAGTCGTTTCTCCCTGGACCAATCATTGACCTCTCGGCACTGAACAGGTTCATCTCCGCGCTGCCTTTCCGCATGGAGACCGCCAGAGCCCTTCGCGCCGCAGTTCAACCTTGGACTGCGCCGTCAGCCTGGATCTGTCGGACGCTTACCTACACCTGCCCGTGCATCCGGCTTCCAGACGCTATCTGTGCTTCGCCTTCGATGGCGTAGTCTACTGGTTCCGCACTCTCCCCTTCGACCTCAACCTCAGCCCCTGGGTTTTTACCCGCTTCAGGGATGGCGTCTTCACCAAGACCAGGCAGATTTCATCGAGCCCGGCGTCGATCTCTGCTCCTGCGCGACCAGTCAGCGCCCGCCCGGGAGACGGACCATGACGCATGGCTGGTCCTCCTTGACAGCCTCGGCTTCATAGTCGACTTGGGCGAGTCGAACCTCGCCCCGTCCCGCCGCTTCGTCCACTTCGGCTGGGGGTTCCCGATCGACCTCAACCAGGTGAGCCTCCCGGAACCGCGGTTTCAGAAGTTGGCAAACCTGGCACGTCTAGTTTTCAGGAGGAGGCAGTTACAGCGCCTGGGCCTGATGCGTGTGGCGGTGGATCTCCTTCCCCTTGGCTGTCCATACTCGCGTCTGCTTCAGCTCCATCTGCCTCTTCGCTGGTGACCCTCGACTGGCAACATCGAGGCTCCCATTCCAGTACTTTCCTTGCTCCTTCCGCACCTCCTCCGCTGGGCGGACCCCGTCTGGCTCGCGACCGGAGTACCACTCCTTACTCCGCCCCTCCCCCAGTTGTCCCTTTGCGTCGACGCCAGCCGCTCCGGCTGGGGCGCGCACCTGCTGCCAAAGTTCGCCGCAGCTTCCGGCAGCTGGCCACCGGACCTCGTGGTCAAGCATATCAACTGGTTGGAGCTGCAGGTGGTTGGCAAGCCCTACTCGCATGGGCAATGACTCTCGGACACCAGGAGCTGCTCGTCCTTCCGACAACTCCACTGTAGTGTCCTACATACAGATGCAGGGCGGGACTCGCTCCCCTTCCCTCTGCATTCTTCCTTACTAGCTCTTCCATTGGTCCGAGCGAGACATCTCCTGGGCCACCTGAATGTCCTCGCAGACTCCCTCTCAAGCGTGTTCAGCTCCTCCATACCGAAGGGGCGCTTCGTCCGGACATCTTTCAGATGATTTGTGCCACGTGGGAGACCCCGCTTATCGACCTTCGCGACGAGGTGGAACCGCCAGCTTCCCCTCTTCGCCTCGCCCATCCCAGACCCCCTAGCCTGGGTGGTCGATGTGCGCTCCATCCCCTGGGACGGCCTCTGCACGTATGTCTACCCACCCACCGCCCTGGTCCCCAAGGTCCTTCTCAAACTCAAGGGGTGCAACGGGATCCTGTTGCTAGTGGCGCCGTTCTGTTGGACCAAGTCTTGGACCACCGACCTCCTAAACCTCTTCACAGGCCCCCCACAGGCTACCCACCCCTCACAGGATGCTCAAGCAACCATGCCAGGCGCTTTACCATCCGTGCCCCAAGCGACTCCTTCTCCACGCTTGGAGATTGTGCGGCACACCCTCGCCGCTAGAGGTTTCTCGAGTGAGGCAGTGGCAGCTAACGCTGCAGGCCGCAGACCCTCGACCCTGCGAGTCTACGAGGGCAAATGGAGAGTACTTGGAGCCTGGTGCGACCACCTTCACCTCTCCCCTACCGATCTGACTTCCCCCCACTGACCTTATGGCCCACTTCGGATACAATGGTCTGCCCTCCGCTCCCTTATCCCACGCTGGGATCTACCCTGGGTACTCACCTGGCTGAACTCTAAGCGTTTCGAGCCGCTTCCCCTAGCCTGGCCGACGTGACGCGAAAGACCCGTTCTTCTCGCCTTTGCCACGGCCTCCAGAGTGAGTGAGCTGCACGCGCTCCCCGCACACCCCGCCAGTCTGCAGTTCAGGTCGGATGGCTCCATGCAGCTACTGACAGACTCGGCCTTCTTGGCCAAGACTCAGTCTCCGTTGACAGCCCCCCAGGTGATCACTGTGCGACTGCTGAAGACGGTCAGCCCCAACAGGGAAGTCAGACAGCAGGACCCAGTGAGAGTCTTGCGTGTGTACCTACGCCGAACCAAGCTGCTCCGCCAGGACGCACCCGCCTCTTTCTCCCTCTGTCCCCAGGTAGACAGGACATCTCAGCCCAGACGATCTCTTCCTGGCTAAGATGGGTGATACATTCCGTCTACCAAGACCTCTGCCCCGACGCTGCCAAGCGACTACACATCAGGGCTCACGAGGTCAGAGCCATGGCTGCAAGCGTCGCCTTCGACCGCAACTGTGCTGTCCGAGACATTGTGGCTGCCGTAGGCTGGCGGACTGAGTCGACCTTCACCCGGTTCTACCTCCGTAACCTGGCTGGCCAGCGAGATAACCTGGCCCTGGTGGGGGACATCGCGGCGGCGCAACATTCCCTCCCGGCACCTTGGTGCCGTCGGTAATCCTTTAGCTAAAATTACCGGGAGCTTGCGCCGGGGAGGACGGGTCTTGCTGGCTCGGTTGGTTACTGGGTTACGCGGCACCCGCCTCCTTTTCGCAATTCTTCCATTGTAGTAATGGCATCGGTAATGTTTTTGGAGGAAACAAATGAATTTTTCTCTAAAATGTATTTTTTTAAAAAATACTTACCGATGCCGTTACTCGGACGGCCCTCCCACCTGCCCCACTCGCCGCTTGTCAGCTAAACGAAAAAAACTGGCTTGGCTGCTCTGGCAGTTACCCGTATGGGGTGGGAAGGGAGGCTACCCGGGTGCTAGGTCACGGCACCCCTAGGTGGCCTCCCCCGGGCCCTAAGGGTACACGTCATAAGTTTTTGGCTAAAATTACATAAGCTACAGGTTGTTCCATTGTAGTAATGGCATCGGTAAGTATTTTTTTAAAAAATACATTTTAGAGAAAAATTCATTTTTTTTTTAATTGCTCGGAATCAACCCATATCATACTGAGGCTAAAAGCTTCAAATCTGTACACTGCCATATGCACGCTACATTATAGCACTTGCAGATAAGGATATAGACCAATGCCTTTAGTTTAAGGGTGGTGCCAGAACAGCTTGGCGCCTAGAGGCGCCAAGCTGTTCTGGCACTACCCTTGAACCATTTTAGTCAAACTTATTTCACACACTGGTGTATTCCGAATGATAAGGGTTAACCTTTTGCTGTCAGTTGCACTTTTTGTCACGATTATTCTTGTAGGAATCATCACAACAAAATGTTGTACCAACAGCCAAAGGGTTATTAACCCCTTGGACCTATGGCTGCATGCAGAAGGGGTTAATGTCAGTCCCAGTAAATTGTTGTAGATAAGATTTGTTTTGATTTTTTTTTTTTCAGAATTGTCATCCCCTGTGTGCATGCATTTAGTTGGTTAGTTAATTAATTACTCGGTTAGCTATTTGGGTTTAACGACATCTCCCAGCGGCTTCGTGATCAGTACTAGTGGCTGCTTAACCCTCATCATTCGGAATACACCAGTATGTGAAATAAGTTTGACCAAAATAGTTCAAGGGTAGTGCCAGAATCGGCGCCTAGCTATTCTGGCACCACCCTTGAACTAAAGCCATTGGTCTGTATATGTATCTGTAAGTACTATAATGTAGCTTGCATATGGCAGTGTACAAATTTGAAGCTTTTAGCCTCAGAATGATATGGGTTAACCCATTTAACTTTGTACATGGTTGTAAAGTGATGCCTAAAATCTGGTCAATGCTGCTTTGGGATCAGATGGGTTAAATATGAAAATACAGATAAAATTAATGTACTCCACACTGTATGCAAGCTTTCAAGACTGCATTGGAGAGTGTCTTAATTGTGTGTCCTGTCTGTGTGGTCTGGTGTTTCATTCCTTTGTGGAAGGGGTAAAGGGATGTAATTGTTTGTCCAGGTATTTGTTCAATGGTGAGTGGTTCCCCATGGTACGTGTCTAAACAAACACAACAAAAAATTCTGAAACTATTAACCCTCATCATTTGGAATACACGAGTGGGTGAAATAAGTTTGACTAAAATGGTTCAAGGGTAGTGCCAGGATAGCTTGGCGCCTCTTGGCACCAAGCTATACTGGCACCACCCTTGAACTAAAGCCATTGGTCTATATCCTTATTTGTAAGTACTGTAATGTAGCTTGCATATGGCAGTGTACAAATTTGAAGCTTTTAGCCTCGGGATGATATGGGTTAACCTTTTGCCACCGTAGTCTGCCAACTTGATTTTTCCCTGCTACCGTAGTAATTTTGACAAATTTCATTGGCCTTGTCTGTTGTAAAAATCTTATCATACCCCAACATATTTGGTATCAGTGGAAAAAGCAATTCAAGGTGAACTCGTAGACACTATGCTGAAGAAAATATTTTGTAATGTTAAGATTTTACAGGTGTATAAAGAAGATGGGGTAAGAAGCCAAAAATCAAAAACAGTTTCACACTGGGTTCCACTGAAACTGAACATGCTGTTAGTGTATTAGTTAGCCAGAGTGTGAAAATTACACTCACCTAGCATTCCAGAGACATATTCTAGTGTGTCACCAGTAAATAATCCAGAAAGAAAGGCACAACAGAAAAGTTTCTTCACACATAAAAGTTTTTACACCAAAATCCGCCATTTTTTTTTTTTGGCACATGGGGACGTTTTGTATTAGAGCTTCTAATTCGTTGGTTTCAGCCCATACAAACAAGAAAAGTCACTCTACAAGTAAAGAAATGAGTGCTTGACATATTATAGTAGATTGCTTCCCTTAGACCATACTGCCGGTATTGGCAATGGGGAAACTAGGCCAGCGCACATATGTGTGCGTCCCGTCGGCAACGGAGCTTTGCTTGGGGCACACATATGTGTGTTCCGTCGTCAAAAGGTTAATGGACTATAAAAATTAGAGGAAAAATTATTGCATGCAGGCCCATTCCCATAGAACTGCAAATTGCTCATGTTTCTTAGTAAAATGAGATAGAATTAAGATCGGCTGCCAAGTGTGAAATCTTCAAAGATCAGAATTTCTCTCAAATAAAATTGCCGTCACCTTAACCCTTTTAGCCCCAAGGTCCCTTTTCTCAAATTTTTTATAATTCAAGGGAAGTGCCAGATTAGCTTGGCGCCTGAAGGCGCCAAGCTAATCTGGCACTACCCTTGAATTATCATGGTCGATAAAGGCGCCAAGCTAATCTGGCACTACCCTTGAATTATCATGGTCATCTCCTGCTGTAGAGATCTGCAGCTTGAAAGGTTAATCCTGTTACGTTTTTTTTTAGAGAAAAGCTTTCCTTACCCATTCACTTGAGTTTTATTGGGTCATATTTATAAACATCAAACTCAGTTACCCCATTCAGCCCTGACGCACTACAACAGGCTAATCTGCCACTGCCCTTGAATTATCATGGTCGACCCATCTCCTGCAACTGGTACATAGTCATTAGATGACGCCTCCAAAATTTGGGAAATACGGCCGTCGGGCTGAATGAGTTAAATCAATATTTGCATAGCTTTATCTAGTTTAGTGTTGTAGCAGTACAGCAAATTCTACCAGGTACTTGTAATAATAATAATAATACCTCTTCTGTAGCGCAATATCCTCACAAAGAAAGGCTGTATGTGAGTGCTTACCGGTACTTCAGTGTCCTGATGTCTGACTTCCATTTGAATGAAAATTAACACTGCTTGGTCTTGTTACATTTTTGCAGAACAGAACAGTAAGCCATATCCATTCTACGTCAGCGTGCACTTAAAGATAAATGAGGTGACGAGGCTTACTTCCCGAGTTTTGTCCTACTTGACTGGACAGGAGGTTGCCAATGCTACTAAAGACACCTGCAAAGCCACGCCCTCCGACAAGAAGGTGACCGATAAGGTGAGATCATGGTGCAGTGTGTTTAGCCCCTTCAGCCAGCACAAGATCATCAGCCATCTGCAAGAGACGTAGATTCTCATGAGTCCCTGCAGGTGCAGGGGCTCATGAGAATCCATGCCTGTCACAGACGGAAGGAGATACGTAAGAGTGCAGGTCAGCCTCAGTATTGCACACACCAGTCAGGGTTGGACATTTCTAAAAGACAAGGGCTGTTGATACCTCCAATGAAAACTTCCATGTAGAAAATTTAAAGGGAATTCATACCCCTAGAATTTTTCATGGGGGGGTTTGGTACCCTCATATGAAGACTTACCGGCAGTTTAATTGATGCATAGCAATGTCATTACTTATTGAGATATAATCCTTGTGTGCACTGCATGTGTGATGACCAGTGTGTTCAGTGTTTCAAAATGTAGTCTCCACTGTGTCTTCGTTCATCTGTCGAGTAGCTAAAAATAACACTTAGTTGGACTGCATTGTACCAATACTGACAGCATTTGTGTGATCTAGGATTTTGTTTATGTGAAATACCCCCATTTGTTTTCTCAAAACACATTACCGATGGTATTACACATAGGAAAAAGCCCCTAGCTGGCATAATTTTAGCCAAATTTTGGTTGTGTCCGTATAAGGGAGTGTTGGCAGGAGTGGGGCGCCATAGACCATGCCAAACCCGAATAGCCTCCCCTTACTCACATCCGGTACAAGATTACCCAGCATACAACAGTTTAGTTCTTAGCTGGCAGAAGAGTAGGTTGTGTCTGTTTCGAGCTCTGAGTTTTGTACTTGGACTGGTCGTTTTCGACCTTGACTGTTAGTTCGTTGGAACTTGGACTTTTGGAGCTTGTGGCGTGACTGGGGATAGTGCTCACGCCTGTGACGGTTCTCTCTTCGTCGACCTGTGGGTTCTGCTGGCCGACTGGATTGTGCCATGGGGACTATGACTTGCGGCACTTCCGGCCGCTGCTTCGACCCTGCGTTCCTACCCGGTCGTGCCTGGCGGCATGCTGCTATGACCTGGTGTCGGTGGTTCCTCTTCACTGGTGATACGTGGGTTTGCTCCTTTTTCCACCTTGGCTAGGTAATATCTCGGTGAATGCCCTCGACCGGCGCCCTGGGGTGGGAGGAGCACCGAGTGTCGGCACGCGCTGTACACTCGTTTGATTCGTCTGTATTCAATTATGTTCGATTCACCGGCGCACGCGCTTTGTTATTGCGTGGCCTTAGAGGCCACGCTCGCTCATTCATCATTGTACCCTCTTGTTGCAGTCACTAGCTTCGTATCTGCACGATGTGTGGCGATTTTCAGGACCCCTCTGACGAGCATGCGGGGTGCCTTCCCTGTGCAGGATGCGAGTCGACCCACGCTTGTGATGTGTCCACCACATGACTGGAAGAGAGATGGTTACAGCTGGGGGGGCTTTACCGCCGATTGTGTCCAACTCTATCAGAGATCGCCCGACAGAGACGCCCAAGAGTAACCAGGTGGGACCCAAGTCAAAAGCAGTGGCTTTGTTGTCCCACAGAGAGCGTACGACGCCTATCTGAGATCGCCGGGCATAGACGCCCAAGAGTAACAGAAGCAGTGGCTTTGTTGTCCCACAGAGAACGTGCCACGCCTATCAGATCGCCGGGCAGAGACGCCTGACTGTAACAAGGTGGGACCCAAGTCAGGAGCAGTGGCTTTGTTGTCCCACAGAGAGCGTGCGACGCCTATCAGAGATCGCTGACAGAGGCGACCAAGAATAACAAGGTGGGACCCAAGTCGGAAGCAGTGGCTTGGTTGCCACATCCCTTCTACGAAAGAAGATAAGTAGCGGCTGATTCTCTGTTTGTTTGTCTATTTTGACAAAGGGTTTTTACCCGAAATATTAATAAATTGTGTTTCTTTATCGTTCAGTACTACTGTAGTGGCTTTGTTGTCACTCAGAGAGCGTTCGGCGCCTATCTGAGGTCGCCTGACAGAGACGCCCAAGAGTAACAAGGTGGGACCCAAGTCAGAAGCAGTGGCTTTGTTGTTCCGCAGAGAGAGGATGACGTCTATCAGAGATCGCCGGATAGAGACGCCCAAGAGTAACAAGGGGGGACCCAAGTCAGTGTCAGTGACTTTGTTGTCCCGGACCAGTAAAGCACAAGATACCTTTTTCTGGGCTCTTGTCAGCGGGAGGGATAGCTGACAAACTCTACTTAAATGGCTAAAACCAATGATTCTTCTGCCGGCCCTGGACCTGTACACTCGCGGGACCCGGCCTCGAGATTTGACCGCTCCACTGTCCGTCCGCAGGCCAGAGTGGACAAGCAACAGATTGGCAGAGCCGGCCAGAGTTTCAAGGTGCGGCCCAAGTCAACGGCAGTGACCTAGGCGTCCCGGCCCAGTAAGCTGGTAGTCGCTTCGCGGAGGGCCCTCCGAAGGTTCCCTTTCCGTGGCGACCAAGATACCATATCTTGAGCCTTTGCCAGCCGGAGTGATAGCTGGCAACCTCCCTTCTGGAGATGGCTAAGACCAATTTCAAGCCGGGCGGGCGTCGGCTAACGAACCTATGACGCTTCCAGCCCGGGCCAGGCGACAGATCATAGACAGGACATGCAGAAACAACTGCTGGGCCTTCTCGGGCTCAGGTCAGTGACTAGTGTCTATGTGAGAGCATGTATTACACGGTAGAGTACAAGATTGGGTATGTGCGTTTGTCGTGGCACGGCACATAGGGTCTTTTCGTTCCAGCTAGGCGTTTTTAACCCTTTTGCCACAGGTGTTAAAAGGTTGCATTCCCAGCGGCGCAGCGGTTTCGCCAGGCCGTTGGGGCGCGACTTCTCTTATCCTTACTTACTTACTTACTTATGCCTGTCACCCCTACCCGGGTATAGGCCGTCGACGAGAGACCTCCAGCAACTCCTGTCCTGTGCTTCTCCTTCGATTCTACTCCAGGTGGTTCCCAGTCTCTTGATGTCTGCTTGGAGGTCTCGACGCCAGGAGTTTCTCGGCCTACCTCTTTTCCTCTTTCCCTGGGGGTTCCACGACAATGCCTGCCTAGTGATACTGGAAGCTGGCTTTCTCAGACTGTGACCGATCCATCCCCATCTTCTTCGCCCAATTTCATTCTCTGCTGTTATCTGCTTTGTTCTCTCCCAGAGTCTGACGTTGCTGATCTTCTCTGGCCAGTGGATTTTCAAAATTCTTCTAAGGCAACTGTTCACGAAGGTCTGTACTCTGTTGACTGTGGTTTTTGTCAATCTCCAAGTCTCTGCTCCATATAGGAGAACTGCTTTTACATTGGAGTTGAAAATCCGGACTTTGGTGTGTTGTGACAACTCTCTTGAACTCCACACTTTTTTCAACTGGAGAAAGGCTGCTCTGGCTTTACCGATTCGTGCTCTGACATCTGCATCAGTGCCGCCTTTTTTGTCTATGATGCTCCCGAGATAGGTGAAGGACTCCACCTCCTCCAACGGGGTGCCAGCAAGCAAGACTGGTTCTTCCCTGGTTGCGTTCAGCCTCATTGTCTTTGTTTTCTGTTTGTGAATGGTGAGGCCCACTTGGGACGAGATGTCAGCAAGCCTCATGGTCTTGTCCTGCATTTGTTGATGAGTGTGGGACAGTAATGCCAGGTCGTCTGCAAAATCGAGGTCGTCAAGCTGTGTCCACAGTGTCCACTGTATTCCACTTCGTCTGTGCTCTGTGGTCATCTTCATGACCCAGTCTATGGCCAGTAGGAAGAGGAACGGCGACAGCAGACACCCCTGCCTGACACCAGTTCTGACCTGGAGCTCCCTGGTGAACTGCCCTTCGTGGATCACGCGACATGTCATGCCATCGTAGCTGCTCTTGATCAGGCGGACGAGCTTTGTGGGTACACCGTAGTGTCATAGGAGTTTCCACAGAGTCTCTCGGTCCACACTGTCAAATGCTTTCTCATAATCCACAAAGTTGACGTACAGCGGGGAGCTCCACTCCAGAGACTGTTCCACGATGATGCGGAGAGTGGCGATCTGGTCTGTACATGATCGCCTCTTATCCTTAAGAGGCTATAATCCTGGAACCACTGAACCGATTCCTTCAGTTTGAGAAAATGGACACGAGAAAACAGAGCTGTATTGTGTCTCTCATAGTTCAATTTAATTCAAATAACTTGATTATCCCTTTAAGGGCAATTACAATCAAATAGTACTCATGCAATAAGCATTGATTAATTAATTTTTATTATGATTATGATTATTTTGGGCGCCCTCGCCCGGGCTTTACACGCGTTGGCGCCACCTCCCGTCGAGGGTTACACCGGCACTTCTATGGCTTGAGGCGACCGCAAGGGCTACAGGACCACTGCACTTCACACGACAAGATCCCGGCTCAGTGATGTTGGACCAAGCCTCGCCCTGACCATGCAGACGAGAGCCCGCTCTAGATGCAGTGCAGAGAGACGACCTCACGATGGGATTCTGGTGCCGGCAATCGCTCACGATCTTTCAGTTCGCCTGACTTCCGAAGCATGTGCTCACTACACAGAGACCAGGGGCACGAGAGGAACAGGAGACGACGTCCCAGTTCCATTGGGTCGCTACGCAATGGGAAGACAGGCGCTCCGAAGTATCTTCGTCGCCGTTCGAGTTCGTGGGACCGGCCCTCTGAGACTACGTTGTTCCTTCCAAGTGCTGGGTCCACCTTCGTTGGATCGCCACCGCCCGGAGTTCCCCGGACTCCGGAGCAGTTAGACTTCCCTTCTCCTGCGTGCAAGACAGACGGCTTATTCCGCTTGACTCCAGAGGACGTCGTTCGCCGTGGCTGGGCGGTGATAGCTACTCCACGTCGCTACGCTCGCAGTTCCGAGAGGTCTTGGATTCGCTGCCAACTGTGTGGAGATAGAGGAGGGGTCTCCTCGGGCCTTGGACGAAGCAGGTCCCCTCATCGCGTCCAAGCTTTTCAAGTCCCTTCCTCATCCGTTCCGGGTCCTTGTCGCCGGCTTCTGTCTCCGCTTCAGGGTGCCGGGGGAGGCGCTGGTGGCTTCAACTTTGTGATCCTACTTCTCTTCCGCGGCCAACGTTTTGCTGCGGCTACAGACTTCGATCTGATGATTCGAGATACCGTCCTGCATGCTTACTCGCGGCCGACCGAGTGGGAGAGTCGGCCACGCAGGGCACCGCGCGGTGGAGAACTTCCTTGGCCCCCCCCTGGCAGACCGACAAGGAGGCTAACAAGGTTTGTGGCACAGCCGATTCACGCTGCTGGTACCGCTGGATGTAGCAGTCTTCCAGGAACACTGATGCAGGACAGGCGCGCGGTCATCGCAGTCCGTCAGACGGGATTGGCAGGGACCACTCTTCCGCGGAGGCGCAGTTCGTCTGCTGCACCGGATTGTGTGGCTTACATCCGAGGGATGGAGGCGACGTTTTGTGACGCCGACGGCACAGTCCTGGGAACGTCAGTGGCAGCATACTCCAGGCTTGCGATTGATGACTAGCAAGTAACAGTCTTAACTTCATAGAGGTCAGCGCGGGTTGAGGACTGGTCCGACCGACCTCACTGCGGGCGCCATCTTCGGTCTACGTCGGGGGTAACGCACACAGTTCAGATTAAGCTCCTGCTGAGACGAGTTCTCAGCTCGTCGCATCCTTCTCCCGGCGGGGTGCTACCCTCCACTTCGCTTTGGCCTGGCCGTGGTCAGCGGCGACCAAGCACTAGTGTCTTCTTCTAGACGACAGCTTCGGGACCTAGCAGAAGCATTAGCTTGCCTGGGTGGAGACAACTTGGAGTTCCAGCATGCTGCAGCGCCTGACCGGAGCGGATGGACTTGCCCTCGATAGCTTCTTTGTGAAGTTACCCTTTCGGCGCTGTGGATCCTGCGGCCGGGGGCGCAAGTACCGGGAGTTAGACGTGACGACAGCATGGCAGGAATTAGTTTCCTGAGAGGTGGTCTGCGCTCAGTTCCGCGGCGGTATGGTCGACTCTTCTCGTACACTAGACGGTGTATATGGCGCACGATCTTCGTCCTTCGACTCGACACAAGTCCCTCGTCATCTTGGCAGATGCTAGACAAAGGCCTGAGAGCAGCGGTGCGTCTCCAGGACTTTGGGACAACTCGAGGTTTGAAGTTGTAACCAGTTGGCAAGCCGGGCGGTAGGCTGGGATCCTGCCCACTTCGCCGTCGACTAGACTGCCTACGCTACGGGACAGGTACTACGTGTTTCTTCGTGTGGATTCCGTCGAGGTTGGAGTGCGTGGGCGACCTGTTCGAGTGGGACTCCCAGTAGGACGGGAGCAGGGCAGAGTAGGAGCGACCCTCAGTACCTTCTTCAGTTCTCTTAGGACTGATGACATGCTAGGGGATCACCGTTCAACGTGACACCTCTTCTGCTTGGAGAAGGAGAGCGTAATTATGGGAGATGCTAGTGCGCTTTAGGCCTGCGGCGCGGGGAGGCGTCGCTGTGGCCAGATCTTCCAACTTCACTGCTCGCCATCGAGATTGAATGCTGAGTTATACGCTTGGTTGTCCGACATTACTTTTGTTGCAGGTTTGTGGATGTAGGTGGGCACTTCCTGGCTCGGGGCGCTTTGTCTCTTCATCAGTCGGGGTCAGCTCGTCACCTCATGCCCCCCTCTGCAGCGCTCCACTTCTCGCACGATGCTCTAGCAACCAGGACAGCTGCCATAACAGCTGGGCCCTGAACTCCTCCGACACACCCGGAGATTGTGCAGCAAGCCCTCTACCACAGAGGCTTCCCTAGGGCGGCCATGGGTGCTACCGAGACAACCCGCAGACCCTCAACCAGACGAGTTGCGAGGGAAGACGACGAGCGCTGTGTGACGGGACTGACAGCCTTCTTTCCTTCCGGACTTGACGAAGCCCCAACTGACGGAGTGCTTCCTCTGGCTATTCATCGCCCAGGGATGGTCTCCTTTACCGTTCGGGACTATCTAACCATGATCGCCGACTCCTACAGGCGATTTCGCTCATCAGACCCGGGTACCTGCAAGACCTCGCTTTTCGGAGGCTCTCTTCGCTCTGATATGCCCAGCTCTGCTTTGCGTGGGCCAAGAGTGATCTACCATGGGGGCTTACGGGGTCTCAACCCCGTCCTTTGGAACCCTGCACATGACGCGCTTGACGGATGTATCAAGGAAGAGAGCTTCCTGGCGGTCCTTGACTCAACCTCCAGGGTCAGTAAACTACGCGCGCTGTCCACACACCCAGATTGCTTGCAGTGCCAGACGACCGGCTTCATGCTACTGCTACCTGAAACATCTTCCTGGACGAGACGCGGCCTCCCTGATGGCGACAGATGTTTCGCCCTGCGCATGTACGGACGCCACCCGGGAGTACAGAATTCAGAACCTGGTGAGAGCCTTACGGGTGTCCTAGCCACATCTTCCAGGGTCAGTAAACGTACAAGCTTTTGTCACACACAGATTGCTGGCAGTTACGGGCGGAAGGCGCCGTGCAACTGCTAACGGTACCAGCCTTCAGGGCCAAGTTGTGGTCGACTTGGCTGCCCTACAGTTGATGACTTTCCGCCCTTACGAGTGTCAGACTCCACTCGGTAGACCAGACGATAGGAACCGGTGAGAGCCTTACGTGTGTGCCTGCGCCAGACCAAGCTTGCGCAGAGGACGCACACACCTGTTTCTTCCTTTGTCCCCAGGTAGACGTGACATCTCAGCCCAGACTGCTCCTCCTGGTTTTGGGGAGTGATCCGCCCGGTCTTCCAGGCCCTTGACCTGATGCAGCCACATGTTGAACATCGAGGCGCACGAGGTCAGAGCCATGGCCACAAGTCCCGCTTCTTCAGCGCCTGTGCAGTCAAGGACATTGTGGCGGCTGTGAGATGGCGAGCAGAGACCACTTTCGCCCGCTTCTACCTGAGGGACCTCTCCACCCAGCGGCAGAACCTCTCGCTGGTGGGAGACATCGCAGCAGCGCAACACTCCCTCCCGGCGCCCTAGGCGCCGCAGGTATCTTAGCTAAAATTATCGGGAGTTTGCTGCAGGAGGGCGGGTCTGTGGGCAATGTTGTTGCCGCAATTCGCTAAGAAACTAACTGTTGTATGCTGGGTAATCTTGTACCGGATGTGAGTAAGGGGAGGCTATTCGGGTTTGGCATGGTCTATGGCGCCCCACTCCTGCCAACACTCCCTTATACGGACACAACCAAAATTTGGCTAAAATTATGCCAGCTAGGGGCTTTTTCCTATGTGTAATACCATCGGTAAGTATTTTTCAAAAAAATGCATTTTAATTGAAAAATTCATTTTTAAGCTTTTAGCAACCCTGACCAGTGTCTCGACCAGTAGGATATAATGTAGAAAGATCTCTGGCTGCCAAGCCAATGCTTGGTGGACAAAAGCACCTAATGGCCTGTGCGCACCAGCAAAAGCTTATGTTGGCCCTAAGGCCTTTTTAATGGCTCATGTGCAAAGCAAAAGTGAGTCTATGTTCTGGGTCAGTGGTCGTTCATCCGCTGCCATCCTTGGTAAACTTAAATGTTGGCATTTTCTCAAAGGCTATTCAAGCCACAGTCTTCAAACTTGACCTTTGTGGCAAGACTTTTCTAACCATACAAATATATGTGACTCTCACAAAGGTCAAGGTCACGGGATCAGGAAATAGGTTAAAAAAATAGCCATATTTTAACTATATGTATTCTTTTTCTCAAATACTATTTACAACTTCAAAGCCAAACCTGGTATAAAGATACCTGATGGCAAGACCTCTCTATGCATATTAATTTGGTTGACCCGTTGGAGAGGTGGTCACAAGATCAGGAAATGTTCCAAAAATAGCCATATTTTGACAAAAGATGTTTGTATGTGGATTGGTCATACATGTGAGCCATAGGGGCTTTGCCTTTCTTCTTACTGGGTAGTTTTGGCAAGTCTGTTCATGGCCTTTGCCCCCTTGAGGCAAGATGGCTGCAAGTCTGTGGCCTATGATAGTATGAAGCAGAAATCACTGTAGATACAGCTATTGCAAGGGCCTGCTGAACCCATTACATCCTGAGGTTGGTGTTTTCAGATTATTGAGTTGTCCTATGGAGGCTGCATTTCAGTTCCCACCATAGACTGACCATGATAGTTCAAGGGTGGTGCCAGGACAGGTCAGTGTAGGTGTGACTGTTTGTTGCAGAAATAGCTGGCCTTTCAAAATCTGTGGCTGCTTGTAACCCATCAAACATGAACTTGGTTTTAAGGACACAGACAAGAGAGACTATTTTGCCAAAACGCAAAAATACTAATCTTATGTTTATGTTTTTTAAACGATAGTAATGAGTGTTAGGAGAGCTTGGGCGGGATAGACATTGTGTCTGGTGATGGGACCCAAGGGAACTTAGCCCTTTTAGCCCCACGGGTGCATTTCCTAAATTTTGAAGGTGTTACTTAACGACTATGTACCAGTTGCAGGAGGTGGATTGACCTTGATAATTCAAGAGTATCGCCAGATTAGCTTGGCGCCTGCAGGCGCCAAGCTAATCTGGCGCTACTCTTGAATTATCATGGTCAGCCCATCTCCTGCTGTAGGGTGTTGGCGCTAAATGGGTTGAAGGCCCACTACCGCTGTAACTGTTCAAAAAAACACTTCTCTAACAGATGGTTAGGAAACGCTACACACAGGTCTGGTTCGTTTGGACACAGCCGGACAATCCAGTTCAGCACACGTCGTTTTTATATCAAGTACCTGACAATGACTCCACTCCATTCTAGAAATACAATGCCATCAGTGCGAGAAACGGCGAAAAATAGATTGACACGCTAACGGCAGCGCCGAATAAATAAGTGCGCTTAGGCCTACTGATGCATGTGCTTTTCCTGCGTGTCCAAACTGCTGTTTAAGTTAATTTTTGTGTCGACAAGGGATAACAAACACAAATGGTGCTGAAAATGTGGCTTCAGATTCATGCGTAATGGTACTTTAAAGAAGTCGTTCACGCATTTTCATGGATTTGAACTCACAGTGCTGTCACCTTCATAGATCTTATACGTCTTTTCTGTTTTGTGTGCAGACGTACTCCTACTGGTGGATGCATGGGCCAATAACAGGACCGGATGGCAAAAGGGATGGAATATGTTACAAGAGTACCGTGCTTCTCTCTATAGCCAAGTCACCAGCGTTTGACATGAATGGTGAGAGGTTTTGGCAGCCTCCCCTTGATGTGTGCTGGTCTGTGATTTTGGACCTTATGGCCCCAGGCTCATAAGGTCCAAAAACACAAACCAGTGCACAAATATGAGGGCGTGTTACAGAAGTCCTGTGCTTCTCTCTTTAGATAACCTATTTAACCTCAAGGGTAGTGCCAGATTAGCTTGGCGTCTGATGGTGCCATGCTAATCTGGCACTACCCGTAAATTATCATGGTCAACCCATCTGCTTTAGTGCATCATGGCTAAATAACTTAACTCCCTTGTAAACAAGTCACTGATAATGTATATAATACTGGTGGTTGCATGCACAAATGGGTTAACTCATTCACGGCCCGCCACATACGGATGCGCAGCATAAGCCGCGCATCCGGATGCGGCTGGCCGCGAATGAGTTAAGCCACAAGCATTTGAGATAGAGGGTGAGTGGCATTTTTGGCTCGCGTGCAATAGTAAAAGTAATGGGCATCTGGCACTTGTCCTCCGAGGTAAACTTTAACGTTGGCATTTTATCTGAGACTGTTCAAGCCTCAGACTTTAACCCATATCATGCTGAGGCTAAAAGCTTCAAATTTGTAAACTGCGATATGCAAGCTACATTATAGTACTTACAGATAAGGATATAGACCAATGGCTTTAGTTTAAGGGTTAGAGGCGCCAAGCTATTCTGGCACTACCCTTGAACAATTTTAGTCAGTCCCGAATGATAAGGGTTACAGGGTTCCCACAGAGTCATGGAAGTCTGGAAAAGCTATGGAAAATACAAAAATATTTTCCATGGCTGGAAAAACTATGGAAAGTTCGTTTTTGTTAAGCTATGTATGGAACAGTTTTGGAAAATTAAAAGTCTGGCAATCTTACATTGACATGCAATTTACTTTGCAAGAAAAATCTGAAAGTTTTAAAACGTAACCTAAAGACTATAATTTAATTCATAAGCTGATTGTTTATCGCTTGAAGGCTGCCCTTTTTTATCCGCAGTGACTTTCCTTGCAAAAAAGCTGCACATCCATTGTTAGAATATTTCAACTTCCTTTCGTCCTGTGGCCACATAGGGCAATTAGGTTATGCCCCCTTTTCACGCACTGTTATCTGTTAGCCTCTTGCAGCATAAAACTATGAACGAAGAACTTTTCTGCCAAAACAAAAAATCCACACGGAGCACATCACAGGAGAAACATTTTCAGCAATTCTTTAAAAAAATTAAGAGTTAGCGTTTTTCACAAGACTAATGCACTAAGTACCCCTTGACAAAACTGTCGTCTGCAAACCTGTATACAATCGTGCACAAGCCCCTATAAGGCTCCCATGAACACACTAGGTCAACTCAAATTACCCAAATTTTCCGCTTTTCCACGCCACCTGTGTCATGCCTCTTGTTGCTCAATACGTCCAAACAGGCAAAAATGGGAACTTTCACACCCTGAAAAATTGGCAAAAACAGAGGAAATTTTTCAAACTATGTCTCACGGAATTGTTACTACATGAACCGGAAGCAATTGCCCCGTGTAGCCTGTGCATGGAAAGTCACGCAGATTTTTGCCAAAGATAGAAATGGGGAAGTGCATCTTTAGCCACTTATGGCTAGAAAAAAAGTCAATTCTAAGCTTGGTTAGCGCCAGCTTCGGATGGAGCAAAGCTCGATGTGAGGCACACATACCCAGGGGGATTGCCTCAGCATATCTCACATTAAATAAAATAATTTGCCCCGAAAAATAGGTTCCACATTTAATTATTACACAAGTTTGGCGTATATATTAGTGAGCTGTGGAAAACTGTTGTGTCAGTCTTAAAAAGGTCTTTAAAAAGTATGGAATTTTTTTTCACCAAACTTGTGGAACCCTGGAGTTAAACTAGGCCCAAGGACACTTTGTGGCAAAACCTTTCTAAACATACCAATTTCAGTGACCTCTCTCAAAGGTCAAGGTCACAAGGGTCCATAAAGGGGTCAAAATTAGCCATATTTTGACACAAATTTTTCTCCTCAAATATTATGTTCAAGCTCAAACTCAAACTAGGTGCAGAGATACCTGATGGTAAACCCTTTCTATGCATACTAATTTGGATGACCCCTCAGAAAGGTCAAGGGTCACAGGAGGTCAGCTAGTGTGTGAAAAATGCTAGTTTTTGATAGAATTGTAGTTTTTATCACAGTTTTTGCAAACGTTTCAATCAAATTTGACATAAAGGTAGCTGATGATAGCATCTTCTATGCATACTAATTTAGTCAACCTCTATCAAAGGTCAAGGGTCACAGAGGATTGACAAATTTGTGAAAAATGCATACATTTTGAGAAAACTCAGATTTCACTGGTAATAAAAGCCAACCCTTATGTTTAGATACTTGAACACTTGATCATTTCAGTCACCTGTTGGAAAGGTCAAGGTCACACTTATTGTGCGGATTGGTCACACACGTGAGCCATAAGGGTTTTGCTTTCCTTGTTTCCTTTATGTTTGAAGTTAACTACAGTATTCTTCGGATAGAATGAAACACCACATTATTTGTTGTTTTATCCAGAGTTTGTTCTCAAAAGTCTTGTTGTATCCAAATGTTGCTACATTTGACCTTGTAGGCGAAGTTTACTCTAATAATATAACCATATTAACTCATTCAGCCCAACGCACATATTAAACAGATTTTGGAGGCGTCATCTAACGACTATGTACCTGTTGCAGGAGATAGATCGACCATGATAATTCAAGGGTAGTGCCAGATTAGCTTTGCGCTGACAGGCGCCAAGCTAATCTGGCACTACCCTTGAATTATCATGGTCGATCCATCTCCTGCTGTAGTGCTTCAGGGCTGAATGGGTTAATACTGTGCATTTTGTTGGTCCTTTCTCACAAGTAAAAGTAGTCTCAAGCTTGTGTTTTTTTTTTTTTCTAAACAGCTGAGATATTTTATTCCCTCTTTAGCGTGCTCAGTAAGGAAGGTTTTTTTCCTCCTCTTGTTTGCTTAGTTTGTTTGTTTTGTAGTTTATTTGTTGTTGTTTCTTTTCTTTGTTGTGGTTGCCCTCACCCGTTCAGTGCCGAGAAAATGTGAACACCACCTAGCTGCGAGAGGTGTAGATCCTCATGAGCCCCCACCCTCCCACCCCCACCCCTACCCCGCAGTTGCGGGGGCTCATGAGGATGTATGCCTCTTGCTGAGACCACTGTGAATTCACGTTCCAGGGACATCTAGCGTTTGGGTTTTTTTTTTTTTGTCTTGATTAATGAAAATTGTAGAGATGCACTTTGCGTCTGCTGGCACTGAATGGCTCTACGTTTTTTTTTCCTTTTATTACTTTTTTCTTATCTTTAACCCTTTGACTCCCAGAACTAAATGACTTCCATTGTGTGACATGGAAGTCCTTTAGCTCTGGGTGTCAAACGGTTAAGTTTTCCTTTCTTTTCCATTTTGAATGCACGCAGTTTCAGGTGCAAATTAACCCATTTAACTCCAGGACCCTTGCCGCAGGAGATGGATTGATCATGATAATTCAAGGGCAGTGCCAGATGAGCTTGGCACCTTCAGGCGCCAAGCTCATCTGGCACTACCCTTGAATTATCATGATCAATCCAGCTCCTACAACTGGTACTTAGCCGTTAGACAATGCCTCCAAAAGTTTGGAAATCCGGCCATGGGGTTAAGAGGGTTTTGATTGCAGCCACAAGGTGTATACATACTCTGTAAAGCGTGCCAAATATACTATGAAGTTTACTTGGGAAAACTGAACTTTCAGTGAACCCATCACCCCCCCCCCCCCACCCACCCCTCCTTCCCAGCCATATATAAACAGGAGCCACCACACCAGCAATCGATAAATAATTTGGACATTGGCAATGATGACTTGTGCCCCCTTGGAAAAGGGTGGGTGGGTGGCATTTCGAGTTCCGTTTTCCCCAGGTAAAATTCATGATATGTTCAGTGCACTCTAACTTAACTTTTCACTGTAATATTTCTGAGACTTGCAACTGGAGGGGTGAAGTGTATGAATGATGTTCGCAGACTGCGACAAATGATTCCCCACCCACCCACCCCCCGGACTCTCAACCCACGTACATTCAAGTTATTCACGGCCATTTCAGGACCACCTGTCTATGCGCATCTTCAGATTATCAGGGAACTTTAGTGAACAACATCTACTGCAGGTGCAATGATTGGCTTTTTTGTTTGTCCCAGGTTATGACTTTAAGTCACGGCAGTATTCCTCATGGACAGAGTCCATTTGGAGCACATTTGAAGTGCGCGTGTTCTTGATACCCAGCAAGCAGTTCCAGGTAAGTGCTCATGTACTCTTAACTTGCTCCACTGGTGCATTTTGCAGTGCTGTGAGTGTATAAGCTTCAGTAATTTACAACGTAGCATGGGTCTTTTGGGAACTCTCTCTCTAAATTTCTGTATATGTGCTGGTCTGTGGTTTTGGACCTTATGGCTTAGAATCGAAAGGTCCAAAATCACAGACCAGTGCGCCTTTTTTATCTTGACACTGGTCTTTCCTGTTTTTAGATGAAAGTTTCTAACTTTTGTGCTCAGATTCATGTAGCTGTTTGGTTCATGTTTTTGAGACTTAGTAGAAGGGGCATTGGTATCTTTTTGTCTTTGTCTCTTTTTTTTTTTCTGATAAAATTTTTAATTATTTGATCTGTCATTCCTAAAGGATCAAAAATGTTTTTGTCTTTCTCTGTTCTCTAAACTTGAATTTTAATAATAATAATGATACTAAATAGTTCTTGTATAGCGCTGTTCTCCAGGAAAACACTGGACTCACTGCGCATGCACAACAGCACATCCTCTCTCAGACACACGCACAATTATTCACCTCTTTAAACCACCCCATCCCTTCCAACACAAATTTTCCTGGTTGAAAATGCCCTAGGTATTAACCCATTCAGCCCGACGCGTGTATTTCATAAATTTTGGAGGCCTCATCTAATATGTACCTGTACAACAACTATGTACCTGTTGCAGGAGATGGATCGACCATGATAATTCAAGGGTAGTGCTAGATTAGCTTGGCACCGACAGGCCGACACACACACCACCCCCACCCCCACTCATTCCCACCCCCACACCCGTTACCCTATTGCAGCTTCTTCTGACTCCTTATTCATGCAGCCACTGGTACCGATGGCCGCATGCATAAGGGGTTTGATGGAAGGCACAGAAATTTATGTATCAAGACCGTTTTGCCTCTCGTATTTAAATTTGTGTAAAGATGAGGTGTGTGGGTGAAACCTGAGATGTGAGTGTGTATGTGTTTTTTGACATGCGTTTTCTAGGGCTTTTTTCCCCAACTGACTTGGACTTTTTGCAGGTGCTTACGTTAACAGTGGGAATAGGTTTGCTGCTGGTATCACTGGTTATAGTCTATTTCATCAACTCGAGTGCGGACGTTCTGTTCCTAAACTCCTTGGAGCCGCCATCCTCATGAGGTGACTAGTGGGCTCCTTGACTAACAGTAACGCTGTCGCTCATGTGTTGTGTAGTGGTTCGCTGTTCCTGTAGTGGCAATGGCAGTGATGCATCTTACACCCTTTCAGCCATGACACCCCATACTGTTTGCGAGCATACTCCCAGGATAGACCCACTCAGGGAGTACACCACAAGTACACGTCTATTCAAATGAGATGCTTCGCATCTCATTTGAATAGAAGTGTACTTGAGGTGTACGGGTACTCCCGGAGCTGCGCACCTTAATTTGAATAGTTGTGTACTCCCCGAATGGGTCTGTCTGAGGAGTACCCCTGCACATGGTGCAAGACTCTACAACATGAAATGGATTGACCATGAATACTTCTACCTCTGGAATAGCTTGGCTATCGTGGTCAGTCAGTCTCTTACACTGTAATGTAGTCTTCGGAGGATGATATCGAAATTTGCAAAGTTTGGTTATAGGGCTCATTGTGGTCAAAATATCCCTTTGACACCCAGAACTAAATGACTTCCATTCTGTGGAATGGAAGTCATTTAGTTCTGGAAGTCAAAGTTTTGTGTCGCATGATTATGGAAAGTACTGTACATTAGGAAATAAGTCAGCACGTTCGGGGGTTTTCTTTGTGGGTTTTTTTTTTTTCTAAAACAGTTACTGATTTTTGACACATCAACCACCAGAAAGAAATGTTCAAATAGTTGTTTTGGCTGTTAAACCATTTAGACTGCATGAATTTGCCCAGAAAAAAATGGACTGGGGCAATGGAAACTGAAGCCTTTTTTATCTGTTAGTCACTGTTGCGCTGTTGGTACGTAGTAAAACATTTGGTGAGGAAAGCATTCAACCATCCAGCTGGCATTATGTCTGCTCGCTGTATTGAATCCCATTGTACGCACAGCCAGTGGTTTTCTAAACAATACCAGTAAACAGCAACCGTGGCTGCATACACAAGGTGTTAACCCATTGCATGTCGGTTGCGGTTTTTGTTGTGATGATTCCTACAGTGATCATTGCGACAAAAACGGCCACCGACATGCAAAGGGGCAATCAAAGTATTTTCCTGCAGTTGGATGATCTGAGTCCAAAAAACTCCAACACTTTGAATTTCATACCGATGAGTATTTTTCAAATAGTATTATAGCATCAAAATGCATCACTGCATTGGTTCTATGCTTACCCCTATTCAGCCATGGGCTATCCCCATTCTTTAGGTGTTATGATTCCTTTCATTTTCCTGTTTCATTCTGTTTGCCTTTGATGTTGTGAGCACGGATTGATTGGTTGTTGTGGTTTAACGCCGTGCAAGCAGCAGAGGCTATCTCATGTAGTAACACTAAAAGAGCTTAGCGTGTCCTCCATCATTATCATTGAATATTACTTGAAAGTACAAAGCTTGATCCTGTTAGAAAGCGTGGTGAATTTAGGGATGGATGTGTTTTCTTCAGGTTTGTGGTTTAGTTGCAGTAAAATTTCTCTTCATGTGCAACACTATGACAAAATGCTGGCTTAAATCCTTTCATTCTGATACACTTTTGCTTAAAATTTAGTTAACTATGATAAGCTTGGCGCCTTAGGCGCCAAGCTATTCTGGCACCACCCTTGAACTAAAATGGTTGATTTTTCTCCTAATCTGTAATGTAGCCTTCATATAAGCAGTTTTTTTGTTAAATCAGCCTCAGGATGTCATGGTAGAGGCAGCGAATTGCAGAGTGCATTTTGTTGCCTCTGACTGCATCAGAGTGGCTGAAATAAATGCATCTAGGCAAACATTTGTCTCCATATCTGCAAAGCTTAGTGTACGGATGAATTCCAGTTTTTCTGCCACCATTTCAGAGGGCAAACGTGCATGTACATGTACACTGGTACACGCAGCGATGCACGTGAATGTTGGTAGTGGAATAATTGCATACTGTCGGACTTTGAAATCACCAACCGCTAAGTAAAAGTCACTTCGTGATTGAAACTATCGCGTGTTTTTGAAGGCCAGTAGTGTGTGTTTGGATTTTGTCACTAATAGATGTTGTTCGGAAATTGGTAATAGGCCCAAATTGCACATGTTTCGACAAAACAATAGATTAAAAGCCGGGACAAACGTGTTACATGTTTGTCCGGGCTTTTAATCCACTGTTTTTGTCGAAACACATGCAGTTTAGACCTACTTCTGATTCTGGAAATTGTCTGTTGTACTGGTGTATGCTAAGATATAGTACATTTAGCATTATGGATACAGCACTTTTATGTTTTCTGCACACAGTAATTAATTTCATTTTCAGTTTTGCCACTGCTTGAACTTTGCTTAGTTATAAATTACAGGAGGCGTGCTTTTTTTTCCTGTGTGTGGCCTGAGCAATCAAAAGTTTAATTTTTACATTTTTATTTTCAAAATATTGATGTTGTGGTCAGTGTGTTCTAGTTTGAACATGAAGTGTTTTACAAATGCATGATTGTTCGCATTAGTATTCTATTGGATATTTGTAACTAATACATGTATTTATATTAGCTCTCTCACTCTCTCTCCTCCTCTGTCCTCTCTCTCTCTCTCTCTCTCTCTCTCTCTCTCTCTCTCTCTCTCTCTCTCTCTCTCTCTCTCTCTCTCTCTCTCTCTCTCTCTCTCTCTCTCACACACACACACACACACACACACACACACACACACACACACACACACACACACACACACACTCTCACAGTCAGTTACCCATCTTTTTATGCTACAGTATAGTCTGTTTGAGCAAAGCTTGCCTCACATTTTTTTTCCAATTAATTTTTCAACAAGACTTATTTCAGGCCAACGCTAAAAACAAAATGTGATCACCATACTTGGTCCTCATTTATTTTATAATTTAGTTGGCTTTAAACCTATGATCTACATAAAAGTTCAGGCCTCACTGACGACTGACTTGCATCACTGATGCTGAAACTGTGACAAGTTATGCATGGATCCAGACGTCTGCAAGACCAGCTTGCTATCAAGCATTCAGCATGAGGGGCATGAAGTTTGCCATAATAAACGTGACATTGTTCCTTAACCCATATCATACTGAGGCTAAAAGCTGCAAATTTGTACATTGCCATAATTGCAAGCTACATTATAGTACTTACAGATAAGAATATAGACCAATGGCTTTAGTTCAAGGGTGGTGCCAGAATAGCTTGGCACCTAGAGGTGCCAAGCTATTCTGGCACTACCCTTGAACTATTTTAGTCTAACTTATTTCACACACTGGTGTATTCTGAATGATAAGGGTTAAAAAGTTATTTGTAATAAACACAAGGCAAGCTTTGCTCAAATGGGCTATACATATTTTCAGCTTTCTGCTAGAGTTCTCAGCAGTTATACATGTGCATTTTCTCTTCATTGTAAGACATGAACCCATCCCACGGGCAAGGTGCACAGATCCTCATGAGCCACTGCAGGCTGCGGGGGATTATGAGAATCTATTCATATGGCTGGTTTTGTTCGTGGTATTGATCCTCAGAATGAGGGGACCATCACCAGCTGGATGTTTTTTGTTTTCTTTTTATATGATTATATGCATGCCGGTTGTCTTTCATGTACATGTACGAGTATTCTTAAAATTTACTCTTAAAATTACTGCTTGACTCATATTTTACCGTTAACCCAATTAGCCCCAACACACTACAGCAGGAGATGGACCGACCATGGTAATTCAAGGGTAGTGCCAGATTAGCTTATCGTCATCAGGCGGCAAGCTAATCTGGCACTATCCTTGAATTATCAATGTCAGTGCATCCCCTGCAGCTGTCATTAGTTGACACATCCAGAACTTTAGAAATGCGGCCTTGGGGTTGAGTCAGATATTATTCATACCGAGGCTGAAAGCTTCAAATGTGTACACTGCCATATGCAAGCTACATTATAGTACTTACAGATAAGGCTATAGACCAATGGCTTTAGTTCAAGGGTGGTGCCAGAATAGCTTGGCGCCATGAGGCGCCAAGCTATTCTGGCACCACCCTTGAACTATTTTTGTCAAACGTATTTCACACTGGTGTATTCCGAATGATAGGGGTTCACCTAGCTTGGGCAATGCAGCCAACAGTGCCGCTGGCTGCGTGTGGAAAGGTGTTATTTTGAAAGACATTTCAGTACATTTTAGCACACAGCCTGCCTCTTTGAACCTCATCACTGCCAAGAAATCCGAACGCCACCCAACTTCAAGAGGCAGAGAACCTCATGAGAGCCTGCGGACCCAGGGGGCTCATGAGATTCTCAGCCTCTGCTGACTCCATTTAAATCTGTATTACTTGGATTGATGATATGATTTGATGCTGAATTTGCCTGCCTTTCAAAGATATATATTATGTCCACGGGCAGTGAAGGGATTAACATACATTACCCATCAAGAATTGGCATGTCCGTGTAAATACATCAAAATACAATTGGCTTACGCAGTCTGAACCCAGCATGATTGCACAACAGCATTCAGTACCAGTTTGTAGTTAGCTGTCTAATATACTTGCATTGTAGTATATTACATTTTCTGCCAGTTTCCATATATTTTGGATGTTTCATATTGTTGTTTGATCCCACTTTTGTAGTTTTTGTTGTCTGGAACAAAGGTTCATTGTAGGATTCCTTCCTAAAATCATGCTGCAAATGTCTTCCACTGCCAGGCCACAGTGAACACCGCCAGACTGCAGGAAGCATAGGTCCACATGAATCTCCGTACCTATGGTGATTCATGAAATGTGGCTCTATTCTTATGTTCCTCGCAAAGTGACTTAGTAAGTCAACGTCTGATGTGGCTTCATTTTTGTTTCAGACATCCGTTTTATGCCTCGGGGCCATCTTGACCATCTTTTCCATGGTGTTGGTGTATTTCATCCATGCTCGAGCGGATGTTTTCTTCGCCCACAGGACTGTTTCCAGGGAATACTTGTATGACCGTGGGCTTTGATGGCATCAGCATTTTGCCATCAGCAGTGACACGTCGGCAACATGATTATCGAGGGAATAACTCTCTGCGTGGGAGCTTTTATGAAAACGTCCGCAAGAAGTATAGATCCTCATGAGCCCCTGCATCTGCGGGGGCTCATGAGGATCTATACCTCTTGCAGATGGGAGATACCATGTTAATTTTTATCATCAACACTCCAACATTCTCAATGCAAAAATACAGATCCCCAGATTTCTCTGTCTGACTGTTGAACACGGATGAAAATTGGCATAGAGCCTCATTGGCGGCCACATCTGCGGGGGCTTTGGAGGATCTTAATTCTTCTGCCTGTTGATGACTTGATTTTCATCAGTGTCATAGATCTGCTTGAGCCTTTTGAAATGCAGGGGCTCATGAAGATATATGCTCATGCAGTGGGGAGCTGTTACTGTTAGTAAACTGAATTTGACATCTGCTGTAAGCTTAATTGACGTCTGCAGGTTGCCTTGATGTTTTGCTGTTGCTTTGTTGGGTTGTTTTTTGTTGTTTATTGGGGGGTGTGGGAGGAGGGATGTCTTTTTTGGGTTCATTTTTTTCTCTACATGCTACATGTACGTGAAATATTGAAATTTGGAATGGAAACTGTCTGAGTGCAGTTTGAATGCATGTGTGCCCATGAACGCATGCTCTTGTAGGTGGCAACCATTAACTTATATTAAGATGAAGAGTGGACCATGCGTGCCTGTGTGACAAGTTCTCCGTGCTTGTTGTGTATGTGTGAAAAGTAAGCGTAACGTTGTGTGCCAAGTTGTGTGTCAAGTAATCAGCAAGGTTTGTCTGTATGAATCATTAAAAATGTGTATGTGCTCTGGTATTTCATATCACCTCACATTTTTGTGTTAAAATGAAATGCAAAACCATTATTCTTTCCGTACTTGTGCGGGTTTTGTGATAGGTTTTCAGTTGTGTGTTCCCAGCTGTGCTTACCCGGGACTCTTAACCTGAGGTGAATTCACTCACAAGTGTTGTTGCATGTAAAATCAATTTAAAAAATACCTGCTTAGACCATTTAACTCCATGGCCGCACTCCCCAAATTTTGGAGGTGTCCGCTAATGACTAAGTACCCACTGCGGGAGATGGATCAACCATGATAATTCAAGGGTAGTGCCAGATTAGCTTGGCGCCAAGCTAATCTGGCACTAGCTTTGAATTATCATGGTCAGTGAATCTCCTGTACTGTGCAGGGGCAAAATGGGTTAGTGTTGGTTCAATGTATTCAATAGTGACAATTACATGTATATTTTAGCTATTCTCAGGCCAAAATGTGTGCTGGTCTCTGATTGTGGACCTTACAGCCTGGAGCCGTAGGGTCCCAAATCACAGATGGACACAAAATCTTTTCTGTGTTGGTAATTTTTTTTATGTAGATCTATCTAGATATGTTCAAAGTAATTTAGTTAACAATAACACATCTTGGTATATGTACTGCATGTATGGTAAATTGACATTATATGATATTGTAAATAAATTTAATTGTACTGTATTGTGTTGTACATGTGTAGATTTATTTCCTTTCTTGGAGGGGAATGGTTGGGCGGGGGGGGGGGGGGGGGGGGGGGGGGGGAGAGGGGGGGGCAGGGGTGGGGGGTGCGGGGGCGGGGAGGGGCGGGGGGGATGGATGCGTAGTAGCGTTCATAAAAATTGTTTTCATTTATTTTTAACCATTTTATGGTGTGTGTGTGCGTGCATGTGTTTTTAGCCATGCACTAGCCAAATTCCAAAGTGTGCTGCAATTATGAAGCACCAGTGCTAATAATACATGGACTTGGCATGGAAATAGTTGTAATTTTGCGAAGCAAGACAAATCACCCTATAGCACAGGGTTTGTTTTGCCATTTATTTTTAATTTTGTTTGCTTCCCAAAAGTATAAAGTTATACAGAAAGAAAAAAAAATTATTATTGCACGATTTTGACTAATGTGTCGAGCGGGGTTTTTGTCACGAGTACGGCAATGCAGCCCCTTCACTGCTGAGGAAAAGTGAACACTATCCAGCTGCAAGAGACCTAGACCTTAGTGAGCCCCTGCAGTTGTGGGGACACATTCAGATCTATGCCTCCGCAGACACCACTTTGTATGCATGTTCCTTGGTCAACCGGGGCTCTCTGGCATTGAATTGACAAAGATTTCAGAAAAACATCCTGCATCCCCTGGCATCAAAGGTGTTAACTCTTTTGAGACGGGCCGCATCCGGATATGCGATGAACCTTACTGAAAGCCGCGTATCCGGATGCGGCCCGTCTCGAATGGGTTAACCGCATATTTTGTGTCTGAAATCTTTGTTATCGAATGAGCGAAAAGCCATGTCAGTCATGGACTATGGATAGAAAGTGATCTCAGCAAGAGACACGGATCCTCCTGAGTCGCCGCTGTTGTGGGGGCTCATGAGGATCTATGTCTCTTGCAGTTGGATCACATTCACTTTTTCTCCGCAGTGAACAGGTTAACTCGTTCGCGGCCAACCGCATCCGGATGCAGCTGCCCGCGAATGAGTTAAGCAAGCACCCCTCAAATGTGTTTGCCTTGTTGCAGGAAAATGTCTTTAGCTTGCAAGAATTTCGAAGATTTTACCTCGCTTCTGAGAAACTTGCATCCAGTGAGACTTATGGTCAAGGTCACTGTAGGTCAGCCAAATTATGTCAATTGCCCTGCATGTGCATCACAGGGGCATTCTGAAAGCCATTATACACAATAAACATGACGCCTCTATTCCTTGAAGGATGCTGAGATGCCAACACTATTCTAGTAAATTTCGAATCTGACGAATTGCCAGGGAAGCCAGATGTTTTTGTTGTTATATCCAAATTTTGTTATAAGTAAAGTATGGAAAACGTGTTGTTATACTTTCTACCTTTGTTATATTCGATCTTGTTAAGCGAAGTCGATTGTATAAGTGTTTTGGTAGTGAGATGGTGTGTTGCATTTTTCCAATCAATACCACTTTGTGAAGGCGAAAGAGAGTACGTTTATATGTTTTGGGAGTGAGATGGTGTGTTGAACATCTCCAATCAATACCACCCTGTGGAGGCGAAAGGCAGTAAATGTATGTGTTTTGGTAGTGAGATGGTGTGTTGTACTTTTCCAACCAATACCACCCTGTGGAGGTGGAAGAGAGTAAGTGTATGTGTTTTGGTAGTGAGATGGTGTGTTGTACTTTTCCAACCATGGGAGGTGAAAGAGAGTAAGTGTATGTGTTTTGGTAGTAAGATGGTGTGTTGTACTTTTCCAATCAATACCACCCTGTAGAGCCAAAAGACAGAAAGGGTATGTTTTGGTAGGGAGATGGTGTGTTGTACTTTTCCAACCAATACTGCCCTGTGAATAAGTCTATTTTGTGAAAAGCAAGTTTTTCACTTTAACCCATTCAGCCGTGATGCACTAAAGCAGATGGGTTGTGTTGGCGCCAAGCTAATCTGGCACTGCCCTTAAATTATCATGGTCGATCCATCTCCTACAACTGGTGCATAGTCATTAGATGACGCGTCCAAAATTTGGGAAATATGGCTGTTGGGCGGAATGAGTAATACAATGAATGTGATGTATTATTGTATATGTCTTATTTTTTACCTGCATATTTTTCTGTGGGCTGGTGATAGGAAGGGGCAGGGGATCTGTCTATATGTCCAGCGCTGAGTAATTCCCCTTGGTATGTGTACTGTTCCACCAGTGCTAGCTTCACCTATCTGGTTTGTGAATAAACTTACTGTCTTGTGCTTTCACAGGGCACAATGTACAGTCTTTGATTTTTTAATGATTTCCAATGCAGTCTGTATTTATGTAACAGTGTCGACTCGTTCAGACCAAATTATAACTTTCACAATTTTTGGACGCATGTACAGAGACTGCACCAGGCATGATAGTTCAAAGGTGCCAGAATAAGGTGTCACTCACTTGCTTTTGTGTCAGAGAGATGAATGGGTTAATATTAACTTTGATCTCCACCGATTATGACGAAATGCTAACTGTATCCATGAAGTTGAATGTTTGTCAAGACATTGCATTGTAGGATATTGCATCGTTCTTTATACTGTATGTGTATATTTATTTTGCTTCAATCGCTCATATGATATGCCACAAATTGTGGTGTTAATGTTAACACCTTTAAGTGTGGCATTTTTTTTTTTCTTTGATGACATTTTCTCATGATCATGCACCGTTTGTTGAGCAAGATGTTTCAAGCGTAGTTCCAGATTAGCTTGGCTCCTTTCAAGCTGCCAAGCTAATCTGGCTCTACTCTTGAACTATCATGGTCAATCCGTCACTTGTGAATGAAACAGAAATGCCCATTTACCATGTGAAACGCACACGACTTTCATCGTGAAATTTGCATTCCATGTACATGTGTGTACATACTGATAATGTAATATATTGCGTACAGATACATGAACAAATAAATGCTGCCATGTTGTACAATTTCAAATTGTAATGTTTAATATCAAAAATGCAAAATGGCCATCACACTGCATAAGTATGCAACTCACAAAAGAAAAAAAAAAAAAAACATCTTGAATTCTTAACACTGCATCAAACGTTAACAAAAATGTGTAGACAACTGGACATTTTTTTACTTGACACATTATATGTATCAACAGAAATGCACACACACACACACACAAAAGGTCCCTTACAACGCATACCAGCATACACTTGTTTTAGTGTGGACATTTTGTTAACAAAATCGTAAGTCTCCTGGACATAAACTCATAGTCTCACACACATACAGTGCACAACCTTGAACAGAGAATCGTCATGGTATTCCACTTTTTGTGTTCAGAAGTGATTTTGGAACAGATGGTTCTCAACAGTAAGGTCGACAACAAAACACCCAGCGCACATTTGCTTCCTCAACAAAAACTGGCAAACTCCTTGTGGTTTTCAGCATAGTTATTTACAGCAACAGTTGGGATTGCACTTTAGACGCATCAAATTTACAGTGACAACATGCATAATTATGCATCATGACTACAACTGTAATTGCCCCTTGTACATACAGCCACCAATACTGGTAACAGCACTAGTCGCAACATATGCTGAAGACGGTTAACCCTTTGGCTGTGAGTAGCAGTTTTTGTCACGATGATTCCTGCAGGAATCATCACGAAAACTGCTACCGACACCCAAAGTTAAATTAAATGGGCACTCTTTGCCCGTTACAAATTTGTTCTGAATATGAGCTGCATAAATGTGTACAGGTCTCTTATAATTTATACTTATAATGGTGTATTATTTTACACTTGAACAATCATTAAATTATAGTCAGGAAGTGTAGAGCTATGCACACAGCAACATTCATTGGAAGCAAAACTCATAACACATTGTGGACTACTACCCAGTAGCATTTTATCATGAGAATTTAAAGTTTTTAACGCTTTTCATACTGATACACCTATTTATTGAAATTTGACTGATAGTTCAAGGGTGGTGCTAGAATAGCTTGGCACCTACGGTACCAAGCTATTCTGCCACCACAATGGAAATAAAACAGTTGATCTACCTGTAAATCTGTAATGTAACCTTCATAGGACAATAAGCAACTTTTACGAATCATCCTCAGGATGTAATGGGTTAAGAGACTGGGGTATTGGTGTATATGTACCCAAAGTTACATTTTTCAGACTCTCTTCTCATTTACTAGCATCAAATGACACTTGTTTTAAAAACATTTACAAATACAGTTTACAAATACAATGTATAACCAAAATGGAAACGTTACGAAGAAAATTGTAACTACAAACTACCCTGAAACTAACAAGAATCACTAATTTTGTTTTAACAAGAAACAGACCCTGGAATGAATCGTAAAATAATTTGCAATTGGTATACCGACTGTACTGCACATTTATCAATGTAGAATCCATAGCGAAGTAAGATTTTATCTCGAAGTCTTTTTATCTATGTGCATTACTTAACCACCGTATGCATGCAGCCACCCATACTGTTCATAATACCGGTGGCTGCACGCACAGGAGGTTAAGAACCACAAGAGGTTAAATTTGGCGATCTGCCCTGATCAGTGTTACTGCTCGTGCTAACTGGCTACACGCAACTTGTGCAGTTGGAAGATTGTTTTGTTTGATAAGTAACACCCTGTCAGTACAATTAAGTGTTTAAACCCTGCATTTTTTCCCCCTGCAACTGCAAGTTAACTCTTTGTGCCCGAGGTACAAAATACCCACATTTTGGAGTTATCCTCCGAGGGCTGAATTACAATTCTGGAGACAGATCGACCATGATAGTTCAAGGGTGGTGGCAGAATAGCGCCAAGCTATTTTGCCACCACCCTTGAACTATCATGGTCGAGCTATATCTTGCTGTGGTGCATCACGGGCAGAACGAGTTAAATGGCCAGAAGTCATCCTCTGTGACATGGCATGGTCAATGTGTGGTTATGATCATGTTAATATGTAAGCGAGGTGAGGATATCTGAATGCATTCAGTACCTGCATTTTATACCAGTTTTCGTAGAAACGGCAAAAAATGACCGTTACTCCTTTGACCTGTTCAAGTTTATAAAATTCACAGTTGAAATTGGGGTGCCTTTAACGCTTTCAGTTTCAATGCCATGATAGATTAAAATGACAAAATGCAAAAGGCACAAATCGCCATGAAGATCTGTGCCTCTTTCTGGCATTGAAATTGACTGTTCAAAGACAGGTTCCAGACTACAGCAGTGGCAGGGTTAAATACAAAAGCAGTGGTTTAAAACTGCTTAATGTATAGCCACTGCCATTTGAAATTCAAAGACTAGACTGATCATGGATTCAGAATCCCTTGCCACGCAAAACAGCGAACTCACCACTTGTGATAATCAAAACAGGTTCTTTTCTTCTCTGTCTTCTGTTGTAGTTCCTTCAGATGTAGGATGGGTACAATTACAAATTGACAAAGACTCAGAGGTGGACTCAACTTTTGTCCTGAGGAGTTCACCACTGTCCAACAACTGCTGGGATCAAGTTCAGAGATCTTGCAAGTTAAAAGTCAGCTCAACAAGCCTTGTAACATCAAGTGTGTGGTCTGTGATTTGGACCCATTGGCCTCGTCTGAGGGCCTGAGCTTTAACCCATTCGTGGCCAGCAACATCCGGATGCGGCTGGCCGCGAACGAGTTAAAGCCCAAATTCACAAACTAGCACACACAAAGTGGGTAAAACTTAACTCTTTGGCTGTCGGTAGCAGTTTTTGTCACAACTCCTACTGAAATTGTCATGACGTAAACCACTACCGACATGCAAAGGATTAACTCATTCGCGGCCAGCTGCATCCGGATGCATCTCTAGCAAGAAAAGATGTTCACTTTTAACTGTTGCCCGCAAGTGTTGGCACTTCTGATCCAGACATGTTGAGCAATGATGCTGTTATTGGTGGCTAAAGGGAGGGAAGTCAGCCTGTGATACGCTCTATCCGTGGGAAGCCAAGAGTTGTCCAGACTGGGCAGCTGCAGCAGGGACTGAGGGCACCGATAGAGGCCGGCGGAACAGCAGCACATGAGGCTCTGGAAGAAATACACAGACATATGTTTATATTTCATTGTAGTATTTAAGTCCAAAACAAAAGTAAAATGATCACATAAATAAAGTTTCCTGGAACAAAAAGCAGGCATAAAAAATGAAGTACATTCTTGAAAGTACAAAAGTGTGCAAAGTTAAAGCCAAAACTAAGAAACGACCATATGATACTAGTCAGCCAACTGCCCTCCTACCTACGATTCTAAAATAATTATAGTCGTTTCCTTCAGCCCTGACACAGCACAGGAGATTTTGATTATTTTTTTAACACAATACTTTGAAGCTGGTACTGGTAGTTTACAGGATGTGCCTGAAGACCTATTTTATTTGACACAGTCATTAGATGATAAAAAGGGTAGTGCCTGATTTGATCTAGCTTGGTGCCTGGACTGGCTAGAGTTTCCGATACAGCAACTAAGTTATCAACCCTTCCTTTAGCTGTCACTGTCGATCCATGTTCCACAGTTACCAAATTAACATCTAAGGCCTGGAACTGTGGAAGACAAGTTGTGTATCTTACCTGGAGCGTGCACCATATAGTGGATCCACCCAGGCGACTGCTGCACACCCAGATTTCGCCATTCCGTCTCTGTCATCAGGTGGTTTTTCGGCACCAGTTTAGTAATGTCTGGTGGCAGGATCACATGCCTCAAGACAAGCAACAACAAACTGTTCATAGTTTGAAATGTACATATTGAGTCTGTCTTTAGATCTTTTTTTTCCCCACTCCCTCCCACTTGTCCTCTCAAGAAATGGGGATAAAGGGGACAAGAATAAACCTGCTGACACCGTGACAGAAATGTACTGCACTTTTGTGGGCCCTCTTGACAGTCTTACTCTTGTGCATGCAACCAGGAGCTTTGCATACACAACCAAAGTAATAAGAAGTATGACTTTTAATTTTTTCAAATGTAAAATTATTTTATTTGCCTTTTATGTTTTAAGTCTAGAAAAGAGCTGACGCTTTGGAAATGAGTAACCAATAACTAGTAGTAGTATACAAAACGGGGGTAACAGGTGTGAGGTGTTGGTGATGTTACCTGTACTCAAACTTGTCATCGTAGTATTTCTCGGAGTAAGTGATCTGATCAACAGGCATTTTGGGTTCACTCCAGGCACTGCAAATAAAGTCATTCAAAAAATGAGAGGTCGAATTTCTAATGTGTCAAAGAAAACTGGAGTCTAGAAAGTAGAGATCTATGTATGTATTGGACTATTGCAGTTTGTACCACAGGACCTGGACATTTACGTGGCTTGTTTGCCGAATGATGTATTCCGGGTTTTAGCAGCACTTGAAAATTTCTTCTTCTTCTTGAAAGTGGATGACCCAGAGTAGTATCCCACTGTGATGCGTCACCTTCATATCATCTTGTAAGTTAGTGTTACACAGATTTTATACGAATGGATTCGGAGCCTCAGTTCCAGAGCCCAAATAAAAATTGAGGCTCCGACCCGGGTTAGGAGAGGGGGCGTCCATGTATCTCTGAAGATGCGTCGTCCACATTTGACGTACCAACATACCCTGTGCTGTGATTGTTATATAGTTCCTGCCCTGTGTTACATTACAGTAACATGGTGGGTGACCTATACAATGTTACTTTTAAACAAAAGACTACAGTACAAGAACTATGAATGGGCTGTCACTTCACAAAGTTGACCGAATACAGTTCGCCAAGTCTGGTACGACAAAAAAAAAAACGTCACATCGCACGTGAAAAACGCAACTTCTTGTTTCGTTCTGTGCGCTGCATTTCCAAGTGGAATCATCACTAGCTTAGATCACAATCACACGTGTTCTACATAGCTTAATCGCTTCCTTCATTTCCCACACAAACAAATCATGCGACCACCATAAAACATTTTTTACTTACGGTTTCCCACGAAAAAAAACACAGGTTCAGAACAAACGGACGGAGTTAAATTTAGCGCCTCCTGACGTGTATCGTTGCACGCGGCAACGAAACGAATACATTTTTGTCAAGTTGACATAAAAAAAACTTACTTTGTCTCTTCTGCTTTATACTTATACCTGGAAATTAGTTTTAAAATCATGTTTCATGCCAGAGCTATTTTACAAGCCAGAAATTTATAATTTATTTTGTTGGTATTTGCGTTTTTTTGTCAATCTGATAAATTGATATAACCTGCAAGCAAGATGGCAGCCCTCGTCAGGTCAGTGATATTGAGCAGCATACATTTTGTGTATTTATCTTATTTAGATCTGTGTGTGTGTGAAATAAAGGCAATTTCGAATATAAACTGATCGTTCAGATGTAACAGCTTTGCATTTGTTTCTTTTCACTAGTGCATGCCTTCCTGTCTTATCGTTTTATGCATGACCCATTTTACGTTCTTGACATGTCATCAAGAACGAAACTGCGGCTGTGTAGGCGCCGGTCCCGTCTGTTTTGTTGCTATCTGGTGAAACAGTTAAAATACTAATAGAAAATTTAGCGTCACAAGAGCCACTCAGCATGCATTCACTGTCATGTGTTTCGTAATCACGGGTAGAGATGAGTTGTAAAAGTCAGTTATAACACACCATCCGACCTTCAGGACAAACACCTCACTGTCCTTCACCTTGGTGAAAACCAATTGATGCTCTGCAGCAGAGTAAAATATGCGCGTTTACTGCAGCTAGGTCAATAATTTAAAGCAGAAAAGCATTTTTAACAATGTTTATGTCGTTTGTGTAAAAATATTATGCACCACCCCATTCTGCTTATTCGTTTTTTACACAACAGCATAATTGTATTGTGTAACAATAACATACTAACTAGGCCTCAGTGTTTCCCATAGGATTTAAGTCTAAGAGTCATGACAACCCCCTGTCCAAAAATCAGGTGGTCATTTTAAAATTTAAGGGGTCAGTACTCACATAAAATTGCAATTCTAGGAAATTATACATGTATATTCATATTGACATTTGTTTGTTTGGTCTGTTTGCCTTTGGGGTTCCGTTGGTTGTACGGCAGCTGCTGGAGATAGTTCAGTGATAACTTCATCCGATTATTGCTGAAGCCTAGAGGATCGCGTTTTGGTTACTGTCAGCCAATTCCGCAACATTTTCTTGCTTTTCTTCTCTGAAAACATGCGCCTGGAACTGGAAGTGATTCCAATTGTGTGTGCGAACTCTTTACAATGAGATAGGGATGTAACTCTGATCGTACTTGGTCTGTCATCTGCTGCTGTGCCTGTGAAACGATGTTTGGCTGGTGAAACGAAACCTACACCAGTCAAACACAACGTGTTGCGATGACAGAGCAGGCCAAAACATGTGCGTCACGCTGACTCAGTAAGCAAAATTCTCTGCGCGGTTTCTGATTCACTGTGTCTATTACACACTCCTGTGCGTTATCAGAAACACTGGGCCTATTTATTAAAAAAAAAAATTACATATGATTTTTGTTATTCCCTTTTTTCCAGAACTCTTGGGAGGCAATGTATCCTTCAGCGGCAGACCCTTTTTGCTTCAAAAAGGTTAATGCCTGTTTTGTTTTCATTGGTCCATTTAATACATTTATACAGTCTAAGTCAACTTAAAATGTAGTGAAATTTTTTTTATATGTTGGATATGGATGGATTTTGATGAGAGCTGCAAGTTAACTTATTCAGAGATAAAATTGAGTGTTAATGCATGTTATAACTTATATGTTTGAGTGGTTTGTGTTTATGTTGTGAAATCACATGTACAGTATACTTCAGATATAACAAATTGCCTGGGGACCCAATTCATCTTTTTGTTAAATCCAAAGTTTGTTATTAGCAAAGTAATTTACATAGACTGAGTGCTGCCAGGACCCAGAAAAAAATGTTGTGTTTTCTGACTTTATCTATAGCCAGCCTTGTTATTTAAGTGAAGTAGAATTTATGTAATTTGTTTTTCTTATGGGAGTAGGGTCGCAATGGCATCCTCCACAGCCTATGAGGAGATGCGACAATACTGGGACAAAAACAGACAACTGCAGCGACCTCTTTCACCTTTTCTCACAGTTTACAAGTAAGTTTTGTTTTAGCTGTGCTTCTACTTTGTCTAGCAAAGATGTAGGGTCATGCCCCTTGTGTTTGCAAGTGCCTGAATTCCTCTCTTTTCCATTCGAAGGTAGAGTTTTGATTCTGCATCGTTGCTGGCACTCTTAGAAACGTTATTTCGCTAATAGTGATGGTAGGTACAATGAAAACCAAGTAAGGTTTCAAGCAGACAAGGGGGGCAGGTCATTACGATTATTGTCTAGACTAAAGACCTGTGCATGGGTGAAGTGCATGTGCTGGTCAGTAAGTTTTTATTGCTTTAACCCTTTGGGTGTCTGAAGCGTTTTTTGTCGTGATGATTCCTGCAGTAATCATCGCTACTAAAACTGCTACCAACAGCCAAAGGGGTAAGTCGTATGATCCAGAATTGCAGTCCAGCACACACTTAAACTTTTTGTAAGGTATAAAACCTAGTACCTCACTTGGTTTCCACTTGTTTTTCGTTTTTTCGTATAAAGTCATTATATGTTACCATTTCAGGCCACATCTTGCTATGTTGACTTCACTCACACACAGAGTCACAGGAGTGGTAATGCAGTGTGGTAAGTGCAGTTGGTCTTTGTGTTCATTGACATTTCTTCACTCAGAGCCTTCGCTGCAGCTCAAAATGTGCAAATTATACTATAGTCAGAGTTGTTCAAAATGACTAAGCAAGGGACTGTAAAACGGTGATGGGCTGTTGCTTGTCAGTTGTCATACGGCTTCATCTGCTGGGTGATTTCAGCCTCTGCCTTGAGATTGCAGTACATAATTATGTTACCATGTCATTGTCATAGAGTCAGATAGTTTATACGTTCATTGGATATATTAACCCATATACTGAGGCTAAAAGCTTCAAATTTGTACACTGCCATATGTACTTACAGATAATGATATAGACCAATGGCTTTAGTTCAAGGGTGGTGCCAGAATAGCTTGGCGCCTAGAGGCACCTAGCTATTCTGGCACTACCCTTAAACTATTTTTGTCCAACTTATTTTACACACTGGTGTATTCCAAATGATAAGGGTTAACCCCTTCTCTGTCATTGGGTGGAGATTATGTTTTAAAAATCATTTTAATGTCGGCGCCAAAAGATCCCAGCTGTCATAGGAATGTGGATACAGAGTGCCTCAGCAAGGGGCTTGGAACCTCATGAGTCCTGGCAACTGCGGGAGCTCATGAGGATCTACAGCACACCTCTTGCACTTGGATGGTGTTCACTTTTTCTCAGCAGTGAAGGGGTAATCATCATCTAAGCACTACTTTCAGGGTGCAGGAGCTTTATTGACCTGGAAGGTTCTAGGGTGTAGACTCCCAGATTAGCTTAGCTTCCATATGCCAAGGCAATTTTACTCTACCCTTGAAATATTATATACTGACTGGCAATAAAACTACGCACATGTAATTTCGTTTTAATTGTGAACATACATGCCTTTTCATAAAATAAATGACACCTGATTGATCACCAGCAGTAGCAAAAACGTTTCTCCTGTGCACACCGCAACATAATAGAAATTACATCATGTCTAGCTACGCTAACCGTGCTGCTGAAAGTACATTTGGCGGGAAGTGCCTTGTGTGTTTGTGTATGTATGTAGACATAAGTGTATCCCGTGTTTGTGTTCGTACATGCCTGAAACTTTATGAAATGCTTTGATCGAGATGTATTTCAGAGAGCCTCCGAGCATATTTAAATTGGGTGACTCGTTAAAGAGAAAAATTGTCATTTATAGAGTCGGTTGACTGGCATTTGAGTTCCCAATTTTCTTTCTATTCGTTTGGAATTTTGGAATCGGATATAGCTGGCTGATAAGACCTTTCTATGCATTCTAATTTGGTTCACTACCTGTACTCAAAAGGTCAAGGATCATGGGAGGTTAACAGAAGTGAGAAATGCATAAATTTGGAGAAAACATAGTTTTTCTGGGTATAAATACCAAGCATTTCCTTATGTTGGAACACTTGCTTATAGCAGTGACCTGTTGGAAGGTCAAGGTCACAAAGATAGATCATATGGATCGGTCACGCGCGTGAACCTTGAGGGCTTTGCCATTCTTGTTCTAATTGGAAACAAGGTTTTGCATCAAGGGGCCTTTTGTGTACATGTCAGATTGAAGGTCCAAAACATAAAGTTTGACCCTACCCCCACCCCTTCCCTGGAGAGTAACCGATCCACCCCTGCTTGCAGTATGCCGACATCAACCTTATCACCCTATGACCAGGCATGCCACCTGATTGCAATCAAATAGAGCATCTTTTGGATGCACTAGATGGTTGTGTTCAAAACCTTCCAGCCCCAGTCCAGAATGTCCAGTGGCTACAATAATTTGTCTGAAAATGACTAGAACAGCATCCCCAGTAGATGATCTCAGTATCAATGCAAAATCGGTGCACACCCATGCTATGTAATAGTAACTTTTCCCAAAGACACTGACTTTGTTTACTTCTGTTCAAGCATTCAAAAATGAACATTTTTTTTAATGTTTGTTTTCTGGCCAATGGTTGAATTATCTACCGATATTGTTTTGTTATTACATTTGTGAATTTAAACTTTGGACGCTAAAAGTAACGTGTGTGTAGTTTTTATTGCCGGTCAGTATAGTTGATTCATGTGCATAATATTAGGGTTTGCCAGATTAGCTTGGTGCTCACAGATCAAGTTAATCTGACACTGCCCTTAAACTATCATGTTTGATTCATCTACCATTGTACTATAAATAATTAACAAAATGCATACGCATTTTTTTCATTGTTAATAGTAATAAGAATCAAATGATAGTTCCAGCACAGTATCTGATCAGCTCGATGTATTTCCTTACTTTTATTACTTGTTAATTTTATTGCACCTATTTTAACAGCTGTGGCGGGTGTTTCGATCATACTGCTGGCCCTGCCTGGCGATTTCACTCACTACTTGGAGCTGGTAAAGAACCTGGCCTTAGCTCCTGTCATAATCTACGGCTTTAAGATCATCCTGGCCTTCCCTGTCACCTACCACTTCTTGAACGGTATCAGACATTTGGTGAGTGATACTTTGGTATTTCGTTTTGAAACATGAGGCCCCATATGCATTCAGCATTGGCACTGTGAAATGCATCACCATGTTTTCTTAGAACCAGATATGAGTTGAATTCATCAGTCATAACCCCCTGGTGCATACAGCCACCGTTATGTTACTTTGAACAGTATGGATGGATGCATAGACAAGGGGAACAAAACTCAGGTTTTGTTTGTTTTTTTGGGTTTTTTTTTTTGTTCTGAAAAAAAACTTATTTGAGGGTATTGTCATTTATTTTATCACAAAAAAAATGCAGAGTATGGGTGACAATGGTTTGCAACAATTGGTTTAATTGCAGTTCAAAAGGTTGACAACTTTTATTGTTTCTTGCTGAATAAAATCCAACACATTTAGGGGTGGACACAATGACACATGTAATGATGTCAAAGCAAATGCGCAACCTTTAAAAGATGTGAAGAATAGACAGGGGAAACGAGAAATAGAGGCCATCATCCAGGTATTTCTGGTTACTTGCAGTTGCACTCTGGTACTCTTTGAAAACAGGTTGCCCCCCTTGTGTACGCAGTGTAAACAGTACCTGTGGCTGCATGTACAAAGGGGTTGTGGATGTAACAATGAATGATAGAAACAGCTCAGAAATTCCATGCATTTGTTTGTGTTTCATGGGTGACAGTCTTCAGTCCTGGAGACTGATTCAGCTCTTTAAAAATCCCATAGAGCTATACCATCGGCAAGAGGCATAATTTCTCATGAGCCCTGCAGGGGCTCATGAGAATTTATGTCTCTTGCTGCCCAAGAATCATCAGGCATGGGAATTGCCCAAGCAAAAATCATCTGAAACGGGACCTTGAACCTGATACAAAAAGCCTCCACCATGCTAGATCTTGTTTCCGGGAGGGCCGAAAAATCAAACGAGTGGGGGGGGGGGGGGGGGGGGGGGGGGAGCGTTAGGTGGCGGACCTTGCTTGCGTCTGGGTGCCGGAAAATCAAACAGTGGTGGGGGGGGGGGGGGGGGGGGGGTAAGCGGCAGAATAAAACTGGTGCTTTGCTTGTTTTGCTACCCGCAGTGGTTTTTCGCGGAAACGTCTTTTTATTTTCGCGGACAATTTTTCTCGCGGAATTTCGCGGACAATTCCCATGTCTGAATCATGGGGCTTAGTTGGTCCATGGTCTGTTTTCAGTCATTTCCATTTTTTGCACTGTCACCCATAGCGTTTCCACTCATGCATCTTTTTGAATTAATGTCTTGCAGGCATGGGATGCTGGGGTGGGGTTTGGTCTGCAGACACTCTACAAGTCTGGCTACTTCGTTATGGCGCTAACTGCCCTGGTTACTTCCTACTTCGTTTTTGGCCTCTAAAATGCCACATATTGAGGGACTTGCGCAACCACTGGCTTTCTGCTGGCACAGCCATTTGACGACCTGACGTCTGAGCCAGCGAAAGATAGGCAGTTATAAAAGTGACCCGCTGAAAAAAGACTTTTTCACAAGCATTTGTACAGATCTTAGATTTGCAGCAGCTTTCAGTGGATGGAGTTATTCTGTTTTACAATGTACTCAAAACCGCATCCTCAATTTGGGGTACAGCTGGAGCGAAGCACGCTTCACAAGAGGCATTGATTCACATGAGCCCCTGACTCAGCAAGGGCACATAAGAATGTTTCTTGTTTAGATAAAAACTAATGTTAGGAACTGTTCAGTGCAGTGATTCAGATGACAAGAATATTTTCAGTTTTACATTAGAGATAGCTTTACAAAGCTAAGAACGGTGACACAAATGCTTTACCTGGAGAATTGTGTATGATGATTGAAGAAGCCAGGCTATGATTGCGATTTCGACGGGCAAGGTGATGATAGAAAAACTGCGATACACGTTTTAAAAAAATAAACAATGATGACAAAATTGTTCAAGACTTCCTTTCTTATTTCCTTTTTTGTAGTGTGACACTTGTGTGTTTGGTTTATATTAGGTTCAGTCTGTCTTCTGTACTAGGTTTCATGTCTAGCTGTCTTCAAGTTTTATGCACAAAACATACGGGCCTTTAAAACTCTCTCTAGTATCATGTGCTCATGCACACTCGTACTTGTTCTGCCTGAGACTACCAGTCCCACACACAAAGCATTCAGTGCCAGAGTTTTACAAATTTGTTGTCATATCTATGACTTGCTTGTGAAAGATTGATTTAACCCTTTGGGTGTCAGTAGGGCGTTTTGACACGCTGATTCCCATGGGAATCGTCGTGACAAAAAGTGCTGCTGACACCCAAAGAATTAACCCCCTTGTGCTTGCAGCCACTGGTACTGTAAACAGTACCAGTTTCTGCATGCACAGGTCTGGAGTAGATTATTGGTTATGTTTCCATTGTGTATTTTGGTGTCTGCTTGCTACTGTTCAGTGTTAACCCATATCATTCGGAATACTCCAGTGTGTGAAATAAGTTTGACAAAAATAATTCAAGGGTAGTATCAGAATAGCTTGGTGCCTCTAGACGCCAAGCTATTCTGGCACCACCCTTGAACTAAAGCCATTGGTCTATATCCTTATCTGTAAGTACTATAATGTAGCTTGCATATTATGGCAGTGTACAAATTTGAAGCTTTTAGCCTCGGTATGATATGGGTTAACACTGCTAGTCTGTTTCTGTTTGAATGTCCGCAAGCAGTAGTAATTCTACATTTAATAATGTTTTAATGCTTGACAGAATTATCTGAACTACAAATTTATTTAAATGCTCAAGACTGATTTATGTGGCAATATCGTATGTTTATATTACAAAGGAAAATAAAGGTACATAGAATTATCTTCATTCCTTCCTTTTTTTGATTTCTCGGTACACATAACATCTACATTGGGATCTGATACAAATCTGTCATGAAAGATAAGCATGCAAGGTCAGTGCCCTGGGTCAACGTGACCCTCACGCCCTCCTCTGTTTATTGTATCTATTTTTAGAAAGGTAGTTGGCATGCCTTGGGTCATGACTTCTGTACAGGGCAGATGCAGCATCCTGTGTGTGTTGCAAAGGCAAAAGTTTCAGAACAAACTGCTTACATGTATAAGATTGAGCAGGAAAGATTTACTTAAGCCATTCAGCCCTGACGCACTACAGCAGGAGATGGGTCGACCATGATAATTCAAGGATAGTGCCAGATTAGCTTGGCCGTCTGTCGGCGCCAAGCTAATCTGGCACTATGCTTGAATTATCATGGTCGATCCATCTCCTGCAACAGGTGCATAGTCGTTAGATGACATATCCAAAATTGGGGAAATACATTCATCGGGCTGAATGAGTTAACAAGGTCTTATCAAAGGAGACTTTGAGTATCATACTTGTTTGGGTTGAGCACTTTTGAAAGCATTTGTTTGCTCTTCTAACGTGCTGAGGCTAGAGACGGCCAGTTGAGAGCAGAATGAGGCTAGAGACGGCCAGTTGAGGGCAGAATGAGGCTAGAGACGGCCAGTTGTTGAGGGCAGAATGTGTTAATCCATTACATCCAGAGGTGGATTTTTTCTTAACTCATTCTACCCCAACACCGAAATCCCAAAATTTTGCCGTTGTCCTCTGAAGACTGCATTGCAGCGCAGGACACATCTCGACCATGATAGTTCAAGGGTGATGCCAGATTAGCTTGGCGCCCCTAGGCGCCAAGCTATTCTGGCATCACCCTTGAACTATCATGGTCGATCCTTATCTTGCTGCGGTGTGTCTGGGGTAGAATGAGTTACATGTGCTTATTGTCCTATGAAGGCCACACTACAGATTAGGAGATAGGTTTGGTTGTACATTGCTTAACGTCCTGACAGCAACAAGACTTTCTCAGGATGTGCCTGCACTGCTTGAGAAAAAAAAACGAATCAGAATATTGAATGTATGTCACCAGCCGATCTAATATGCTAAATAAACCTATGACCATTTAGCAACACACATCCAATATCAAGAGCTACAGGCAGCACAGACAGTTGGGAGAGTTTAAAAAAAGAAAATACAGGTGAATGGACCAAGGGTAGACGGAAAACACATGCCCCAGAATAGAAGGGAAAACCCACCCTGTGGGGTTGACCAGGGTGACCCTGGGAACTAAAAAGTAGTTAACCCCACCCAAATCCCCCCAGGGCAGACCCGGGTGGGGGGAGATTAGGAGATGGATCAACCATTTTAGTTCAAGGGTAGTGCCAGAATAGCTTGGCGCCTTGGGCACCAAGCTATTCTGGCACCACTCTTGACCCATCATAGTCAAATTAATTTCATACAGTAGTGTATCAGGATGAAAAGGGTTAATGGAGCATACGGAAGGGCCTGCATGCTGATGTTTCACAATAGGCTTGTGAATCTGATTAAAGACGTAGTTGCATGTTGCGTCTTGGCTGCTAAATGATTACATGGTTGTATGTCATTGAACATTTTGTAAAAACATGACGACCACTCGTTTCTTTCTTTGGTCATATTTTCAACTGCCGCCACTGCCAGCAAACACAAATTACATACCTGAAACTGTGGTAAACATATAACACAAAATAACACCATTCACCCAAGGAGGCGCAGACGTTAAGAACTGGACCAGCAGGAGGCTAAGAATATCATGAGCCATGCATCTGCTGAGACTCATGATGTTCTTTAGCAAATACCATTACTGCAAGGAATTGTGACAAAAAGCACTACCAACAACCAAAGGGTGAAGTGCTGTTAGCATTTTCCAGGCAAGAAGGCTTTTTATTTTCAGTCAATTAACCCATTTCATCCTGAGGCTGATTAAATGTAAATTTTCTTATTTTCCTATGAAGGCTGCATTACAGATTAGGAGCAACTTAGTTCAAGGGCGGTGCCAGAACCGCTTGGCGCCAAGCTATTCTGGCACCACCCTTGAACTATCAGTGAAATTTATTTTAAGTAATGGGTGTATCAGAATGAAAAGGGTTAATTGGTTATAATGCTGGACCGACGAACAAATTTCATGCTTAAGCCCTTCACTCCCAGTGGACGCAGACTTTCACGTAATAATAATAATTATATTTATAAAGCGCAAACTCCCTGCAGTGCAGGCTCTAATCTCTGTACAATGCAAACCAAAGTTAAAAACTAAACACAAATCAGTAGACAGCAGCAACACAAAATACAAATATTACAATACATATTCCAAAATTAACGGTACATCAAAAGGAACACTCCGAGTATATACAAAGTGGTTTCAGCAAGAGGTATAGATCCTCATGAACCCCCGCGAATGTGGGGGCTCATGAGGATCTATACCTCTTGTAGTTGGGTGGTGTTCAATTTTTCTTGGCAGTTTAAATACAAAAATTGTATTCTTCACTCGTGTGTATTTTTTTTAATCACTGTACTAGCTGGCCCAGAGATAAAACACGAAGCAGGTACATAAAGTGCTGTGAAATAACACATTGCTCAAACGCCTCAACACAGAATTTTGCATAAATGTTTAATCTGCAAGAGCAAGTTAGTGCTTGATACAAAAGGATCATGTATAGAAAAACACAGAAGAAACTGCATATCAAAATGGCACTTTCCTTGACCAAAACGATCTCTTTCCAATAAACTGGCTGTATCATCCTAAAGGAAAATAACCTTTAAAGAACTCGGCTCTTATTCAGCTAAAAGCGTTTTTCAAAATCAATAAAATGAAATTTTACATGCCATGTACATACCATGTTTTCACTTCCTTGGGAGTAAAAGTACACATTTATAAAAAAAGAAAGTAAAAAATTAATACTGTTAGTGAAATGGACACTTCTTTTTTTTGAAGTGTTGCATAGAATGCCAGTAATACTGAAGATCACGCTACAATTTTAAGTCGCTGCAAAAATAATGGCTGAACAACAATCTGATTATCTCCATTGTGTATGTGACCACTACTGTTTGCAGCATCTGTGGTTGCATGCTCAAGAGGGTTAACCCATTCAGCCCTGACACACTACAGTAGGATATGGATTGACCATGATAATTCAATAGCAGTGCCAGATTAGCTTGGCACCTGATGGTACCAAGCTAACATGGCACTGCCCTGAATTATCATGATTGATCCGCCTCCTGCAACTGTTACATTGCTGTTGGTGACATCCAACATTTGGAAAATGCGACCTTGTGGCTAAAATGGTTAAACAGCCATAGGGCATAGTGGGCACAATTTCAATGTAAAAAAAATGCACTGAAATGACAAACATGCCAAGAACAAATACATGTTTGTAGTAAACCTTATGTCCAACCTTTGAACTGGTGACAGCTCTGAACATAGTGTTTTGTAAGACATGCTAGTGATGATTTGTGTATCGACCATGATAATTCAAGGGTAGTGCCAGATTAGCTTGGCGCCTGTTGGTACCAAGCTAATCTGGCACTACCCTTGAATTATCATGGTCGACCCTCCAAAATTTGGGAAATATGTGCATGGGGTTGAATGAGTTAATCTGTGATTGTGTACCTAACAGTTTAAAGTAGCAAGATCTAAAATGACAGCAAACTATGGGACATTACCAGATTATCTGTATATTTGCAGCAGGTGTGAAGATACTTTTCTATTTTCACAGGCTGATGATCTGAAGATGCATGATTACAGATAACACCCTCAGGCATTGTTTACCTGTACTGCACATTAATCTGGGAAAAGTGAAATGATAACACTAAACACGTCTTTAAAAAAAATCCGCTAAAAGACGGAGGAAAAAAATGTTGAGCAACAGAAATAGATAATTTTCTTTACCTAAATATGTGTACCAGAACTGGAAAACAAAAAGACTGAGTAATAAATCACATTTCAGTCTTCTTTCTTGTGAAAAATAATACTGTTATACATTTGGCGATAAAATAAATTCTGATGGTGATAAAATACAGTTGAAAAGAAATTTTATATGATAAAACGCTGATGGCTGAATTAAATCATCAAAGACAACAGTAAATGCGGACTTGGTCAATATGCAGCAGGCATTCATCCACCGGCACTACTGAGTGTAAATAGTAATGGTGGCTGTATGTACAAGGGGTTTAACTTTTGTTTAATCCTGCTAAATTCTTTAAGTCGTCCAACCACATATCTGCATACGACACGAATGTGACTTTCTTAGCATAAGATTAACTCCTCTGTATATGCAGCTAATGGTACTGTTTACAATGCCAGTTGCTACATGCAATACAGGAACATGAGTTTGCGCTAGCTCACTTCTGGGCTGTGGGAGTTGCAGTCTTGGTCTTTTTCACAAGGGGTTTCAAGGGTTCGAGCCTGATGCGAGGGTCAATATAGTCGGCACGCTGCGTGGTTTTCCAGCTGTTATACTCAGCCTTCTGTTGAGCATTGTCAAGCTCGGGTTGGTGTTGAGGAAACGAGTGTGGGTGTCGACCTGGATAAGGAAGAAAAAAAACAGTTTTGCTAAACAGGTAACTTCATCTTAAGCAGAGTCTGGTTTAGTTCACCATAAACCCCTCAAACCCTTCTTATGTATGAGGAAAAATACAGATGGTAAACCCACATCCCACTTCAACCCTCCCTCTTGATACATCTTCTTTGTACTCGCATACACAAATTACATATTGAATCCACTTCTCATCTTTAAATTATACACAAGAATGGCAAAACCCTCTAAGTTCACACACATGGCCTCTGACCTTGACCTTGATGAAAGGTCAAATAAACAAGTGTTTAAGTGTCTTGAAAAAATTACGCATTTTAGTACCTGTAAAGTCCTACGTGTCCGCATGTCAAATTTACACACATTTATTTACCTCCCTTGACATTCACAAAAGGTCTTCAACAGGATCATCCTGGAGAGAATGAAGAGCTCCGTTGACCCCAAGCTGAGAGACCAGCAAGCAGGATTCAGGAAGAACCGATCATGTACAGACCAGATCGCCACTCTCCGCATCATCGTGGAACAGTCTCTGGAGTGGAGCTCCCCGCTGTACGTCAACTTTGTGGATTATGAGAAAGCATTTGACAGTGTGGACCGAGAGACTCTGTGGAAACTCCTACGACACTACGGTGTACCCACAAAGCTCGTCCGCCTGATCAAGAGCAGCTACGATGGCATGACATGTCGCGTGATCCACGAAGGGCAGTTCACCAGGGAGCTCCAGGTCAGAACTGGTGTCAGGCAGGGGTGTCTGCTGTCTCCGTTCCTCTTCCTACTGCCATAGACTGGGTCATGAAGATGACCACAGAGCACAGACGAAGTGGAATACAGTGGACACTGTGGACACAGCTTGACGACCTCGATTTTGCAGACGACTTGGCATTACTGTCCCACACTCATCAACAAATGCAGGACAAGACCACGAGGCTTGCTGACATCTCGTCCCAAGTGGGCCTCACCATTCACAAACAGAAAACAAAGACAATGAGGCTGAACGCAACCTGGGAAGAACCAGTCTTGCTTGCTGGCACCCCGTTGGAGGAGGTGGAGTCCTTCACCTATCTCGGGAGCATCGTAGACAAAAAAGGCGGCACTGATGCAGATGTCAGAGCACGAATCGGTAAAGCCAGAGCAGCCTTTCTCCAGTTGAAAAAAGTGTGGAGTTCCAGAGAGCTGTCACAACACACCAAAGTCCGGATTTTCAGCTCCAATGTAAAAGCAGTTCTCCTATATGGAGCAGAAACTTGGAGATTGACAAAAACCACAGTCAACAGAGTACAGACCTTCATGAACAGTTGCCTTAGAAGAATTTTGAAAATCTACTGGCCAGAGAAGATCAGCAACCTCAGACTCTGGGAGAGAACAGAGCAGATAACAGCAGAGAATGAAATTGGGCGAAGAAGATGGGGATGGATCGGTCACAGTCTGAGAAAGCCAGCTTCCAGTATCACTAGGCAGGCATTGTCATGGAACCCCCAGGGAAAGAGGAAAAGAGGTAGGCCGAGAAACTCCTGGCGTCGAGACCTCCAGGCAGACATCAAGAGACTGGGAACCACCTGGAGTAGAATCGAAGGAGAAGCACAGGACAGGAGTTGCTGGAGGTCTCTCGTCGACGGCCTATACCCGGGTAGGGGTGACAGGCGTAAGTAAGTAAGTGACATTTACAAGTGGTCGACCAAATTTAATAGACATTAAAAGATATCAACTACCTTTGTTCTAATTTGCAAAAATGTCAGAAAAGAACTAACATTCATTTTTTTAAAAAGTTTTTTACTCCACTTTTGATGACCTGTTATGACCCTTGACCTTTTAGAGGGGCTGTCCAAATTAAAATACATACAAAATTCTTATCACCATGTATCTCTGTACCAAGTTTGGATTTGAAGTTCAAAATAGTATTTAAATAGCAACTTCTGTCCAAACAACAATAATACCAAACAGAAAAATGACAAGAGATGACCAAGGACGGATGACACACTTTTGCTATTTCACATGAGCCAAAAGAGTAAATTAGATCTTACCTGTGAGACGTTTCAGCACTTGTGGCACTTCTTCTTTTGGACACTTATTGTAACTGGTGTTATACACAGAGTTGAAGTAATGTCCACACTGAACACAGGACAAAAACATGATTTTTATGTCAACAAAATTAATTCCCTATATCCACCCAGAGTGAAAACAAAGAATTATTATATTCAGGTATGCCAACTGAACACTTGGTGTGGGTGTGTGCATATGTGTGTATACATATATGTATATGTGTGTGTGTGTGTGAACGAGAGAGACAATGAATGTGTAAAATAAAAAGGATAAAATGATTGCATACAAAGACCTTGCATCTTAAAAAGAGTGAAATCAAGGAGACTGGAGTATGCACAAGGTCTTCGGTTTGGCGTCGGCCATGTCTGGCCCGCACACAACTGTGCACGGGGCAACAACAGCCGAGACCCGCCACGGATCTGTTGCTTACACTGAGGGGCACATAAAGTATTGTCCTAATTAATACATTTTCCAAAAAAAGGGGCAGGCTTATTAACATATAAATGTTCACCTGTGAAGGAAGGCACTCCGGTTGTCTTCGATGCTTCAGATCAAATCTCTCCTCGCACCAGTTTCCCACCAGTGTGTCTGCTTTGTAACCATTCTCGTTAGTAGTGCATCTCCAGCCAAACTGGTTAAATTTTGCATCGTCGGTTGAATGCGTCCAAACCTCTGCCAACCCGCTTGCTCTCACCATGCTGCAAAACGGCGGGGTGGGGTTGACCTCGTAGTAAGTCATTCTGATTTTCTGCCGGATGGGCGCTTGAGTGTGAAGATCCCTTCAGATTTGTCCCAAATAGTTGTCCATAAAAGTGACAAATCGCGCCGCAGAAGAAGGCGAAAGCAGACAAGTTGTCAGAACGAAAGTTTGGCGCATGACAATGGCGTCGAGTTGCTTGGGTGACAAAGTCACATGATCGATCATGTGACTGAAGCAGGGTTTCGCGATAGCTCGGCTAAATTAGTAGTGAATGCTGGGAAATACTAATAACGCGCGCGTGATCAGACTGACCTAGCTTAGCTTATACAGGGCCAGATCCAGAAAGGGGGGTGGGGGGGGGGGCTTTGGGAATACAGCACCCCCCCCCCCCATTGGCTGTCATCAAACTAAAAATAAGTGTGTTTAATTGAGTTGTGCGCAACAGACCAGTTGACTTTCAAAACTGACTGACCATGCGTACAGTTTCGGTTGTGGTGTCAAGTTTTTATATATACTAGACCCTAGCAATAGAAAAAATAAAAATTGAGCCCCCCCCCCCCTCCCCGCCTTGAAAACTGATTGATCCGGCGCTGTTATATATCAGTTTTGTTCTAGTTTTCCAAACCTGTCTCTCGGTGTGGAGTCAGTCGCCAGTATGACTGACAACCGTGACATGGGGAGCTATAGTACTGATCGGCGCCGTAGTCACAGCTGCGGAAACCGCTAAACAGAATCTGTTTTTGTTTGTTTTCAAAGAGGAAGAAACATGAAGAAAAACGTGTTGAAACACTACTTCGCTACTGTCTGAAGCCGTTTGATAGGGCTCGGGAAGCTGATGTCATCACTGACGCTAGTCGTGGCGGCCATCTTGAGAGGATTCGCGACTAGTAATGCCCTTATAGGGAAATCGCTGTCAGGACAATGTCAGGAAAGTCCTGACGTGCTATAAGCAACAACAGCAAATTGTCATCACTGTAGGAAACGGCACAAACCAAAATCTGTTTTTGTTTGTTTCCAAAGAGGAAGAAACCGCATGAAGAAAAAAGTGTTGAAACTGACACGAGTCGCTACTATCTGAAGCCTATTCTATCCACTTAAGATGGCGGCTGACGCGCCGACGCTTCTCTAGGCAACGCGGCTCCCGAGCCCTATCGCGTCCTCTCAAGATGGCGGCGCGGCAGCTGACCATGCTCGTTCATAGGCAACCGGCCGGGAACTTCTCGAGCTCTATGAAAATACGTGAGTAGTAGACTTTGAAATGGGGCTGGTCGGAGCTCATCATTCTGGAGCATGCACATGACGTTTTTGGCGTGCGGGGCAGACTGAATTTTTGCAAAGAAGTAACACGATAAAATGTCACGTCTGAGCGTCAGTACTGAGCTATGCAAACTTGACTACTTGCGGCTAGAGAACGTCTTGTTGGCGCCAAAGCGCCGTATATCAGTGTGTGTGTGTGTGTGTGTGTGTGTGTGTGTGTGTGTGTGTGTGTGTGTGTGTGTGTGTGTGTGTGTGTGTGTGTGTGTGTGTGTGTGTGTGTGAGANCCCTGAAATGGGTGACTTTCTTTACCATCCTTCTGGAAAATGGGTGTATGTAAAATTCTGGGTGACCAAGTCAGGCACCCATTTTTTTCTGAGGGAAGTTGTTTCTGCATTATCTTTCATTCAAAAGTCAGAAGAAAAAAAAAATGGATGTCCCATTTCTGCAGGTTTACCTAATGTTGTGTGTTTTAAACGCACTGGGCCAGTGTGTTACCACGGAAGCGAGCGTCGTTCGGCTGCTCAGATGAACTGAGTTGTTTCCCCTTCTATTGTCTCTCGTCCCGCCAACCGTCGTTCCATCAGGTAAGATTGGTTTTATGCAATATTTCTTAGTTAAGAGCACGCCCAAGTGTACTTCTTCAGCGCAGTTATTTAACTGAGATGCTCCCAATCAACCCCCAGCTGAGAGACCAGCAAGCAGGATTCAGGAAGAACCGATCATGTACAGACCAGATCGCCATTCTCCGCATCATCGTGGAACAGTCTCTGGAGTGGAGCTCCCCGCTGTACGTCAACTTTGTGGATTATGAGAAAGCATTTGACAGCGTGGACCGAGAGACTCTGTGGAAACTCCTACGACATTACGGTGTACCCACAAAGCTCGTCCGCCTGATCAAGAGCAGCTATGATGGCATGACATGTCGCATGATCCACGAAGGGCAGTTCACCAGAGAGCTCCAGGTCAGAACTGGTGTCAGGCAGGGGTGTCTGCTGTCTCCGTTCCTCTTCCTACTGGCCATAGACTGGGTCATGAAGATGACCACAGAGCACAGACGAAGTGGAATACAGTGGACACTGTGGACACAGCTTGACGACCTCGATTTTGCAGACGACTTGGCATTACTGTCCCACACTCATCAACAAATGCAGGACAAGACCACGAGGCTTGCTGACATCTCGTCCCAAGTGGGCCTCACCATTCACAAACAGAAAACAAAGACAATGAGGCTGAACGCAACCTGGGAAGAACCAGTCTTGCTTGCTGGCACCCCGTTGGAGGAGGTGGAGTCCTTCACCTATCTCGGGAGCATCATAGACAAAAAAGGCGGCACTGATGCAGATGTCAGAGCACGAATCGGTAAAGCCAGAGCAGCCTTTCTCCAGTTGAAAAAAGTGTGGAGTTCCAGAGAGCTGTCACAACACACCAAAGTCCGGATTTTCAACTCCAATGTAAAAGCAGTTCTCCTATATGGAGCAGAGACATGGAGATTGACAAAAACCACAGTCAACAGAGTACAGACCTTCATGAACAGTTGCCTTAGAAGAATTTTGAAAATCCACTGGCCAGAGAAGATCAGCAACGTCAGACTCTGGGAGAGAACAGAGCAGATAACAGCAGAGAATGAAATTGGGCGAAGAAGATGGGGATGGATCGGTCACAGTCTGAGAAAGCCAGCTTCCAGTATCACTAGGCAGGCATTGTCATGGAACCCCCAGGGAAAGAGGAAAAGAGGTAGGCCGAGAAACTCCTGGCGTCGAGACCTCCAAGCAGACATCAAGAGACTGGGAACCACCTGGAGTAGAATCGAAGGAGAAGCACAGGACAGGAGTTGCTGGAGGTCTCTCGTCGACGGCCTATACCCGGGTAGGGGTGACAGGCGTAAGTAAGTAAGTAAGCTCCCAATCAGATACAATTGCACTGTAGCCTATATGGACCCGTTTGGCCGAGAAAACTGAGACGCTGTCTGCTACGACCCGCGTCTCAGTGCTGCTCAGTCAGTCTTGTAGTAACAGATAATAGAACCCCACGAATTTAACAAAAGCTTTCTTCTTCAACGAAAGGAATTCGTTCAATAACACATTACAAGGTCAATCTGTCACGCGATTGGGTTGCTTTTTTTCTGACATGTGTGATTGTGTTCGAAAAGTAACTTGACACATGCATGCACTATAAACAAGATGGCGCCAGATTTCAGTGTGTATTTAAATCCTCGTACGCAAAACTACCTCGCGATTCAAAGAACAGACTTCCACGAATAGTTTTTTTTCGGATTTTGCAACTGAAGTGTTGCATTTTACTGTATTACCAGTTATTGTTTGTAGGGGGCTGGGGGTACTGCAGTAATTATGTATATATCTGATTCAAAATGTCAATGGTTTACATGGTTGTATTTGACATGTTTGCAGCAACACCGTTTTGGTCACACTCAGCACTTTCTGCACACACCCAGCGCCGGATGGCAGCAGGATGTCCAAACCCATCGGGATCTATGGAAGTGGACAAGCACGCCCCTTCCTGGCACATGACCAAGGCCCATGGCAAAATTAGTCAGCTGCAGCATGATGGCCCAGCGTCGTCTGCCGCAGAGGGTGCGTCTGGTAGAAGGGTGCATAGACGGCAATGGAATGCCCCCAATTACAAACTGGTAAGTGATTCTATGATCACCTTCATTTTATTGGCTTTCGTGCGAAGCAAAAGTGAGTTTATGTTCTGGGCCACTGGTCGTCCGTCCGTCCGTCCGCGTCCATGGTAAACGTTAACAGAGGCATTTTCTCGGAGACTATTCAAGCCACATTCTTCAAGCTTGGCCCAAGGATACTTTGTGGCAAGACCTTTGTAAACATGCCAATTTGAGTGACCTCTCTCAAAGGGTCACGCGGGGTTGACAGATGTGTGAAAACTGCTTACATTTTCAGAAAACATGGATTTTGCTGCTGCAAAAGCCAGCCCTCGTCACCAAGGTCACACATATGTAAATCGGTCATACACGGGATTACTCTTTATATTCTTGTGCAAGGCCCCTTAAACCAAAATTGGACTGCTTTTGTACTAATGCAACTTTCTTTTTTTCTTTCCTGTTCCACTTGGCAAATGGAGCCTGGGATGGGCCTGAGACTGAGAGTGCAAGCGCATCGCAATACAAGGACAGTGATGATGAGAAGTTTGTTCCTGGCTCGAGCTCACAGGATTCAGACGGTGTGTCACCATCAATCTCTGGGGTCTCTGGCACAGACAGTATTGTATTGAATATGTTAAATATGTTAGATTTCAAAGTGGCTGGTTCAGGGTGGGCAGGTGTCAGTGAAGCAAGTACCAGCAAGGTGCAGTGTGCGTTAGGGGATGAATTAGGGGGTGGCAATGACAATGTGGATAGGCAGAAGGAACATGATGTTGGGGGTGGGGAAAGAGCGCTTGCCAAAGAAACGGGTGTGCACGTGTCGCAGAGAGGGAAAGGAAAGTACAAATGGGACAAGAAACATGCATGCAAATTTTGTGGCAAGCTTGTTTTGAAAATGAGCACGCACTTACAAGATGTCCATGCAGATGAGGCAGACGTTGCTAAAATTTTGATGATAAAAAAAGGGACTAAGCAGAGACGTCAAGCATGGATCAGAATACAAGATGAGGGTGATTACATGCATAATGTTGCCGTTCTTGAAAAGAAATCAGGATATTTGATTCCTAAGTATCGCACCAAAACTAGTAAGGTAGACGACCTTCTCGCCTGTAGCCATTGCAAAGGGCTCTATCCAAAAAAAAGCTGATCTCTGTACACTCAAAACGTTGCTGTCAGAAACAAGGAGGGTTTCAGTTCGCTAAGAGAGGTGAGGCTGCTCAACGTGGGAGGCTAATGCTTCCAATACCTTTAGACGTTGACTTTTCCTTCTATCATAAGGTTTTAGCCAGACAGAGAGATGATGAGATAAGCCGTCTCATCAGAACTGACCCCTTGCTTCTGGAGTATGGAAAGAGATTATTTGACCGCAGGGACATTGAAGAACACACGGCTGGGCAAATCAGCTCCAGGATGCGGGAGTTAGGGAGACTAATAAAGATTCTTAGAGTGAGGTCAGAAATGAAAATCGCAAGTTTAAATGCTGTGGTCAATTCAGCTAGCTTTGATCATGTTGTACTGGCTGTAAAAGGGCTAGCAGAATTTGATGAGGACAAACATCAGTTCAAAAAAGGCAATCTCGCAATGCGCATAGGCCATGCTTTGAAAAAAATGTTCACAGATCAAACAGTCCCTGGCATCCAAACAGCTTGGGCATGGTTCAGATGACAGGTGGCGACAGGAGCTCTCTGAGGTGCATCGGTTTGACTCTGTCTTCACCGGGGACTGGTACGATTGTGTGTCAGCTACAGCAGCCCAGTCGGTCGGGAAAATGACCATAAACAAACCCAAGCTGATCCCATCATGTGAAGATGTCCAACAGCTTCTTGAGACAAGGATGGTTTCGGAAGATTATCCGACAGTGGTTAAAGCAACTCTTTGCGCTGTATCACTTTTAAACCAAAAACGAGGGGGAGAAGTTCAGAGAATGAAGGTATCAGACTTCCAGAATGCTAAGATTGGATCGATCACCAATCAAGATATCTTGAAAGGTCTCACAGAGGTTGAGAAGAAAATGGTGAATCATTTTCAGCGAGTGGAAATCAGGGGCAAGTTTAATAGGAGTGTTCCCATTTTGCTGATGAAGAAGATGATGACAACTGTGGACAGAATCCTTCAAATGAGGCAATCAGTGCCAGCTCTCGCCGGTTCCCAGTACATCTTTGCCACACCTTCTGGTCAGAGGCCTTACAGAGGCCATGATGTTCTGAAGGAACATGCGCTACAAGCACAAATGTCAAACCCAGCCATGTTCACATTTACTTAGTTACGGAAGCAGGTTGCAACTTTGGCTCAGTCCATGGCCATCTCGGAGTTAGACCAGGATCAGCTGGCAGACTTCCTTGGTCATGATATTCGGATACATCGCCATATCTACCGCCAACCTCAAGACGTCCTTCAAAAGGCAAAAGTGGCAAAGATTCTTCTGTCAGTTAACAATGGGATGACAGATTTTGAGAGATGCATTAGAGCTGAACTGGGCGATGATGAAGAGATTGACTTTGACAATGAAAACACACCAGAAACTCGCAGAGAGGTCTCTGGGGAAACAGCACCTGTGAATGAAGCAAATAGCAAGTCAACAACACAGGAATCAATGAGCATGACCGAGAAAAGACGTCCAGAGCCTGATGACAAACTAGATAGTTTTGATGATGACAGTTCTGCGTCGGCTCCTGTTCAAAAGAAAGCTAGATTTACAAGGAAACCATGGGGGAAAGCTGAAGAGAAAGCTTTTGAAACTCATTTTAAGACACACCTCGTCGTGAACAAACTTCCTGGAAAGGCCGAGATACAGCAGGCAATTGCAGAAGAGCCTGCACTTAGACATAGGTGCTGGACAAACATTAAGGATTACATCCGCAACAGACTGAAAAAGTTACAAAAGAAATGAATTGAGATTCTCTGACACTCGCGTCATTTTTGTTTTCATACAGATTTATTACAAGAGTGTTCATCATTATTGGGTTGGTTTCAGCATGTCTAGCTTGTTTTTGTCAATGGAACTGCAAATGGAACGACGCTTGGGACGAGAGACAATAATAAGGGGCAAGAAAACCATTGTCAACATAAAGATTTATTACAAAAGTGCTACTATGGGGTTGGTGCGCCTGCATCATTTTGTATACTGTATATAACATGTAAACCTTTGAAAGTGGAACTGCTGATAGAACGGCGGTTGGGGACGAGAGACAATAATAAAGAGTAAGAAAACCATTGTCAACATAAAGATTTATTACAAGAGTGCTACTATGGGGTTGGTACGCCTGCATCATTTTGAATACTGTATATAACATGTAAAACTTTGAAAATGGAACTGCTGATGGAATGGCGGTTGGGGACGAAAGACAATAATAAGATAAAAAGAAACAAACATTTTCAACATAAAGACTTATTACAAGAACGTTATTATTCGGTTGTTTTCAGTGTGTATAGCTCTGTTTTTATCTGATGTACAGCTGGATCATTTTGTATGCTGTGTAACATTAAAGAAGTACCCAACGGAGAAAGAAACACGCTTAGAAAAGACGGGTACAACACAATTTATTAATATTTCGGGTAAATACCCTTTGTCAAAATAGACAAACAAACAGAGAGATTAGCCGCTACATATCTTCATTGGCAGAAGGAATGCACATTCCTTCTACCAATGAAGATAAGTAGCGGCTAATCTCTCTGTTTGTTTGTCTATTTTGACAAAGGGTATTTACCCGAAATATTAATAAATTGTGTTGTACCCGTCTTTTCTAAGCGTGTTTCTTTCTCCGTTGGGTACTTCTTTGCTTATTACACACTTGGCAGTCACCTTTTTGGTCTAGATTGTGTAACATTAACCTTACTTTGCAACTAAACAGTGGCCCCCACCCAGGTCTGCCCTGGGGGACTTGGGTGGGGTCAGCTACTTTTTAGTTCCTAGGGTCACCCTGGTCAGCCCCAAAGGGTGGGTTTTCCTCTCAATTCTGGGGCATGTGTTTCTGTCTACCCTTGGTCAATTAACTTGTATTTTCCTTTTTTAAGCTCTCCCTACCGTCTGCGCTGCCTGTATCTCTTGAAAAGAAGTACCCAACGGAGAAAGAAACACTCTTAGAAAAGACGGTTACAACACAATTTATTAATATTTCGGGTAAATCCGCTTTGTCAAAACGGACAAACAAACAGAGAGATCAGTCGCTACTTATCTTCATTCACAGAAGGAATGGGGCACATTCCTTCTGTGAACAAAGATAAGTAGAGACTGATCTCTCTGTTTGTTTGTTTGTTTGTTTGTTTGTTTGTCTGTCTGTTTTGACAAGGCGGATTTACCCAAAATCTTACTAAATTGAGTTGTAACCATCTTTTCTAAGCGTGTTTCTTTCTCCGTTGGACACATCTTTGCATTTTACATGATTGGCAGTCAGCTTTTGGGTCTGAATAATTTTGTTGTTGTTTTTTTTGTTGTTGTTGTTTTTGTTTTGTTTTGTTTTTTTGGGGGGGAGAGGGAGGAGGAGGGTGGTGGTGGTGTATTTCTCTTGATTTTGGATGTGTGTTGCTAAATGATCTTAGGTTTATTTAGCGTATTAGACTGGCTGGCAACATACATTCAATATTCTGTTCATTTTTTTTTTTCCCCCTTCATTATCAGTGCTGGCACGTCCTGAAAACGTCCGGACGTTCAGCAATGTACAACCAATCGGGACGAAAGACAATAATAATATAAGAAAACCATTGTCAACATGATAAAGATTTATTACAAGAGTGTTATTATTTCAGTGTGTATAGCTTGTTTTTATCTGATGTACGCCTGGATCATTTTGGAAATGTCTGTAACTTTTTTTTTTTGTTACTATAAAGTACACTTTGCATACTGTGCATTGTTTCTAAAGTCACAGAAAGCATAAACCTTAGCTGAGTTGGCATACCTCGCCCTCTACCTAGGTTAAACGCACCAGCGGTGCCACTGCTGCTATTTTCGCACCAGACCGGTCGCTCGGACCGGTCATGTGCACCAGAACTGCGCGCGCAGGTTGGCTTGTGCACTTGTAGTGTGGTCTCGTACGTTCACGCAGAAGATTGTGATCGCAGTCGAAAAAAAAAAAGGTTCGTTTCCGGTTTTAACTTGTAGCCTTTTATCTCCCCGAACACGCCAGTTTTGTGTTGAGATGGCGGAGGCTTGAGTCATGCCCAACACCACTGAATCAAGTCTATTGTACATGTAGTGCGCTCATTTCTCGAAATTCAACTTTGGCGGTGCTTTCTGCCGCAAACGACGCAGATGTCGCAAAAATCACCTCCATTGAGGATTTAAAAAAGCTATTTTTAAAATCTGCCAAATCGCGTAATGTTTCGTGGTGCTAGCATAAGGATGGATGCATAATTGCTGGATTGCATATATGGGAAAGGGTTTATTCTTTATTCTTGTTATTTTGCAGCAGTCAAACGAAGCTCACGTGATTCTTTCTCCGAGGTTGCCCATTACAGGTGCAGAAAGCACACGCTCTAAATCGATCGGGTGCACCAGACCGGACCGAGCGACCGGTCTGGTGCCAATATAGCAACATTGGCACCACTGGTGCATTTAACCTAGGCACTGGACGAGGTATACCAACTTGGCTAAACTTTATTGTCGCACTTGCTAGAACTCAGTATTATATTTCTCTCTCCATTTTATGAATAGAGGCACATAAGTCGCGGAAACCATTTACGTGCCGAACTTGGGCAAGAACTAGTTTTCCTCATCACAAAGTTGGCAGAAAAAAAGTTTGACTGCTCTTGATTGTTTGATTTGAAGTGTTTACAAACAATTACTGTGTTTTTTATGCATGCACCTTTGATGTGATTAATAAAGGCTGAAGTTTCAAGTGATTGATTTCCTGTGTTGTCAGTTCATTAATTAATGTCAGTGTTCTGTTTTGTCATTTTAACTCATTCTACCCCAAGACCAGAATCCCCAAATGTTGAAGTCGTCTTCTGAAAACTGCGTTGCAGGGCAGGACACAGATCGACCACGATAGTTCAAGGGTGATGCCAGAATAGCTTGGCGGCCATAGGCGTCAAGCTATTATGGCATCAGCCTTGAACTATCATGGTCGATCTTTATTTTGCTCTGGTGTGTCTGGTAAGTGTTAGTTTCTTCGTCAGGGTCTTTTTCTGTCTTTCATATTTTTCCACACTTTTTAACCTGCATCATACTGAGGCTAAAAGCTTCAAATTTGTACACTGCCATATATGCAAGCTACATTACAGAACTTACAGATGAGGACATAGACCAATGACATTATTAGTTCAAGGGTGGTGCCACAATAGCTATTCTGCCACTACCCTTTGGACTATTTTAGTCACACTTGTTGCACACACTGGTGTATTCCGAATGATAAGGGTTAATATTCAAAATGCTCTGTTGCTGTTTGTCTCAAACTGCAGAGTACATTTTTTTTTTAAAGTCGTTTAATTTCCAGAATTCTCACTTAAATGCCATGATAAACTGTTTTGCTTCAGAAGGACAAAACGTAGCAATGTTTAAAAGATTTCCTCTGTAAAAATCATAATCGAAAGGTTACAGGCCAGTGTTCATTCAATTTTGCACCATACAATGTTAATAATGTTAATGCATACATACACATTAAGTTGAAAAAAACAAAACAAAAAAATGAATGTGAAAAAAAAGTATTCCATGCACATGACCTTATTACAGACGCCTAATGTTGTGAAACACCCATTTTGACTGTAATGCCAGTTTTTGTGTGAGAGACACCCACTTTATTGGTAGAAACCCATTTTTTCTGCATCTAGTGGCTCTGTTTCTAGAAAATGTCTATTTTATTTTAAGTTATAGAGCTTAGTTATAAGGTGAGTTATAAACATTCGCATCAATTCCAGAGCCCTAGAATAAATAGAAATATGGGAACCCATTTTCACATGAAATGGTAGGTAACCCACTGTGAGGCTTTTGTGCGTATGTGTGTGTGTGTGTGTGTGTGTGTGTGTGTGTGTGTGTGTGTGTGTGTGTGTGTGTGTGTGTGTGTGTGTGTGTGTGTGTGTGTGTGTGTGACAGCGACTAAAGCCCGCGCTTGAGGATGACAAGCTTGAAAATTTAGGATATTCTCCCTAAAAGAATTTCCCCGAGACCTTTTCTTTATTGAAGATGCTCACTGGCGAGAAAACGGCCGTTTCACAAAACCGGTTGATCCACTCTGGAGTCCGTTTTTTTTTTCTTATTTTTACTAGATATTTTGCATATAGCTAGATAAAAAGATATATTGAATGAGTTCTTTAACCAGCCTTGTACGGCCTCTAGAACGTTTGAGTGATAATTAAATGTTTTTTGAAAAAGAAATATATATTTCCACGTTGTTGGGATTAATTTTACGAATAAGTTATATGGGTTAATCTTAAAACAATTAAATCGGCTTTTTTTACGAAAAAAAAAACAAACTATCTTATCTTTCGTAATCGCATGATTTTTCATAATATGGTATTTATATAAGCCTACAATTTGTCTCGGCTGTCAGGTACGATTAGGTGAATTTTGACCTGTATGCCCTAGGTGTGAAAATCAGACAATTTTCTGCACCACTTTTTCGGAGTCATTTGTAAAACAGTTAACATAACTTTAATTTTTCTTTTACAAAAAAACTAACTATCTTCTCATTAATACCCGCTTGATTTTTTTTATCAAGAGTGTTTACATAAACCTGCTGTTCATCCCGGCTCTGGGGTAGGATTAAGTCAAATTGTGACCTGTAAGCTCTGGGCATGAAAATCAGCAAGAAAATTGTAAAGTTGATCCTCTGATACGTCAAATGTTAGTACTGCGATAAATGACGTATAACATCGAGCCGTCACTATGAACACGGCGTCCTGGGGCTAATGATGACATGACGGTAGCTTGAAGTAACGTCATTTCGCTGCTTGTGTTATTCTTCTTCTTCAGAATAGCTGTGCTACGCCAGACCACAGTGCTTACGAATGGCGGGAATCGCCGTGTGTCCGTCTTTATTTACAGTGTGCCAGTGTGTGTGGATCAGAGGGTGGGTTAGAGTAGAAGGAGATGGATTCATGTCGCTACACGAGCCCACAGAGCGTACTAATGGCGGGAAGCGCCGTGTGTCCCTCTTTATTTGTGTGCGCCGACGTGTGTGTTGATCAGAGGTTGGCTTAGAGAGGAAGGAAATGGATCAGCATTGTAAGCCAAAAAATATGAACAACTCTGAATGTTCCTAAAAGATAAACGCTCCAAACAATAAGGTAGACTTTGGAATGAAATCCTCATCTAGTTTTTACTTCAGTGGTCTTGTTTAATATATGACATTTGAGTTTTCATTTACTTATTGTAGGATGTACTTGCTTTAAATGCAAACGCTTTTCAATGCGACTTGAAAGTGGTTTTGCGTGAATGCTGCAGGAACAATAGGTCATACGAGTGTAAAAGGTTTGGCAGGGATATAATTTTATGGTCCTAAAATGATTAGGCAACGGTGCCGTAATTTTAGGCGGTTTCTGTAAAATAATTGGGTGTTGTAGTGTAAAGGGGATCTAAATGTTACTGTTTTCAGAGTAATCTAGTGTGGCTGATTGATGGTGGCTGTGTAATGACTTTGTGGGTCTGTGTCTGTGGGTGTGTTAGATTCTGGCTTGCAACAACAACAACTGACTAATGGTAAAATGTCCAACAAGCTATACGTACACTGAACACAATGAACCGGTCAGGGTTTGAAGTTCAACTTTAAAAAAAAAAAAAAAATATTGAGTAAAACGACTTGCAGGGTCTTTCGCAGTATGTTAATGTGCATTGTGTCATAAATTTGTTCAGAGTTTGGGTGGAAACTGTTTGAGAAAAATAGGTAGATGGCTTTTAGAGTTGGTCCTGCTGATACGGAAACTTTGGCCATTAGGGTTTCGATTTAAAATAGTGTTTACAATGTTTTAAGCATGTTCATCTGATGCAGTTTGATGAGCTGAACATCATATTTTGATGCAAGCTAGGTCTAGGTGTGGTGAATGGGAGGAAAATTATTGAATTGGAAAGGTGACCTGACAAACATTTACAAAAAAAATAATTTAAAACAAAACAAAACTATGAAGTATTTAGAGTTGCTTTTAAAGATATCGATAGAAATAGTACAGCCACAGTATGAGTATGAAAATGGGAGCAATTAAACATAAAATACGGACACGAGAAAGGATAATGTTTTTTCCCCCAGTTCTTTTCAAGGGCGATAACACATGTTTAAATTGGAATACAAAAGTTGTATTTGTATTTCCGGACTCAGTACCACATGGGCTATCAAGTGGCACCATACAACATTTTTTACCAAAAAGTGCCTTACCACCTTAGGGTTAGCATAACCCTAGCCCGAAATCTATAACCCTAACTCTGACCTGTCTGCGTTTTTGGTGACATTTTCTTGATCAGAAATAAAAACCATCATCACACAAACCACTCTAAGCAAAAAACGCGTGAGAAATATGTTTGGTTTATTTTTATTTTACTTTTATTTATTTATTTATTTATTTATTTATTTATTTATTTATTTATTTATTGTTGTTGTTTTTGTTGTTGTTGTTTGGAGAATGTCCGAATCTTTATTTTTGGGACACTCAAAATATTTATTTCTTACTTGATCAAGTTGTAACTTGGTGAGCACCTTCAAGTGACTGACTGATTAAAACGATGGTGGAAAATGTCAAATCGGATGGACACTGTACAAGTTACACGCCACTTCCTCTGCACAAACCATAATGTGCAAAAAAAAATGCTCCTGCGAGAAGCTTGGTTAATTTGTTTTAAATATTTTTTTAGTGAATTTTGGACTTAGCACAGTTTCCAGCTGTTTAGCTGGTCTCTGAAGGATTGCACTGTGCCTAGACTCTGGAAAATATCTACTGTCTGCCCCGTCCCCAAGAACAACAAACCCTAGACACTCAATGACTATCGCCCGTAGCACTCACCTCTATAGTAATGAAGTGCTTTGCGGATTGCTTCAGACAGATCCCATGTCCTTGCCCACCTCTATGAACTCCTCCCCTCTGGCCGCAAACTCCGCACGCACAAAGCTAGAACACTCAGACTACAGAACAGTTTCATCCCCAAATCCATCACTCCAAGCAATCTGTAGGAACATCCACGCATACTCAAACCTAATTCCTCCCCCTATCCCTCTTTACCTGTGCAATCAGTAGGAATGGAGCTTGTTGATTTTACAAAATGATTATATTGTGTTTTATCTGTTGGTGAATATGGACATATTGGATTTTTGTTACTGTTTGTTTACCCACTAATTATTTTACTAAGTAGATTTTAATTATGCAGCTTATGTAATAATGTGTAATAATGTATTGAGACGTTTGTATAATAAGCAGTGGGAGTTAGGATTAGGTTGAAATATGCGTATTATGTATGCATGTGGCATTCAAGCATTCAGTCGACGGAGGTCAAAGAGGGCGCCGTCTAGTCTGTACTTCAGGTACACTCCCTTCTCAAGGTCGCGTACTGCATGGGTCAGAACACACGTGAAGAACAGGAATCACGGGGGCAAGAACACAACCTTGTTTCACACCATTGGAAATGTCGAAGGGTGCGGATGTGTCGCCGTTTGATTGGACAACTCCTACCATTCCATCATGGAATTGGCAGATGATGTTGGTGAACTTTCTGGGGCAGCCGAGCTTTGCGAGGATGACCAAAAGCGCTTCTCTGTTCACGGTGTCGAATGCTTTGGTCAGATCTATGAAGACGGTGTAGAGGTCCATGTGCTACTCAATGCATTTTTCCTGGACCTGTCTAACAGAGAAGACCATGTCGACTGTGCTGCGGCCGGGTCTGAAGCCACACTGAGCCTCTGGAAGTGCTTCCTCAGATACAGAGCTGATCAGGCAGTGTCCGCCTTCTGCGTTCCCTGGCTCCTCTCGTCGCCACCGGAGGAGGGTTACTCTCCAGGGGCGAGAGGAGCCGAGGCTCTGCCCCCAACCAAGAAGTTGGGGTTTGACATGAGAACTCTTTGGTAGGGTGCTTGCCTGCCACCGCAGCACTGAATGTTACTAGAGTTTGTGGCAGCCTCAACTGCTCCAGGGCCTTCAACCAGTTTGTTTTTGCGTCCAGAAAGGACAGCCCCTTCTCCACACGCACCTGCTGAATCTTGCACTCGGATATCCAACGAGGGCATTTCTTGTCCGAAGCCATATGCGCCACATGGCAATTCACACACAGGGGGGTGGCTGTGCAGGACTCAGCAGAGTGTCCGGGCTTAGTGCAACGGGCGCATGAAGCCTCTGCCTGGCGGCATGTCTTCTGCCCATGACCATACTTTTGGCATTTAAAGCACCGGAGGGGGAGAGGGACGTACTTCTTCACTTTCAAGGAGTAGTAACCTCCCCAGATGGTAGTAGCAGGGGTGGGGATGCCAACCGTCAGGATGATGGTGGGGAGATGGATCTCCCCACCACCTCGCTTGGAAGCGAAGCGCCTGACGTAAGTCATCCCCTGCGACTTAAGGTTCCGTACAAGTTCATCTTCTGAAAGTTCTGCCAATGCTTGATCTTTTATCACGCCTCTTGAAGAATTCATCTTTATGTGGGGTGTGACCTCCACTGGAGTGTCTCCGATGGAAGAGAGCCTCAGTAGCCCGTTGGAGTGTGCCCGGGTACGGCACTCTAAAAGCAAGTCACCAGACCTGAGGCGCTGGGCATCAGGCCTGCCAACACGGCTCCTGAGGGTCTCCCCCACCAGAAAGGATGCAGCTTGAAAACAGGCTTCTCTTTCACTTTGCTATGGACAATGAGGAAGCGAGGCCAGACGGCCGACGCCTGAGGCGTCGCTTCCTCACAGTCCGAGTCACTGTCATGTACAATGTCGGTGGCTATGTGCCGCTTCTGTGCCAGTTTTGGGGTGTTTTTTTTTTTTCATTATAAAATAAAAGAGATATTCATCCCCCGGGGGTCCCCGCCCGCCACCGAGCCCAACAAGGGAAATGCAACTGTGGGCGGGTCTCCAGCCGACGCCCAATGGAGACTGCCCAAAAGATATACTCAAGGGGGTACGCCCGATTGAACCGTCTGAACCACCGCCTTCTATCACACCGTTGAATGCAGCGGAATACTGGCGTAACGCACCTAATCAGCAGCAGAGGCATGGTGCTCCGTATAAAAATCCGAATGTCAACAGTGGGATAGGGCTTAACGTGACAAGAGCCGATTGACTAGACCGGTACGACTAGCCTCCCATTTAGGTAAAAGTCAAGGCCAAAATGGAGTGTTGGCACAAGTGAGCCGCAATCCAAAGGGAACCTCAGCCACCAGGATCCTCTTCTCCCCCGACACGGGTCTCCAAGCACGGCAAACACTTGGGATCCAAAGGACCAAAAACTCACGAGTATTTTTAAGGACCAATCCAACATGGTAGGACCTGGGTTAGCACAGCTCCTTAAAAACCGGACCAGTGAAAAAGATTGAACAACATATCTGCTGATATCAAGTGCTAATCCTGGAAAAGATGGCACCCCTTTGCTAGTTCAATCAGTTAGTGTCTGAGGAGACTACCCACCCACACCACGCGGAGGCCGGTTGGCGAGTGGGTTTTTTTTTTTTTTTTTTTTTTTTTCTTTAGTGACTTTTGGACTTAGCACAGTTTCCAAATTTTTGCACACTGAAAGATTTTATCTCTTATTTGAATGACTTGAAAGGTGGTGAGCACCTTTCACGTGACCGATTGATTAAAATGATGGTGAAAAATGCCAAATCGGATGGAAACTGTACAAGTTACACGCCTCTTCTTCTGCAAGTCATAATATATAGTCATGAAATTTCTGAAATGAGGAAAATAAATTTGTTTCTGCGTTTTTCCTTTGTATTTTTAATAAAAAATATAACGCATCTTCAAACCAACCATAGATCGGTCGCTCTGACCTCAGTTGTCATGACTGAAGACGCTCGAGCGCCTGGTCCTCCGGTTTCTGGGAACACTTACCGAGCCTCTCGGCGGTGCTGGATTGTTTTCAATTCGCGTATTGCGAAAAACGTTCCGTAGAGGATGCGGCGTCACTTGGTTTGTTTTATGTTTTACAACACCTTGAAATGCCAAACACCTATGCCAGAATTTTATTTGTTGATTACAGTTCTGCTTTTAACACCATTATTCCATCGAAACTGTACCAGAAGATCCAGCAAATCGGAGTTCCAGAGGCATTGTGCCTCTGGACCCTCGATTTCCTGTTGATGAGACCACAGGTCGTTAAAATTGATAAAAATGTGTCATCCACCCTCATTTTATCCACGGGCACGCCTGAGGGGTGCATGCTCTCCCCTATGCTCTACTCCCTGTTTACTTATGACTGTGCTTCATGCCATGCCACTACTAAAGTTCTGAAATTTTCAGATGACACCACAGTGGAAGGGTGCATTACAAACTCAGACGAATCCGCCTACCGAAGTCAGGTTGGAACTCTAATTAGCTGGTGTAATAACAACAACCAAGTTGAACTGCACTTTGGCAAAACAAAAGAAATGATTGTGGACTTTAGAAAGAAGCAGTCCCGTCCCCCTCCCCCTCTTGTAATCAATAGTAAAATCATTGAAACTGTCCAGAACTTTAAGTTTCTTGGCACTACCCTGTCATGTGACCTTCAGTAAGTGGGAGGAAAACACTCGCCTCATCGTCCTAAAAGCACAGCAGCGCTTGTTCTTCCTGCGACGTCTGAGAAGTTTCGGTCTCAGTGCCCACATGTTGATGCAATTTTACCGAGTTGTGATTGAGAGCGTGCTCACCTTTTCGATCACGGTTTGGTATGGTTCCAGTCACGGCCAAAGAGAAAATCAGACTGAGCAGGGTGGTCAAGACCGCTTCACAAATCATAGGCAGCGATCTTCCTAGCCTGGACTCACTGTACCAGCAGCGTCTCTTACGAGCGTCTTATCTCCAGTGATTCCACTGACCCACCCTGGCAATGAGCTGTTCAACTTTTACCATCAGGGCCGCGTAAGTACAGGTCTATCAGTACCAGGACCAGCAGATTCCGCAACAGTTTTTTTTCTCTCTCTCTGGCTGTTCGAGCTCTCTCTGATCAGCTGGATTGGTTGGAAAGAGCGCGAGCGGCGAGTGAGAACTTGTCGGAATGTGTACAGTCAGCTTATAACTGAATCAGTGAGGCGTGCCCGTTCACTGTGTTCTATTTGCATAGTATTTAGCATGAAATCATATTTTAGAGTGTACTCTGTGTGTGTGTGTGCGTGTGTGTGTGTGTGTGTGTGTGTGTGTGTGTGTGTGTGTGTGTGTGTGTGTGTGTGTGTGTGTGTGTGCAGGGCCGGATCCAGGGGGAAGGAAGGGGAGTCCATGGACCCCCCTCTTCCCCATAACAATAAAATGCTATTGTCTTTGACAAGCACATTTTGTTGATGCTTGCACAACCGCACACAAAAACTCTGCTTCAGGTGGTTAATTTATCCCAAAATATTTTTGGACCCTCCCCCACACTTGTAAGTGATCCGGCCCTGGTGTGTGTGTGTGTGTGTGTGTGTGTGTGTGTGTGTGTGTGTGTGTGTGTGTGTGTGTGTGTGTGTGTGTGTGTGTGTGTGTGTGTGTGTGTGTGTGTGTGTGTGTGTGTGTTATTTTAGTCTTAGTAACTGACATCAAGACAAATTTCAATGTTTTTATTGTTTGTTTATTTGGTGGGTTTTTTTTTTACATGGTTTATTTACATAATTTGAAAGAAAAGATAAGATAAGATAAGAAGATAACATAAGATAAGATAGTTTATTGCCATATGGCAATAAACTATCTTATCTTATGTTATTTATCTTATCTTATCTTATCTTATCTTATCTTATCTTATCTTTCAAATCAAGTTGTTACACGGCCCCCATGGACAAGCAGTTTTGTCAACTTTTAAAATCCATTTTTGTCGGCAATACCCTGGCTGTCTCACATGAATTAAATGTTATCCAAGTGTTCCATTTTAACCCTGTTGTTCAACATGGTTTAAGACAAATTGCAAAATCACTTGTTTCAAACCAAACAATATTTTGCATTCAAATAGTATCGAGCTCCAAGCGGCAATACTCTGCCTATTTGCGTGTCTCTACGTTTGATAGATTGCCAAGTTATACCCCATGAAAACATGCGCAAAATGTATGCCTCTCGGTATATGAATGAAATGGCGGTGTGAAGTAGACATTCTTCTGGTTGCAACACTTTAACAACTCTATTGTCCAACGCGGGGAAATTTCAGGACAAAGCGTGTTGCCACGTATCAGTGTCACCATATCTACATATGGTATTTCACTCTGTTTAACTCATTCGAGACGAACGGCATCCGGATACGCGGCTTAAGCCGCGTATCCTCATGCCGTTCGTCTCGAATGGGTTAACCGATTTCAACTATTATAGCTTGATCCACGAAAGTTGCATATGAACTAGATCCATTACCAACTCAAACTTCTATAAACGCGGCGCGGCATGAAGTCTCCTGAATGTCGAACAATAATTTGTCGACGTTTCGGGTGGACTAGACACACAGCCTGCGAGTATACCTGTAACCCGGTAGAACATGTATGCTACAGGGAGAGCACTTCTGTCGGAAACAAAAATTAAAAGCTTTAAGTCAGTAGGGACTTATAAACATAAGCTTGTGGAACAGGACCTCAATAACAAAATAAGAAAAATACACTATAATGTTATCCCGAATAAGAGCTAAAATGAGAATAAGTAATGGCAAGAAACTTGAAAAATACACAAAGAAACTTCCTCGGAACAAACATGCATACGTCTCACCTTGAGTTTTTACGATGACCTCATGCTTAACTACAGGTGGAAATGAGCCATTTATTTATCAAGATGTTTTACTTAAATCTCCTTCGGTATAAAATACTCCTGTATATGCGTAGGGGAACGGCTAGTAGGTTTGTATATATGACTCTTCTTAAAGTCTTCAATGAAGAGCTCTGGTTAATAGCTAGGAAGCGTCCGCCTCCAGCTGACAGAGCCTTTATAGAGGAGGATGAGGATGAGTGGCCCTAGCCATTTACTTTAACTGAGTAATGTTTAAAGGTCCCTTTTGGGGCCTAAAAAATGTTCTTCTTACACCTTTAACAAATGCGCATCGTTTTTATTTTAACCCTTTGCGTGTTGGTAGTGGCTTTTGTCGTGACAATTCTTACAGGAATCATCGCGACGAAAACCGCTACCGACACGCAAAGGGTTAATTCTTTCAATTTTTTTAAAACTCAGTCGAAAGCCGCCTGTTCTGTTTGCAAACGTGACAAATAGGAAACGGTGAAACGAACGACAAACCCATTAACCGTATAATTATGACCACGTACGTTGGGATGAGACACTCTGTCATCAAACTCTTTCACTTATCGCACATCAGTGAGCCAAAAATCATTAACAGATCAGTAGGACATGTCCTGACAATTTAAAAAAATCATTAGGATGCAAACACAATCTAATCAAAGCAGTTGTGTGTATGCGTACGTATCTGAGTGCCTGTCACTGGAAGGAGAACATTTTCGTGATCGACACATTGTACGCGTTTGACGATACGGGATAGGACGTCCATGCAACTGCTTCCTTCTCAGATGGGTCAAATGTCCTGGGTTTGCCAACATGAATAGGACACGTGTCCGCCATAAACAAATTTAATACTGCGGACAAGCAAAAGAATGCGACATCAATCGAGTCATCGGAAACACTTTGCTTGTCAGTATAGGAGTAGGTACACAATCGTCATAAGATAGTGTTTCGTGAGTGGTCACTGAGTGTGATACAGACTTAGACTTCTAATGTGCTACGTAAAAATACGCAGTCCAAGCCAACAGAAAAGTAATCGGACATAGGCATCTTCGAGGCATTTGACCTACTGGCATAGGGGCCTGACGGACGAGTGGTGTTCCCCAGTTGACTAAATGCAAATCGGCCGCTGCGCCACCGCGTCCTCCAGCTCAATTCAAAATACAAGGGATGAAACGAAATGCACACAGAGCGGCGAAGCACTGAGATTCCAGAGCAGTTTTCAACCCACAAAAGCAACCGTCCGCCTAAAACCTCGAACTGAACTAACTCGGTAGATATTTTGCCACTGAAATCTATACCAAACTTGTACTACTCCAATCAAAACTGATAGTTTAGTATCAAGGCTCTAATTGCACAGTCAATCATCATTCATAGGAGACGTCCAGTTGTAGGGTTTTAGATGTGGCTGGAAATACGCCCCATGCACATTTTTTTCATTGGTTTATGTAAATTAGGCAATATAAATTAAAACAATAGTGCATCTTACTGTCGACATGAACTTGTGACCTGCAAAGAGCAGTCACTTTAGATAGTACTGAGTATTTCCCCCAGCCCGAAAAGGTCTACTTTAATGGAGTCTGGTTTAAACACTGCTCAGTTGTCAATATCTTTTCTAGTAATTCGCTTCGACTCAGTTTAGAGTAAACACGGCAGAAAACAATGGATGCACTGCAGTGCATAGTGGTCTCTTTCACGGTACTCTACTAAAGGGTTTAACGTTCAACTCTAGATGCTGTGAAAGAGGTCCGGCCACAGCGGCTAGAATTTCGTGGGTGTGCTTTGTTTCCTCCCTTGTATCATAGTTCTAACTTGAGCTGAAGTTACGCCGGTGGTCTAGTGCATGCGGTGGCGCAGCGGATTTGCATTATTCAAAGCACTCACTCCCGGCCTCAGGCCCCTATGCCTACTGGCACCAACATCAAAGACATTTTAGCCATGCAATCGGGCTATGACCGATGCCAAGTTTTGTCTCAACACATGGTGACCAGTGAGTCAATCCTGAGGCATGAGACGCCCCGCGGCGACAGAGCAGACATCTTCTTTAACCTGAATACACCCAGTGCTTGAAATACATTTGACTGATAGTTCGCCTGAGGCGCCAAGCTATTCTATCACCATCTTTGAACTTAAATAGTTGACCTATATCCTCATCCGTGTAATGTAGCCTTCATATGTCAATAGGCAATTTGTTTTCAAGTCCGTGAAACTCAGTGCGGCGGACTTAACCCATTACATCCTAAGGCTGACATTTTTTCAAATTTGCACATTGTCCTATGGGCTTTCCACATTACTGACAGATTAGGAGAAAAAATCAACCATTTTAGTTCAAGTTAGTTATTTGGGTTTAACGCCGAGCAGGCAACTAAGGTCATCTCACGGCGGCTATTTTAGTTCAAGGGTGGTGTCAGAATAGCTTGGCGCGGCCTTGAGCTCAGTATCCCGTCACATTTATTTCATGCAAGGTGTATCAGGATGGGAAAAGTTAATCGGCCCTGGACTCACCGTTATGCGGCTCGGTCTCAAAGTAATACTGACATGCGGCGGTGCGGTCTTCGTTTGTTTGCTAATATTATTTGTTTGCTTACTTGCTCCGTTCCTTAGCTTTGGATCCGGTTAGTTCTGGTGTTTGTCAAGTCGAGGCGGGTTGGTCAACGGTCATTTGAATCATGATCATCGCCGGTTCGTTGGAGTGCATGTCACAGTGTCAGCGATGGGGCGATTGGGCCGTATGTGTGTGACATTGGGTACACGTGTGTGCGTGTGTGTGTGTGCCGGTGTGTGTGTGTGCGTATGTGCGCGTGTCAGTGTGCGCGTGTGTGCATGTGTGTGTGTGTGTGTGTGTGCGCGCATTTGCTTGCCGTCCCGTTGATCACATTTTTTTTTTTTTTTTTTTTGCTAAAGGACGTAAAACTTAATAGTTAGTTAGTTGCTTGCAGAGTTGAGCGTGTGCGTGCGTGCGGGCGCGCGCATGCGTGCCAGTAGAGGGGGGGGAGGGAGGGCGTGGGGGTGTGAAATGGGGTGGAGATCTTTGATTTTTCTCGCTGTCTCTCCTTATTCTCATATCTCCTTACTCAAAAACGTATCTGCAGTGTCTCTGACTTGTTACTGAAAAACTATAAATATGGTTCTGCATGTATTTGCTTTTAGCTGACAGCATATTTTTACATTTCTGTAGAAAATAAAAGACTGAAAATAAATTTAAAGCTTTTTAAATATATATATATATAAACTATAGCCGTGTATGATACATGTGACTTCTAATTTTATTGTCTTAAAGGTATTATAGATTCCAAGTAGCAGAAAAATGAATATCAGTTTACACACAACTAGTGACTCATGTTTTTTCCGTATGCAGCTGTCGTCATTACTAAGCTCAGGCTGTAGTAAACTAAGGGTATTACTAAGCTCAGGCTGTAGTAAACTAAGTGTATTACTAAGCTCAGGCTGTAGTAAACTAAGTGTATTACTAAGCTCAGGCTGTATAAACTAAGTGTATTACTAAGCTCAGGCCGTAGTAAACTAAGTGTATTACTAAGCTCAGGCTGTATAAACTAAGTGTATTACTAAACTCAGGCCGTAGTAAACTAAGTGTATTACTAAGCTCAGGCCGTAGTAAACTGTGTATTACTAAGCTCAGACTGTAGTAAACTAAGTGTCGGCCCATTTAACCATAAGGTTGCATTTCCCATGGTGTCATCTAAAGAGTATGTACAAGTTTCAGTGAGATGGATCAACCATGATAATTCAAGGGTAGTGCCAGATTAGCTTGGCGCCTGAAAGCGCCAAGCTAATCTGGCACTACCCTTGAATTATCACGGTCCACCCGTCGCCTGTTGTAGAGCGCCGAATTCGCACATACGACAGGTTCTCCAACGTTTACCTCCTGTATGATTTTGTTTTTATGTTTGTTTTTAGCTATTTGTTTGGAAATTTAATCCTAAGACAGAGGGCGAGGCCTTGCTGCTTAGACTCTCAAAACTCAAACGGCATGGGCGGGAGGGGGTGTGGGGAGGGGGGGGGACCTCTGTCTGAGGACCTTTCCACCATGCATTGGCCGAAAACCCGTGCGACGTGAGGGGTGTTAGCCGGGCTTTGGGGGGGGGGGGGAAGAGATGGGGGGGTCACGATTTCGTTCCAGTTTCCTCACTCTCCAAAGTGGGAGAGGAGGGGGGGGGGACGAGGGGGGGGGGGGCCAAAACTCCCCAAAAAGTGAAAAATTACGTAGCATATTAACCCTTTGACTCCAGGAAAATGACCTCCATTCTAAACGACTAAATGTTTTCTATTCTATTGAATGAAAGTCAGTTAGGTCTGGAAGTCGAAGTGTTAAAGTATTTTTTGGGCCGAGGAGGGGGGCGTGGGAGGAGGGGGGATGAGGCGGACGCCCTGAAACGCCGCCCCCGCCTTCCCCGCCACCCCCCCCCCCCCCCAACCAGATCCACTCCTGCTCAATGATGTCATGCCTCAACTAAGACTTTGCTTTCCAGCTGTCCACAGTACATTATCTAGAAATGAATTTACCAAAATCGGCGGTCGGCGGAACACAAGAAGGCACGCATTGCACTCAAAGAAACATACTCAATGGAAGCACTACCTTAGGCTGATTCTTTAGTTACAACTGTGTGCCGTGCTGATCTGTGATTTTTTACCTTATGGCTGAAAGCCGTAAGGTCCAAAATCACATACCAGTACACAATAATTTAGAAATAAGGACAAAAAGGGTCAAAACTATTTTTGACTGTATTCGTAACGGAAGGCGAAGAGAGAGAGAGAGAGAGAGAGAGAGAGAGAGAGAGAGAGAGAGAGAGAGAGAGAGAGACGTGAAGGGGAGCGGGGGGGGGGGGGGTTGGTAAGCTAGACAATGGCGGGAAGGAGAGGCGGGGATGTAGCGTAAGTGCATAAGTCCCATCATCGATAATGGTGGACAATCGTGTGTGTACACTGGGGTAGTTGTGTTGTTTGTGGATATGCCCTATATATAGATCTCTAACTCTTAAACTCCCAGAACTAAATGACTTCCATTCGACAGAATGGAAGTCATTTAGTTCTGGGAGTTTAAGAGCTAAGTATAGGCTAACATTTGCCATTGTCGTCATACCACCCTAGTTTTGCGGTTCTAAGAATGGAAGTCTCCTTGCATTGATTCTGTGATCATGTTTCACAATGAAGGGACTCACGGCGGTAATTTTAATTTCTGTTGTGGGTGGTCACACACGTATGACGCACGCTGGACTATTGTTTTTCACTTCAATTAGTGACGTCACAAAAGCGTTCAAAATGTGCCTAGTCTGCTGTACTTGAGGGCACTCACAGACGCACGTGCAATCGGCCAGACATACTTTTGCACACATTTCAGTACACTCATGTGTGCGCGAGCATAATTATATACGCACGGGCACTTAATCACTCACACACACACACATACATAAAGGCCTACACACACGTTTACACATACACTGGTAAACAAACACATTCACATACACACATACACACACACGTTCACACAAACACACACGCACCCGTGTACATACATACATGCACTGGCACACACTCGTGCATACATAAACGCACACGTACACATATTCACGCACACGCGCGTGCAGTGTGACACACACGCACACACTGACACACACACGTGGACACACACTTGCACACGGGTACATGCACTCGCGCACGCACACACACACACATACGTGTACACACACGTACACACACACTTCAGTGCACACGCATACATGCACTCGCGCACACATACACACACACACACACACACACACACACACACACACGCACACACACACCAACACATGCACATTCTCAGCTCTGCAAACAAACGCCATGATCTGCTTATATTTATAGAGATCCTGTGTTCCACCTAACCGCCCTCCAACAAGGTCTTCGGACAGACGTCTAAGCCTGCGCACAAGCCTACTTCCGCCCTAAATCCGTTTCGCCGAGTCACTCAATCAGCCCTGACACACCATAGCAAGATAACTGATCGACCCTGATAGTTCAAGAGGGTGGTGCCAGGATAGCTTGGCGCCTATATATTCTGGCACCACTCTTGATCTATCAGGGTCGATCTGTCTCCTGTACTGTTATGTAATGCAGTCTACAGAAGACAACTCCAAAATTCGGAGAAGTCGACAATTAGGGCGTACTTAAGGCGTTAGCATTGCAGTCTCAACTCTGGCAGAGCGTCGGCCAACGACTTTTGCTCGCTGAGTCGCACTGAACCTGGTAGGTATGAATTGTTCCGCGACTCGCCGTTCAGGCGCATGTCAGCCCTAAGACCTGCTGTTCACCGTGTCACATTAAAATAAAGGTTTGTAGGATTTTTTTTTTTTTTTTTTTTTTTTGGGGGGGGGTCCCCGACGATCGAGCCGCTAGCACTCGCCCCCGCAATCTGCGCAGCGTACCGGTCTGCGGCAGTTGTGGTCGACACTGGTGCGGATAGATTTGTCGTCGTTGCTGTCGTGATGGTGACGTCATGCTTGATTCAGTCGGATTAATGGCCTGGTGAGCAAATGGTTGTAATGCCGACGTCAGCATAAAGGACACAGCCGTGCGCGGGCCAGCTTAGGCGAAATTGGATCTGATGAGATGTTGTTTACTGGGACGCTTGTCTGCAACCACTGAGACGCAAGATTGATAAGCTTGTTATAATGGGTGACCTTGCCCGGCTGTGCTGGATTTTAACTTTTCAGTGAAACTTGATTTGTTTTTCTTTCTTTCTTCAAGTTTTTTGCTAGAGCACCGTTGGAGGGACACGATTTTCGAACTTGCATTAACCCGTTCACTGCCGAGGAAATGTGAATACCGCCAAACTGCAAGAGGTATAGATCCTCATGAGCCCCCGCAGTTTGCGAGTGCTCATGAGGGTCTATGCCTCTTGTCACTAGTTGACACTACTTTAAAATTTGATTCCAAGTTCCTGGGACATCTGTTTTGGTGTTAAATTAACACATTCTGCACCAGGACGGAAATCCGCAAATGTTGAAATTGCCCCCTGAAGACTGTATTACACTTCTGGACTAAACAGATCGAGCGTGATAGTTCAAGGGTTGTGCCAGAGTAGCTTGGCGCCTATGGGCGCCAAGCTATTCTGGCACAACCCTTGAACTATCACGCTCGATCCATGTCTTGCCGTGGCGTGTCGGAGACTGAATGAGTTAACGAAGATTGCGGAAACACATGATAGTCTGCGTCAGCTGGCTTAGTAAGGGCACTTACTCCGGGCATGGCAGTACATTTGAAGCGTTAATCAGTTCCGACAACATCTCAGTTCATTTTAGCCTCAAGCTGAAGGTCATTGGCCGACAAATTAAAAGGCTAACCACGGATCGACTTACTCCAGGCTGTAAAGGGTGAAATGTTGGCAATGTCTTCTTATCAATGTTCTTAGTGTGTCTTTACCATAATACTGGACCAATAGGGCGTACTTAAAATAACGACTGAAGTTTGAGTGTCGTAAAAGGAACGCCTTTTCTGCTCTTCTTCTCCTTTGTACGCAGGAGAGTTCCTTCCTTTAGTGCGCCCAAAAGGCAGTAGGTCACGTTATACATTTAAATTCAGGCAGTTGAGGCAGTGCAAGGACCGGTGTTTTTAAAAATAATTTTTTGCCTTGTTTGAAAATTTGTAGTAGGGCTAAATGTTGAAATTTGCTGGAAATTTCTAGTTAGATGAGAGGAGACATGTTTGGTGCTTTGATTCATACCATCCTGAGCTTATTCAGTAGAGAATTGTGGGCCTATGTTAAGTTGCCTTTGACGTAGTGATTTGAGGGGCACGCTGATTTCAGCTGTGCTTGGGTGTGGGGTTGGTAAGGACTGAATCAGGTTCATAGCCAAAATGAGACTGTCAATGTGCTGTTTTTCGGCAAATGTGCAACTGGTGGGCGGTAGTGTTTTTTAGGTGATTGAAATATTAGTGGATGCCTGAAACTGACTATGGCTAAGAGACTGGACAATACACGGAAACGCGACTGTGTACCGTGGCCAGTAGAAAACCTCTGATACGTGTGCATGCTCTCATCGACTGTGAAAAGAAAGGTAGACAACTCTTAGCTGAGGCAAGACCACTTTGATAACTCCTTGTATCAGCGAATTTCGCAGCAACCAAAGTCGGCCATGAAAAATATGACTGATTGTTCAAGGGTAGTGCCAGAATAGCTTGGCGCCTAGAGGCGCCAAGCTATTCTGGCACTACCCATGAACTATGGCTTTGAACTAATACAGTTTGAATGTCGTACTAATGAAAGGATTTTCTGCTCTTCAGTTTTCTCAGTCAGTCGGCCTTTGTACGTACAAGAGTTTTTCCGTCACACACAAGGGGCGGTCAGAACGAACCTCTTTTCAGTAACACATTCGCGACGACCAGCGTCACGCGGACACGCGGCGAACGCATGCTGTTCGACTCGAATGCGTTGTTACCGGCTCACACTGCGCCGGGATTGTGAAAATAAGGGAAGAAAGTAAAGTGGCGTCACGCATGCCGGCACCGCTTACCGCCTTACTGCCCTGCTTTTGATTTCTGTACGGAGATCCTCTATTGATTACGCGTGTAGTGGGTACTGGTGTGTGTGTGTGTGTGTCTGTGTGTGTGTGTGTGTGTGAGTGTGTGTGTGTGTGTGTGTGTGTGTGTGTGTGTGTGTGTGTGTGTGTGTGTGTGTGTGTGTGTGTGTGTGTAGACGAAAGACCTAAAACGGGTGACTGTCTTTACCATCCTTATGGAAACTGGGTATGTGTATAATTCTGGGTTTCCAAGTCAGACACCCATTTTTTCTGAGGGTTGTTTCTGCATTGTCTTGCGGTAAAGATTCATAAAAAGTAAAAAAATCCGTTTTTCTCATTTTGGCGTTAACACATGCACTTTTGTGTTTAACAGACACGCCGGTAGTGTGTTTGAAAACTTGTCCCTCCCAGCAATGTGTGTGTGTGTGTTGTGACACAGAACCCTGAAAATGAGCGTGTATGTATTACATCACCCTTCTCAGCTAGCTATAAATAACTTCATAGCTGATATGGGTCAGGGGGGATATTTTGTTGTTTTAGGGAGTAAATTGTTTATGTTTCTACAGAATTAGGTTTGTTATTTGAGGGTGTGGTTGTTTTGTTAAAAAAAGTGTTGAGTTGTAATGTACTTCCGGGTCATGTCTAGTGGCAGATTTGAGATTCATGTATACGTTCACCAGGGACTTAGCCTATACGTTTTCTACGTTTGTTTCCATGTCAGATGAAGAATATTTGATCTGAAACGTCGTTCTTTGTTTCTATTTTAAAGGGTTTTTCGCCACTATCTTCTGTTTTAGTTTGACTTAGCCTATAATTATATTCGTGCGCCGGTTGCTAAGAAGTGAAGTGATTGTATGAGTGCGCATTGTAAGAGAGGACGTTTAGACTTTGGGTGAGGCTGCTGTTGTCTTTTGTCCTGCCCGACCTTTTGGTTGAACCTGTTGCTTTATTTTGTAGGTTTGTCGATGTTATCAATGCCGCATCTCCTTTTGGATTGTATGCACAAATTGATTGAATGGAAATGACGTCACAGAGTCAGCGTCGTTTCATGCGTCGTCTGCACCAGTCAGTCGTTTAGTGCAGTTAAAAGAGTGCAGGCTTGGATGGGCCATTTTCTGATGTAATAGTAAAGTATTATTTGTGTGAATGCTGTCCGTTTGAAGGAAGGTTGATTGATTGTACATAGCTTAACGTCCCGACAGCAACAAGACTTTCTCAGGACGTGCCTGCACTGCTAGTGACAAAAACTCAACAGAATATTGAATGTATGTCGCCAGCCGGTCCAATACGTTAAATAAAACCTACGACATGGGGCCTAAATAAAGCTAAGACCATTTAGCAACACACATCGAATATCAAGAGCCACAGGCAGCGCAGACAGTAGGGAGAGTTTAAAAAAGGAAAATGCAGGTGAATGGACCAAGGGTAGACAGAAACACATGCCCCCGGAATATAGAGAAAAAACCCACCCTGTGGGGCTGACCAGGGTGCCCCTGGGAACTAAAAAGTCCCCCAGGGCAGACCCGGTTGGGGGTGTTTGAAGGAAGGACTGGAAAGTCGAGTGTTGAGGGCAGACCGGTTGGGGGTGTTTCAGGGAAGGACTGGAAAGTCGAGTGTTGAGCGAAGCCCGAGAGAAGGCGAGGATGGGAAAAATATCCAGCACTATACGTTGGAATAGATGCATATCAGTTACGACATGCTTGTAAATTAAAACACTTTTAACCCCACCCGGGTCTGCCCTGGGGGACTTGGGTGGGGTTAACTACTTTTTATTTCCCAGGGGCACCCTGGTCAGCCCCACAGGGTGGGTTTTTCTCTCCGTATATTCTGGGGCATGTGTCTCTGTCGGCCCTTTGTCCATTCACCTGTATTTGACTTTTTAAAACTCTCCCTACTGTCTGCACTGCCTGTAGCTCTTGATATTGGATGTGTGTTGCTAAATGGTCTTAGCTTTATGTAGGCCCCATGTGTTAGGTTTATTTAATGTATTTGACCGGCTGGCGATATACATTCAATGTTCTGTTTAGTTGTTGTTTTTTTCACAAGCAGTGCAGGCACGTCCTGAGAAAGCCTTGTTGCTGTCGGGACGTTAAGTAATGTACAATAAAACACTTTTAACATTAAGAAAAGTTGAGTTAAAAGAGGTTTTAAAACAGTTTTCATAAAAACTTTTGCCCGACACGCTTCTAAAAACAACATTTTCTTAGTTTTAAACCTTGTACCGCGCCATAAACGCCGCGATTGCTTTTCAGTCTTAGCTGTCCTATAGTGTGGAATGTGGGACTTTGCCAACTGGATCCATCTGGTGCACTCCAAATGAGTATTTGTGAGTGGTTTGACGTGCAACTCAGTGTGCGCCTCTGAAATGACCTACTGATTCCACTGATAATGAAACTCTTTCATTCATAAGAGTGCATTGAGCAGCTCTATAAACCAAAAGTGATGACCCCCTCTCCCCCCCCCCCCACCCTCCCCTCCCCCCCCCCCCCCGCCCCCCACACACACACACTTCTCCCCCCCCCCAACCCCCTTACAACCCCACTCAAACAATCATAATAGTAAAATCAACCAAAGGTATCTTTAGTGAGGTATTTTCACTGTAATCCCAGTTTTGTGTGAGAGGCACCCACTTTTGGGGTAAACACCCATTTTTTTTCCATCCAGTGGCTCTGTTTCTAGAAAATGTCTATTTTATTTTAAGTTGTAGAGCTTAGTTATAAGGTGAGTTCTAAACATTGGCATCAACTCCAGAGCCCTAGAATAAATAGAAATATGGGAACCCATTTTCACATAAAATGGTAGGTCACCCAGTCTGAGGGTTTTGTGTTCATGTGTGTGTGTGTGTGTGTGTGTGTGTGTCGGTATGCGAGCGTCTGTGTGTTCACTTCGTGGTGTGTGCATGTGTGTGTGTGTGTGTGTGTGTGTGTGTGTGTGTGTGTGTGTGTGTGTGTGTGTGTGTGTGTGTGTGTAATTTAATTTCCCCCCTCAGTGTAGTTTGTAGCAAGGACAAGAATGAAAAAAGGTCTGCGCACCTATTCTTTTATCCTTGGAAAATAAAGTTTCATTTCATTTCATTTCTCTGGCCTCACCGCGGCACACACGCCGCATTCATTTTTGCTCGCTCCTGCGCGCACAGTTGGCCTACTACACACACCGGCTCTTGTCTCTCGTGTTCAGTTTCACTCAGTCTCCGAGTCTCTCTCTCTCTTCATGAGTTTTTCCGGGCGACGACGCAGTCATTTTTAGTTTTACGCCGCGGCACTTTTGTTCCTTTTATTTTATTTTGCGTCACCCGCTCATCTTCAGTTGCCACATTCCTTCTGCGAACCGGCTACTGAAGATAAGCAGTAGCGGCTGATCTCTCTGTTTGTCTATTTTGACAAAGTTTACTTACTTACTTTCTTACTTACTTACTTACTTACTTACTTACTTACTTACTTACTTACTTACTTACTTACTTACTTACTTACGCCTGTCACCCCTCCCCGGGTATAGGCCGTCGACGAGAGACCTCCAGCGACTCCTGTCCTGTGCTTCTCCTTCGATTTTACTCCAGGTGGTTTCCAGTCTCTTGATGTCTGCTTGGAGGTCTCGACGCCAGGTGTTTCTCGGCATGCCTCTTTTCCTCTTTCCCTGGGGGTTCCATGACAATGCCTGCCTAGTGATCCTGGAAGCTGGCTTTCTCCGACTGTGACCAATCCATCCCCATCTTCTTTGCCCAATTTCATTCTCTGCTGTTATCTGCTCTGTTCTCTCCCAGAGTCTGATGTTACTGATCTTCTCTGGCCAGTGGATTTTCAAAATTCTTCTAAGGCAACTGTTTATAAAGATCTGTACTCTGTTGACTGTGGTTTTTGTCAATCTCCAAGTCTCTGCTCCATATAGGAGAACTGCTTTTACGTTGGAGTTGAAAATCCGGACTTTGGTGTGTTGTGACAGCTCTCTGGAATTCTACACTTTTTTCAACTGGAGAAAGGCTGCTCTGGCTTTACCGATTCGTGCTCTGACATCTGCATCAGTGCCGCCTTTTTTGTCTATGATGCTCCCGAGATAGGTGAAGGACTCCACCTCCTCCAACGGGGTGCCCGCAAGCAAAACTGGTTCTTCCCTGGTTGCGTTCAGCCTCATTGTCTTTGTTTTCTGTTTGTGGATGGTGTGGCCCACTTGGGACGAGATGTCAGCAAGCCTCGTGGTCTTGTCCTGTATTTGTTGATGAGTGTGGGACAGTAAAGCCAAGTCGTCTGCAAAATCGAGGTCGTCAAGCTGTGTCCACAGTGTCCACTGTATTCCACTTCGTCTGTGCTCTGTGGTCCTCTTCATGACCCAGTCTATGGCCAGTAGGAAGAGGAACAGAGACAGCAAACACCCCTGCCTGACACCGCTTCTGACCTGGAGCTCCCTGGTGAACTGCCCTTCGTGGATCACGCGACATGTCATGCCATCGTAGCTGCTCTTGATCAGGCGGACGAGCTTTGTGGGTACACCGCAGTGTCGTAGGAGTTTCCACAGAGTCTCTCGTTCCACGCTGTCAAATGCTTTCTCGTAATCCACAAAGTTGACGTACAGCGGGGAGCTCCACTCCAAAGACTGTTCCACGATGATGCGGAGAGTGGCGATCTGGTCTGTACATGATCGGTTTTTCCTGAATCCTGCTTGCTGGTCTCTCAGCTGGGGGTCAACGGAGCTCTTCATTCTCTCCAGGATGATCCTACTCTCCTCTTATACCATTATTCTCTTACTGATTTTGATTATTTGCTTTGTTTCATTGATATTTCTTGTTGTGTACCATGCTAAATGCTGGGGTTTTTTTCCCGGGGTTCTCCCGTTTTTCCCCGAGGTAGTCCTCAACTTGATGGTGATATAAAGTTTGCCTTCGGGTTGGCGTTTAGCAGGCTTTGTGTATTAGACACACAGCCTACTTCTTGCCCAAGGGTACTCCCCGTTCGTTCTCTCTCTCTCTCTCTCCTTTTCTTTCTTCTCCTCTCTCTCTCTCTCTCTCTCTCTCTCTCTCTCTCTCTCTCTCTCTCTCTCTCTCTCTCTCTCTCTCTCTCTCTCTCTCTCTCTCTCTCTCTCTCTCTCTCTCTCTTACCCCCCTCTCTCTCTTTCTCTCTCTCGCGGTCTCTCTCTTCTCTCTCTCTCTCTCTCCCAGGCCTCACACACGCGCATTTACTTTTGGCCGGCTCGCTCCTGTGCGCGCTTACACACACTCTTGTCTCTCGTGTTTAGTTTTTCTCGGAATCTTTCTCTTACGATTTTTTTCTTTGACGTCATTTTTACTTTTGTTCTTCCTTTTCTTTTCTTTTTCTTTTTATTTTTACGTCACCTTCAGTTGCCACATTCCTTCTGCATATAAAGATAAGTAGCGGCTAATGTCTCTGTTTGTTTGTCTATTTTGACAAAGGGTATTTACCCGAAATATTAATAAATTGTGTTGTACCGTTTTTTCTAAGCGTGTTTCTTTCTCCGTTGGGTACTTCTTTGATCCTGTTGAAGACCTTTCCTGGTACTGACAGCAAGGTGATTCCTCTGTAGTTGGAACACTTGCTGAGGTCGCCTTTCTTGGGAAGCTTGATTAGGTACCCCTCCTTCCAGTCAGCCGGCATCACCTCCTCTTCCCAGATCTTTCCAAACAGTGGGTACAGCATCTCTACTGTTGTCTCTAGGTCTGCTTTCAGAGACTCCGCTGGGATGCCATCTGGTCCTGCTGCTTTGCAGTTCTTCAAAAATGCCACTGCTCTTCTGATCTCTTCCCGTCTGGGTCTGTCACAGCTGATGGGTAGGTCGGTCTGGGGGGTCGGGTGGGCTGGGTCTGTTCAGTAACTCTTCAAAATACTCGGCCCATCTGTTGAGTTGGTCTGCTCTGTCTGCAATAGGCTTGCCTTCTTTGTCTTTAACTGGTCTTTCTGTATGGCCATACTTGCCAGACCATCTTCTGGTAATGTCGTAGAGCTAATTCATGTTGCCGCTGCCTGCTGCCTTTTCTGCCTCTGCTGCCAGGTGTCTGTGTAGGCCCTCTTGTCTGCCCTGATACAACTCTTCACCTCGCGGTTGGCTTCCGAGCATTCCTCCTGTGCCCTTGCTTTGGCTGCTCTCGTGCGACTGTTGTTGACAACTGCTTTCTTCTGCTTCCTCACTTATATCTTCTTCAAGGTCTGTGCCGATAGCCAGTCCTTGTGATGGTGTTTCCTGAACCCTACAGTGTCTGTCTTTGCAGATTGAGTTCAGCGCCTCTTTAACTGCCTTCCACTGCTGCTCTGTGGTGACCGCCTCCTCTTCATTTACTAGCTCCTGTAGCGCTTGAAACCGGTTGGACAGCACCAGTTTGAACTCTCAATTCTCTCACTCCAGTCTTTCTCAGGAGGCCTACATTATAGCGCTGTCTTCTTGTTGTCTCTGTGCGGCTTTTAACTTGAGCTTTATTCTTAAGGTAAGCAGATGGTGGTCTGAGGCGACATCTGCTCCCCTCCTCACTCGAACATCTTGAAGGGATCTTCTAAATTTCTTGCTGATGCAGATATGGTCTATTTGGTTCTCTGTAGTATGGTCAGGTGAGACCCAAGTTGCTTTGTGTATTCTTCTGTGTGGGAAGATCAGTGCTGCCTCCAAGAGTCTGTTTAGACTGAGCACAAAAGTCTACGAACCTCTCCCCGTCTGTTCTCACTCATCTCCCCTAGTCCCTGTCTCCCCATCACCTCTTCGTATCCGGTGTTGTCCTCCCCTATTTTGGCATTAAAATCGCCCATGACGATGGTGATGTCTCGCTCCGCACCGTTGTCCACAGCGGCACTCTGGAGTCGGTCGTAGAACTCTTGTTTCTCTTCCTCGTCACTGTCGAGTCATTAGTGGGCGCATCAAAATGACACTGGATGACGTTCAGCTTGATCTTTTTCTTGGTTCTAAAGGCTGCTGTGATAATTCTTGGCCCAAGAGGTTCCCAGCCCATCAGCGCTCTCTGTGCCATTGGTGACAGCATGAATGCTACTCAGTCCTTCTGTATGGGGGGCATTCCGCTCCTCTTCATGACCTGAATACAGAATCATCTCCCCACTTAACAGCCTTTTCTCTGGCCAGACCGCCTGCGTTCATCTGGCTTCACTGTCTACCTCACTGCAGGGAAAGGTTGTACTCAACTTTTGCATTTCCGCTGCTATCTGGGCGGCCTTGCCGCTCTGGTACATGGTCTTGACATTCCATGTGCCCATGGTTGTGTCCCTGAGCCGAGGTGGCTCGGTCCAGTGGCTTCCGAAGACTTCCGGCTTTCACCATACGACGTCATAAATCTTCTGGTCATGTAGCGGAACCTCAGGCGGCATATGGTTCCTCCTCCATGAAAGCCGGGAATTGCTGTTTTTCATTTCGTCGGCGTTTTTGTAGCTATTTCCTTATTTGCAGGGTGGGGAAGCTACCCCCACGCCCAACCCCCTTACTAGGAGGACCAGGGGTTTCAAGTTCTGTCGGGGTCACCTTCCCAGTCCCTTAGACCATGTTGGTTCACGGCACCTTATCTTTCATTCGGTGCACCCGGGCCCTCTCAGTCGCGAGGCGGGACCCCCTATCCACCACACAGGGGACGCGCATGGCCTCAACGCCATAACTTCTATGGTCCCAGCGCGAGGAAAGGGTATTTACCCGAAATATTAATAGTTGTGTTCAGTGTAACCGTCTTTTAGTTCTAAGTTCTTTCGTCTTGGTTTGCAACATTGAAAACTCGTTGAATTTGCAGTCCGCCAAGCCCGCCATGTCTCTTTATCCTGTCCTTGTAAATTCAGCACTAACTCCACGGAGAAAGACTGACAAGAATGATTAGCTGAAAGGTAGTGCTCGATTAGACTGTAGCCACAAGGCTCCAAGGCCATCAAGCACTATTCTTGAGGTATATCTGTTGGGGGGGGGATCTTAGGGGTTTCGGACCACCACCACCCTCCCCCCTTACCAGGCTCCCCCTCCCCCTCTCTCCCCCCCCCCCCCACTCCCCGACCCAAAATTGTTAAAATCAAATGCTATAACAAAGTCCCTTTTGGGGGTGTTTGGACCCCACCCCCTATTTAAATTTTTGGCGAGTTTCCACACCCACACACGCTACCCCCCCCCCCCCCCCACCACCACCCCCCCACTCCCTCCCCCCGTTGTTTAATTTTTCGGCCACTGGGAGAAGATCTAGCTAGCGTCGTCAACTGGAGGCCTTTCGTGTCAGATTGAAGGTCCCAAACAAAAAGTTGGATTCCGCCTCCCCCCACCCACCCACCCACCCCCACGCGAGGTAACTGACCATGTGAGCTTAGCAGAGCACTTAAAATGCAAAAGGCTCAGGTTTCACTCATAAACGTTAATTTCTTAGGAAAGGCAAGATTCTTTTCATTGACGACATTGTCATGGAGTCCTTCAATGAACCTATGCCAGTCATCTGCAAGATGCATAGATTCTCATGAGCCCCTGCAGATGCAGGGGCTCATGAGAATCTACACCTCTTGCTGACAGAGATTGCGACTCTTTTTCTGACACCCTTAGATCGACAGATTCTTCTAGAATGTTTGTGTCAGGTGCACATCGATTCTTAACCTTTTCCCACTGATATTGATACATGTATTTTGATTACTTTAAAAAAGAAAAACTGGGAGCACGTGCTAGTGGCTCACGTTTACCCTTGAAAACATTTTTTTACGCACGATTCGCTACACTCCTACGTTATGGGGGCGGGATCCGAGTGGCCGACCGATTTAACTCTGTAATCAGTCGGTCAGTGTCAGTGATCACGTTTCAGGAGTGGTTTGTCTATTTATAGCTATTCAAATTGTATTTTATTGTATTGTTAATTCTAATTTTATTTTATTTATTTATTTATTTTATTTTTTTATTTTATTGTTAATTCTAATTGTATATTATTATTTATTTTATTTCATTTCATTTCATATATTTTTATTTTATTTTTCATTTTATTTTATTGTTTACAAGTTATTTTATTATTTATTTTTAACATTTAATAGACATTAATTCATTTCCATTATAGTTCATTTTCGATTTCAATTTTATTTTCAACTTCAATCTCAATTTCATTTCATATCATTTTTTCTTTGACAACTGTATTGCCCAACGAGCAGATATGTTGGTCATCTTCCGCCTTCCTCTGAGAAGTCCCGTCACCACAAAACAGTCCGTCATCTAGTTTCAGTTAATTAACCCTTATCATTCGGAATACACCAGTGTGTGAAAAATTTTTTGACTAAAATAGTTCAAGGGTAGTGCCAGAATAGCTTGGCGCCTCTAGGCGCCAAGCTATTCTGGCACCACCCTTGACTAAAGCCATTGGTCTATATCCTTATCTGTAAGTACTAAAATGTGGCTTGCATAATTATGGCAGTGTTCAAATTTGAAGCTTTTAGTCTCAGTATGATATGGGTTAACTATAAATTATGTGTGCTGATTTGTAATTTTGGACCTGACGGCGCAAGACTGAACGGTCCAAATTCATAAAAAATAAAATATTAATTTTGGACACTATGCCTCCTCCAGGGTAATGTTTGCAAAGAAGGATATGCAGTGGCTTACGAACCGGTGCGACCACACTAAAGCCTCGCCTCACTCACTTCCTGTCGTCTGGCCAGTCAGTTACCCGTTCACTGCCTGACGAAAACTGAACACAATCAGTCCAACTGCGAGAAACATAGATCCTCAGGGGCCCCCGCAGTTGCGGGGGCTTCTGAGGATCTATGCCTCTTGCTGACACCAATATATATCCACGTTTCTTGGACGGTGGTCGCTCTGCGGCTTCGAGTTACCGAACATTTCAGAAACACAATCTGGGTCCACTGGCGGTAAACGGTTAACCCATATCACACCGAGGCTAAATTGTACACTGCCATATGCAAGCTACATTATAGTACTTACTGATACGGATATAGACCAATGGCTTTAGTTCAAGGGTGGTGCCAGAATAGCTTGGCGCCTAGAGGCGCCAAGCTATTCTGGCATTACCCTTGAACTATTTTAGTCACACTTATTTCACACACTGGTGTGTAGGGGGCTCTGGATAGAGGTAGCACCTTTGCTGTTCGGCAGCTGCGTCCTACATAGGACGGACGGGCATCACTGGTCCTCATCCATCTCCTTAATCTCTCACGTGCTGGCTCCAAGCGCCACACCCTGGCAAACCACCTCAGCTGGTGGGCTAAACCACGTGAGGGGTGGTGTTCACATTGCACCACTAGGCGGATGAGCTGTTTCTGACAGCCAACGGCTAGAGGACGGAGGAGATCAGGTTGGATCCAACGGCCAAATGTGGGGGAGTAAACCCTTCAAATCAGGAGTGGAGCCCCGAAGGCAGACAGCTGCCTGTATTCACGCACTGTTCTGGCAGCTCCTGCAGCCAAACTGGTGCCAAACGTACTGCTTTGCATTCCTTTGGATACATCAGCGAGGCCGAGAGGGGGATCTTGACGACTGGGCACCCCAGGATCTCCATACACTTCGCCCAGGCTTGCGCCCTGGAGAGGTCACTCCAGTGACTGACCCAGCAAGCGCATATACTCCATTGTCTTCCGAGACAGGATGCCAAAACTGTACTCCGAATGATAAGGGTTTATGGCCACCACCTCTGCAAATCTTCCAACGCCTCTGACTGGTCTTTAGGCCCTCAGGGCGGACGGCTTTCACAATGAGGTCAATTGTGCGTCCGAATAAGCCAATGAACGACGACATTCATTCATTTACTTTTATTTGGGCTCTGTGCGTGGACGGCAGGGGAATGGTTCTTCCAAACAGACCAATTTGGTTCGATCGTTCAGTCACTGCCGTGTGCCCATTTGGATCGAAATCCGGACTGAACCGGTGCCGGACTGCCGAGCGTGTAAAATGTTAAGAAATTCACAACAAAGAAAGAAACGCGCTTAGAAAGGACAATTACAGCACAGTTTTAAATCGGACTAAAACCTTCCCTGCCACTGGACGCCTATTTTGTTTCTGAAATGATATTTGTTTGCTCAAAGACCCAAAAAAGTCACAACCGCACTAAGGAACATGAATGCAAAACGGTCTCAGCAAGAGGCATAGATCCTCATGAGCCCCCGCAGTCGCGGGGGCTCATAAGGATCTATGTCACTTGCAGCTTTATCGCGTTCACTTTTCTCGCCAGTGAAGGGGTTAATATCATTTTTTGGGTCAAGATTTTCTTCACCATGTACCTACAATGTACCTACAATGTATCTACAGACTGGAATATGCTTGACCCTTGACCATTCGGAATACACCAGTGTGTGAAATAAGTTTAACTAAAATAGTTCAAGGGTGGTGCCAGAATAGCTCGGCGCCTCTAGGCGCCGAGCTATTCTGGCACCACCCCTGAACTAAAGCCATTGGTCTGTATTCTCATCTGTAAGTACTATAATGTAGCTTGCATATGGCAGTGTACAAATTTGAAGCTTTTATAGCCTCAGTATGATATGGGTTAATGCACTACTAATCTTTTGCTTCTTTTTTTTCCCCAGTTTTAGTGGGCGGCATGCATAACTGCACCTTAGTAAAATTTTGTGAGTAATTGCCCTTTCTAAGCGGTTACTTTTCCTTTGTAGTGATTTTTATTTGGATTGGCGTTCTACCGTTCCCAGGTCAACGGCACAACTAAATGGCGCAAATTAGCTCTGTGTTCGGCCATTAACACTTTCGAGCCCTGAGGTCGCAATTTCCCACCAAGTTCAGAATTGAACACTGCACTACTGTTCAGGAGGCCACCGACCACGATAGTTCAAAGGTGGTGCCAGAATCAGTAGCTTGGTGATTTTTCATGCGCCATTTTTTCCTGATACCGCCCTTGAGCTTTCTTAATCGACCCACATCTTGCTGTAGTGTGTCAGAACTGCGTGGGTTAACAGAAAATTGTCGCCTGCTATAGCTCTGTGTCCAGCCATTGACGGGGGTGGCGGCATGACCTGTTTAGCTCTGTACTGGACGAGTCAATGGTAATGTCATGATCGATACTCTATTCTCGGATCTGACCGGTCTAGCCTTGGCCTGAAACAGGCTGAACCCCAGTCACCTTCTCCCCATGAAAAACATATGAGTTGTTCCAGCTAGAGGCATAGATTCTCGTGAGCCCCCGCGATGATCTATGTCTCTTGCAGATGGGAAGCGGTTTGCAAAGACGATCCGACATCGGGCATCGGGAATGTAACACTAATCTTTTTGCCGGAAAATGCGCGAAAAGGGCCGCGCCAAAAATTAAGCCATATCCGTAGGTTAAGAATTTCCAGATTGAAAGTGCGCAGTTCGGGATTATGTAAAAAATATTTTATGAAGTTCCTGAAAGACAAGTTGTTCAAGCATGAGTTTCCACATGATAATACTTTTACAAGATGGCGTTGAAGAAAAGTAACAAGAATGAAAAGTCGGTCACACAGTTTGTTTGTTTTTTTTAACCGGTCACTAGAAGATGCAATGACGGAAACTAAATCTGTTTCACAATGTTTCGAAAAGTTACGAACGTGAGAGGTTGAAGCTTGAAAGTCCGACATTTTAAAAAGTAATATGATAGTTTTTATTTTCATTTCCCTTTGAATTGACTGCGATATGATACTTTGAAGATGTTTCAGTTTGAAGGTGCAATTTACAAATGGGTTTCAGTTGATTTTCGTGTGTAGGTTTCATCAAATGCGCGTTAGAAATGTTTGAATATTTTCTTTCCGGTTGTTTTTAGTTGTTTTTGTGTGGGAAATATTAACGTCAAACGTGTAAAAAAAAATAAAATAATAAAAGCATCACTGCTAACATTAACCTTAACTATTGTTTTTTTGTTTGTTTTTTTTTTGGGGGGGAGGGTGGTGGGGTGGGGGGGGGGGGGGTGGATGAGAGCATACTTGCGCATACGTCTTGAAGACGGATAAACCCTAACACTGAAGAGAAGGAAAGAACCCAACGGAGAAAGAAAACTCTTAGAAAAGACAGTTACAACACAATTGTGTTGTGACTGTCTTTCTAAGCGTGTTTCTTTCTCCGTTGGGTTCTTGTTATTTTACACGCTTGGCAGTCGCCGTTTTGGTCTGGATCCTGATTTTTTTTTTAAAAAGAACATTTGCTGATGCGGTATACCTAAGGGGAAATTCGACAGTGTCCTGTGTCTTGTGTTCGTCCATCAATAATGCCCCGGACAAAATGCAGCATAACGGATGCCAGAAGAACAACAGAATAACGCGTGGTGGTCTAAGTCCCGGACTGGGGACTTCTTCTCTAAAGACATCAAAGGAGTCCATTCAACTATGGATGGTGCCTGATCTGCTTGCAGCTTGCTTAACCCCTTCAATGCTGAGAACAGGATCCAACTGCAAGAGGCATAGATCCTCATGAGCCCCCGCAGTCGCGGGGGCTCATGAGGATCTATGCCTCTTGCTGAAACCACTTTGTGTCCATGTTCCTTTGAAGGCCGGGGATCTTTGACGTTGAATTTACGATTTGAAAAAGGCAATCTGCGTGCAACTGGCGGTAGTGAAGGGGTTACGTATGGTGTCAGGTTAGGTAGGCGCCAAGTTATTTTGGAACCACTTTGGGATGGTTGATCCGCACACTGTAGCGTGTCTGTGCTGAAAGCTGAACGTTCCATTTCAGTTGCTGTCGCGGTGTGTTGTATGTAGCACAGATCTCTCCAAGAAAAGTTAGTTATAGTTATTTGGGTTTAACGCCGAGCAGGCAACTAAGGCCATCTCACGGCGGCGCCGAGAAAAGAAAGGACAAGACTGAGCATAGCAAGACTCGCCATAGTGAGGCCAGATAAGACGAGAAAAGACGTCGTGAAAACTAATCGTAAATCACCTTCCTTTCTTTTTTTTTTTTTTTCTTTTTTTTTTTTCGGAAGTAGGGATGGGGGGGGGGGGGGTTTGGTTAAAAATATATTGTCAAAAATAAAAGGTGTCAAATTTTGGACTGAAATAGTTTACTAATCTGCAACAGACCTCACATTAAAACGCAGACGCACATGACGACTACCAACCGAGAACCTAAAATAATGACCTACTGTCCTTTGAGTAGGCTAGAAAGTGTTTTTTTTTTTTTTTTTTTTTTCCTCTACTGAAAAGACATTTTCGTCAAGTTTTACTGCTCTTGAAAATTGAATACGCCTAAACTCCGTCGACACCGGTTTTGATCTCCAGCCGTGATGCAGCCGAGAGCTATATTTCTCCTTCACGAGGTCACGTTTGGCTCGTTATGCTAAATATCGATCTGTGTCGTACATTCCTCCAGGATAACGTTTCGCCTGCAAGAGGCATAGATTCTCATGAGCCCTTGCGACCACAAGAGCTCATGCGAATCTACGCCTCTTGCTGAGTGGAATCGATCCCAGCTGGCATTGCGTATTGAGGGTGTCGTCGGGTTGAAACATGCGACTGCGCAGAATCAGCCGGTGTATATTCCTGTCCTCTGCTTTACTGTCACAGCTTATTCTTGGCGCGCGCGCTTCCAAAAGCACGCGCAGTGATGACGCAAAACAGACGCTTCCGATATTTCTGGCCGACATTTTCTAACCGCAGTGACGTAAAGAGGTGAGTATAGTGCGTACGAAGATCTTTATGAATGAACTTGCAGGAGATTTTTTGGTGTGAAAGAAAATGCCAGGTTGATAAAGGCAGTAAAAGTGGGGACTATTTTTAGGAGTGTGAGCATATGCGCGTCACAGCTTCTTCCGCGTACATTCACAATGAAAATAATTATGAGTTCATCATTACCTAGTGCACACTTACTACACGACTTTCCCTGAGTTGTAAAACTCCAAGTACTTTCCGCCGTGGTCACGTGAATACACTATGTATACACCATCACGTGTGATTACATTGTGCATACACCCTACCAAAGACTGAACCACAGCAAGGAACTTTGTCATGCTGAAACCCGGCCGCACAACCGAAAAGGTGCCGACTGCCAAACGTGCAAAATACCTGTCTTTTACTTAACTCATTCAGCCCGACGCACGTATTTCCCAAATTTTGGAGGCATTATCTAACGACCATGTACCTGTTGCAGGAGATGGATCGACCATGATAATTCAAGGGTAGTGCCAGATTAGCTTGGCGCCTGTCGGCGCCAAGCTAATCTGGCACTACCCTTGAATTACCATGGGTCGACCCATCTCCTGCTGTAGTGCGTCAAGGCTGAATGGGTTAATCCAGAGCAAACATATGACTGCAAAGGGTGAAAAATGCAAAAAAAAAAAATCCCATCAGTGAAAGAAACACGTTTAGAAAGGACAATTACAACACTACCATGTTGCACTACCTTGTTGTAATTGTCCTTTCTAAACGTCACAGTGTTTCTTTCCCTGATGGGACTTTCTCTGTCTTTTCCTGGACTATCATAGTAACAAAAGTCAGCACAAACCGCGCATGATCAAAAACGAATTTGCCGACTCACATAATCAACATAGTTTATGGAAAATATTGTTTAAAATAATTCATGCACAAAGTGCATGTCAGTGTTCATCTTCCCAGGGGAAATAATGTAAATGACGAACTTTGTATTTGCGTCACTGATAATTTCTTGGGGTGTTATACAGAAATTATCATCCCATGGTCTCCTTCGGATATCTTGCGATGTACAACAGTTCGAATTCAGAGTTGCACCACGAGAGAAGTGAACACTGAAAAATGCCGCGTTTCTTCTTCTATGTGCTTCTTTGTGATTTTGGGGACGTCACGGGCCCAGTATGTCTAAAATCCCAGATTAGCCAGATGATGTGAAACGAGCAGCACCATAGAATTACATAATGTCGTTTACATAATACGTTTGTCGGTCACAACTGCCGGAGTCACTTCAATCAATTTATCTCTGTTGTTTTCCGCAATGATTCCGGCGTGCAGTGTTTTGACTCTGGAAATGCATCGACCATTTTTGTCTCCACCCTTCGGTTTCCAAATTGCCTATGGTGCATGTTCTACCAATGAGATCAGCCCTTTTTGCGTATGCACATTCCCGGCCTGAATATCGTCTGCTCTTGCGCGTGCGTGTGCATACGGTGTTTAGACATACCGTGCTCAACTCTGTCTGTGTGTGTGTGTGTGTGTGTGTGTGTGTGTGTGACGCCACCACAACCAACTGTGTGTGCGAGAGTGGAGTGTGTGAGTGTGTCAGTCACTCGGTTGGAAATGGATAAGCAAGCACTTTACGTCAGCCCCCGTTTCGGCGTCCAAACCATTTTCCGCTGACTTCATTACATTTACTCTATCTTCATAGCACAGACGTAAATTCGCAACAAGTCTTCCGTCCGCAAGAGGCATCTTCGCAGGGGCTCATGGGAATCTATGCCTCTTGCGGACGGAAAAGACCGCAAAGCCTTTTCACTACATACAGCGCGAGAAATGTACGTCTACGTGGGGCATGGCTGGATGATTCCGTTCAACTCTTCAGTCACCCGGCGTGTCGGTCTTGGGGAATGACTACTTAGCTGGCTGTAACTCCAAGAAATCGGCACACAGAGTCGGTTGACTGACGTGTCGCCAATGACAGGCAACTCAGTAAAGAGAAACGTAGCAGGACGGAACAGCGCAACCATTTACGATGTGTATAGTAGAGGCTGAAACTCGCTCTCCTCTCGGACCCGAGCGAGTGCGTGGGAGGGCGTTCGCCGCGTACTACTAAGAGCTGTGGCTAGTCACAACACGAGCGAAGTTGCGTCGCGTTGGATTATGTGAATGAATGAAAAGCGATGGCCGCAAGTTTACACTCGGAGGCGCCCCAGCGACAGACCATGAGTCGAGCGGACAAGAAGGTTCGATTCCTCCTCGATACGGGAGGGGGGCCAGGTGAGTGTTGGGACAAGGGATGTGCGTGGTTTTTAAACAGGTGTGCGTTCGAGGGGCTGAGTTCGCGTGTGTTGTTAGTGTGTCGAGGAGGTGTGTGTTCACGCTTAACAGACGGTGTTTTATGTGTTTACATCCGAGTGGTGACAGTTGTACCATCGATGAATTTCTCTTCGATTTCCTTTGGAATTACTAAATGATTCAGCAAGAGGTATAGATCTTCATGAGCCCCTGCAGTTGCGGGGGCTCATGAAGATCTATGCCTCTTGCAAATGTCTCTTGGGATGAAGGTGTACGTGTGTGCATGTGTGAATTATAGATTTTTGCCCGTCAATTGTGCTAGCTTGCACATTCTTTGCGCTGGCTGTGGGTCGAAGCCTGTTCGTTAGAGTATCAGTGTCCTATGCTGGTGAGCGGCCTTGAAAAAAGATTAATTAAGCGTGATGTTGTGTTTGTATGTGCGCCTATCCGTCCCGGACGTGTGTCAAATGTCCGTCTGTCTGTCGTCCGTCCGTTTTTTATCAGTCGGATGTCAGTGTTTTTATGTTTTTATTTGTCGTTATTTTCTCTTTTTTTTCTTCTTTTTTTTTTTTTTTTTTTTTTTTTTTTTTTAATTTACTGATAATTATTTCCGCGAGTCCGCTGAACCACGGTTTGATTTATCTGCCTGTCTGTTATCTAACTGCCTGTCAGTCTGTCGTTTCGTCTGTCCATGCGTCCGTCTGTCAAACCGTTCATTTAGTACGTGCCGCTATCGTTGACTGACACGGTGTGCTGGTCTGTAATTTTGGACCTTGCAGCGTACAACCGCATGGTCTAAAATCACAGACCAGCACACAAATACCCGTTTAAGGCAGTTTTCGTTTCATATGACTTTTTTTCTAAACATGATAACTTTTCGATTGACCAACCTAACTTATTTGCAGTTATGATTTTATTTTCCTGCTTATATTTTAGACATACGTTGAGTTAGTATTTATATTCAACCGATTTGCCGTGATTTAATTCTGTCTGATCATACTTCCCCTCTCCCCTCCCCAAAAATAAAATTATATATATATATATATATATATATATATATATATATATATATATATATATATATATATATATATATACACACACACACACACACACACACACACACACACACACACACACACACACACACACACACATGGCAGATTAAGACACACATGGGCAAAGGTGGTGCATATGACGATGAGACCCACAAAAATACCTCGCATTAAGAAACTGTACAAAATAATTAACTGATTCGGTCCCGACACACCACCTCAAGATATGGATTGGCCATGATAGTTCAAGGGTGGTGCCAGAGTAGCTTGGCCCCTATAGGCGCCAAGCTATTCAGGCATCACCCTTGAACTATCATGGTCGATCTGTCTCCTGAATTGTAATGCAGTCAGTCCTCAGAGGACAACTCCAAAATGTGGGTATTTCATACCTGGGACACAATGGTTTAATAAATGTACAAAGCAGCAATCAATCGTGGGCGTTTAGAGAAATATTTGAATTAAACTTGTATTTTTTTTTCAAATCCACCGATTATATTATACAGTATTTTAGACGTAAGTTCATGATTAAGATACTTATTCTACTATAGTGTGATACTTATTTTACTATAGTGTGATATAGATGTGGCATCGTATTGCATCGCTGTGTGTGTGTGTGTGTGCGCGCGCGCGTTTGTGTGTGTGTGTGTGTGTGTGTGTGTGTGTGTGTGTGTGTGTGTGTGTGTGTGTGTGTGTGTGTGTGTGTGTGTGTGTGTGTGTGTGTTTAAAGAGTTGTGGCTTGTGGTAGTCGACCATTTTGGAACTGACGTGACACTGAAAAATAGACGCTTGTGTGTGATTTTGAACCGTACCTCTTGTAGCCTGTGGCCTTTCGTCGCCGGGCCCGCCATTTTGGAAGCCAAAGGTTTACAACACCGAAAAAATGTGATGCTAGTCTGTGAAATTGGACCTTACGGCTACAAGCAGTAAGGTGCAAAGACATGTACCAGCACGGATATAATTAGATATTATGCAGAATCAGCACACATATTACAGATGCTCATGGACGCATTTCTTTTTAGTTTTAACGAGAGTGACATTTCGCAATATGTGTGTGTGTGTGTGTGTGTGTGTGTGTGTGTGTGTGTGTGTGTGTGTGTGTGTGTGTGTGTGTGTGTGTGTGTGTGTGTGTGTTTGGGTATAGATATTGCAATCCGCTTTTAAACATAATTATGTTGTTTCAAACATCCACTCAAGAGTTGTGACAAGATTTATATACCGGCCCATGATTTTACTAATACCATGATTTTCATACAGTCATGATTTACGTAAACCGAGATTTACATAATTATACGTACACAAACCACGATTTCACATTCACATTACCACGACTGTGTGTTCGCATACAACGATATTACATACATATTCCACAATTTTACATGCATATGCCAAGCACTATTTTGAATACATATTCCACGACTTGGTATTGATATACAATGATTTACATATACTTCGCTTTTACATTTATATACCACGATTATACCTACACAAAGCAAGACAGTATGTACATATATAACAATTTTACTTACATATAGATGTGGCATCGTAATTTTGACATGCATATACCAAACTACATGATGTTGCATACATATATCACGAGTTTACGTGCATATACCATAATTGTTATATGCATATACCAAACATGATGTTGCATACATATATCACGATTTTATATTCATATACCACGATTGTACATACATAGAACCCCGATTTTGCATACAAATACTATAGTTGTACGTAAAATACAATGATCTGCATACATATACATATGCATATTGATTTACATATACTACGATTGAACGCCATATATAATTACATACCCCAATTTTACATACATATACCACGATTTTGCATACACGTACGACGATTTGTGTGCGTATACCACAATTTTTCGTACACTTTGTACCACGAGTAAGATAGACATATAGCACGATTTCCATATACATGTACCGCCACGATTTTGCATACATGTACCACAATTTTGCGTACATTTACCACAATTTTGCACTAACATAGATGTACCACGATTTTATGTACAAGCAGCGCGATATTTCATACGTTTACGTCATATTTTTGCATACGCACATCACAGTTTTCTGTACATACTGTGTACATATTATGCAAGGCGTTCTATTCAGGACTGCGCATCACGCTTTCAGTTAGTTTGTTTTGCGTTTTAGTTCTGTCAGTACTCCTACAGAACTCACACTATAACACTGACAAGTAGAGAAGATGGCTCCACCATCACGGTAGTTCATTTCAGTGCCTGATTAGCTTGGCGCCTACTGCGCATCACGCTTTCAGTTTGTTTTGCGTTTAGTTCAGTTCTGTCATTACTCCTACAGAACTCACACTATAACACTGACAAGTAGAGGAGATGGCTCCACCACCACGGTAGTTCATTTCAGTGCCTGATTAGCTTGGCGCCTGTGCAGGCGCCAAGCGAATCAGCCACTGCCATGAACTATCACAATCGATCCATCTTTTGGTGTATGCGTAGGATCAGATCAATGCAAATACCCGACACCAATTAACCCTTTTAGCCCCAAGGTCCCATTTCTCAAATTTTGGAGGTGTTGCCGCCTAACGACTCTGTACCAGTTGCAGGAGATGGGTTGACCGCGATAATTCAAGGGTAGTGCCAGATTAGCTTGGCGCCTTCAGGCGCCAAGCTAATCTGGCACTACCCTTGAATTATCATGGTCAACCCATCTCCTGTTGTAGGGACTCGGGGCTTAATGGGTTAGACAAAATCATACACACTATCCTACAGTTGATGCGGAACTGTTGGATTGACTTTTCTCGATGTCGTGTACAGGTCTGTGACATTGGACACGCGGCTCTTGGCCGTAATGTCCAAAATCACAAACCAGCACGCAATGTTCAAGCAAAATAAGCTGGCACACTATCCCAACCCGGACATATTTTTCAAACATTACATAATCATGAAACTTCCCCTCGAGCGACAGAACAATTATAGTAAAATATCATCCCGTCACACTTAAGTACTATCGTTATCATGTGCGCGATCATAAACTGATGTCTGTAATATGAACAGATTAACTCAGTCGAGCCGTGCAGCCTTCGGATACGCGGTACACAGCCGCGTATCCGATTGCCGTACGTCTCGAATGTGTTGACTCTTAAACTCCGAGAACTAAATGTCTTCCACTCGTTTTATAGAATGGAGATACGGAACTGTGACGTGCAAAACAAATCGCAGACGTCTTTCTTTTGTGCGGCCATCATCTATCCGTATCCTAAATGATGCCATGGCGTAGACCTATAGTCATGGCATCATTTGAAGGACGGTCAAGACTGTGATGTCAGCCTTAGATCAGGTCTATGAATTTGCAATGTCATGTCGAATCGCAAGTGTGTGTGTGTCGGTGTGGTTTGTTTGCGTGTGTGCGTGCGTGTGTGGTGTGCGCGTGGTATAAGGTAGTGTTGTCTCAGTTAATTTTTAAGAACGTTTTCTTTCTCGGTAGATATTGACACTACAGATGGTTGTGGTGTTATATACGTGCACATACTCTCTGTAATCGGTCGGTGTGTTCTAGTCAGTCAACTGTATTTATTTCTCTAGGTGGATATTGACACTACAGATGGTTGTGATGTTATATACGTGCACATACTCTCTGTAATCGGTCGGTGTGTTCTAGTCAGTCAACTGTATTTATTTCTCTAGGTGGATATTGACACTACAGATGGTTGTGATGTTATATACGTGCACATACTCTCTGTAATCGGTCGGTGTGTTCTAGTCAGTCAACTGTATTTATTTCTCTAGGTAGATATTGACACTACAGATGGTTGTGGTGTTATATACGTGCACATTCTCACTGTAATCGGTCGGTGTGTTCTAGTCAGTCAACTGTATTTATTTGTTTTATGTTCACATTAATGTTGTTTTTACAACTGTTTTTAAAAATTTCCGCTGCAAACAAATTCCCCATCAATAAAGGTATTCGTATTCGTAGTCGTATTCGTATTCAGTTCTGGGAGTTTAAGAGTTAAGACGCATGACCACAGCCTCGCCGTTTTTTTTCCGTTTTGCCGTTTCTTTGATTTTACCGCTGTGCTATAGAGTCTGATCCAAAATATCAGCAAGTCACTTTTCGCCGTTTCAGAGTGTCTCGTTTCGCCGTTTATTAAATTTTACCGCTGTTCGATAGAGCGTGACCAAAAATATCAGCGAATTCCGTTTCGCCGTTTCGGCGTGTTTTGTTTCGCCGTTTATCGAATTTCGTCTCCAGCTCCAACCGCAAGGTGGTCAGACATATGATTCGCTGCACATGCTGTTGGAAACGATATATAATCACAATGCATATTGATGCATATTAATGCATCCTGTCAAAATGCAAGCTGTGTCATTTCCTTTAGACATAAAAACTCGTTATGCAGTAATGTGTCTTGAAAGAAACTAAACAAAATAAGGTGATGATCATTTATAAAACTGACATGTATTGTAATGTACTTTGATTAACGCTTACAGATGACAGGCTACGTAAGAACGAGAAATAGAGGACTTTTCATTACTTTCTGTCAAGTGCTATATCGGCCTTGACCCTTTTCCTACCGAAACACTATTGCTTGAAATAAAGTTGACTATGAAAGTTCAAGGGTAGGGTCAGACTTGGCGCCTCAGGCGCCAAGCTATTCTGGCACCACACTTGAACTAAAATGGTTGATCTATCTCCTAATCTGTAATGCAGCCTCCATAGGGAACAGCAAGGTTTTTGTTGTAATCAACCTCAGTATGTAATGGGTTAAATGAGCGAACAATGCATTGCTACTTGACGCTGTTTCTCAAAACGGCGATACGTCACTTCCTGTAAATCGACGCCATTATCATAGGCGAATCGCATCTTGTGGGAAAAAGAACGAAACAGGAGACTGCGAAACGGGAAACGGCAGAGCGTGTCGAACGCGCACAGAATTTGTGCGTAAAATATATTATCCCACTCTGTGCTCTGTGTGCGTAATAAATGTACTAATAGTTAATAGTGAGGCTATGTTTACACAAGACGACTCCTAACAACGAAGGATAGCCAAGTCACGATTGATAATTACCTTGCCATAAGCGAACATCTCCAAGAGGAATTGATTGATTGATTGTACATTGCTTAACGTCCCGACAGCAACAAGGCTTTCTCAGGACGTGCCTGCACTGCTTTTGAAAAAAAAAAAAAAAAAAAAACAGAATATTGAATGTATGTCGCCAGCCGGTACACTACGTTAAATAAACCTACAACATGGGGCCTAAATAATGCTAAAACCATTTGGCAACACACATCCAATATCAAGAGCTACAGGCAGTGCAGACAGTAGGAAGAGTTTTAAAAAGGCAAATACAGATGAATGGACCTCGGGTAGACAGAAACACATGCCCCAGAATAGAAAGGAAAACCCACCCTGTGGGGCTGACCAGGGTGACCCTGGGAACTAAAAAGTACCTAACCCCACCCAAGTCCCCCAGGGCAGACCCGGGTGGGGTTCCAAGAGGAATACTACTCAGTACTACTACTACTACTACTACTACTACTACTACTCAGTACTACTACTACTACTACAACTACAGTTCAGTAGCTGATCTGGCCCTTCGTCTGTCTTGTACTGTGTTTGTCTTAAATGGCGTAAATCCGTGTCTGTTACGTGAGTGTGCGTGTTGGGTTTCAGTTCGCGGCGCTTTGAGTCGATTCGCCCAAAAATTGAGAAAAATCGCCTATATAATAACGGTATTATTATTATTATTATTATTAATAATAATAATAATAATAATAATAATAATAATAATAATAATAATAATAATAATAATAATAATAATATATTTATATAGCGCCTAACATCCCGACGGAGCTCTAGGCGCTTTACAACAGACACACAGTTTGCAAAAATAAATATACACGTACTGTCTGGCATAATATAATAAAAGAACAAAACTAAATAGCCACAAAACACTGGTCAGTGTGTACGTGCACATACGCGATCACGAACACACACACACACACACACACACACACACACACACACACACACACACACACACACACACACTCACACACACACACACGGGCGGCACACACATACACACAGAACACACACAAAACACACACACACACACACACACAAACAGGTCATCAGTAGGCATGATCCTTATGAGATCAGTAGACAACACTCCGATCATCTCCAAGAGGCATAGATCCTCATGAGCCCGGATCTTGCCTACTGATGACGGAGTGTTGTCGGCTGTGCTTGTCTGTGTTGTCTGTGCTTGTCTGTGTTGTCTGTGCTTGTGTGCTCGTCTGTGATGTCTGTGCTAAGTTTGTCTGTCAGTGTTGTCTGTGCTTGTCTGTGCTTGTCTGTGATGTCTGTGCTAAGTTTGTCTGTGTTGTCTGTGCTTGTCTATGTTGTCTGTGCTTCTAATACCCACTGTTCATTCACCGTGACTTTCGCTCTCGTTCATTTTTCGAGTCGTACGACGTAAACGTAACCTCTCTAATCTGTGGTTTATAACCTTACTGACTGTACCGTAAGATCCAAAATCTCAGAGCAGCACACATTCTGACTAGCGTAGCTCGGCGCTCCAGCCAAACTCAGTTGCACGACGGACTGCCGTGGATTTTTCTGATCTATTGGCTATCGGTAGCGAGTTTGGTCGAAGTGATTCCAGTCCTGTAGGCATCCACTCCACACAACGGGCACACGACGGCCAAAGGGTTAAGTATGATTTTCTTGACAATTTGTCCCATTGGAGGAAATTTGAGTTTCCTCCCCCGCGTTGCCGCCGCGCAGCGCCGCCCGACTACGACACCGTGGCTTCGGCTGCACTCACATCAAAGTGCTAAACGCATCATTGTGCACAGTTTGCTTTCACTGCAAATGAGGAAAAATCGTTTCAATCGACCGGACGCCACTTGATGCTATTCTTGCCCTGCTTGTTGCGTCATTATGCGTTAGAAGTTTCATCAATCGATTGTTCGCCCGCTATTTGTGTGCTTGTCTGTGCATACTGAGTTACAGTAACTCTTTCACTGCGGCCGAGAAACGGTGATCCCGATCCATCTGCAAGAGGCATAGATCCTCATGAGCCCCCGCGACTGCGGGGGCTCATGAGGATCTATGCCTCTTGCTCAGACCAATTTGTATCCATGTATCTTGGACGGTTTTGGTTTTTGATAGTTGAGTGAAGGAAGATTTCAGAAACAAAATTGAACGTACAGTGGCGGGGAAGGGGTTAAGGCTTCTCAGGGCTATAAGGTTTACAATCACAGACCAGCCTCCCCCCCCACACACACACACACACGCACACCAACCCCCCCCCCCCTTCCACACACACACACACACACAATCACACACATACACACATACACACACCAGCCCCCCCCCCCCCCCACGCACACACTCACGCACACACACACAAACACACCAGCCCCCCCCCCCCCCCACACACACACACACACAAACACACCAGCCCCCCCCCCCCCCCACACACACACACACACACTCTAATCACACACACACACGCACACACACACACACACACACACACACACACTAGCCCCCCACCCCCACCCCCCCCACACACACACACACACTCCTAACTCCTAATCACACACACACACGCACACACACACGCGCGCACACACACACACACAAACACACCAGCCCCCCCCCCCCCACACACACACACACTCCTAATCACACACACACACGCACACACACACGCGCACACACACACACCAGCCCCCCCCCCACACACACACACACACACACACACACACTCCTAATCACACACACGCACACACACACACACATACACACACACGCACACTTTATTATTATTTTCTGGGATTGCGTGGGTGGGCTATTTTCTGCATACGCCGCACTTGTGTTTAGCTAGGCACTGTTTGCACAAGTCAAAAAGCGGAACAAAAATAAAAAAGGATGATGGTGCAGTGTCACACGAAGCCGGAGTCAGGTAAAACCGGTTGTGCGGTCACTGTCGATCCATCTTCCGCAGTGAGCGTCGCAGGGATTTATTGAGCTTGGCTTTGATTTTCCTGCTGTTCCACCTTTCGCTACCAGCGGCACGTGCAATATGAGTCATGATCAAGAGCGTAAAATCCAATGCGCAACAGGTCATCGGGCCGACGTCGGTCGCCGTTGGCCCGCGCACGGCCGTGCGCGGACCAACGGCGACCGACATCGGCCCGATGGTCTTTTGCGCATTGGGATAGACTTGAACCGATGGACTATGTTGCATTACGTCATTTATTTATTTATTTATTATTTAATATTTATTTATTAATATGATTTCTTTATTTAATATTTCTTTAATATTCTTTAATATTTCTTTAATATTTATTTATTCATTTATTTATTTCATTATTTTTTGTTGTTGATATATTTCTTTCTTCATTTCTTCATTTCTTCATTCAGTTATTGAGAAATAAGTATTCTTACTTATCTATTGAAAACTATTTATTTATTTATTTATTTATTTATTACTTCTACTACTACCACAACTGCTACTACTACTACTACTACTACTACTACTGCTACTACTACTACTACTACTACTACTACTACTACTACTGCTGCTACTTGTTTTTCTTACTATTTTTTACAATTTTACAAGTGAGTGTGTCTGTTTTTGAGGTGTTTTTGTTCCGGAAATTATCATTTCGCTTGGATTAGTCTCGCTTGGGTTTCATGTTACATTTGGATGTGTTGAATGACAGGACTTCACAATGTTTAGTGTGTTGGTCTGTGAGTTTGGACTGCTTTGATGTGTTTGGTTTGCATGATTTTTTTTTCCTGCCCGGTGCCTATTAACCCTTATCATTCGGAATACACCAGTGTGTGAAATAAGTTTGACTAAAATAGTTCAAGGGTAGTGCCAGAATAGCTTGGCGCCGGTCTATATCCTTATAATGTAGCTTGCATATGGCAGTGTACAAATTTGAAGCTTTTAGCCTAATCAATGAATTGTATCTTGATGGAGGTTATCCATGGGTCAGAGGCAGCTGGTCAGAAAAGGCAATGACTTTAAGAAAAATAATAATAATAATACCGGTCATTATTTAGGTGTTATATATATATATATATATATATATATATATATATATATATATATATATATATATATATATATATATATATATATATATATATATATATATATATATATATATATATATATATATATATATATATATAATTTTTCAATAAATTCTGAGAATGCTGTGCTAAAGCCATGGAATTCCAGGCTGATAAGCTTGCATTGTGTCAACAGGACATCAGCTGTCCTTTTTATGACTGCATCGCTCACAAGATCTTTTGAGCCTTCCACTGAACACCTACTAGGGACTACCCTAAAGAATATATATATATATATATATATATATATATATATATATATATATATATATATATATATATATATATATATATATATATATATATATATATATATATATATATATATATATATTTATATATATTTTTTTTTTTTTTTTTCTTGGCTTGACTTCGCGAACGAAGATTCTATAGGGCTTGCCCACGTCGTCTGCAGGCATTTTCGTGGCTGCGGAGGCCAATCCGGGACAGGCAGGTACGACCGCAGTGGCTGCAGGGGAAGGTCTGTTCAGGGTTCTGAGTTACGACAGCTCTGTTTTTTCTTCTGAGCCGCTTGTCCTTAAGGTTAGCTCTGCGAGAGTCCTCAAAGGAGACAGCTGCCTTGTGAATGGTGGAGCGCCAGGTGTCACGGTCCGCAGCAAGCGAAGACCACTGGCGGTGGTCGATTTGGCAGGCACTAAGTGACTTCTTGAGACCGTCTTTGTATCTCTTCTTTGGTGCCCCTCTGTCTCGGTGTCCAGTGGCGAGCTCGCCGAACAGAGTGATCTTGGGTAGGCGATGATCCTCCATCCTGGAGACGTGCCCCGCCCAGCGAAGCTGTGTCCGCAGCAGCAAAGCCTCGATGCTCACAGTTTCCGCCTGTTCAAGGACCTCGACGTTGGTGACATAGTCACTCCAGTGAATGCTGAGGATGGTACGCAGGCAGCGCTGGTGAAAACGTTCGAGGAGTCGTAGTTGGCTGCGGTAGAGGGCCCAGGACTCGGAACCGTACAGCAGGGTGGTGAGGACGACAGCTCTGTACACGCTGATCTTGGTGCCTTTTTTCAGCTGTTGATTGTGCCACACCCGCTTGAATAGTCGCCCGAAAGCACTGTTCGCTTTTGCCAGCCTGTTGTCCAGCTCCTTGTCCAGCTTGGCGTCTGACGTGATGATGCAGCCAAGGTAGGTAAACTGGTGTACAGACTTCAGTTCGGACTCGCCGATGGTGATGTGGGGAGGGCGATGCTCTTCCTTGGGTGCCGGCTGATGAAGGACCTCTGTCTTTTTCAGACTGACCTCAAGTCCAAAGAGCTGGGCGGCATCTGCGAAGCAGGACGTAATGCGCTGCAAGGCTCTCTCTGTGTGTGCAACGAGGGCAGCGTCATCAGCAAAGAGCAGCTCACGAATCAGTTGGTCTAGGGTTTTCGTGTGGGCCTGCAGTCGTCTGAGGTTGAACAGGCTGCCATCGAGACGATACCTGATGTACACTGCGTCGTCGTCGTCGAGGTCCACTGTGGCCTGCTTCAACATCATGCTGAAGAAGATGGTGAAGAGGGTCGGTGCCAGCACGCAGCCTTGCTTCACGCCGTTGCGAATGGGGAATGGTTCTGAGAGGTCACTGTTTAGTCTGACCTGGCCTTGCTGGTCCTCGTGGAGCTGGACGATCATGTTGAGGAACTTTGGGGGACAGCCTAGTCGCTCCAGGATCTGCCACATACCTTGCCTGCTCACAGTGTCAAACGCTTTTGTTAGGTCGACAAACGTTACGTACAGCCCTTTGTTCTGCTCGCGGCACTTCTCCTGAAGCTGTCTCAGCACAAAGACCATGTCGGTGGTACTCCTGTTGGCTCTGAAGCCACACTGGCCCTCTGGGAGGTGGTCTTCAGCGATGGCAGGTACCAGCCGATTCAGGAGCAACCTTGCGAGAATTTTCCCGGCAATGGACAGCAGGGTAATTCCACGATAATTAGAGCAGGCAGACTTCTCTCCTTTGTTCTTGTACAGGGTGATGATGACTGCATCACGGAGATCCTTTGGTAGTGTTCCTTTTTCCCAGCAGCAGAGAAAGAGGTCGTGGAGCTTGTTGTGCAGTGCTGGGCCTCCATGTTTCCAGATCTCTGGCGGGATTCCGTCAATGCCTGCTGCTTTGCCACTCTTGAGCTGGTGGATGGCTGTGAGGGTCTCTTCGGCGGTGGGCGGTTCGTCCAATTCAACCTTTAGTGGAAGGTGTGGGATTTGAAGGATGATTGTTTCTTGAACAGTGCGCTCAGCGCCGAAGAGGTCCTGAAAGTATTCCGACCAGCGGTTCAAGATGGAGGTATTATCTGTGAGGAGTGCCTGTCCATCAGCGCTTCGCAGGGGACTTTGTACCAGGTGCCTAGGGCCATACACTGCTTTCAGTGCTTCGTAGAAGCCCCTGTAATCACCGTTGTCAGCGCAGAGCTGGGTCCTCTGTGCGAGTCTGGACCACCACTCGTTCTGGAGCTCTCTAAGCTTGAGCTGGAGACTGCTGCAGATGAGGCGGAAGGCAGACTTCTTCACAGGGCAGGAAGGCTGGGCTAGGTGGGCCTGGTGGGCGGCTCTTTTTTTTGCTAGAAGTTCCTGGATCTCTACGTCGTTTTCGTCAAACCAGTCTTTGTTCCTCTTTCTAGCAAAGCCCAAGACTTCCACAGAAGATTTTACAATAGCAGTTTTCAGTTGTTCCCAGAGTGTTTCAGGGGAGGAGTCTGCTGGATCAACTGTGTCTTTGAGCATATATATATATATTACTGTACCCAACACACACGCTCAGGTGAAACACTGACACGCATTCACTATGAAGACAAACACAGTACAAGACAAACACAGGGCATTCACGTGGTGCGAAGGGTCAGCTTAGCTATCATTGACGTTTCAAAAATTCAATCGCTTGTATTTGAAATTGAAGTGGCTTGAAACTGGTACCAAAGTGGAGGGGGAGGAAGAGTTTGTGGGTCATTGGCCAGCCTACTTCATCTGCAAGAGGCAAAGATTCTCATGAGACCCTGCTGGAGCATGGGTTCATGAGAATCTATGCCTCTTGATAACAAGGAACTTCCTCATTTCCAGATACCCCTACATCCCTTGCTTGAGGTACTCATCAGTGGTTGCCTGTACGACTGTTAACAGAATCGCGGCGGTGATCGCGGCGATCGAGCGAAGCAGTCCCGATACATTGCTTAGACGCCCTCACTGTCAGTGTGCACTGCCTACTGTTTTTGCTCTGATTCTGCTGTAGGAATAACTTCTTTTGTGATCCTCTACTGTTTTGTCTTGGCTCCGAAATACTGAACACCCTCGGTTTGAAGAACAGCTGACGCCGATCTCGGCCAATCAAGAGACATATACTCACATGAGCCCCTGCGACTGCAGGGGCTCATGTGAATCTATGTCTCTAGCACACGGACCGATCTTGATTCATGAGTGACAGGAACTTAGATGAGGCTAAGCTAAAAACTTAAAACAACCATTGCCGTTCTAAATCTAACTTGGCAAGCGATGACTACACAAATGAAGACTGCATTGCACGTCTTATCTCTTCCAGCTGTGTAGCACAGGCGTAAATTGACCCAGCAAAAAGGCAAATATTCGCATTTGTCCTGCACAAGCTTACAGGGATCCGTGTCAGATGATGGCCACAGAAGGTGGTATGTACAAATATTGCATCGCTGTAGACAAGAAGACTAGGACACTGAATGACTCAAGTTCTCTGTAATTTTGCGTTACTCAGGAAAAAATGCTGCACAGTTGCACCCACCGCCTTTGTTTACATCTTGGCAGCCGTAGGATGAAACCATCCCAGTGTCGTACGAATGAGGGACACGGGTGTTTGTGTAGACAGCATATCGAAAAATCCTCATGAGCATGGGAGCTGCAGTATTCGGTCTGAGTTAAGCAGATTACAACCGAATCGTTGCCTTGACTGCTGCACTGATGTAAATTGCTTACAGCAAGAGGTACAGATCATCATGAGCATTCTGCAGGGGCTCATGAGGATCTGTTCTTCTTGCTGGTGGAGAGGATTTCAGTGGTAGCATATCGCTAAAACGAGAACACCTGAGAAAAAATTTGCGTGTGGGTGTGAAATGCCGGATCTGTACAGGAAGACAGATTTTTTTTTTAGCATTGAAGCCAAGTTTTCAGTCTGTTTTTCATTTCTCTCGTACACACCTTGTATTAAAATTATCTATTAACCTAGTAATGAAAATTTCATTACTAGGTTAATAGATAATTTTAATACATTTAATGTTCAGTTTGGAAGTGTTTTCTAATATGTCAAAAATGTACAAGTTGTTGGCATTAGTTCAAGGCTAGTGGTAGAACAGCTCGGCGCATGCCCGCTGATATATCTGAATCGTGTATGTTACATACACCATTCCGACATTTAAGTGGGAATGCCTTGTTACAAGGCATGGTTAAATTCATTCAAGAAACTTCTGCAAACAGCTAGATATGTTAACGCATGCACATTTACGAACACATGCACGGAGGGCGCGTGCGCACGCGCGCGCGCGCGCGCACACACACACACACACACACACACACGCATACACATACACGCTGCGCGGCACACATGCACCCTGGCAGACACACACACACACACACACACACACACACACACACACACACACACACACACACACATGTCCTCTCAAGACTATGACTGTTCAGAAGACTGAGAGACCATGATGGTTTAAGGCCGGTGGTGTCACAATGATAATTTGCACCGAGACCTCAAAGTTCAAGGGTGGTGTCAGAAAACTGCGATACCATATTAGTTCAAGGGTGGTGTCACAATAAAAATTTGCACCGTGGCCTCAGAGTTCAAGGATGGTGTCAGAAGACTGATAGACAATGATAGTTGAAAGGTGGTGTCACTGAATTTGCACCGTGACCTCAGACTTCAAGAGTGGTGCCAGGAAAGCTTGGCGCCTACAGGTGCCAAGCTTTCCTGGCACCACCCTTGAACTAGCATTCCGACCAGATCTTGCTGTAGCTCTGGTTGTGTTCAGTGTGTGAATGAATTGAATGCGCGTGTTTTAGTCTACGTGAGCATGCTTGTTGGGCCGTTCTGCTCGGGCCGGCGGGGCTACTGGGCCGATTTGCTAGTGGGGAAAAGGCGCATACATAATGCCCTGTACATGCGTATTTATTATTGCGTGGTGTTGCTCAGTGTCAGGGCGAATGGTGTCAGTAGTAAATCACAGTGTAGTGTACAAGTTTGTGTTTCAAGCGGCATAATTTTTCAAACGCTTATCGCCGCACGGCGCGGACTGAATTCCCCCACTTGATACGGCATTCAAGTTCTGGTAAGTTTGAGCAACATCCGGCTTTCCGTGGTATTTCTTAGTAATTGTCATTACTATCGCAGGGTTTTAAGGTCACTCAGGATACATGTTAAAATAAGTGGTGTGTGTGTGTGTGTGTGTGTGTGTGTGTGTGTGTGTGTGTGTGTGTGTGTGTGTGTGTGTGTGTGTGTGTGTGTGTGTGTGTGTGTGTGTGTGTGTGAGTGTGCCGCTTGTATGCGGCGTGCCGCGTGCGTGTGTGCTTTTTGTGGGTTTTGTTTGGTGTGGTTTAAATTTGGATGGATAGGTGAATTTCTTTCATTATTGTGTTAGCCTTGTATTTCAGTGATGTGTGTAGCGCTTCGTTGCTTTTTATTTCTTGTGGGTTGGTTGGTTCGTTGGTTGGTTAAGCTGGTTGGTTGGTTGGTTGGTTGGTTGGTTGGTTGGTTGGTTGGTTGGTTGGTTGGTTGGTTGGTTGGTTGGTCATTGATTCATTCAGTCATTTACTCACTCACTCACTCACTCATTAACTCACCCACTCACTCACCCACTCACTCACTCACTCACTCACTCACTCACGCGCTCGCTCGCTCGCTTGCTCACTCACTCCTTTACTTGTTTATTTTTTTTGCAAATCATTAGTAGGTGCGTCATTGTTTGTTTGTTTTCATGCAGGACATTGTGTTTCAAGCTCACTGCATGCGCTTAAATAAAAACTACTACTTTTGTAGAAATAAACTCACGCACATCACGTTCCATCTTTCAGATTTTCAGTCATGCCTACAATTTAACCCGTTCAGTGCCGAGCAAATGTGAATGCCACCCAACTGCAAGAGGTATAGATCCTCATGAGCCCCCGCAGTTGCGGGGGCTCATGAGGATCTATGCCTCTTGCTGACAGCACTTTGAATCCATCTAGGATTCTTTGATGTGAAGTTAACCAAGACTGCAGAAACACAGTCAGCCTAACTGACTGGCACTGAACGGATTAACTCTTTCGAGACGTGCCGATCCGGGTTCGCGGCTTAAAGCCGTGAATCCGGATGCGGCACGTCTCTAAAGAGTTAAATCTTTTCTATAGTCTCCGTTATGCTTGAAAAAAAAAAAAACCACACGAAAACACTCAGTTTTAGGAACAGCTTTTGCTGATGTGCCAAAATACACAGCACGCTCATGAATGGAAGGTTCAGTTCCTTGTTCGAGTTGCATGTGTGGTATCTTTGAGCTGCAAATACAAAATGTCGTCTCAGTAGTGTTGAAATTTTGCCACTTGCCAACCAGAGTGAAAAATCTTTGACTTTTGTTTAAACACCACTGCTCTAACTTCAGAATGTGTTTTTTCTTATATCACATATGCGGTTGAAAAACAGTTTTGATTAAGGGGGCAAACCTACCCTAACATGTGGTCAACAATGGTTTTGGTTAGATATCTTAAAATCTATCACAGGTATTTACTTGAAATTTTGCACACTGTTTAAAAACGTACTTATCAGGATTTTGTCAATGTATTTTCACATTTTTAGAGGCATTTTGAGATGTCATAAATACAATTTTTAAAAAAAACACATTATAGTTCAAAATTTTCCTATATGATAAAATCCAGATAATCTATTGTTTAGAGTCCACACAACAAATAAAAATAATCTTCTCATAAATGTAAGTGATAGAGGTGCAAAACAAAGGCGGTTTTTTTTTCGGATATCAGTTGCAACTCTTTTGAACATTTGTTTTATTTTTCAACCAAACATATTGCAATGAGGTCAAAACCCCATATTTTCATTAAAAAAAACTGCAACATCTAAACTGCATTATTGCAAAATTCCAAATCAAAATCCTGACAGTTAGCCAACAGCAAAAAGCACAATTTTGGTACCCACGTCTAGGTAGGTTTGCCTCCTCAAACCTTTAACATTTTCATTTGTGTTTGTATGTATGTATGTATGTATGTATGTATGTGTGTGTGTGTGTGTGTGTGTGTGTGTGTGTGTGTGTGTGTGTGTGTGTGTGTGTGTGTGTGTGTGTGTGTGTGTGTGTGTGTGTGTGTGTTTAAAGAGTTGTGGCTTGTGGTAGTCGACCATTTTGGAACTGACGTGACACTGAAAAATAGACGCTTGTGTGTGATTTTGAACCGTACCTCTTGTAGCCTGTGGCCTTTCGTCGCCCGCCATTTTGGAAGCCAAAGGGTTACAACACCGAAAAAATGTGCTGCTAGTCTGTGAAATTGGACCTTACGGCTACAAGCAGTAAGGTGCAAAGACATGTACCAGCACGGATATAATTAGATATTATGCAGAATCAGCACACATATTACAGATGCTCATGGACGCATTTCTGTTTAGTTTTAACGAGAGTGACATTTCGCACTATGTGGGTTTTTTTTTTTTTTTGTTTTTTTTTTTTTTTTGTTTCTCACATTTCTTATCTTTTATGTGCATTTTTGTTTCAATGCTTGTGTTTAGCTGGTTTTGGACGGAATTATGTGCGCTGGTCATAATGTGTGTGCTGGTCTGATATTTTGGAACTCACCGCTTTTAGCGGTGAGTTCCAAAATATCAGACCTGCTGAGCACAACGAGGTGCTATCCTCCCCCCACCCCCCACCCCCACCCCCCACCCCACACACACACACACCCGTCCACCCCACCCCCACCCTCCGCTCCCGTCCCCCTTCCTTCCCCGGTAACGCCCACGCCATCCTCCCTCGTCAAAAATATTTTTCTACAGATCTGTACAAGTATGGCGAATAACATTAAATGTGTGCTGGTCTGTGATTTTGGACCTTACGGCCTGCAGTTTTCAGTCCTAACTTGAGACCAGCAGAAAAATAAAATGCATACGCACAAATTCTGCAAAGGGCAAATATAACTGAAGTTTCGTTGCGCAACACGCAACCTCAGTGTCGGCCCGACACTTCTCGTGCAGACGTCTGGGCTTGTCTCGGTCCAACGGCGTGTCCTTGGCCAATGCCATTGGCAGGAAGTGCGGCCGTTTTGAAATTGACAGCGATGCAGTTTATGCAAATGTTGTCGCATTAGCATTTGACCAAAACGAAATTGTATGCAATTTGAAATACCGATGATTTCTAGTATTTTTCCAGAAATGTAAGTTTCGTGCATAATTTTAGAGGAGAATGCTCGACTCTCCCTCCACACGACATATCGAAGGACATCAGCTCAGATGTCCTTCGATACATCGGGTGGAGAGTCCACCATTTTCAAACCGGGACATATGATGCCTGAGTAATTTTGCGGTAGAGCGTATGAGTGCGTGGGAGTGGAGACGAGTGGGTGGACTGGGCACGGCGGAGGTGGAGGGTGTCTGTGCGTGTGTGTGTGGGGGGGGGGGGGGAGGTGGGAGGGCGGACAGGGACACACACACACACACACACACACACACACACACACACGCACACGCACACACACACACACATCAAAACCACAACACACATACACACACACACACACACACACACACACACACACACACACACACACACACACACACACACACACATATACACACACACACATATACACACACACACAACATCAACAACAACAACCATACGCAGACACACACAAACACACGCGCGCGCGCGCACTCACACACACACACAGCATCAAAACAACACACACACACACACAACAGCAACAACAACAACCACACACAGACACACACCAACACACACACGCACACAAACACACACACACACACACAGAGGCACTGACGCGCAGACCGGCACGCGGAAATTTTACAAGAAATAAAAGGCCATCCAGCCGAATAAAAACAAATGTGTTCACAGACACTGAACAATGAACAATGAACCTTTATTTTCCAACGGTAGAAGTTATTGGTAACAGGACCAGTTTTCAAACTTGCCGTTATTATTATAGACCTCACACAGGGAGGTCTATAATAAGAATTCACAGCCTGAAAATGTCATCTGTAGCTCAATGAAGTTTCAGGTGGTGGCAAACACTTGTAGATGTGAAGAAAAAAAAAGTGCCACAAGTCTGATCCGCAAATGTCGCGGTATTTGTCATTGAATTTTTAGGAAACTTCCACATTATATTGGCAAACACAATACAGCCCTCCAGGGGGGTTTTGTTTTTATTTCTTTTCTTTTTTAAGTTATCCGTGGGGAAGATGAACACTTTAACTCATTCTACCCCAAGACCGAAATCCCCCAATTTTGCCGTTGTTCTCTGAAGACTGCATTGCAGTGCAGGACACAGATCGACCGTGATAGTTCAAGGGTGATGCCGGAATAGCTTGGCGCCCGTAGGCGCCAAGCTATTCCGGCATCACCCTTGAACTATCATGGTCGATCCTTATCTTGCTGTGGTGTGTCTGGGGTAGATTGAGTTATATCGAAATCAATCCTTTTGCCATCGGCAACGCTTTTTGTCGCGATGATTCCTACAGGATGATTCCAACAGGATGATTCCTACAGGATGATTCCAACAGGATGATTCCTACAGGAATCATCGCGACAAACAGCGCTACCGACAGCCAAAGGGTTACAAGCTGGAGGGTAGTGCCTGATTGACTTGAGTTATCATGGTCTATCGGTCTTCTGCGACTTACACGTAGCTGTGGTCAGACGAAATTGTGACCCATTATGGTACATTTTTGTCTTTTCTTCTTTTTTATAGAAGCGGAATTGTTACAGGCATGTTTTTCGAATTTACGAGGTTAACATCAAAATTACAAAATCCAGAGAATAACAAGACGGGCTTGTTTTATCGCATGTCCGTTGCAACTCAAAGTGGCACAGTATTGATTGGTGTTCAGCTCGTACCCTAGGTAATAGCTGCCCCTGACCCACCCCTTAGGGCCGTCCATTATCACTCCGGTGCCGTGCACGTTAAACCCTGAACTAAACTACCAATCAATCAATCAATCAATCAATCATCAATGTGTACAAAAATGTCTATGACGTCTAAGATGTAAGAAGGCTGATACATGACTTAAAACCTTGGAGCATCACGTGTGCTGTTCTATGATTTTGGAACTGACAGCTGTCAGTTCCAAAATCATAGAACAGCACACGTGATGAATAGACAGAGGAGAAAATGAGCAGTTCTTGCCGTCATGAATTCCAACAGTGTCCAAATATTGTTCACGCCAGAGGAAGCTTTTACTGTTGTTGGCATTGCGTTTCAAGGTGAACACCCCCGGGGTCCCTCCCCCCCCCCCCCCCCTCCAGCGGGGTGAGAGGATCGCGTGTGTGGCAGCCTATTGTTATCTCACTATGTACGTGGTCGCACTTCCGACATCCTAACCCTTTTCATCCTGATATACTACTACATGAAATTAATTTGATTATGACAGTTCAAGGTTGGTGCTTAGAGCTTGGCGCCTCAGGCGCCAAGCTATTCTGGCACCACTCTTGAACTAAGATGGTTGAACTATTTCCTAATCTGTAATAAGGCCGTCTTAGGACAATAAGCAATTTTTTTTTTTAAATCAGCCTCAGGATGTAGGCCTAATAGGTTAATAGACGATGCTTTGATTATCCGTTCTTGAGTGTGTAGTAAGTTTTTCACTGTCTTGACCCATTCAGCCTGACGCCCTACTGCAGGAGATGGGTCGACCATGATAATTCAAGGGTAGTGCCAGATTAGCTTGGCGCCTGTCGGCGCCAAGCTAATCTGGCACTACCCTTGAATTATCATGGTCGATCCATCTCCTGCAACTGGTGCATAGTCGTTAGATGAAAAATTTGGGAAATACGGCCGTCGGGCTGAATGAGTAAAAGATAAGTGAACCAAAAGTTGGGGCGGTCCGTGGCGCAGTGGTTAAGGCGCCTGCCACCAATGCTAAAGGTGCGAGGTTCGATTCCGGGTTCTGGCGTCGGATTTTTCTCCTCTAGTAAGTGTCACCGTTAATTCGGGCGGACCGTCGGGGGTTCTTTCTCCGGCTACTCCGGCTCTTCCTCCCCCTTCACTTTGGTATCAGTTTCAGCCAACTTAATAAAAATTTCAAATACAAAACGATTTCCAAATACCGTCAGTAGCTCGCTTGAGCTTGCCCTTAGCACCACGTGAATGTTCTGTGTTTACGTACAGTGTGTGAGTGAATGCGTGTGATTCACGTGAGCGTGCTTGTTGGGTTCAGTTCGCGGCTACATTCTGCGCATTGAGTTATATTATAAATATGAGAAATGCGCCATATAAATACCATGTAATAATAATAATAAAGTTTCGACAACTGTTGTATTGTTGTTTTTTATTCGATTTTGACTCGCACAATGCAACTCACTGAGTGTGTACGTTATATTAATTAGATTGATACGACTTTGACCCATCACTGTTATCTCACTGAATGTTTAGGATGTTGGACTAACTTAGAGATAGGTCAACCAAATCTTTTGACAACTGATAGTACGATGGAGAAAAAAAACAAACAACACCTTGGGAGTAGTACCTCGGCTTTACCAGCCTTTGCCAGCCAAAATGGTGCCACGTCAACTTTCGACAACTGGTGTATTGTTTAGTTTTATACGAGTTTTGAATCGCTCAATGTTCAGTAACTCATTTATTCTTTAGTTTTGGTTTTATACGAGTTTTGAATGTTGAAGGCCCACTACCGCCGTAACTGTTCAAAGATACACTTCTGTTACAGATGGTTACTAAACGCTACACACAGGTCTAGTGCAGGTTCATTTAGACTGACACAGGAGAATATAGTTCAGCACACGTCAGTCGTCTTTAATATCAAGTAACCTGACAATGACTCCACTCCGTTCTAGAAATACAGCGCTTTCAGTACGAGAAACAGCTAAAATTTTTGACACGCGACACAGAATAAATAAGCGCGATTACGCGTGTGCTCAGTTTTGCTGCGCCGGTGTACAAACTGCTGTTAAAGTGCATTAGGTGGGTCGACAAGGCATAACAAACACAAACGGTGCTGAAATGTGTCGTTCAGATTTGTGCGTAATGGAATTTTAACTCCTTGACTGTGTAAGTTGTTATTCTATCTAAGAGGCAGGTCAACCAAAAATCATCTTCGATAACTGTTGTATTGTTTGGTATTATACGAGTTTTGAACCGCATGGCCGTGTGAACTCACAGCTAATATCGCTGCTTTGGGAGCCATGTGTAAACACTGCCTGCGTGCATACTGGCCGTGAGAGAGGGATAGGCCATGATAGTTCAAGGGTAGTGCCAGATTAGCTTGGCGCCTGACAAGGCGCCAAGCTAATCTGGCACTACCCTTGAACTATCATGGCCGAATCATCTCTCGGCTCTTCATGATGTCATAAATAGTTACGTTAAAACTGTTTCTCAGGTTGCGTATGTCCCGGTATGGGAATGCAACTTTTAAAAATCAATAGAAGTAATGACGCCATGCGTACTTCATGCACAAACAGAAAACGACAAATTCGGTCGCCTTTTTAGGGAAGCAACGAACATGCAGGTCTGTGTTTATTTAAAACTGAATGTTTGAATGGAGTCATGTTACACGAGGTTACTGAATGTGAGATACCATAATGCATCGCCTCAGTTTTAGGAATGCCAATAAATGTGGGTGAAGGTTTATTTTAATTCAAGTTTTTAATAAACTTGTTGAATGGATACTTTCAGTGGTGTAGAACGGGGGGGGGGGGGGGAGAGGGGGGGGGGAGGGGGGTATGGGGGAGGGGGTTATAGTAGATGTCAGTTTTTTTTTTTAATATTTTACAGTGGTTACAAATATGCAGATGAACAAAGTACTGTAGTTCCGAAAGTTGGGATCAATGTTTTTTTTATTGTTTGTACATCGAAATCACACTGAAAATAGTCCACAAATTATGCATATTTATATTATGGTGTACGTTGTTAATGATTAAAAAAACAAGATGAGGATTTCTTCTCAAAGTCTACCGTATTGTTTGGAGCTCACATGCGTTTTTCTTTTAGGAACTTTCATTGTTGTTCTAACATGTATATTTAACCCATTCGAGACGTGCCACCTCCAGATACGCGTATCCGGAGGCGGCACGTCTCGAATGAGTTGAGTTTTATCCTTCTGATCCATTTCCCTCCTAGATCCTCTCTAAGCCAATCTCAGATCAACACACATGCCGGCGCACACAAATAAAGACGGACACTCAGCGCTTCCTGCCATTAGTACGCATGTGGGTTCGTGTAGCGACAGGAATTCTGAAGATTAATAGCACGAGCAGCAAAATGACGTCACTATAAGCTTGACGTCATGGCCGCTGACGACGCTGTGTACACAGTAACGCATTTGATGTTTCACGTCAC
>BTPG01000003.1:118825594-118853094 GCA_036245525.1 Semisulcospira habei | reverse complement strand
CGTGTGGGCGGAGGTGAAGGGGGGGGGGGATAGGAGGGAAGGAGAGTGGTAAAGACTGAGAGAGAGAGAGAGAGAGAGAGAGAGAGAGAGAGAGAGAGAGAGAGAGAGAGAGAGAGAGAGAGAGACGGCGTACATCACACAGATTTAGAAAGCCGTACGACCGGTGTGTGGCACGGTCAGTCGTGTCGCATGACGTATCATCATATCCATTACAGGACCGCGTGACCCGATCACTGTCAGCAAGAGACATAGATTCTCATGAGCCCCTGCGACAGCAGGGGCTCATGAGAATCTGTCTCATGCAGATGGTACGGGCTGAAGGGGACTGCGACAATTTTTTTAAACTTTTTAATTTTTTTTAAATATTTTTTCGAGAGACATAATTTATTATGCACATTACAATTTACATATGTCTGTGCGTGTCTGCGATTTCATACCTGTAAGAACCGATGCCGTAAGGTCGAAAATCACAGACCAGCACACACGCGGCCGCCATGTCAATTGAGTCATGTGAGCTTGCAGGTCTGTAAGTTTGGACCTTGCGGACTAGAGCGCTTAAGGCCAAAATCACATAGCAATGAACACACAGGCGGTGTGCAAACACGTCAGTGAAGCGAAAGTCAGGCGAGGTGCCTATGCCGCGTACGGACATACTGGGGACTGATGTAGGTGGTTAGTTAGGCCTGTAAACAAGTCAAGCTTCTCACCCCTCCCCCGGCATTACGCCAAGGCAACCCGTAGGGCCGCCGCCGGCGGCGACGCCGCCTGAAACATCCCTACCGCGGCATGCCCTTTAACCCCCTTGTGCATGCAGCCAGGTGGCTGCCTGCGCGGCAAGAGGGTTAGCCACCCACTTGCCTCCTCAGTCCCTCCCCTGACTCTCCACCTCCCCGGCTCCCTCTCTCAACTCTGGAGACTTTAACTCCGCCCACGACACTCAGTGACACTGACGCGGCAGAGCACCTTACCACCTTGACTGACCGGCCGGCTGTCAGTTAGTGATGTGTCACAAACCGCCCGGTACGTAAACCGTAATAGCACCCGTACAGCATTGACGAACCGCATACGCGCGCGCGCGCGCGCACACACACACACACACACACACACACACACACACACACACACACACACACACACACACACACACACACACAGACACGCGCGAACGCACGCACGCACACGAGCGCGCGCACACACACATACGCACACGCGCTCGTACATGTACGCGCACGCACGCTAAAACATTATTATAATTATGCACAAGCACAAACGTATTTGTAGTGCCATGCTTGTTTCATAGGGGTGCATTAAAGCGAGTGACGCAATAACAAAGCGCTCAAACTGCGTACGGCACTGCAAGTCTTCGCTTGCTTAAAATATCACCCTTTCTTTCCAAGCACGAGGTTCAGATTCTTATGAGCTGAGGATGTGAGGGCTCAGGAGGATCTATCTATGTCTCAGTCTTGCGTTTGGATCGTTCTGGATACGCGACATATGAATCGTGTCGTTCTTGTGGCCAAATTCTGATTGAACTCTTTGGCGCGTCGATAGCGCTTTTTGTCCAGGCGATTCCTGCGGGTGTGTGTGTGTGTGTGTGTGTGTGTGTGTGTGTGTGTGTGTGTGTGTGTGTGTGTGTGTGTGTGTGTGTGTGTGTGTGTGTGTGTGTGTGTGTCGGGGGGGTGGGGTGGTAGGGTTGTGCAATAAATTTCTGACGTATTGTCGTCGCCCCCCCCCCCCCAACCCTCCATGCCCAGGCTCCACTCACACCCACTTCACAGCCCCCTTCCCTCCCCCCCCTCCCCTTCCCTACTCCCTTCGTTCCTCCAGTCGTGCAGGTTCAGACCAGACGGTGTGAAAATGCTGTCGACCTAAACTTTCCCACATGTAATGTCCTGCTTAACCCTGATCATTCTGATACACCCATTGCTTGAAATAAATTTGACTATGATAGTTCAAGGGTGGCGCCAGATTAGCTTGGCGCCTGAGGGCCGCGTCAAGCTATTCTGGCACCACCCTTAAACTGATGGTTGATCTATCTCCTAATCTGTAATATAGCCTTCATAGGACAATAAGCACATTTTACTGACAAAATCAGCTTAGGATGACTTTTTTTGACAACTCGTTTATCTCATTCTACCCCAAGATCGAAATCCCCAAATGTTGCTGTTGTCGTCTGAAGACTGCATTGCAATGCAGGACACAGATTGACCATGATAGTTCAAGGGTGATGCCAGAATAGCTTGGCGCCCATAGGCGCCAAGCTATTCTGCCATCACCCTTGAACTATCATGGTCGATCATTATCTTGCTGTGGTGTGCCTGGGTTAGAATGAGTTAACCGCTATTGTGACTCTGTGTGACTGAATATTTATTGCCGGAGTTTCGCCGGAAGAAAAACTAGACACTGTGTTGCGTCCCCTTTAAATGAATCGTTGCGTTATTGTTGAGAACCGCCATGTCTATATATCTTCTATTTTCATATCTGAAAAGCGACCTCGATACCTCAAGATTAGTGCTTGATTAATACGCAGTCCAGACCAAAAAGGTGACCGCCACAGAAAAGAGCCCAATGGAGACAGAAACACGCTTAGAAGAGACAGTTACAACACAATTAATTTCAATAAATTGTGTTGTAACTGCCTTTTCTAAGCGTGTTTCTTGCTTCTTTGGGTTCCTCTCTAATGCTTGATTAGCATCACGCTTGGAAAGGCACCAAGCAGATCCAGCACTCCCGTCACCTGAGTTACTAAGCATGTTCCATAGGCCACAGAGTAGACGAACTGTTAACTCATTCAAGACGAACGACATCCGGATACGCGGCTTCAGTCGCGTATCCGGATGACGTTCGTTTTGAATGAGTTAAGCAAAGACATTTTCCAATACGAGCAAGTAATGCGGTCCGTGGCGCAGCGGTAAAAGCGCCTGAGTGCCGGCCACCAATGGCGGCTAGAGGTGCGAGTTCGACACCCGGTTCCTCTAGTAAGTGTCACCGTTAATTCGGGCGGACCGTCTGGGGTTCTTCCTCCTGGTACTCCAGCTCTTCCTCCCCCACGACTTAAGTATCAATTTCATACGATTTGAATTTCCAAAACTTCAGTAGCTCGCTTGAGCTTGCCCTTAACACCACGGGAATGTTCTGTGTGTATGTACAGTGTTTGAGTGAATGCACGTGATTCTCTTGAGCGTGCTTGTTGGGTTCAGTTCGCGGCGTAGCTTTGAGCCGATTTTTAATTGGGATAAAGCGCCTGTTAATGCGCTGATTTATTTTGTATGGCTGTGGGAGTGATTGAACATTTCAGTCGTAGTGGTGTGCCAGTAACTTGGAACGTTGTTGGCACAGCTCACTAAACTTTCACCCGCTCAGTGCCAGCTAACGCTGACAATGTTTCTGCAATCTGCGTTAATTCAAGACCAAAATTAAAACTGAAATAAAACACACCTAGATGTCCCAAGAACATGGATTTAACTCATTCTACCCCATCACCGAAATCCCCAAATTTTGCCATTGTCCTCTGAAGACTGCATTAGCAGTGCAGGACACAGATCGACCATGATAGTTCAAGGGTGATGCCAGAATAGCTTGGCGCCCATAGGCGCCAAGCTATTGTGGCATCACCCTTGAACTATCATGGTCGATCCTTATCTTGCTGTGGTGTGTCTGGGGTAGAATGAGTTAAATTGGTGTCAGCAAGAGGTGCAGATCGTCATAGCCCCCACAACTACAGGGGCTCTTGGCGGTCTATACCTCTTGCAGTTGGGTGGTGATTTTACCGCACTGAACGGGTTAGAAGCAATCAACATAAAAAATCAAAGGTGAAATCAATGAGTTGAACACAAAAAAACAACAACAAAACAAGCAAACAAACTCCAGATGAAGTAGGCCAAATACAAAAATTAATCTGCACGGAAACATTTCCACCTCTCATTGAGTCATGCATGTTGCATTGAAGTAGGAGACAAAATGAATGTCATCATACAAAAGGTCTGCAGACTTCGCTTCGTGACTAGTAGGTCGTCTGCGGGGAAAAGGCGTGGGGGAGGTAAGGGTGGTATGAGGGGCAGGGCGTTTTATGTCCTGCTTCACACCTCCATAGTAAACCCCTGGGAATTTTTCTTCGCTCCGTGGGACGGTTTTGAAATTTGCGCTAAAATGCAAACATCGCCATTGTTCAAACCATACACGTAAAGAGTATGCGTGGGTTGAATTATAATGTGGGTCATGAAATCAGTGATAGTGCCATGTTCAGAACCAGCCAATCAGTGGTCGTATTTATCGGTGTTTTGGCCAACCAGACGTAGTATTGCGGTGAAAAGATAGTGCACAGTTGTTTCCTGATATCTGTTATTCAGTCGGAAGACAAGTACACTCTTGTATCAAACGCAAGTGCAAGAGGCATAGATCCTCATAAGCCCCCGCAAATTGCGGTGGCTCTTGAGGATCTATACATCTTGCACGGTTTATGTATGCTCCGTATACCTTTTGCTTGAAAGTAACTGAGCATTTCACTCTTTTCTAAAAGGATTTGGCAACAGTCCTTTGGCGTTTCTTTGAAAAGTTTACTGTCATGGTCTCAGAGCTTCGGTGAGGCATGCTTTATCACGGTGCCATTAAAAATTTCATAAAAGAAAACTAGCAGACCCCCACTGGTGAAACTATTTCAGATCTGAAAATCTGAGATGCACACGACAGCCAAAGGTCAAGAAATGCACGTATGTGTATGAGTTTGTCGTTTCGATTGTTTTGTTTCACTGTCACTTCAAATTTCAGTTGTATCGTTGTGGAACAGGTCGAAAGAGGTCGATAATGTCAACTCACGATCACTGATTACACACATTGCTTTTCTCGACATTTACCTGTGATTCAGACACGTATTTTCGCAACTGGAAGCTGTGTTTATTTCTTATTTAAAATGATAGTCTTTTTGTCTGAAAAAGTGTTTGTGTGTGTGTGTGTGTGTGAGAGAGAGAGAGAGAGAGAGAGAGAGAGAGAGAGAGAGAGAGAGAGAGAGAGAGAAGTGAAGGATTGACCCTGGTGACGCCTCTTTATGATCCATATACATCACTTCAACTAGCATGGTTATTCCTATTCCAAATCCAGAAAGTTGAACGCAGTGCTCTTGAAATGTGAGTTTTGTCAGCGGTATTTATAAGCGAATGCTCAGGGCTTCGTTCAGTTCTGCCTCCACATCTTTGCCAGTGTTACATGACTGTATAGATTTTACTTAACTCTACGTTTGTGGTGCTCTGTGTCCCTGTTCGGGCCTTGCGCCCTCATGCTGCGAAGTTCAAAATTACAGACCGGAACACATTAAATGGTTATCGATTGACCTTGACTTTTCCAATATTGACGAAAGAAGTAGCCTGGACAAAACAGCTTGAACGACAACATCAGAAAACAAATTGACATGGCCGGCAATACCGCTTTGCCATCGACTACCTGATAAGGCAGTTTGTGACCGGTTTTGGTCGAGCACTTCTACGGTCGATGTGATTGGCTTTGCGCTGCAGGCGAATTCTCAAGGGTAGTGCCTGATTAGCTTGGCGCCTGAAGGCGCCAAGCTAATCAGGCACTACCCTTAAGCTATCGCGGTCGATCCATCTTCCGCTGCGATGTATGCGAAGTTTGTGGAAGCGGATACTGCCATGTCTAAAACAAGAAAAAGGTCAATAATGATAGATTCTGCGAGGAGTGGTAACATGTTCTAACGGTGAAAGATTTATTTTTGCAGATTGCACGCTTAGATGTTTCTTTGTAATTTGAATCGTCTAGAAGCATACGAGTGGCCATGGATGGGTGGGTGGACTTCATTCTAGATGGATAGATAACAAACGGGTAAATTGATCGACGGATGGAGGCGTTGAGGATGGATGGGTGGATGTTTGGATGCATGGTAGTTTGGTGTGTGGGTGGATGGATGGATGGATGGATGGATGGATGGATGGATACAGATGGATGGATGGATGGATGGGTGGGCGGGTGGATATATGGATGGATGGATGGATGAAGGCGGAATGCAGGGAGTACTGGTGGGTGGCGGGTGGAATCGACGCCGTGTGAGTAGATGGATAGTGATGATGAATGAAATGAATGAATGAATGACGTACAATTAAATGAATAAATGAAACTGCGCATCATTTCAATACACGGCCTCAGGTGTTATTAGGTGATGAAAAAAAAATTCATGCCGCCTGAACCATATGACCATGAGCAGAACTGGATTTACAAACCGGTTTTATTTACGTTTCAATCTCCAGTGAAAGTGTGGGCTGCAGTTGATTAGATTCGATTGCATCAACTTGATCAGCTAGAAAAAACTGATAATTGTCATTACCACTCACGTAAAAATTCGCTTTTTGAAAAGTTGATGACGCGTATCGGTGTAGGATTTTGGTGCAAATTGTTGTCGCGAGAGGCAAGGTCCTCATGAGCCCCCGAGGTTACGGGGGCTCATGAGGATCTATGCCTCTCGCAGTTGGTTGGTTTTTGCGTCAGGTGTTGACTGAGAAACCTGAGCCGAATGTTCCGTTGTAGGCATCATGTGTCTGACCTTGGCCAATTTAATTTCGAATTTTTTGTGAATGCGCCGCCGCACGTACGTATGCCCAATGCGCAAAAGGCCATCGGGCGGACGTCGACCTCATGGCCTTGCGCACTGGGATGTGTATGTGTGGGAGACTTTGTTTTAGAAAGTTGGCGATGTTGGCGAACTCTAGTGCACACTGAATAAAACCGGGCCTACAGTGTCACATGTCTTGAATCAGGCTTTTTGTTTGGTTTATTTCTTTGACTTTTGAAGAAAACAAAAGGGTGTCCCTTTTGTCTGTTTCCTCTCTCTCTCTNTCTCTCTCTCTCTCTCTCTTTCTCTCTCTCTCTCTCTCTCTCTCTCTCTCTCTCTCTCTCTCTCTCTCTCTCTCTCTCTCTCTCTCTCTCTCTCTCTCTCTCTCTGCAGTGACACAAATAACATTAAGTTTTGTTAATGTCATCTAAGAGTCTCCGTGACACAATTGTTGTGAACTGTACTGTACTGTTTAATAAATCGTTGCAGCATGCACTGTGTCGCAGCGACTCACATAACATTAAATATAGTTAATGTTATAAAGAGTCTCTGTGACAATCTTGTATCGGCACTGTCTGACGAAATCAAGGTTTGAATTTTGCCGCACTGGCTGTACTTAACATGAGGTATTGGTGATTCCACGAGGATTCACTGCAACACAATCATGTACAAACACAGGCAGTGTGCTTATGCACTGGGCCTGGATGAATAAATAAGCTGTGCGATTTGTCTCAAGACGTGGTCCGAGAGGTGAAAATTGTCAACACAAGCAGGGCCAGCACGACCCCAGGCGTTAGTAGAAGAGGCTCTTCATAACGTTTTCTATTAACTGTTGTGAGAGTCTTTTCGACACAATGTCAGCGCTGATCTGATATTTGGAGTGGAGGATGATGTCATCCATTGCTTTATTTTTAATAGTAAACATAGACTTTCAAACATACAGACTTTTTATGACGTTTTAGATTGACAAGGTGATTTGCTCTTGCATAAACTTATTATCACAGACTGTTGCATGACGTCTCATTTATATCACGAATGTGACTTTTTTTCTTTTTTTTTCCCTTCGTAACTATTACAACTACGTATGGTGTTGCATGGACCCAAAGGGACCTATCTTTAAACCTGTGACTGGACTATAACATTAAGCACGGTGGACTTTTATTGCGTTGCTTGACAACCTTGCTTATCCCTGCTTTCCGGAGAAAAGCTAACCAGTGCGTCTGTGCAGGCTGAAACAATAATATTCTCGAGTGGTTTCTCAGTTGGCGACACAGCTAATCCAAACAAAGGAGTGACGGATTGTTTTGACCGCGTGTTGTCTGCTGTGATTGCGCTAGTCACCGCCAGCAGTCACGTGTGAAGATTGTTTGAGCGTGTGCTAGTTGGTTTGAACCGCCTACAGCTCTTGACTATTGGAATCCTCTAGTACCAATTGGATACTTAGACACTTTGTGTTGTGTAATTACACGCTAGGTGTCTATACGATTTTTTTTTCTTCAGCCCACACATTGTTTTTTTTTTGTTTGTTTGTTTGTTTTGTTTTTGTTTATTTTTGTATTTGCTGTTATTATTGTTTTTGCTCTGTTCTGCTTGACTATCTATACGTTCGCCTTTAATATGTCAATAGGTGGCAACAGCATTCATTCTTTAAATATCGGTCATCTTAATGTGTATCACCTTTGTCACAAAATACCAGATATAACTATTCTCCTAAACCAGTCCTCACCATTTCACATTTTTGGATTTACGGAATCTCGTCTAACAGCTAACATTAGTGACCATGCCATAACTATATACAATTACTCCATTCTCAGGCGAGATGCATCTGCCCCCGGACATACTGATCTAGCTGTGTACATACACAATTCCATCAACAACTATGCAAAGAGGCGTTGTGATTTAGAATCCCCTAATATAGAGTGCATGTGGTTAGAAGTTAAAACGACCAAGTCCTCGCCTGTTCTTATAGGTTTTGTATATAGAAACCCAGCGGCGGCCTCGGCCTCCTGGCAGGACGAGTTTGTGTTAATGATGGATGTGGTTCAGGAGTCCAAAGGTGATGTACATATTTTGGGAGACTTCAACATAGACTTGCAAAAACAAGGACACACTTCGTGGAGATCCATGTTGAATATTTTAGGGTTGAAACAGCTTGTCCAGTCACCTACTAGAGTGACTTCCTCATCTTCAACGCTGATAGACCATGTATATAGCACAAATGTCAGCGTTGTAAAAAATGTTAGCGTACCTAATATTTCCATTAGTGATCACTTTCCTGTTTGTTTTACGTTGTCTGTTAGGTTAGCTAAACAGTCAATCAAAGGACACACTACCATAATGTATAGATGTTTAAAAAAATTCGACCAAACTGCTTTTTTATATGAACTATCTTTAGTACCATTTTATGATATAAAAAACTGCAAAAACCCTAACGATGCCCTGTCACGCTGGTACGAGCTGTTTCTCGCCGTTCTGGATAGACACGCGCCTAAGCGCATCAAACGCGTCAAATATCCTGTTATGCCAAAATGGCTCTCTGATGAGATAAAACAAGCAATGGAGGTAAGAGATGAATTAAAACGAGACAAGAAATTTACTGAATACAAGAAGCAGCGAAACCATGTCAAATCTCTAGTTCGTAAAGCACAGAGGCAAAATGCAGAACAAATTATTGCCGACGGCAAAGACATCCGTTCAGTCTGGCAAGTAATAAACAATTTCACCAAAGGTAATAGTAAACGATCGCCTAATATTCCGCCCGATCTTACTGCTGATGCATTCAACGCTCACTTCATAACTGTTGCTCAAACTCTGGCGAAGTCAAATACACCTAACCCTGTAAACTACACTTGCTCTCATCAACTACGTCACCATAGTCAACAGAGAGCCTGCGGCCCATTTTTAGTACCGCTTATGACTGTCCTAGATGTAGGCAAATCTATTTCCAGTTTAAAGAACAAATCGTCTTGCGGTCCAGATGGCATTAGTAGTCAGATTTTAAAACTATCTCTGCCCTACGTCGTCGAATCCCTGACCTTTATTTATAATTTATCGATCAGACATAACGTTTTTCCTGACGAGCTGAAAAAAGCGAAGGTAATCCCGCTTCCCAAAAGCAAAGATTTATGCAACCTAAACGAGTACAGGCCCATTTCCATATTATCCAGTATTTCAAAACCGCTCGAGAGACATATCCATACTCATCTTCTAAACTTTCTGGAGCAAAACCATCTGATAACTGCAGCACAATCAGGATTTCGACCTCTACATTCGTGCCAAACTGCCCTCAATCATTTAATTGATAAATGGCTCTCTGCCATAAATGACAATAAAGTATCAGGTACAATCTTTCTTGACCTGAAAAAAGCTTTTGATCTTGTCAACCACTCTATCCTACTAAAAAAAACTACCATTCTATCACATTGACTCAAATACTGTCTCCTTTATATCTTCCTATCTCAGGGACAGAACACAGAAAGTACTGCTAAATGGCAAGTATTCCTCTGATGGTTTAGTAACTTGCGGTATTCCACAAGGGTCTATTCTAGGGCCCTTATTATTTAATCTTTTTATTAATGACCTGCCACTGTGCATATCTCATTTAGACGCAAACTGCGATCTGTTCGCAGATGACACGACCATACACACATCTGATAAAGATATCACAACCATTAATAAGGTACTCCAACAAAGTCTTGATGAAGTAGCAGGCTGGTGCAGTGATAATCACATGATTATTAGTATTTCAAAGACAAAGAGCATGTTAGTTACTACACGTCAGAAACACCAGCATGGCCTACCATCTTTAACACTTTCCTTAGATAGACAGCTTGTTGAACAAGTAACTAGGCATCGCTTATTAGGCGTTATAGTGGACAACCAATTAAGCTGGGAGCCGCATACTGACTCAATATGCAAAACAATCTCTAAACACCTGTTCCTGTTATCAAAACTACGCCATATAGTTAATACTGATATCCGTAAACTCTTTTTCCATGCGCATATCAAAACGCATTGTGACTACAGTTCTACCGTCTGGGATGGATGCAGCGAAGTTCACATGAAAAAAGTTAATTCCTTGTATCGTCGGGGCATTAAATTAATACTTCCCAGTCCTACTTCGACTGATGAAAAATTAAAATCTCTCAAGTTACTAACATTGAAGAAACAGTTTGAATTTAATCGCTGTGTTCTACTGCACAAGATCATGCACGGAAAAGCCCCACCCTATCTAAAAATTCTATTTTCCGACAATGATAGGAAAAACACGAGAAATAGTTTGATCCACCTTCCAAAAATTAGATTAGACATCTGTAAAACCAGTCTGTCTTTTTCAGGCGCTAAAGCGTGGAATATGTTACCTCCACACCTGAAATCAATTTGTAAGATTAGCGTCTTCAAAGATCGCCTCCATAAATATTTACTTCAGAAGTAATAGTATGTTCGGCTCCCTTATGCTACTATTCGTATAGTTAGTACAGTTAGTGACAAGTTTCCTATTACCTAATACTTTTCTACTGTTGCTACAGATTATGTAATAGTTCGATTGTCTGCATTAACATGTCAGGTTCATACCTGTGTATATAATTATATATATATATATATATTTTTCCCCTCTGAGTGGTGGTGGTGGGGGAGAGGGGGGGAAGGGGGATGGGCCTTTTTACTTACATATGTTTTATCTTTTGATGTATCGTCTGATGTATTTTTATATGTGTAGAGTAGCAGGACAGTTTGGAAGATAGGCATTGCTATGCCTAAAACTTTTTATCCTGAATAAAAACGTTTCATCATCATCATCATCATCATCATCATCATCTCTCTGTCTGTCTGGGGAGCTGTGTGGCTCGGTGGTAGAGCGTTCGACTCTCGTAGTCCAAAAGGCCGGTCCCGGGTTCGAATCCAGCTGGGGCCAAAATTTGTTCAGACCCTATTTCAGTGCCCCGTCTTTGAAATAATCTTCATTAAGCCCTAAACGTTTAATGTTCTCCCTCTCTCTCTCTCTCTCTCTCTCTCTCTCTCTCTCTCTCTCTCTCTCTCTCTCTCTCTCTCTCTCTCTCTCTCTCTCTCTCTCTCTCTCTCTCTCTCTCTCTCTGGTTGCCATGGTGTGTGGTCGAATCATCGCCCAGCAACCAGTGTATCTGCTTATCCGGTTAATAGTCTGCCACCGTACCACCAGTTATGCCAGGTGCCCACAGCGAATGGTGCCAATGGATACGTCAGCTACTTACGCGGTTGGTAATTCAGTGTCGTGTGATCAGTGATCCTTCACCGTTGTGCTTCGCAGATTTCACCGTGGGTGTGTGAGGCAGTTCATTATTACGTCAGTGTTACGTGTGCTTCTTTATATACGGTTCTTCTGCGTTCGCTTGTGATTTATTCCAAAGCAGTGATTGACTGTGTGCCTCAAATTCTGTGATTTTCTCGCCTGGTTTGATTACCAAAGCTCCGCTAAGTTTTCATTGTGACAGTACGGTTTCAAGTGTTCAGCCTACGATACTTCACATCGCAGGCTACACCATTTGTTCATTTATTTAGACAGCTTGCGCAGCATTAATACGTGGATACACTATTAATCAAAAGCGATCTTCATTTGATAACGCTGTGTTGGACACCATTTGTGACGTTTTGATACGAGGTGCTATAACTTCAGCCGCGCTTTACTGCATTGAAACTTTATTCCCTATTCCCTCTGTTTATATATTTTTTGTATTGTGTTGCACTTCATTTGGAAAAGTTAAAATTCAACATGACCCATAATGCTCAGACACACGGAAGCCTTCAAACTGGTCACTTGAACATCTACCATCTTTTTAACAAGGTGGCCGATTTGAATGTTTTTCTAAACTCGTCTGAACCATTCCACCTGTTTGGTCTTAGTGAGACGCGACTTAACTCCGACATAAGCGATGAAGCCGTTCACATACCTAACTTTAGCATCACTCGACGTGACCCTCGTGTACTTGGTCAGACTGGGCTTGCCGTTTACATCCATAACTCAGTCCAACATTTAGTAAAAAGGCGTGAGGACATAGAAACTCCGGAAGTTGAGTGCATTTGGTTGGAATTTAGGGCTCCAAAAACTAAACCCGTCTTCATCGGCTTTTGTTATCGTAACCCATCAGCCAAGTTTGAATGGTACGACGATTTCTTGCATGCAGTAGAAAAAGTTGGCCTACCTAACTGTGATGCGTTGCTACTAGGCGACTTTAACATAGATATGTTAAAGCCCCATACCGCGTGGGATTGCATCACCACACAAACCGGCTTAGAACAATTAGTTTCGGCCCCTACTAGGATCACAAAAACAACCGCAACACTCATTGATCACATTTACACCAACCGTCCCCTTAGTGTGTTCAATGTTAGTGTTCCTGACCTCAGCATCAGTGATCACTTTCCTACTGTGTGTTCCTGGTCAACAAAACTGCCAGTGCATCGTAAGAACGGGCACACAACTATAACGTACCGCTCATTTAAACAGTTTAATCAGTCTGCTTTTCTAGCAGACCTTGATCAAACACCATTTAATGTCGTTAATAACGAAACTGACCCTGAAAAGGCTCTGACTATTTGGTATCGACTCTTTACAAGAGTACTTAACAAACACGCCCCTTTACGGCAAAAGCGGGTAAAAAACCACACGTTACCGCCTTGGCTAACGCAAGGAATAATTGAAGCTATTCGGACTTAAGAAGACACAAGCTATTTAACGAATACAAAAAACAACGTAACCGTGTCAAGTCTATGGTACGCAGGGCTCAAAAGTCTCTCTTTGAACGAATGATTAAAGAAGACAGAGATACTGCCGCACTCTGGCGCGCAGTTAATCTCATCACCCGAGGTAACAGCAAGAAATCGTCAGCCATTCCTTCTAGTATTACTGCAGACATCTTTAACAAACATTTTTTGTCTGTTGCCGAGTCAATCATACCCTCAAGCGGAAAAACGTCTTACACATGCCCGGAGTCCCTGCTTAACTTCTGTAAGCAGAAGACTAAGGACAAACCCCCCTTCTCTATACCGCCTCTAGCTGTGTATGAAGTAGGAAAACTGATCGGGTCACTGAAAAACAAAAAATCATCGGGACCTGACGAGATCAGTCCTAAAATCCTGAAACTGTCCCTTCCCTATACAGTAGAATCGTTAACGTATATTTATAACTTATGCATCCAACAAAATATATTTCCATCAGAACTGAAGCAAGCCAAGGTTATCCCTTTGCCTAAATCAAAAGATCTGTCTGATGTTAATAACTATAGACCCATCTCAATATTATCCAGCCTTTCCAAACCTCTTGAAAGACACGTGCACAAACACCTTTATCAATATTTGGAGAGTCGTAGTCTATTGCACGTATTTCAGTCCGGCTTTCGCCCCAAGCATTCTTGCCACACGGCACTAACAAGACTTATTGATGCGTGGCTAGCATCCATAAATAACTCCCAAATAACTGGGTCGATCTTTATTGATTTTAAGAAAGCTTTTGACCTTGTAAATCATAACATTCTTTTGTCAAAACTTCAAGCATATCTTTGCAATGCAGGTGCTGTCTCATTGTTCACTTCATATTTAAGCGGAAGGAAGCAAAGAGTACTGTTAAATGGATCCTACTCCTCGTATGGTCACGTCAAAAGCGGCGTGCCTCAGGGCTCTGTCCTCGGGCCATTGCTGTTCTGCATATTTATCAATGACCTTCCACTACATATTAGTTGCCGCGATATTTCTTGTGACATGTTTGCTGACTGCACACTACACACTCCTCACAAAAATGTAGCTGCAATTAACACGCGTCTGCAGGAAAGCCTGCGCGAGGTCACCGACTGGTGTCATTCCAACTCCATGTCCCTGAATCCGTCAAAAACAGAATGCATGGTTATAACCACACGTCAAAAGCACCAGCTATGCCCGCTCTCTCTTAGTCTGTCTATAAACGGCAGCCCAATTGAGCAAGTATCACACCACCGCCTCTTGGGGGTCACTATAGATGATCAGCTTAAATGGCAACTGCATATTAATAATGTGTGCAAAAGAGTTTCCAGAAGCCTGTATATGTTGTCAAAATTGAAAACAATTACTGACACAGATACGCGTCTTCTTTTCTACAATGCTCATGTCAAGTCGCACATAGACTATGCATCAACAGTGTGGGATGGTTCTAGTGATGTACATTTGAAGAGGCTGAACTCCCTACATAGGAGAGCTGCTAAGCTTATATTTCCCGATCCCGAACTCTCAACTGACGAAAAGCTTAAAACTTTAAAAATTCTCCCTCTATCCCAGCACTTTCAGTTCAATAAAGGTGTATTGATGTACAAGCTGTACAAGCAATCATGTCCACTGTACTTGAGTTCTTTTTTCTCAGAACGGACATCTGTAGCTTCTAGACATGGACAACAATTCAAAGTACCCCTGCCGCGTATTGATTTATTCAAAACCAGCTTGTCATTCTCGGGAAGTTCATTCTGGAATTCTATTCCTGCAGAAATTAGAAACGCAAAGACGCTCACCTCATATAGGGACAGCCTCTTCAAACACCTAGAATCTCTGACGTAATCAAATCATTACAGTATTGGGATAACTTACACGTGTGTTCAGATGTGTACATGTGCGTGCTTGTGTGTGTGTGTGTGTGTGTGTGTATGTATGTGTGTGTGTATGTGTGTGTATGTGTGCGAGAGAGAGAGAGAGAGAGAGAGAGAGAGAGAGAGAGAGAGGAGAGAGAGAGAGAGAGAGAGAGAGAGAGAGAGAGAGAGAGAGAGAGAGAGTCCCTTTTTCCCATAGCCGTACCATAATATTTGAATGCCAAAGAGTACCTTTGAATACTGCATGTACTGTGTATAATGTTTTTGCCTTGATATGTGTGTGCTCGATATGTTGGGCGCGCGCTCGCGTATGTGTGTGTGTGTGTGTGTGTGTGTGTGTGTGTGTGTGTGTGTGTGTGTACTGTATGTGTGACTCTGTGTGTGTGTGTGTGTGCGCGTGCGTGCATGCTGTGTGTGTGTGTATGTGTGTGTGTGTGTGTCGGCGTGAGAGAGAGAGAGAGAGAGAGGGGGGGGGGGGGGAGAGATAGCACCTGCATTCATATTTGCCCTTGCTGTATGAACTTTAATGTACTTAATGATTCTTTGTTTATTGCTTTACTTTGTATTTTTACTCATTTTATACTTTTGTGCGTACGCGTATGCGGGTAGGTATGTCTGGAGTGCGTGTCCGAGAACGTGTGTTTGTTTTTGTGCGTATGTGCCTGAGTGCGTGCGTGTGTAAGTGTGTGTGTGTGTGTGTGTGTGTGTGTGTGTGTGTGTGTGTGTGTTCGTGCGTGTGTGCATGCGTACTGAATTGCGGTGTACATGTGTGTGTGTGTGTGTGTGTGTGTGTGTGTGTGTGTGCGTGCGTGCATGCGCGGGTTGCGATGTGCATGCGTGCGTACCTGAGTGCGTGTGTGGGTATGTGTGTGTGTATGTGCGTGGTGCGTGCGTGCGTGAGCGAATGTAGCAGTGCATGCAGCAGTGTGTGGTATGTGTATGTTTACATGTCTATGTCACTTATGTAGTAGATGTAGCAACGGCAAGTTTGAAAACTGGTCCTGTTACCAATAACTTCTACCGTTGGAAAATAAAGGTTCATTGTTCATTGTTCATTGTTCATTGTTCTCTCTCTTGTTTTTGTTGTTTTGTTTTTTGTTGATTTTTTTGTTCTTTTGGGGGGGTGGGGGGGTGGGGGGGGGTGTTTGTTTGTTTGTTTGGGTTGGTTTTTTGTTTGTTTGTTTGTTTATTTGTTTGTTTGTTTTTGGGTGGTGGGGGGGGGGGGGGGGGGGGGGTGAGAGAGAGCATCTGGACTCATATACCCTTCCATATCCACCTTGTCTATAGCCGCACGTGTCGTTATCTAGGCAGTGGGCAGATGTTCACATCTGCACGGGACATAGACGACCCCGCCCTCCACGAGTCCCCTGCTGCCTTGCAGGACTGGCCGCTTGGCTGCGGAAAGGCTAAGGGAGGAAAACCCTGACATCAAAGCCCCCGTGTCTCCGGGGAAGGTTTTTGAGCCGGAGACTAGGACAAGGACAGTCTGATATAAAACCTACGACCCGAGGACCTCGATGCCACCGTCCTAGCGTGCTAGGCCATGGCAGACGAACCAAGGGTTTAAAGGGTGGGGCCAGTACTGCGCACACTGCACTCCACCAAAAAGCTCCACCGCGCAGGCTTTAGGAAACGCCCACGGACCATGACAACGACCTTTCAAAGTCCTGTAGCGATGGGCAAGGGGCGAAACGGCAGGTGAAAGATGTCACTGGAAGCCGCAGTCTCAAACCTGCATGCAGGCGGTTCAGGATATTGGTCGCCTGATGTTGACCTGGGGATGACAACGTCACTCGGCACACCCTGAACGACCAAGCAGCCTTCTCTAGGGACAGCACTGCTTGCTCCACACGGAGAGGGGCCTAGAAAAGGTGGCCTAACCAAAGCTCATCCCCTCGTAACCCCAGTTGGCTAGCCGCGGTCAACGGGCATCTTCTCCTGCGGTCAGAAAACAAGAAAAAACAATGGATCCACTTTCATGACGACCACGACCGGACTCAACGTAGCATGCTGGAACATCCGAACCATGCTCGACACAGCAGACAGCGGACGCCCTGAACGTCGCTCCGCCCTTATTGCCCATGAATTGCGGAGGTTAAACATCGACATCGCTGCGCTCAGCGAAGTACGCCTCCCGGAGGAAGGCAGCCTCCAAGAACTTGGCGCTGGCTACACCCTCTACTGGTCAGGCAGGCCTGCATCAGAAAGACGGCTCTCAGGCGTGGGCTTTATGGTCAAGACCCCCATTGCGAATAAGTTGGAAAACCTACCAATGGGTCACTCCGACCGCATCATGTCCATGCGCCTCCCACTGAGACACCAGCAATACGTCACCCTTCTCAGTGTGTACTCCCCAACCCTCCTGGCAGAGCCTGCAGAAAAAGACAAGTTCTACTCTGATCTGCGCAGCCTCCTGCAGAGCACCCCCGCAGACGACAAAGTCATCATCCTTGGCGACTTCAACGCCAGAGTGGGCCAAGACTCTGAAGCCTGGAAAGGAGTCCTCGGCAAGCATGGCGTTGGGAACTGCAATGACAATGGCCGCCTGCTGTTGGAGTTCTGTGCAGAACAGCAACTTGTCATCACCAACACTACTTTCCAGCAAAAGGACAGTCGAAAGACCACCTGGATGCATCCTCGCTCCAAGCACTGGCACCTTATCGACTATGTCCTTGTGCGTCAGAGGGACCGCAGTGATGTCCTCCTCACCAGAGTGATGCCCAGTGCAGAGTGCCACACTGACCACCGCCTTGTCCGCTGCAAACTCAGGCTCCACCTCAAGCTGAAACCCAAGAAAAGAGGCCCCCTCAAGAAAAAGCTTGATGTCACCAGCCTTCAGCGTGATGACAAGAAAGCTGCCCTTCAGACAGATTTACAGCGCATGCTCAAAGACACAGTTGATCCAGCAGACTCCTCCCCTGAAACACTCTGGGAGCAACTGAAAACTGCTATTGTAAAATCTTCTGTGGAAGTCTTGGGCTTTGTTAGAAAGAGGAACAAAGACTGGTTTGACGAAAACGACGTGGAGATCCAGGAACTTCTAGCAAACAAAAGAGCCGCCCACCAGGCCCACCTAGCCCAGCCTTCCTGCCCTGTGAAGAAATCTGCCTTTCGCCTCATCTGCAGCAGTCTCCAGCTCAAGCTTAGAGAGCTCCAGAACGAGTGGTGGTCGAGACTGGCACAGAGGACCCAGCTTTGCGCTGACAACGGTGACTACAGGGGCTTCTATGAAGCACTGAAAGCAGTGTATGGCCCTAGGCACCTGGTACAAAGTCCCCTGCGAAGCGCCGATGGACAGGCACTCCTCACAGATAATACCTCCATCTTGAACCGCTGGTCAGAATACTTTCAGGACCTCTTCGGCGCTGAGCGCACTATTCAAGAAACAGTCATCCTCCAAATCCCACAGCTCCCACTAAAGGTTGAATTGGACGAACCGCCCACCGCCGAAGAGACCCACACAGCCATCCACCAGCTCAAGAGTGGCAAAGCAGCAGGCATTGACGGAATCCCGCCAGAGATCTGGAAACATGGAGGCCCAGCACTGCACAACAAGCTCCATGACCTCTTTCTCTGCTGCTGGGAGAAAGGAACACTACCAAAGGATCTCCGTGATGCAGTCATCATCACCCTATACAAGAACAAAGGAGAGAAATCTGAATGCTCTAATTATCGTGGAATTACCCTGCTGTCCATTGCCGGGAAAATTCTCGCAAGGCTGCTCCTGAATCGGCTGGTACCTGCCATCGCTGAAGACCACCTCCCAGAGGGCCAGTGTGGCTTCAGAGCCAACAGGAGTACCACCGACATGGTCTTTGTGCTGAGACAGCTTCAGGAGAAGTGCCGCGAGCAGAACAAAGGGCTGTACGTAACGTTTGTCGACCTAACAAAAGCATTCGACACTGTGAGCAGGCAAGGCATGTGGCAGATCCTGGAGCGACTTGGCTGTCCCCCAAAGTTCCTAAGCATGATCGTCCAGCTCCACGAGGACCAGCAAGGCCAGGTTAGACTCAACAGTAACCTCTCAGAACCATTCCCCATTATCAACGGCGTGAAACAGGGCTGCGTGCTGGCACCAACCCTCTTCACCATCTTCTTTAGCATGATGTTGAAGCAGGCCACAGTAGACCTCGACGATGACGACGCAGTGTACATCAGGTATCGTCTCGATGGCAGCCTGTTCAACCTCAGACGACTGCAGGCCCACACGAAAACCCTAGACCAACTGATTCGTGAGCTGCTCTTTGCTGATGACGCTGCCCTTGTTGCACACACAGAGAGAGCCTTGCAGCGCATCACATCCTGCTTTGCAGATGCTGCCCAGCTCTTTGGACTCGAGGTCAGTCTGAAAAAGACAGAGGTACTACATCAGCCGGCACCCAAGGTAGAGCATCGCCCTCCCCACATCACCATCGGCGAGTCTGAACTGAAGTCAGTACACCAGTTTACCTACCTTGGCTGCATCATCACGTCAGATGCCAAGCTGGACAAGGAGCTTGACAGCAGGCTGGCAAAAGCGAACAGCGCTTTTGGGCGACTTTTCAAGCGGGTGTGGCACAATCAACAGCTGAAAACGGGCACCAAGATCAGTGTGTACAGAGCTGTCGTCCTCACCACCCTGCTGTACGGTTCCGAGTCCTGGGCCCTCTACCGCAACCAACTACGACTCCTCGAACGCTTTCACCAGCGCTGCCTGCGTACCATCCTGGGCATTCACTGGAGTGACTATGTCACCAACGTCGAGGTCCTTGAACAGGCAGAAACTATGAGCATCGAGGCTTTGTTGCTGCGGACACAGCTTCGCTGGGCGGGGCACGTCTCCAGGATGGAGAATCATCGCCTACCCAAGATCACTCTGTTCGGCGAGCTTGCTACTGGACACCGTGACAGAGGGGCACCAAAGAAGAGATACAAAGACGGTCTCAAGAAGTCACTTAGTGCTTGCCAAATCGACCACCGCCAGTGGTCTTCGCTTGCTGCGGACCGTGACACCTGGCGCTCCACCATCTACAAGGCAGCCGTCTCCTTTGAGGACTCTCGCAGAGCTAACCTTAAGGACAAACGGCTCAGGAGAAAAAACCGAGTTGCCGTAACTCAGAACCCTGACCAGACCTTCCCCTGCAGCCACTGCGGTCGAACCTGCCTGTCCCGGATTGGCCTCCGCAGCCACGAAATTGCCTGCAGACGACGTGGGCAAGCCCTATAGAATCTTCGTTCGCGAAGTCAAGCCAAGATTCGTTATCTAGACATTAAAGCGACCTGCTCCAGACAGTAAAGGGTTCATATATCGCAATTTACCTCCTTTGTAAATGTTCTTTGTAAGTCTTAGTATGTCTTATGTAAATGTTCTTTGTAAGTCTTAGTATGTCTTATGTAAATGTTCTTTGTAAGTCTTAGTATGTCTTATGTAAATGTTCTTTGTAAATCTTAGTATGTCTTATGTAAATGTTCTTTGTAAGTCTTAGTATGTCTTATGTAAATGTTCTCAGTTTGTAAGTCTTAGTATGTCTTATGTAAATGTTCTTTGTAAGTCTTAGTATGTCTTGCAATAATGCTGGACGAAACTGCTAACTTAAATTATGAAGTTTCAATGTCGTGAAATGAAAAAAAAAAACGCTTTTGTTTTTCTCCTTTGTACGCAGGAGAGTTCCTTCCGTTTGGCTCAGAAGGCAATGGAAAACCGGCGTGTGGATCGTGAGCCTGCTCACATGGATTGTGAAAAGATGGGTAGAAAAGTCTTCGTTGAGGCAAGAGACAACATTGAGAACCCTTCGCTTTGTCACATCGGCGAATTTGAGCCATCAAAGCCCTTCATGGAACAGATCGCGGCTTTAAGGTGCTGTTGATTAAACAGCAAATATCAAACAACTGCGAGAGGCATGGAACCTCATGAGCCCCCGCAAAGCGGGGGCTCATGAGGTTCTATGACGCTTGCTGGCCTTCACGTATATCCTTGCTCCTTGGGACGGATTTAGGTAATGCTTACTTGGTGTCGTCGGCTGTGTTTGCAGTGGTTTCAAATGCACTGAAGTGTTATTTCTGTTGCCGCTAGCTCATCCTTCTCAAAACCCTTTCCATTCCCTGTTCCCACGTATGCCTACGGGTTGGATGTAATGAAATGCCGCGGCGCGTTACATTTTCGGCTGTCTATGATGACGACACACGTGCATAATGCCACGTGCAGTGCGCGAGCTCTCAATGACTCATGCTTGCACATACTATCGCAGGTGTAAGATAGAAAAGCGCTGTTGAAGTGTAAAAATTATGTTTTCCAAGCTAATGTGAAGAGGGCGGCCGTAATTGAATCAGTCATGCGCCTACAATGCACTGTTTTTGTTGACCCATATTTTTCCCTTCTTTATTATTTTTTTTGTTTGTTTCTTCTTTTTTTTTTGTTTTTCTTTCTTTCAGCCTTGACATGTCTTTCATTAGTGCCAAGAAATATCAGAAACAAAACTTCTTTTGCCAGCCAACACTTTTTAAAAAGAGTATTGTATGTTACCAAATCTAAACATGATTTACTTGTGTCCAGTCTTATCTTATCTTGTCTTTTCGTGTCTGCTCTTTTCTGCTTTGGTCTGGTCTGTTCCGGTCTGTTAAAGGCTGGTCCTGACTTTGTCCTGGCCTTGTTTACTGTTCCGTGCCTTTCTTTCCTCATTGGTTCATTCACATATCTATATATATATATATATATATATATATATATATATATATATATATATTATATATATATATATATATATATATATATATATATATATATTATATATATATATATATATATATATATATATATATATATATATATATATATATATATATATATCTTTCAATCGCAGATGTCATTTTCATTTTCATTCAATTAATTTGCGTCGATATACGGATTGATTTGATAATAGCCGGATAGGCAGTTTCACACATGAAGTGGTTTCAGTTTCAGTCAACTGGGATTGAGTCGATTCAAAAATGAACAGTCCGAATAAACTGCGTCGTTTTCACCTGTAAAGAGGACAAAAGTAACATATTACCTACCGTTTTAGATAATGTAATATTATAAGGAAATCATTATTATTCTGGCGAAAAAACTAAATTGAAACTTTCGGTACATTGGCCATTTCATTTGACGAAGTAAATTAACCCCTTCACAAGCGAACACCACCCAACTGCAAGAGGCACAGATTTTCATGAGCCTCCGCGTCCGCGGAGGCTCATGAAAATCAATGCCTCTTGCTGGCTATGTTTAACTCTGTGATATTTGAGCTGAGTATCTGAGTTGATGGTCGGTCTGTGGCATCCTTCAGGAACCTAATGCATGGCTGCAGGGGTTAATTATTGATATTGTTTCTGTCCAGAAGGATCTAGATTCGCTTGTACGTCGTCATGAGTCAGCCCCCCCTGAAAGGAAAGCTTTCATTGTCAAGGTCACATTCATGAATGCAGACAAATAAAAGCAAAGTGCGACGACTTTTTTCTAACAAATCGAGTTAATTATTGGTTTTGTGGCCAGATTTAGATACACAGTCGCGGTGTGAAATCAGACGTTTCAAGTTTGAATAGTAAAGTTGCATTGACAAGGTCACCTGAAGGACATTATTTATGTTTTCTATTCAAAGCTGTCATGTGGCGTTGCATACGACAAACTGGCTAAATGAACAAATCACATGTATTTTTAGATCTAAATACACTGCTCAACGGAGTCACTTGTGTGAAATAAACATTAATGAAAGTCTGTTCTTAAAGTTGAGCTCAGACAATGACTGTGAAAACGATAAAATCGTCAGGTGTGGCTGAATATATCTTGCGATGCGAAGTTTCACGGAAATGCGACAGGAGAAAGCAACAACAGGTAAACGTTTGTTTTCAAGTTTTTGCCAGGAAGTCAAGGCAGTTGATGCCTATGACAGAACGTTGAATCAGGTCTGTACACATTTTTATCCATTATAATTATAGTTCCTTTTTTGAGCAAACCTTGCCGCCTCGTGGTCTTTTATCCCCAAGTTTACTTTCTTTGAACCAGGGATATTTCAGGACAACACTAAGAACAAAAAAGTGATCACCAAACTTGGTCCTACTTTATTTACAATTTAGCCACTGCTCTCGGGAGATCATGGAGATGACCTACGTTAAAGTTGATGTACGTACCCTATTCAGTAGTCAGTGACAAACGACCGCCAAAACTGATGCTGATACTATGACAAGCCACGCACGGATCCTTTGCAAGACTAACCTATATTGAACATTCCACATGGAGAGTGTGAAGTTTACCGGGAATAAATGTATGTGAGTGTTTCTGAGTGGGGCCCGATCAAGGTATATTTCAGCAGGTTTAACCAGTTTAGCCCCGGGACCCCGCACCAGGAGATGGATTGATCATGATAATTCAAGGGTAGTGCCAGATGAGCTTGGCGCCTTCGGGCGCCAAGCTCATCTGGCACTACCCTTGAATTATCATGATCAATCCATCTCCTACAACTGGTACCTAGTCGTTAGACAATGCCTCCAAAAGTTTGGAAACGCGGCCATGGGGTTAAGAGGGTTAAATCGATCATGTTCAGCGTTTCCCGAGGGCAGCGCCTAAACCATTCAAGGAAAATTAAAATAAATTAGGTCCAAGCCCAGGTAAGCAAAGATCCTCAGGCCCAAGACGCCCGCAGTGCGCACGCGTCACGGGTCCGAAAACGCTTTTCCTGTTATGATTCTTCCTAGCGCTGTCTTGGAAACAACTGCTGAAATTTTTTTTTTTTAATATTCATTTATTTTGTAATATTATTTATTTTGTTTAACGTCAGGCAAGCTTTGCTCAAACGGACTTGACCCTGAGCTTTCCGAAGTGGATGCGGTATTTTTGTACACATCGTGAAAACGCGTGTTGTTCGGGCTGGTTTGAGTCCGGTTCGGGGCGTTGATTTTCTTTTCCTGTTGCAAGTGGTTTCCGATGATTCTGCCGTATCAAGTCAACAGACACTGTATCCTTCTTTCGCGTACAACAGAATTTTCATTGTATTACAATGCAAACCTCGTCTTTGACAAAAATGGACTTACTGTCCATGATATTCGCCATGCACCATCTTTGGCCATTTTTAGTGCTAGATTGAAAACTTTCTTTTTTTTTCAATCTGACCTTTGAAATGGATTGATAAACCCTTCGTTTTCCCATCTATATATCTGATCATGTTCTTGACATGTTTTATGTTTATTATTTTAGTATTGTGTGAATGTGCATTTGTACTTATGAATGTGTGTATTTGTATGCTGTCGGTACTTTAGTTAGTTAAAACATTCTATCCCAGTATCGAAATTCCCAAATTTTAAAGTTGCCCTCTGAAGGATGGTATTGCAATTCTAGAGACAGATCGAGCATGATAGTTCAAGGGTGGTGCCAGAATAGCTTGGCGCCTATGGGCGCCAAGCTATTCTGGCACCACACGTGAACTGTCATGCTCGATCCGTGTCTTGCTGTGGTCTCTCGGGGCTGAATGAGTTAATTTCAGTTATATTATCTAGACTGATGTAAAGCGCTCTGAGCCTTTCTTGTGGGAAAATTGCACTATAGAAGAGATATAGTAGTAGTAGTAGTAGTAGTAGTAGTAGTAGTAGTAGTGTCTTTTGCACTCACACGGCAAATTCAGGCAAACAATCAGAAACCTCGAGAAAAAAGTCAACCTACTAAGAAGGACAAATGTTTTCATGGTCAAGATTACTCCATGCACATTTGGGTGTATTTTACACTTTGGGGCTTACAGTCCTTCAGCATGTGTATTACAATGAAAATCGCGCTTTTCACAATAATGGACTCCGCCGCTGTCTCATTTGCCTTCTTATATTAGAATTCGGGCGGACAGTCAGACAAAGGAGGACAGCCAGACTTGAAGGCCCACTACAGCCGTAACTGTTCAAAGATACACTTTTGTAACAGATGGCTATGAAACGCTACACACAGGTCTATCTATGGTTCATTTAGACACAGGAGAATCCAGTTCAGCACACGTTGTCTTTATATCAAGTAACCTGACAATGACTCTGCTCCGTTCTATAAATGCAACGCTTTCAGTACGAGAAACAGCTAAAATTAGATTAAAACGCTAACGGCTGCTCAGAATAAGTAAGTGCTTTTTCTTCGTGTCGAATCGGTAAAGCCAGAGCAGCCTTTCTCCAGTTAAAAAAAGTGTGGAGTTCCAGAGAGCTGTCACAACACACCAAAGTCCGGATTTTCAACTCCAATGTAAAAGCAGTTCTCCTATATGGAGCAGAGACTTGGAGATTGACAAAAACCACAGTCAACAGAGTACAGACCTTCATGAACAGTTGCCTTAGAAGAATTTTGAAAATCCACTGGCCAGAGAAGATCAGCAACGTCAGACTCTGGGAGAGAACAGAGCAGATAACAGCAGAGAATGAAATTGGGCGAAGAAGATGGGGATGGATCGGTCATAGCCTGAGAAAGCCAGCTTCCAGTATCACTAGGCAGGCATTGTCATGGAACCCCCAGGGAAAGAGGAAAAGAGGTAGGCCGAGAAACTCCTGGCGTCGAGACCTCCAAGCAGACATCAAGAGACGGGGAACCACCTGGAGTAGAATCGAAGGAGAAGCACAGGACAGGAGTTGCTGGAGGTCTCTCGTCGACGGCCTATACCCGGGTAGGGGTGACAGGCGTAAGTAAGTAAGTAAGTAAGTAAGTTTTCTTCGTGTCCAAACTGCTATTGCAGTTCATTAGGCGTGTCGACAAGGCATAACAAACACAATTTGTGCTGATATGTGCCTTCAGATTTATGCGAAATGGTACTTTTAAAAGATATATTTTTTCATGGTCAAGGTTACTCCAAAGTCATTTGAGCGTTTGAGTGTATTTCGCATTTTTAGAATCATAATGTCCTAATTATGAGATCAGCACACATTGAATATCCTACGTGTAACATTCACCATGAAATATTTCGTATGTGCAAGTTTCAAGGTCAAGGTCACTCATGAGCATTGATCATTGTGTGCGTCTATGTATGGCAAAGTACGTCGTCATGTATTGCGTCTTAAATTGTGGTTATTTCATCAGGGACCAATAACAAGTTAATACCGCAGTTTGATGCATGGTAGAGCAGCCGAGTAAAAGCAATTGCCATTTCATTGCCAAGGTCACAGTGTTGCTTTTCATAGTACGCCAAAAACAATTATCTCGCTGGGACTGGTGCAGTGTTTAATTCAGTACCAGTGGACGCAGATTGTATTTCCGAAATCAGCCGTCTGCCGTTTCAGTGATACAAGGTGGTGTCAGCAAGAGGCATAGATCCTCATGAGCCCCCGCAGTCGCGGGGGCTCATGAGGATCTATGCCTCTTGTAGTTGGATTGTCAGTGCCAGTGATTTTTTTCGCTGCAGAGACATTGAAGGGACAAAGTAATTACGTGATTCTTTCAAGTAGGAATTGGGATCACTTTTACACTGTAAATGCAGTTGTTAACAAAGTTACTTTATGATTGCATGGACAGAAGCCTTGATGTTTATTTCAGCAGTAACAGGATACGGAGAGGATGCTTTGATTCGCTAATTACGCAGCTTATTGCATGAGATTCTCGATTTGTTCATTTGTTCCGTGAAAATGGTTGAGTCATTCAGCAGTAACTGGTTTGGAGGAGTAACATATATCTGTTTGTTTGTTTGTTTGTTTGTTTGTTCACTTGTTTTTTCCTTAGTTTTTTTTTTTTATTTTTTGTTTTTTCATTTATTTGTTCATCAGTTTGTTTGTTTGTTTGTTTGTTTGTTTGTTTGTGGTTGGTTGGTTGGTTGGTTGGTTGGTTGGTTGGTTGGTTGGTTGGTTGGTTGGTTGTGTTACGTGTTGAGTCGTAGTATGATATCACATCAGATGCACGCACGTAAGGTTCTTTTTAAAGAGACTTCATTCAGCTGCAACCCGTCACATGTGGCTTAAAATTAAGGATGTAGACTACACTGGAGTAGCAGTTCCAACAATATTTTCTTTCAGCGACGCGATCTCCACACAATGCATTCCCAAATGCACCAACACTGATGCAATGTCTCCTCTGCAAATGTCAACACTGGCGACACAATGCGTTTCTCTTACAACGTACACTACCGTTACGCTGCGTCTCTCACAATGTACACCCTATACGGGCCACGTACCTATGATAAACTGTGTGTCCCTACAACTGACAATGCCTGACAATGTACACACGTGCTTCCTAGCACCATCTTTTATAGTACAAAACAACTTTCCAGAAAAATCTAATGAATTCACAGGCAACGCAACCAATCAGAACGGAACACGTAACTGAAACTCATAAATATTAATTAAAAAAAAAGAACTTTCTAGAATAACTACAATAGTCTACAAAAATTCGACTGCTAATT